>OW964563.2:27795118-29033643 GCA_943138885.2 Tholera decimalis | reverse complement strand
ACATATGAAACTGTTCAAAACGATCCATGAACTGTGTCAAAGTTAAGAACATCGTTAGGAAGCATGCTTTTTCCCCAAATATTAAGAATATGTGAAAAAAAAAAGACTGTATATAAACTTTTTATTGATAGGTAATTTAAATAAAACAGAAGTAACAAAAATAATATCTAATAAATTCAATTATACAAAATACATATTTGAAACTATAATTTATGAAATTATTAACTAAACATATTGGTACAATAAACTAACATAAATAACAAAAGAACATAAAGAAAAATAATTAAATTTTACAAATTTTCTTTACAACTTTCGTTGTCGGACTCCAATTCCGAGTCAGAATCCAGATCGGATATACCTACAAACTCGAACTCAGTTTCCGGAAACTGTATTAGGTCGAGAGTTTCAGCAAAAAAGGTTGTCTTCCTTTTGGCATCTAACTTCGGCCTTTGTGCACTTAGAAAAGGATTCGAAGAAACAACAAGCATATTTAGGATATCTTGATTAGAATCTTGCCTGCTTCTTTTCCGCGAATGATGTTCCCGGAACCTCCTAAAATCTTTGTTTCGAGACTCTGAGGCTTCTTCCGAGAGAGTCCCAATCGGGACAATATCATTTTTTTCGATTATGTCAGCTCCGTGTATTAATAGTTTATGTACGGTTGATGACATGTAGTACCAGTCGTATAATTCCACGTACTTTTCTGCTGTTTTGCGAGCAAAATCTTTAAATTTGATGACATCGATCTTCTCACCAGATGTTATTGCTTGCAAAATAACAGCAAATCTTTTTATCAGGTTTTGATCCAACCCAGTAATAGCTGCAGTTTTATTGGGAAACTCGAAAAACTTCCTTGCGGTATTCCCGTCATTGGTAGTTCCCGAGCCTTGTTTTACTATATCAATTAACAGATTGAGCTCCTCTTTAAATTTATTTTGAATGTTTTTTTTTCTGTTTTGTAACATATCTTTATGCTCATTACTTCTTGCTGCCCACTGTTTGAAGTCAAGTCTGTACGCAATGTGTAACAGACATTCCATGCAATTTATACGGGCATGTAGGGATGATAGGCCAAATTCATATATGTCAGAACACACAGTTTTTGATGTTACAGCATCTAAGTGGTTCATTTCTGTTGGTTTTGCTAAGCACAGGTAGCATGATGCATTTGATCTAGCTTCAGAAAGGTACGTGCAGACTTTTGCGTCGATCATTGTCATCATTAGTTTATGAGTCACCCTGTTACTATTAATGCACTCTGTGGGGTTAAGGGCCTCAATTTCCTCATCCATTTTTCTTTTGTTATCAATGACAACTGCATGGCTTTCTTTTACAAAAGTGAACTGAACCGGACGACAATAAAAAGTTGAGCATGGTTTCGGGTTTGTCCATATAGTATTATCTCCATCTGTCAGTTTCAGTGGCACCAAGGAGGTCATGAAAATGCTTGAATCATCATGCTCGCCGTCCATTTTCTGCTTGTATCGGCTTTGATTGGAAGCACCATCAAATCCCCACTTCGATATCAGCTTTAACTGCTTATTTTCCACATTATCAGAAAGACTTTGAAGAATCCGCTTCACCGTGATGTCAAGTAAAGCTTGAAGTGTAATTCTAGCTGATGAATCCGTAACTGATACTGATTGATTAGGAGGGTAGCATGCAAGCTTAGTTTGTTGCAGTTTATAGTAGGATGGGTAAATATCCTTAGCACCTTCCCGAATGGCAGTCTCTCGCAACGTAATATATTGCCACTTTGAAAGCTTAAGTGAAAGAAGCAATCCAAGTGCTTTCTCTGGTGTAAATATTACTGTTTTCTTAATGCTTTCCTTGATTTTAACGGCAGCTTCTGGATTTTTGATCATATAATTGATTACAGATGCGATATCTTCATAACCTTCTTCTTTTAAACGTGCTGCAGCTGCATATGCCAATTCACAGGAATCCTCGCCTATGTGCTCACTAGATCTTCTCTTTTTCTGTTTGCTTCCCAGATCTTTGAATGGTTTTCGGGACCTTTTTGTCATTGTTCCAACAGTCGATGATGTCGAAGGTTCTGGAGAGACTGAGCGTGCTCTTGGTATCTCATCAACAGTTGGTTCTTGATTTATTAAAGTTTGCACGCAACTCGGCCAATCAATATTTGCTTGCAACCACTCTCCGTACGTATTTCTAAACTTATCAAAGAATCGTTTAGATTTCTGCCACCTGTTTAAAGCAGCTCGCGTGAATCTCCGGCAAAATTCTTTGAGAGTTACTTGATCTTCGGCAGAAAGGCAATCGCCTATGCGGGACACAATTGCACTAAACAATACTTCATGATTAAATGAAGGACACTCACTTTTTAGAAGAACAAACAAATCTAAGTTGGTGATTAAACTTTCCATTCTAATATTTTGTAGTCGCAAAGCAAATAGTTTTAGTGTTAGCAGTTACACGGTTGTGAACAATCTAAATTATGGAACAAAATTATAGCCCTTTTATTGTATAAAGTCAATAATTAGTTAACTACCCTCATTAAAGTTATAAAAGATATGATAATAAAAATTTATAATCGTCAAAAACATTTCGTAGAACTCATAGTAGAACTAATCAACATTAGCAAATCACATTAGCTCACTAATTATAAAAAGGTGAATGCAGTTCTTAGTTGGTATTGTTGCGAGATATTTCAAATCATTTAATCACTTAATAGGCTCATTAGAATCAGAAGACTACAACCATCATTCTAATTACTTAATTACTTGTCATCAGACTCATTAGATGACTACACAATATGTTATTTTGTATTTTGAACGTATGCAAGGTTTTAAAATTCCTTTTGTGTCGATATTATTATGTGTCCGGTTATGTTGTAATCATACTTTTAGGGTATGATCAATTAACAATTTCATTCCCCTATCTTTCTAAAAGAAGCGACAGCATGGGCACTTTGACACTGATATTCAACTATTTGGTATTGTTGGAAATCTTACAAGATCAACAAGATACTACACATCTCTGTCTAGTCCTTCAGGTCTATAGGGGTGATGCTATTTTATGTTAAGAGTTGTTAAAGCTCTGAATTCTTCAACTTAAACACTAAAAGGAACGTTTAATATGTAAAAATAAATAAAAATATTTTGACGATTAAAAAAAAAAAGGCATCTACAACCATTATGTAACGTATGTCAAAAAATCATAAATAATTAGTACTAAAACCTCCTATAAGGATATTACGGTTATCGCTGCCGTTTCAGAGATATTTCGATTTTTCATACTAGCTCCATACAAAATTTTCGTAAAAAAAATATAATTCCTTCGTTTTTGTGCAGAATCAATTCTGGTGTCATTTTTGTATATTGTTATAACAAATAGAAGTGATATCCGGCACAAAAACTGGCACTTGCAAAATAAAATGCCTAAGTCTATGAAAGCCGTTTTTCAGCCCACCGTGCGCCGAGGGCACTAAGTTTTTCGAACTTTATAACTGGTTTTCTTTTTTGTCATCTTATGTTCCTATACATGAAACCTGACGAAAGCAGTTCACTTCAAATAAATAAAGAAGAGATAAGGTATATAATTAACAAGGGAAATGAACAAAACAATGCTGTTTTATGATATTTATTTACGTTTAAAATTCTGTCACGCAGTCGCGACAGTGGCGTGTTGGGCACATTTTTGCTTGTCGTCTATGCACGACTGTGGCGGTCAAAAGGTTAATAAAACAATTATTTCACAATCGTTGTTTTGTTTTTTCGTCCTAGAAAGATATTAGAGCCACTCATGGCCATGTGTAATACCTTTTCAGAATCCCTATTAAATGCGCCAAAACTTGTAATACGGGGTCACTTTTCGGTAGAGTATTTTTTTTTTCACAGTGGGGTCCGAAGTAAATAAAAAGTTATGATTTGAGCAAAAAAATCATAAAACTTAAAATTATCTTCAACACAGCCAATAAACAACCATAAATAGCATGTCTAACGCAAGGACTCATCAGTACCAATCTAGTGAAAATTATAGAAAAGATACAGGATGTAGATTTTTTCGAATTCTAATAAGAATTATTTAAAAAAAAGTCAATTTTCTCATAAAAACACAAAATAAATTATAACTCTGCAGGGGTTGACCTTAAGGACCTCCTGTAGAACAACTTTTTGCAGCTGATGACCCCATCTAACCCCTAGTTGCGTTTGATCCACGACTTTTGGGCCACCTGTATGTATGAGAGACAGTTTCCCCCAAGATATTTTTTTTACAGGTGGAAAACATATCATAGTTGTGCCGGTAGAAAAGAAAGCCAAACCACATTGGTATTAAAGTCTATTATTATTATAAACATAACAATATTATAAACCAACCCACACATAAATCTACATTAACAAAATCAAAAACAACAAAATCGAGAAATTACATCAGAGCCTTGTGTGAATATATGCTAACATATTTAGTTAGTAATGAACATCTTATTTTGATTTCTTTTTAATACAATTATTCCTTGTCTCTACTAAACACTCAAAATAAACTTCAATAAATGCATTTGGAATGGTTGTTTATTTGTTTTGGTAATCTGGCAATATCACATAGTATAATAAAAATATGTTTCAGACCGTAAGTAACAGTTAGTATATTGTTAAATTAAATAGTGCAATAAATGAGATCCAAACAAAGTGTTTTATCAAACTTAAGCATAAAATTATAACCAAGAAGCATACATAATAATTGATTACATTTCAATAAATAAAGCTATCATCATGAATAAAACTGGAACAGACCAGGAATAAGCTTTCAGTCAAATTGACTGTCGTCATATTGGTCCTTATTATAGCTTCTGCGAGATCTGTCATAAACACCTACTGATCTTCTATTTGATGGGACTGGAGCACTTTGCCGAAACAACATGGCTAACAAAATATAAAATCCTCCAACAATTTTACTAAAGAAATCCAGTAAACCAAGGAACATTGGTGTGGAGTTCTTTACCAAAATTGATAATTCTCTTAACAGTGCTAATATGAAGTTCCCAAGAAAATTTACAAAGGATGTACTTCCAGTAAAGATTGCAATAACAAATGCCAGCAAAAACGTTATAAATTCTTTCACATTACTTATAGACAGCACACCTTTTAGTGTCTCAATAAAGTCTGTATAAGTTTCATTAAGCGCTGCCACACTGTTTTCCAGTTTCTTGTCAGTGTTTTCAGTAGGTTTAATTTTCTTTACTGTGCCAGTTAAAATAGGTTCTACTTCTAAAAATGCATCAGAAATATGTCTCAAACATTTCAATGTCACCATAACTTCATCATCCCTGAATTTCAAACTCTTTATTTGAAACCAAAATGGACCGAAGGGTTGGTTATCAATCTCTGTCCACAAGCAAACGCCGGGAGAATAGCCCAAAGATTCCGTATCAGTAATACCTACCCAGTGCGTATTAGGGCAAATCGTAAGCAATTTATGCTGTACATCAAACAAGTCCTTCTTTAATGTCACCTCTGCAGGACTGATTATAACTACGTCACGGTATCCGATACGCTTGTCTGCAAGTCTTCTTTCTACGTAGCGCCCCAAGAAGATGCGTGATTTCAATCTTTCTTTGAGATAATTTTTTACTTTTGTCGGTTCGGCGTCATCCTGACTATCGTATTGAGACGTCGCTACCGATGAGTTGAATGATAAACTCGACTGCACAACACTCATTTCAGATCTCAATATTTTTTATAAAATAAATTGTATAAAAAGAAAATCAAAACAATGACAAAGGTTCCACAATGCACAACTTCTCTGAGTACTGTCAACAGTGTCAACGACGTTAAGTGTCAAGTCTTCTATTCTACAAATGACATTATACGTTCCTATTCACATACTCGGTGATATTAACTTTTGGCCTCCTTTTAGCTTGGTACAAACGGCCGTGTGGCTAAGTTATATTAACTTTTAATGGAGTTTTTTCACAAGGACAATGGTCTCTGTTCAAAAACACAAGATTATTTTTCTATATAGACTCTATTTGAAAGATATCTTACGTTAAAAGAAACGACATTAAGAATTGACAGGAATAAATTCGTTCAGAAAACAACCGATGCCCCAGAATAGGTATTCAACCCACAGGGTAACACATAATCAATCTCAAGAACAGGGTTGGATTTTGTACTATAATTATAGTATTTATACTATAATTTCGCCCTTTGTACTATATACTATCCACATCTAAGGATAGTACGCTAACATACTATAATTTAAAGTTTGCTCCCGAATACTTAGTTTTACGTAATAATTATGAATATTCCGACCGAATTCTGATCTTTCAAGGTTTTCTGTGTTGATGACCGGGGATTCCCCGATTATCTTCCGAAGTACACTTCTCTCTTTCCCAGGGTTAGATTTTGTACTATAATAATTTGTATTTAAAATGCCATTTTATTGTCTTGTGACGCTATCAAAAGCGGCAGCAAAAGTGGGAATTTTACTGATTTTATTCCTACTGAGGATAATTATGTTGATGAGATTAAATGCCAACGATGAAGATTGAACTAATATTAATATTCAAGAACTGATAAACTTAGAAGAGGAGTAAATTTTTCCTTAACGAGTGTTGATTTTAATGACTATTTATTTTATGTTAAATTAAAAAAATGAAAGTGTACTATATTTTTTTTATAAATACTATCCTTTTCATTTGTTTGTACTATCTTTTTCAACATACATAAATCCAACCCTGCTCAAGAAATAACACCCGCTTGGGTCAAACTTCAAGGTGAAGTAACGAATGCTGAGACGGGTGCATGAATAAGTGACCATCTGAAGTGAACTTATGGAGATTCCTCCATGCTCCAGAAAACTCTCGCTTAGCTATTGGTCCTTACTTTGTCAGCAGTTATGTGTGCTCAGAAGCCAGAAAATCTGACACCAATCTAGTTAAAGTTAGGCAGTTGCTCCATGTGAAACGCTAAAGCTCAGCTCAGCTCAGTAATTTTCAGTCTCGAATCCGAAATAGGTCGTAAGTTTCATACGCAATTTTAATGCTGGTTTTTAGGGTTCCGTAGCCGAATGGCAAAAAACGGAACCCTTATAGTTTCGACATGTCTGTCCGTCTGTCTGTCTGTCCGTCCGTCCGTATGTCACAGCCATTTTATTCCGAAACTATTAGGACTATACATGTAAAACTTGGTAGATAGATGTATTCTGTGAACCGCTTTCCGATTTTAAGAGAAAATTTAAAAGCATTTAAAATAAAGGGGGCTCCCCATACATGGAACTGAAACTGAAAATATTTTTTTTCATGAAACCTATACGTGTGTGGTATCTATAGATAGGTCTTTAAAAATGACATTAAGGTTTCTAAAATGACTTTTTCATAAAGTTAATCGTTTAAAAGATATACGCTTCCAAAGTGGTAAAATGTGTCCCCCCCCTCTAACTTCTATAATAATGAAGTGAAAAATCTAAAAAAATCATATGTTGTAGATATTAATGTAAACTTTCAACCAAAATTGGTTTGAACGAGATCGAGTCGGCAGTTTTTGAGATACAGTATATTTTCTAAAACCGCAAATATAACTTTGTAATTCATACAAATACTATGAAAAACAAAGTTATTTGGCGTAGTTGTAAAAATTGCAAATAAGCTAGTTTTAAGAAATTTTTAAGGTTTTTTGTTATTTTTTTTTCAATTAAATATATTAAGTATATTATATTTATTATAGTTACCACGGAACCCTTCATGGGCGAGTCCGACTCGCACTTGGCCAATTTTTTGCCAATAATTGCCAATGTTTAAAATTGAAAGATCATAACTGATTAGTTATGACGGACCACGGTCCACATCCACTTCCTGGACCCGATAGCATGCGCGTGCACAGGATTATGACAGGGTATGCGGCGGAGTAATCGGTCACAAATTTTTTTTTCTTTTATAGATTTTTAGCATAGCCACAGCTACGCATCGCCACCATGCTACGATAAGGCAAAGTTTTTGTGACCGATTACTCCGCCGCATACCCTGTCATAATCCTGTGCACGCCCATGCCCGATAGTATTAGGTCTTTACAAAGACTATAAAACCACTTGACCGGGCATACAGTGCCCCGACGCACGAAAACTATGAGTATTTTTAACTAACTTAAAAAAAAAGAGGTTTACAATTCGTCTTGAACTTTTTTTTATGTATGTTACCTCATAACTCGGAGATGGCTGGACCGATTTGGAAAATTCTTTTTTTGTTTGAATGGGTATACTTTCTAGTTGGTCCCATTATCGTCACGTTTGGATCTGATGATGGGATCATGGAGAAATCGAGGGAACTCTTCAAATATTACAGGCACACCTATATTGTTTTGGGTATTTCTTATAGTACCTTGTGCAGTTGCTCTCGAAAAGCACCATTTGAGGAAGTGGAACTGATGATGAAGACCCCAGATGGCCACCGAAACTACTCAATAATAAGTATTTCGTTGATTGCGATTAGATTACTTGAATATGGATGTTAAGCACTTTATGCTCGTCAGAATGCATATGGTGAAGTAGAACTGATGGTGATGTACCAGGAGAACTCCTCAAAAATTAACGGCTCTGCACCGGGAAAAGCAATATTTTGTAAAAGGTGATAAGTAGTTGACATTTTGGCTTTTGTAACTAGATAAGTTACAAACCGACCCACTAAAAAGCGTGAAAAAAACTTTTTAGCAATAAATAGAACCGACTTCCATATAAATACACTACAAAGGCAAAAATAACTTTAATTTCGGAAGGCGGTCTTTAGTTTTGTATATACACACATCAAAAGTGTCTAGGGATCAACATATATTTTTGCAATAACTTTTCTCCTGATTGATATTAATTAAAATTTTCTTTAAGGATTCATCAAATAAAGTGTTTTAGTTTGTCACAGTAACGATAAACCAAGTCACCTTTGCATTAATAAAGAAATTTGCCATTTTCCTAATAAAGGGATTTTTGACATTTGAACCACTAACATTAAAGTTCGAAAAAAAGACTGAAATAACAGTTTTCTTTAAAATTTTATTGGGTAACTTAAACAATTAATAATCCGTGTTTCTACCGCGAACACTAACAACACAAGAACATCGGTTTGGCATACTCAAAATGAGTTCATCCAAATCACGCTGTGGAATGGCCGCCCATGTTCGTTGCAACAACAAAAAAAGGTCTTCTTGCGACTGGATACCCTCCATATTCGGCAGAGCTCTTCTCTGTAGCATATCCCATGCATGCTCAATCGGGTTCAAGTCTGGCGACTGAGCAGGCCAGAGCAGGACATTGATGTTAGCTGCGGCGAGAGTCTGTCTTACAACTCTTGCGGTGTGCGGTCGTGCATTATCATGCATTAACTGAAATAAGGGACCGATTTGCACTTGTAGAGGAACGATGACGTCAGATACAATCGTCTCAGCATAAATTTGAGCGTTGAGGTTGCCTCTGATCCAAATCAACTCAGTTCTTCCGCCGATCCAAATACCCGCCCATACCATGATGGTTCCACCACTATAAGGATGGACTTCCTGGCAGGATTTTAATCGCTGTTGGCGTCCAGGGGTTCTCCAGTGTCGTATACGTCTTGTATCCGGTCTCATACCAAAACGAGACTCATCAGAAAAGCACACGAAACGCCATTGTTCTTCTGCCCAATTTCTGTGTTCAAGAGCCCATTGATATCGAATCCTACGATTGTGCATTGCTATAGGTGGTACCCGTAGCGGTCTTCGGGAATGAAGGTTCACTTCATGCAAGCGGTTTCTGACTGTTTGGTCGCTAATTAAGTTCCCTGAAGAGTGATGAAGCCTCACGGCTAACATCATGGCGGTTATTGTTGGAGCTCTTCGAGTTAAGATTTGAATGTATTGGTCTTGTCTCCGTGTGGTGCAGCGATACCGTCCTCCATGGCGCTCAGCCACGGTACCAGTGCTTCGGTAACGTGTCCAAAGTCGACTGATAACACTCTGACTTGTATTCAGAGCTAAAGCCACAGTACGTTGCCGGGAACCAGCTTCTATCATTCCCACGGCTCTGAGCATTTCTTCCCTGCTTAAATGACGTCGCCGCTCCATAATAACGTTGGTTTTAATCAGTAGTAGGGAAACAGTAGCACTAATAATGTCTTCAATGCGTTGTATGTTTTTATAGGGAAAATATTGACAGCTGATTTTCATCTTTTACTCGAATTTGATTAACAGTTCCTGTTTCAAATTATGAAATGCACCAAAAAGGATCCATATAAATTTATAAAATCATAAATTTATTACAAAGCCACATCTCAATCTCAAGAAATCCGCATAAAAATGCTTGATCCCTAGACACTTTTGATGTGTGTATTTTTGTATTGACACCGCCATCCGAAATTAAAGTTATTTTTGCCTTTGTAGTGTTTTTATATGGAAGTCGGTTCTATTTTTTGCTAAAACGTTTTTTTACCCGACTGCAAAGGAAGGGTTATGTTTTTCGCACGTATCTTGTATGTATGTATGTTTGTAATATTCTTTATTACCTCATATCTCCATGACCACTGAAAGGATTCACACAATTGAGGTATCGTTAGATTTGTCTTAACAGCCCGAGTGTTCTTAGATAGGTGACATTTAAAAAAATTAAACATGGCGGCTGTGCGAAGCCATGATACATTGTGAAAAAATATTTATTTTTTTCAAATACTACAATATGGGTATCAAATTAAAGGGCTTAACATAAGGATTTCAAAAAGGTATATCATGTTTATCATTAGTGTAATACTAGCAAAATAACACAATGAGAAAGTTTAAAAATATGGACTCACTTTCTGAATCCGGTGGAGTGCCAATGTGACACGACCGGGAAAACTAAAAAATTGTTAATTAATATTTTAACTAAAAAGTTGAAAAAAAAAAACTTTATTAAAAAAATCTAAAAAACCCGACTGCTCAACTGAAGTGTAAGAAACAAGCACATTTTTATTTTTAAAAGTGACAAGCAGGCGGACCCACCCCGTTTAAAAAAATATGTTCAATTGGGTCCCGCCTGCTTGCCACTCTTAAAAATAAAAATGTGCTTGTTTCTTACACTTCAGTTGAGCAGTCGGGTTTTTTAGATTTTTTAAATAAGTTTTTTTATCTTAAAAATCTGTGCCTTTAACGGCTGAATACGATATCGATAATTATAAAATTAAACATTTTTTTTTTAAATTCAATTCAGATAGTTGTAATAAAATACCTACCTATATTAACCGACTTTAAAAAAGGAGGAAGTTCTAATATTTTTTCTTCTGTGTGACATGCATGTTTTCATTTTAGATTTCCGAAGATTCCAGATTAAAAAGAAAAGTGGATGAATAAGGTTACTAGGGAATATTGGTTTCTAGTTTTGTTTATTGATATAATGTTGAAAAAAGTCAAATCGTGAATATAAGATACCTATATTCAATCTTTCTAGGCTTCAAACAGTATGACGGACCCTAATACTAATTAACTTGGGCCTTTGCATTACAATATCGTCCTCGTAAGTTACTTTGGTTTCGGGGTTGCGGTAATGTTCTAATGAGATACCGCGGCCCCGGAACTTAAGGGCAGCTGAAGGAACAGGGTGGACTTTTAGTCAGTAGAAGTCTGACATTCCCTTCCGCTTTGCCCAGAGCGGGAGAAGTCATTCGATGATTTTCCCACCCAGAAAAAAAGAGGATTCAAATAGTATGACGGACTTTAATACTAATTAACTTGGGCCTTTGTATTACAATATTGCCCTCGTAAGTTACTTTGGTTCCGGGGTTGCGGTAATGTTCCAACGAGATACCGCGGCCCCGGAACTTAAGGGCAGCTGAAGGAACAGGGTGGGTTTTAAGCCACTAGAAGTCTGACACTCCCTTCCGCTCTGGGTCTTTACCTATGTAATTGGAGATTCTATAACCTGCATTTTAAGATTTAATTATATGTGGATTGCCGCGCATTTAAATCTGGAAGTTTTGAATTGAAGAATGAGTCTTGCGATCGGCAGGTAACCATTGTCGGCTACGACGAATTGAAGGCGATAGTGGTAGCGGATCTAAGGCTGGAAACAGTGCTTGACCGACGGTCGGCGCTGACCGTCAGTCGGCGTAGCTATATCTATGCAAGCCTATGAATGCGCACTCAGCTACGCTGACGATTTTCACAACCGACGGTCAGCGCTGACGGTCAAAATGTACGGTCAGCGCTGACCGTCGGTCGAGCACTGTTTCCAGCCTAACTCAATCTACGGCTAAGCTTGCCGCGGGCCTTGGAGTTGGTGTAATAACAACATTGAAACACTTGCTAACAAAAGATAAAAAAGCTAGATAAGCAGGTGCCACACGAACTAAGCAAGACCTATTATTATGTGGTGATGAAACCTTACTGTTCTATCCTTTATGCTTTTACGAGGAAGGTTTTCTTAATCTTCATGTATAGAGAAAGGAAACTACCTACAAATAAAACAGGAAATAATTTTATAAAATTTGTACAATTTAATTAAATTGATACTGACAAAACATTTAAATGAAGTCCTCACCTTTGTATTAGGTATTAAAATATGTTTTGACTTCTGAGTATTTACAAAATGTGTCCTAGCTAAAAGTATTCGGACAAACTATAATATGGTTACTTATTAAGATCTTCATATATCTAAACATATTCTCAGACTCTAAGTAAAACAATTCACAATATTCTTCTTTATAAGTAAATGTAAAGTCTTCAATTTAAAACGCAATAAGCTTGCTGAACAATTTTTAAGTTAATGTTTTTATGAAAACAAATGAACAAACATATGAGTCTGTTCCAATAGACTTTAGGGCACTTAATTTTTTTACTAAGGATATTTTTGTATTTATCTACATTAAGAAAATATGTTTTTCATATATTTCCTACACATATATAAATCGCTAGGATACGTCAGAATCGTAAGTATTTTATATAACAAAATATTCTCCAACACAAAACTTGTTACAACTATTTTAGGAAAATTAAAAAATAACGTAATTAAATAACAATATAAGGTACTAGCATCATACAAGCACAATGTTTTAATATAATTTACTGAAATGTAGAAGCTTACTCCTATTACAAAAATAAATAGTAGCTAGGTGGATTTCCACTATGTTAATCTACCTAAATCAACAGTTATACAGGAACAATTAGACCTCTAATAAGAATTCTATCATTATTGCGCCTGAAAAATAAGAAAATGCTATTTTTAATAATGATAAAATTCTAAGATCGCAAAACAAACGCTGCCATTAATGGTAAGGTAAATGTTTTGGTGACGACAAAATGGAAATACGATAGTATTCCAATAAAAAAATACAGGACGATTCTACCGTAAACATATTTGGTATTAATACAACACACTATTCAGAATGCATGTCGAACAATTCATAAATTCCATTTTGATTACACCACGGAGTAGAGAATTGACACATCTGACAAGTATTCAAAGTTAAATCTAATTGAAGCTAGTGAATGACAATGAATAAATGAACGATTGATAATGATATAACTAAACCAAATCAGGCTTTTTATTAAATTAAGACTTGCTCCGCATTTAAATTTTTTATATTTAAGTTTAAGAAATTACTATTGTGATCCCTTTCGTTCTTTTATAGGAAATCTTTAAATGACTTAATATGTCATAAGCCAAGCATAAGTAATTGTAAGAATACATTTTTTTTAAGATCACATGCGCAAACAAGCCTTGCTACCTTCGACGCTCATACGATTTGAATGACAGAGGTAGTAACTAATACAAAATAATAATAATAATATTGCATTATCTTTAAAAACTTCGTACTTTTCACTTCATCTAAACGTCTATAAAAGATAAAAATAATGTACTTTTACTCTTACGAAGTCTTTACTCAAATAGCAATCTTCATAACAATCGTAATAAAAAATGTAAGCATTCAAGTTTATACGACAAAGTTCAATATTATCTAAATTTTAAAAGAATAAGTCGATAAGATGACAATATTTTGACTATTTTAATAAGACGGAGTAAAACCTGCAATATATACGTTAAAGTGATAAGGACCATCCTCTTATGAACGTAACGTAAACTCATTGCGGTTTACGAGTGCTTAGCTCGGTAGAAATCACAATTTCTCTAACTAGCGATAAGTACCAAAACCTGTACTTCATTTTACTTCTAAGAAATATATAATACCACAGTAAATCTTCTGCATGTTTATACATTCACAACCACATTTATAAAATCCGTACCAACTTCGTTGTGAACATAAGATTGCAGAAATATAATCATTTAAATAATAAAATTAAACTATTTCATTTTCAAAATAAGATATCATAAGTATCGTACAGTCAATGAAAGTATTAGGCCATAAACAATTTTTCCAAACAATATAAAATTAATATTGCATTCTTTCCTTATGGCACCTAAAAAAGTCATAACAAACTATTCTAGACACAATAGTGTTTCATTACATTTGCCACAGCCCAGGGAAGGACTTGAAAACAATAAACATAACTATTTAATATATCAAACATTCGAGTCGCACCAATCGCGCTGCAAAACAAAACCGAAGACCACATATGCACCAATTTGGTTCACGTAATTTCAGTACGTAACGATAATATAGAATCGTCAAAACCGCATTTCTGCGTCAAATCCTAAAGACAGGAATTGAGAAAGGCGTTAACCGCCAGCAAAGCTATGATTTTAAGTAATAACCCGGTAAGTGAACCGTGTTAAAGTTATTTGACGATGAGAAAACCGTGGACACTTGCTAGGAACTTGTCAAAGTTATCTTGGAAACGGAGTTTGTGTGTCCTCATGCCGTCGAAGAGGACTCCGTTTGTGAGTACGCCGAACGCCTCTTCTAGTCGGGGTACGTTTGCGGGGTCGTTGACGGCGAACGCTTCGATAAGCTGCCTCGCTAATCCCTCAAGTAAGGCAGGTTTTACACAAGTGAGGGAGTAAATGGCCGCACCGGCCGCGGGAATGGAATCCGGTGGGATTTCCATTTTTATGATCAGCATGAGTAATAACTCGGCAAGGGTGAGTAGGCACATGGCGTAGGGATTGTCGTCGCCTAGCGTCCGCACTTTGTTGGATAGGCCGACGATAGTATCGCAGCAGAGAGTGGAAACGTCACAGGATACCGCTGTGAGGCCTACACGTAACGCTGTCACTACCATATTGAAGTCGTCCAAGGGCAGGTTGGTAAGCTGGAAACAGAAATAAAAAGATAAATTCATTTAATATCGCCGGGGATAGTGCAATACCGCGTAACTAATATTCATTAAGGCCTATTGTAATGTAATTCAGCTAAAATTCGCTCTTCCCCGAAGATATCTTATTTAATTATTTAAGTTGCAATAATACAAACAGTAAATACGTGCATAAAGTTACAGAACACGTAACACTTAGCAATGGGCCCAATATTAAAGCAGAGGTTGACAGAGCTCAGCAGTCACCCTTGCAACCACAAGACCAACGAGGCAGCCTAAATTAGTTGAGTATTTCGTCGTTGCGCATGCAAAAGTCGCTATGTGTTATTTAGTCATTTTCGTTCTTTTATGCAGTTTCAATGGTTATTTTAATAGACACATGCTGTAAACAGCTATCTGATAAACGCATTATTGCAAGGTAACTCTTTAAATATTGCGTTTATCAGATAGCTGTTTTTACAACATGTGTGTATTAAAATAACGATTGAACCTTTTTAAACGATTTCTAAATTAGTTAAATATTTCCACCAAAAGAAATTAAAAAGAGACATTCGATCCTTGAAGTCTACAGTAACGAGATAATATTAGAAAAGGTCTGTGCGTGAAATCCTCTTTTAATAGTAAGACCTTACGTACGGGGCTTTTTGTCACCATCCTCGTGTATCGTATATCTATCGAATGTCGATCCTACATAAGATGGGGCAGCAGATGAAGTCTAGAATCGATTTGACGGAAAAAAAAATCCCGATTTTTTATTTTCTTATTGTTGATAAGCTTGCTTTTGGCCTCCATCTCATCTGATGTTAAGCTATGATGTGGTGGAAGATGAAACACAGTACTTACCTATAAGTAACCTATTCACTCTTCACTTAAAGACTCCCAGGTTATAGCTATCAGGACACACAGACTGACTGACTGAGAAGTGTACTTACTTGATCAGCGTTATCCAAGTCCCTGAGCATTCTATACGCATGCTGTGCCAATGTGGGCAGAGCCAGTAAAGGTGGAGTTATCAACGGCAGCAGTAACCGCAGGCCACGAGCGCAAGTGTCGCCTACACCACGGTCGGCTCCCGAGCGAGCAATACTGCAGATAACCTCCATGAGGGCACAAATATCCTGGAAATTAAATGTTTATATATATACCCGGCCCGGCTTCGCTCGGGTAATAAAGTTTATATTTGCTTATACAGGGTTAATTGTAAAACACCGAAAACCTCTCGGGACTATGTTACTAACATCATAATCAACAACTTTTGTTCTATGACTTTTAAAAATTCGTCATATTTTAGTTTACCAGATTTTCATACAAAAATAAAAATATTTAAATTGAACGCCCTAAATGTTACGGAGTCTATGCGAAACAAAAGAAACGTTTTCTTTTGCTTCGCATAGACTTTGTAACATTTAGGGCGTTCAATTTAAATAATTTTATTATTGTATGAAAATCTGGTAAACTAAAATATGACGAATTTTTAAAAGTCATAGAACAAAAGTTGTTGATTATGATGTTAGTAACATAGTCCCGAGAGGTCTTCGGTGTTTTACAATTAACCCTGTATATGATTTTGCTTAATCAATTTCTTATCCGGTGATTTGCCACACTCATATATCGGCGATAACTCATAAGATATTTATTTTATTGATATAGTGTAAAAAGCAATTTTGATCTACATTAAATCCTCAACATGTCTGACGTATCTAATTGGATAAGGAATAATACTGTACTGTTAAAAAAAGATTCGTAAATAACCCATCATTTTAAGGTAATTTGTAAAAGAAAAAAAATGTTATTGTGGGTTATTCTTAGGAGTTAGACATATGCCATCGCGGACTTTTTTGTAGATCTAAAAAAGAGAAATAATCCTGACATACATTGTATTTTTATAACTCAAAAGGTTTTGTCAACGTTGTCGATTAAAGCTCCCGATTGGCTTAATTCTTTCCGACATGTTGAAGTAATATCGTCGTATTTCATTCAATCTACACAAAACCTTTACTTATTATACACTAAAACCTTCCACAGGAATCACTCTATCTATTAAAAACCCGCATCAAAATCCGTTGCGGATTTTTTAAGATCTAAGCATACATAGGGACAGACAGACAGTGAAGCGACTTTGTTTTATACTATGGAGTGATTTAACGGATTTGGGTGGGAGGAAACGATGCGTAGAAGGATAAGAGTAGATAGTTGAGTCTGAGTTTGTTTCGGTGTTTCCTCTCAGAGCATTCAGTTAGGAAAAACCGGCCTCATCTAGCTAAACTTAAAACTCAAGAATACATAAACAATTTACACGAATTTACAATTTACGTCTGTCCACAGCGTAGCTCAGTAATATTAACAGCCAAAAAACATTGTTAGGTATGAATATGTTCATTTTTTTTGTAACATGTATATGTGCTGTCTTTACTATGTTAAAAAAAAATAGGTATTTAATTTTATCTATTTAAATTATGTAGCAGGAAGGCGCAGGTCTCGTGGACCTCAGTTATTACTAGCTCAGATACCGTCGTTTACTTTTATTTTAAAGTAACATTTTAAAATAACAGATTATCTGTGTTTGCCTAAAGCCGGGTCCGCTGCGACGTGTTTTCGTGTTTGCAAACAGTATAACATTGTTTGCTAACCGAATATAGGCGTGGCTTAACAGTTTGGTTAGCAAAAACACTATAAAATGTTTGCCGTCTCGAATGGATAACATCCCCCGCGTTCACCTGCGGGGAGGGAAAGTGACGCATTTTGTGTTCGCGCTCGCTAGAGGAAGACGGAATCGTTCGAAGAGTGCGTTGATTGTGTATGACAATTCTCTTTGGTTTGTGATGGAATGGAATAAAGAAAATACTTTGTCTTTTAATACTTTGTTTTCTTCTCTATATCTGGTAAAATTAATGATAATAGGTCTTGATAATGACTTTCTGAACATCTAAAACTAAACAAAAACATTACAACAATTGGCGCAGCGGACGGGCGGTTTTACTAACATGTTTTGTTAGAAAATTGGCGCAGCGGACCCGGCTTAAGATACAAAATTACTTAACAGCTATTTGAAATAAAAAAGTTATTTAACCTTTTTGCTATTTAACCCAGCGCCCTCGCGATACCCGTGAGGTGGGGCCAAGGTCAAATTTGATCAGAAAAACTGATCAAATAAACACACAAGCTATAGAAGCCGCAGCAGCATAACTGCATAACATCGCAACATTCCTGTTTCCTGTTAATTTTGTTGTAAAGTATAGCTGAAGGCTTATTATATTGTATCCCGGCGAATAATTCTAGAATGGGGATTTTTTTTATTGGTAGTAGGCTCTCGTTTGACCATCATCTCACCTGATGGTAAGTAATAATGAGGTCAAACATGGAGCACGCTTACTAAGAAGTAACCTATACACTCTTGACTTAAAGACCCCCAGCTTGTAGCTACAGTGAAATAGACTCCGGTAGGGAGTAATTAAGTCTCATCTGATATCTTCCTCTCTATGAGATGAACTGGGTCATAAACAAACACGCGGGCAAGTCCGGGTTAGTGGATGTCGCAAGTCTTCGAATTTTTCGGTCGTAGGACATTCCGGTTATACCTTGTATTTTTTTCCGAATGTTTTCCAATGTCATAGCTAAATAAATAAATAACATTTTTTAATTTACCTCGTACACTTCCTCTTCAGCATCTTGCGGAATACTTGAGATTTTACCGGAATTCCATCTCATGTATACTTCAAATGTTGTGTTGCATATTTCTAAGAACCTGTAATAAAGTTTATCATACGCGGTTCCAATTTTAAAGGTAATAATATATTTATTTTTAATGGCATTACGGGAAAATTCGATTGCCCATTCGTCCATCATTTGTCAAATTTACATGTTCTATTAGCATAATATTAAGTTTAATAGATGGATTAACTGAAATAGAGAGAGAGAGGTAGATACATACAAAGACGTTTGAGCATCGACTCGAAAAGAAGCTGAAATAAAAATATTATTATTATAAACATAACATACTTGTTCACGTTCTGCGGTTGCACTGAATGTAGCATCCTCTTTGCACTTTTAGCAAGTAAATTCAACGCTGGCAACACTACTCCAGGATAATTATGATATTTAAATATGATCCCAGGTATCTTATCTAAGGCACCGATTAGCATCATGAATTGCTCGTCCATTGTTCCGACCTGCGAAACGAGACAATTATGTTTTAAGATCTTTTTGTTTGACTAGTGTAAAAATAATTAACTTGAAACTCTATTATTGACGTCATCATTTAACAAGATGGAAGTGAAACAATTACGATGGCCAGAATAAAAATTAGAATTCAATTAATAATTAATTATTTTTCAATTTGGTTAAAAATTTTACTAAACAGACTTCCTATTCAATGTTAACTAGATGACTAACCTGAGAACAAAACACCGAAACAATTTTGATGATGATTAAATCATATGAGTACCATGTAGGTTTCATTATCTCAAACTTCACATTCTAAATCTAGTTTAATCACCAGCTAACACAGTGTTACACGAACCCCAAAGTTGTCCAAATCTGTTAATGAATTCAGTAACATTAAAACAATTACATGGTATATATGTGTTGGTATGCTTTAGAATAGCAAAGTCAAAATGCGGTCTGCATTTTCACTGAAGTGTCGGAGTTTTGATGACAAAAAAACTTTTATATTTTTTGTGAGTGGCGTCACGCAGGTCGTAGCTTCCTTAATTATCTTAATGTTAATATGTAAAGCAAAAACGTTGTATCCCTATTTACATAAAATGCGCAGTCGGAGGAGTATGAAACTTGGCACACTTGAAGTTTATTTGCAGGAGTGCAGAAAGCAAATATTTTTATATAATAAATAATGCATTCAAAATAATTAAAATTATGGGCGTTTTACGCCATTATGTATACTACAAGCTATCCCATACATCAATAACCAGGGTCTGCGTCATCAAAGATCTCGGCGTTACCTTTGATTCTAAACTTCTCCATTTATTAATACAGTTAACAAGGCTTCTAAGGCATTGGGCTTTATTTTTAGGGTCTCCTGTCTTCAGGATTGTCAAAACAATGAAAATTCTGTACTGTGCTTTTGTCCGTAGCCACCTTGAATATGCTCCGCAAATTTGGAACTTAAATTATAATGTTTATATTAATCGCAACTTTTGTTCGTTGGGTTTGTATTGTTTTTCATTAAGGCTTTGAGTTTCTGTATCTGTGTCTTTGTAATCATTAAAGCTTCCAGCCAGAGCTTATATAAGTTATAAATAATCATCAAACCTGATAAATAAAGAGAGTATTATTTGAGCAGCCATTGGTATTATTTCTCTCCAGGATACCTTAACCCTACAATAAGCGACTACACCTTAAGGGCACCCCTTGTGTGGTACGGACAACGGCTTAGGGCATCGCTGGGGTAGGGCAGCTAGGGGCTGTCTAGACCGGAAAAAGGAAACTCTGGTACATTTTTCATACACACCTCAAGCACGCCTTCAGTGACTCCAATAAAACAGTCAAGTGTATCCGCGAGCATGTTGCGGACGGGTTCCGTATCCGCCTCCATGTTAATTAAGTTCATCAGCTTCTCTTGTAACGATACTGTACTTGATAGCAGACGGTTTCGGACGTCACCTACCCAATAATAATAAGTATTAGTAGAAAGCACGTAGAGCTGCTGTTAAGCAAGAAATAATGAGTCAGTAAATACCATATTTACTGACTTTTATTTACGCATACCAGGTGTACCAATATAAAATGCGGATTTCAGATAACATATTGTTACGAGCTGGGGTTCGGGATAGAAATAATTTACGCCAATTAAACCAAAATTAACACTTTGATTAAATAAACACAAAATAAAAATTAACACAGTTATTCACACTACATTACTTGTCACTTAACACTTAAATCGCACTGAAATTCACTTGTAAAGCTTCGATTATATCGCCTCGTATCTCGAAATAAGACTGCTGTCTCCGTTCCTGTGCGATCTGTTTATACCCCGGTCTATGAGTTCTAAAACATTCTTGTAAAATCGACTCACTGCCTATATTGCCAAGAATATTCCAGAAGCTACTTGAGATACTCAGTACTGCTACTCGCCGCTAGATGGCGTTAGTGTATCGAACGTATTAGAAGTCATTTGAACTTTCTCGATATACTCAGTACTGCTACTCGCCGCTAGATGGCGTTAGTGTCTCGAACGTATTAGATTTCTGTCGAAGTTTCTCGACGTACTTCGCTAAGCGACTGGCGTAACAATATGCTGCACCAATGCAGTTTCAATTCGGTTAAAGATCAGTCTACAAGCTGTATCCAATCTTGATATTAAATACTACAGTCAGTCGGTACGGCATCTTTGTCAGTCTTTAGGTACCCCTAAAGCTTAGCTTAGCTTGGCTACCGCCAGAAGCTAGTAAATCTGACGTGAGTGGTAAATGAAGTGCTTATTTCAGGGTTTGCAAATGTTAATGAAACAGCATGTTAAGATTCGGAAGAACGAAAATCCACAGTCATACTTGTACACCTACGTAAAATCATTAATACAATTAAACTTTAAAAAGATAAAGTAATGAATTAACCAATTATTTATTTATTCAAACCACGCAATTGTTTTCCGACATGGGACATACGATGCCAACTCCCTATGTAGTCTATACATACCTTCAGCATATGTAGCAGCTATAGCGAAAGCTCTGTGCAACTCTTTCCTGAGATCTCCCGGCAGGTTACAACCAGCCGCTTCCCATTGCAGCAGAGCAAGGAACTCTTCACAACTTGCCAAGGGATTTTGCCTTAGGAGAAAAGAAATAAATATAATTTAAAAAATGAAACGTATTTCTTGGAACAAACATATTCGCCAGAGAGCGAGTTACAAGTTTCCACGTTTAAACTTATAATAATCTTTGCATTATGAGCATACAAACAATAACACTAATTGTGCAAGTAATGTGTGTAGAATTCACAGTACTAACCATTTTGTTAACTCCTGCAACTAAGCTAAATATGCTCATGTCTAGAGTGAGTTCACGGCAGCGAAATGTATTACTGGCTACATTAAAATAGAATTTTTATACTAGTTCTGGACAAATCAATATTAATGTTTAGGATTTTCAACAAAAACAACCAACAGTCTGCAATTGTTCCCGATCTACCCGTGGTGGTACTTCGTACAGAGTCGAAGGTAATCGACTAAGTGATATAGAATCTTTTGATGAAGACTAAGATATTTCATGAAACGCTAAAGTCACGAAAACTTTAAGACAAAAGTGAGATTACTTTTAGGTAAGCGTGCTCCACCTTCAACCACATCATTACTTACCATCAGGTGCGATAGTGGTCAAACGCGATCCTATTATTAAAAAAGTCTTTGTATATTTTCTATGCAGTTTTATGATACTAAGGATTCCACATCTGAGACGCATACTTCAGTTAACTTACAAAAGTACAATATAGGTAATATTTTGACCGTTTTAACATATGAAAAGCACTTAGACAGACGCAGTATAAACCCAAGAAGTTTCGATGCATTTTTCAATGTCGCTTATGTGCCAGTCAAAAACTATCTTGATAAACGCCCAAGATAGTATTGTACCTTGGCAAGATATGGTCTGCCAAAATATTAGAAGTGGACCGTACGTGTTCTAGTGTCAGTGATTACGGAACACTTCGATAGTTTATTAGCGCGACAATACTCTTCAAGTCTACATAAATCCGCCTGCCGTCATGCCGATCAAATGTCCGGGTAAATCACACCGACCAGTTTACCATTGTCTATACCATAATTAAATCATCAACTACAATCAAGTTTTTATATGTTGTATGTGTTTAGGGCTTCCAAAATTACGGATTTGCATTACGTAACTAGTTACGCATTTTGATTTTCCAATTACGTAACTACGTAATTACGTAACTGTTTTACACATGTACCACGAATAGTTTAAAAGCAATCAACAATATACATTTTGGGTATTTGTTCAATCTTTGTTCTTGATATTATGATTTCATAAATGATAATGATTGCAATGTTCTGTCATCAAGGAAACTTCTTAGTTAGAAACAAAGATAGCCGGCAGAAGAAAAGGCTCGTTGTGCTTCAACACTAGTAGGCATTATTGAAAGTAAATAATTATAAGCTGCTGTTAAGAAAACTTCACGACAGCCGCCAGCGCTATCTTAGATACACATTTCAACTGTTATGATAGACCGCAGACCGAGGCACTCAGCAGCGCCATGTCATCAGCGTAACTTATTTTGTTAAAACACACCCCGTCAATATAGCAGCCCACTCACTCTCTGCTGAGCGCCTCGATTAGGTCACTGATGTACAAATTGTAGAGCAAAGGTGAGGCCAACCCACGCCGTTTCACCCCACACTCCAACCTATACGGCTCCGATAATTCTCCAGCCCATCGAACCTGATTGACCTGGCCTCCATACCGGTATTTAAGAGTGCTTATCAACCCTAAAGGGACTCCAGCTTTCCCAAGCTTATTCCAAAGAATACTGTAAGAGACCAGGTCAAACACCTTTGATTGATCCATGAAGCAAGCATAAGTGTGATAAGGTGTCTTCCTGTCAGTTTAGTACTTGACAGCCGACTTCAGGCCCAAAATAGCACTCTCCGTAGACACGAAAACCGAACTGATTATTATCATGCAGCTGAATATGATTGGCTAGTTGTGTGTTAAGCAATATTTGAGTTTTAAGTTAATTTGGTGCGCCCTGACAGGGTTATGTATTCATTAGTTATAAGCCACGCCTGTGACTGTGTGTACATTGTGCAACATACATAGGGAAACCTGTACTCATGCAGTTTTAATCTGTATTATAATAAACAAGAAGTAGCGCGGGGCTTCGGTAAAGGGACTTTATCTCGATAAACTTAACATAACTTAAAAACTTAATCCTACTTCTTTTGTTTAGTACCGATCGTTTCCGAACGCACCCTTTTGACATAAAGAAATTTGTTCTTGACATTACTCTGACTTGACAGATAGAATTTGCTTCCCCGTTGAAAATGTCGGTCATGGGACCCTGTTGAGATAATATAATTGGAAAAATATCGTTTGGAATCGCCTTTTGAAACCGATAATTGGGTCGCGAATTATCTATTGTATGAAGTTGTAATCCCCATTTGATGAAAAACCCGGGATATTTTGGGATTCCTCGCCGGTTGGTTGCCATCGCGTGGCACGCGCGTTTGTTGGAAAAAGTAGTGATAAATAGCTACCACAGTGTTTAATTGAACTTTGTAATCCCTGATTGACGAGAATCCAGGGATATTTCTCGGAACACATCGCCTTATTGCCTCATCCGCGTAGCACGCGCTTGCTGGAAACGAGTTAGGCTGTGATGCTGTTGGAACCGCGCCATCTGGAGACTGGCGCCTTGTGAACGTCCACAAACTTGACTTGCATCACACTTTCATTTACTCACCTCATATACACACAAACACTTTGGACGTGATCAAACAGACCCTGGTTGCCGTCTACAGCTCAGGTGAGTGTTATTTGTAACTATTTATATATATGGTTGTAGGCCGAAGAGCCTTTTGTAAGTACTTTGTTGTTGAAAGCAACGTTTATAGCTCCACGAACCGTGGACAAGTTCAGACCGTCCAGTTACCGTTGCACTGGCCAATTGCAGGACTGAACATCTTTTGTAGTCGAGTAAAGAGCCTAGTACAAAACCTTTCTAAGCTTTAAGCAAATATGTTTCAAGTGATGTGTAATAGTTTTATTTATCTTCTTTTTAATGCGCTTTTAATAATAAAATATATATCGGCGCAAATACAATAATTTGTCTATTAAAATAATTGAAATGATTAACGTTTAATAATTTGATTGTTTTACAAACTATTAATTGATTTTTAAGATGTAAAATTAACGTTTAACATGTTTCAACTTAAAGCATTGTAATTTAAGTAGTTTAATATTTAACTAGACAATGTGGGTACATGTGTGACAATCCCTCTATATAAGGCCGCACTGTGAGCGCTAGATTAATTCAGATTCATTCTTGTTCGAGCCGCTGGACAGTGCGGACCTCTCTGTAAAGTCGTTACGCTGTCAGTTGAATAAACGAGTCTCCGGTTACATTAACAAGTGCTTTTATTTGAAAATCAAACATGAGTGATCACCAAGAGAACATTCGTGACGTCATCTGAGCTGACGTTACACTTTTTAAAAACACATACGACGCTGTCTCTCCGTCATATATAATCCAATTATATTAATCCATAAAAAATTAATTCACATCACTATATATTCAGGTCTACCACCGCCACAACTGGGGGCGAATCAATTTATTTTCCCATTTGTTACCACTGGTGGCAATTGGGAACAAAAATAATGGCCAGTCCCAATTGCCACCACTGGTGGCAAATGAGATTTTTTTCATAACAAATTACCATTTGCCACCAGTGGTGGCGGAGACGGTGGGGACAACTGGGAATGACCCAATAGTTTTACTTTTAACTATAGGAATCATAATAGTTCTAGTACGCCGACTAGGGAAATACGCATGACTAATACAAAAATATAGGAAGATTGCCAAAGCTCTTGGTAAATGGGCACCAGCAAACCTAAGAGGCTCAACAGCAACACTCAGACCATCATGACCCAGAGACGGAATATAACTCATTTGTGTACTTGTAGGCTTTGTAAATTTTAGTCTTTCTAATTAGTTTGCAACATATATGTTCTAATATAATCCGATGTCGGTTATGTAAAAGTTTCTGTTTCTACGGTTTTGTAATATTTTTCATTATTATGCAAATACTGCAAAACAACAGACATATTTGTTCGCCTATAGTGTAAGTTGGAATTTAATCTATAATGAAGGATTTTGTATTAGGATAAATTGTAAATACACACATAACCTCATGCCTTTTTCCCATGGAGTAGACAGAAACTATAGAACAAATTAAATTAGTAATTAATTAATATTCTCCTATAATTCCGTAATTACTTGAACTCACCAGTTACGTATTTGTGGGACTTCTAAAATCTGTCCGTAATTACGTAAATGCGTAATTACGCAATGGAAGCCCTGTATATGTTGGCCTATATTTGTTGTTATAAACGCAGATTTACATTCTCTAGGAACGACTCTGAGAAAAAGACTTGGTGAACAACTTCAAAACAGGTATGGCAATGGAAGGCGCGCATTCAATAAGAAATTTAGATGACATATTATCAGAGCTGGCACTTTTAGATGGATCCAAGATGCTAATTAGACCGGCCACCATCTATATTTACATCTACATATATGAAAAATGACAGAGACGATTATAGTAGAGCATCATTTTGAGACAAGTAAAGACCGACTTATCAGTAAAAAAAATTAAGATAGAATTAGTAATTAGGACTCATTGAACGGCCTAGTGGCGTGAGCTGTATTTATTTTTTCAGTGTCATTTTCTCCTGTATTTATATGTACTTACTTGTGCTGCGAGTGTGCGAGTGTGGTGAGCAGGTGCGTGGCGTGCGAGGCGGCGGCGGGCTGCGCGGCCTGGTGGCGCAGGCAGGCGGCCGCGCGCGCCGCCAGCCGCGACACCACCCACGACACGCCGCGCGACCCTCGCCCAAATGCACACGCTAGAATCGGCGACATCTAACAACAAACATGCTGTTTGGTTATCAAATACAGCTTAACAACACATCAAATAATAGCACACTGACAGTTGACGCAGAAATGAGCGGGATACGCTACGAAGTACGCCCTTGATTACCTACTGTCGTACATTTTGGCAACGCAAGAAGTCAGCAGAACTATTGTTTATGTCATTTCTATAGATTCATCATCATCAGATCATCTTAACGTATCGAGATTTTCCCTGCCTCGGCATGCCCTTTAAAGCGTTAATCCCGAGTGCCATTTCTACATACCATACTTTGTCAGTCATTACTTTATGTATTTTGATCACTACTCGATTAGACAACAGACGCAAATCGAATTCAAAGATACAATTATTTTAAGGCAAGTTACGAAGATATAAATTGCGATCTGCTCGCAAATAACCAGGCTGATAAATTTCATGACCAATCTGCAGAAGTTGCACTAAATATATTTTATGAAACACTATATAAATTAATTAAAGCCCATGTTCCCTTAAAGATAATTAAATCCTCCAAATTTCAAGTGTGGTTTTCACCCTCCCTTAGACACATATTTAAAAATAAAACTAAAGCCTGGTGTAAGTGGAAAACATTAAAAAAAATTTCATTGTATAGGTCGAGATTTCAAAACGAATCTAAAATTTGTTACCGCCAATACAACGAATCGGTTGAAAATAGTATTACAGTTAACTCGAAGTATTTCTGGAGTTTTGTTTCGAATCGACAATCAAGAGCCCCAATTCCATCAACCATGACTTATAAACATCAGACATCAAACATTCTTTCATTCAGTTTATGAACCCTCTATTCTCTCAACTGTGCAAACCGAGACTATTGATTACGCTGAGAATTCTTCTATTGTTGGGATGCTTGAGTTCAGTACTGAACAAGTGCTTAGTGCCCTCAAATCTTAAGATATAACTAAGGGACAGGTTCGGACAGTATCCCGCCGTGTTTCCTAAATAATTCTGCTGATGCGCTATGTATACCTTTGACCATAATCTATAATATGTGTCAAAGCCAGGGATTTTCCCGGAAGTATGGAAGCAGGCAAACATCACTCCCGTCCACAAAAGTGGCTCAAAACAAGATGTTGAAAATAATCGGCCCATTTCCATACTATCGGCCTTGTCAAAGCTTTTTGAGCGGCTTGTTCATGATCAGTTGTACCCAATGATACACGACAGAATACTTCAGCAACAGCATGGTTTTGTAAAGAAAAGATCTACAACCACCAACTTGATAGGTTTCACTGACTACTTATTTAACAGTATGGACTCACGTATGCAGGTGGACACTATTTATACTGATTTTAAGAAAGCCTTTGACAAGGTCGGTCGTGAACTGCTCTTAAAAAAATTTCATTCAACGGTATTCGTGGGAATTTGTTGCGTTGGTTCACATTCTATGTCTCCAACAGAACGCAAAGAGTTGTAGTTAATGGGTCTCATTCCACGACCATAATAGCAACGTCCGGAGTACCACAAGGCTCGATTCTCGGGCCTCTTTTATTTATTATTTTTATTAATGATATTAACCTATGTTTTCATAATTCTAAGTTTTTACTTTATGCTGACGATCTAAAAATTTTTAGGCCTATTAAAACAACACTCGACTATCACCTAATTCAACAAGATCTCAATCGCCTAGCAGAGTATTGCATGCAGAATAAACTACTCCTTAGTACTCCCAAATGTTGCTGTGTCAGCTTCAATAAAAAAAGTCAAATGTTCGTATACACTAGAAAACGAAACACTACTCAGAGCTAAGTCTGTTCGTGATCTGGGACTATTACTCGATGACAAACTGCACTTCGATGCGAATGTTGATAAAATAATTAGTCGTGGTTATC
The DNA here is from genome assembly GCA_943138885.2 of Tholera decimalis. NCBI lineage: Eukaryota > Metazoa > Arthropoda > Insecta > Lepidoptera > Noctuidae > Tholera > Tholera decimalis. The sequence goes on along the minus strand of OW964563.2, from coordinate 29,005,021 downwards.
GTATGTATGGCTTTGTGATGACATCAGCCACAGATTTCATACATCCTCGCACTTATTTACATCTTTATAGGTCTTTAGTCCGGTCTCAGCTCGATTATATAACGATCGATGTATAGAACGAATTCAGCGTACATTTCTAAAAACTATGCATTACCGTTGTTGCCAAAGACGAATAAACCTCCCTTATGTTGAACAACTTAACATATACAACTTACTCTCTTTAAAGTCAAGATGTATTTTCTTGGAGACAATGTTCCTGTACGATTTATGTAACAATGCATATGACTGTGTAGAAATTAGAAATAGGCTGTACTATGTAGTCCCTGGGACAATTCAGGGACGAAAGGTGCGCTAGTATTCGCCGTCACTTCTAGTCGTACGAACGCGGGCTTTCGGGCACCTATTCGTCGCCTTGCTAGCAATTACAATAAGTTCTTCTCTGACTTGGATCTGTTTTCACTACCTAGACCCCCTCGTTTTAGATAAAATTAAAAATTTGTCTGAGAAATTTAGCTTTGTAATAATTGTAAACACCAAGTAATTTTGAACATACACCTATACTGTATACTGTCTTTTTCTTGAACATCTGTGGAAAACGTTGTTGGTTGTACATTTGTATAACCCTATATGTACGTATTTTTTGTTATGAATAATGTGTAACTGTTTGTTTTCTCCAACAAATAAAATAAAATTACGTCTTGCCAAAGGGCGATACCCTTTGTTAATTCGTGTTAAGCCTCCACTACACGTCTGCAGATGCGTCCGCGGACGCCCGCAGATGGATCATCACGAGCTGTCCACACGTCTGCAGGTCGATCAGTCTAGGTTCATTCTCGACAGACGCAACACGCACGTTTAATAATGGATATTGAGACCGTAGCTGCCGCAGCTATTTATTTATTTAGTGCTTTTAATGTGTGTATCGCAGTAGAGTTATTAAAAAGAAATGGAAAAGAAGAAGGTGTTGGATTATTTCAATTTACCTACTTACCTAGACTCCTTTTAAATGTCCCTCTATATAATGAATTAATTGAATTAAGTAAACAATTGAATTAGGTATATATAAGTATTAAAATAGTAGGTACACTTACACCATTTTTATTTTTGTGGTATTTATTTTTGGGGTTCCACAAACAGTTTTCAGCTTGATATAGCTCAATAAACCTAAAAGTTTCGTCGGTATTCATATTATTAGCCATTTCAACAAGAATTAAACCGCAAGAAGCACGCGTGCACTCTCAATCGCAACTACGATTAAACTGATGCTTCGCCAGACGTGTGGACAGACGCCGGACGTCCGCGCCGAAACCCTTTGATCTGTGCCACAAAAACCGACAACAATCGGATTCGAGGCGGACGCGTCTGCGTGCGTCTGCGGACGTTAAATACTTACAACAGATGCACAAATTAGCCCCTCTATATGTCTGCGGACGCATCCGTAGATGACGTCCGCGGACGCATCTGCAGACGTGTAGAGGAGGCTTTACCCAGCTACTATGAGTTGTGGAGCCCAGATAGGCAGACGCTTCATGTAAAACACTATTACACAGCTGTATCCGGCTAAACTGGGAACCGACTGCGACATAGTTGTGAAAAGGCACAGTAGATGATGATCCTTTTATAGAACCCGTATAAAACACTCTGCTAGAATGCAATTGAATGCATGCCGCATGCAATTGCATTCTAGCAGAAAGTGTTTAAATACTTGAAGAAGTTTACGAATGAAGGCCACATACAACAATATCTACTTAAAGAAACCAGTTTGATACCAATGCAACATTCATGACGTGCAGTCCTTTGCGAGAGGACACGGATCGCAAACTCGAACAATAGCACGTTTTGCGTAATACTATTGTTACATTTCACTTGATGCAGAACGGTGACACTGAACTCAGAGATCTTATAATTTCTCGAGCAAAATTGAAAATACACAGACATAAAGGGCATACAATAATTATATTGAAGAGGGGCTTAAGTATGAAGTTGTCGTTTTAAAATAACAGATACTTTGAATTAACATAAAACCTTCATGCTGTGAGATTTTCGAGTGAAAATGTCACCATGAAAGCGAGGATCTCATGAAAAACTTTTTTCACATGATACCTATGAAATCATAAAAATTGGACATAGCTTTGTTTTTCTTTTTGTTCAAATCGATGGTTTCAATATTAAGTTGGGCCCAGTAGCTAACTTAATCACGATAGGTGCGACCTCAGTATAGTTTAGGTCTTTGAATTTTGCATGTATTTGGGCACTTTAGACACTCCAACAGACACATGATACTGTTTCGTTTATTCATTTCTAATATTTATAATCCTCATCGCAAAACTCAGAACCCCCTTAATATTCTAACGTGTCACGCACATATTCTGATAAATATGACGAAACCTAAACACTCACATTTAGGGACCCCCACCAATTAGGGACTTAAAGAATTTAAATACTTTTAAGAAAAGTCTTAAGAAATTTGTCCTTCAGTCGTAAATTAATTTTAATCATATAAATATTGACAAATCATTTATTTACTTAAAATATGCTATAGGTAAAGAACAATGAGGCTGCCATTGTTCTTTACCTATAGCATATTTTAAGTAAATACCCATACATTAATTTAGCTGAGATTACATTTTTGCGTCTTTAAATGAAAAATATCTTGTTTAACTCGGCGTCAACTTCTGAATTAGTCTGTGCAAGAATTTTTGTTCGAGAAGTCCGAGAATAATAGGAATTTAGTCATGAACTTTTGTAGGTTATGTCCAGGTCAAGTGAAGATTAAAGAAAACGGAAAACAATCGAGAGCAATACAAAGCACAATGTGCAAGCGTCTGTGACATAAACATTTTTTTTTAAAGTAGATTAGTTCCTGACGGAACAAGCTAAGGTCTTAGACCATGCTGCCTAGTAATCAGTTAACCATAGATTATACATATAAATATTTTTCTTGACATGAACAATCGACAGTTGTCAAACCAAGTTATATTTTTTTGACTTGCGATAATAGTCTTTTTGCCAGTCATTAATTGAAAGTTATTTATTTATTTTTACACTACAATATTTTTATTTCCCTACAAAGAACACTTCCACTGATAAATAAACATTATTGTTAATTCATTTACTCCTTTTTGTTACAATAACAAACTAAAACTGATTTTATTACAATAATATTGCACTTACTGTCACTTGGCAGAATAAATACAAAAGGGCATCACTAATTGTCAATGAAAAAATCAAATAACTTTTCATTTAAAATATTTTTTTTTATCCGGACTTAATTAGGTAATGTGATACTTTGAAAAAACGTAGAAAAATAATAAAACTGCCTTCGTATATAAGTCACTTTTAGACGCTCAAATTAAAGTCAGCTAAGTTTTCGCCATTGTTTTTTATTCTAATAAAATATATTAATTACTCAATTTTGTTTGACAAACTTAGTATTAGGGCAGTTATTTGAAATCTCAACACCTATCGTAAAAATTTTTAATCAATTTTATTTTATCTAGTTTTAAACGTTTATTAATACTTATTCGTATTACAATACTAACTTTTTTTTTATTTTTTGTCACTTTTTTTTTTCTCTGGGGGTGCAGTTTGATACTGGGCAACTAACGCGCTTTTTGGTGGCGAGTTTCAAATTACAATTTAAAAGATTTTTTATTTTTAGCACGTAGCACGATATTACACCTTTTACTATTATTTTACCTATGTATTTAATACACTACACATTCATTAACATTAGTTTATTTACCCTCGTCCGTGTGTCACTGCTGGGTGCCAATTGAAAACCAGCGCTGGATGTCTTTCGCCCACCAAATGCTGAGTTGGTAAGCCTTTCGTTGTAGACATGCTCAGCGAAATTCTTAGTGTTATTTTTTATGTTTTTAATTTTCTATTGTTAGTTGTGTGTGTTTATCACCGAATAAATGGATTTCAATTTTAATTTCAATTTCACATAAAAATAGTAGCCCACCGGTTTTAAAACAAGTTCCAAGCTACGGGATGGGGCTATGGAGAAAGGAACTTCTTAACAATACGAGCCTTGTCCAGGAGTACAGCAATAAGAATATTTATAACAAAAATTAATTTATTTGTAGCGGCCTAATCCGCTAGCATATACGCTCCCGCTTATAAGCGTTGACACCTCGGACGGAAATCACGCCACCCTACGTCGTATCGGGTGATATTATGAGATAAAGTCGCGAAGTGCCACCAACTTCATACGTCAGGCGAGCTTAAGCCCCGCCTTCCAAAGCATAGCACCGACGCACATTCGTGTAGTGTGTAGAACCTAAGTTGAGACAAGATGGTGACGGAATCGGCTATTGTCTATGCTAACGAGCAGGCGTCAACTCCTGCGCAAAAAGTGTCAAGCGTGAACCGTTATTATTATTAATTAGTTTTAGTTTTTAAGAATAAATAGCCTTGTAATTTGTATGTTGATATGTTACTGCTTCCTTCGCCTAAATAGCAAGTAAACTCTGTCGCTCCTCGCTTAGAATTTTATTTCATCACCTTACACTAAATCGCTTTTGCTGACTAACGTATATAGCTGCCTAGATAATTGAAAGTAGTATATTGGTTTTAATATAACCGAGTCCTATACTACTTCATATTTATTTGAGTAACATAACTCACACAGCGGGAACAATTAAAGTGATTTTAGGAAGTGCTTCCTAACAACATCCTCATAAGATGAACGTTATACACAGCCCTCGTGGCTGAAACAATTTTGTTATTACAAAACTTACCTCAGAATAAACCGAAGGTTGTGGCATCAGGTACGAGTTCGCCCATATCTTGAGCAACCAGGAGATTGTGGCAGAAAGTTCCGGACTAAACACACTGCCGAGCCCGGCTTCCAGCGCTGCGCATTCCCACGCATTTATGCGCAGAATCTCACCAACAAGCCTGCAGGAAAGGAATATATCTAAGCTGACTTGTCAAGACCATAAGTCTTGAATAAATAAAAAAAAATATTAAAAAATAACGTTACACAAAAACGAAATAACTACTTTATACCTTATACACAGTCATATTATCCCTTTTTTCCGGTGGGAAAATCATCCAATGACTCCTCCCTCTGTGAATGGGGCGGAAGGGAGTGTGAGACTTCTACTGACTAAATGCCCACCCTGTTCCTTTAATTGCCCTTACGTTCCAGGGCAGTGGTATCTCGTTAAAAAAATCCCGTTAAGACACATTAATGAGAAATGCTTTATTACATACTAGCTTTTGCCCGCGACTTCGTTCGCGTGGAATAGTTACTTTGGGCTAACGTTAAATTTAACCCCGATTTTGAAGCAATCTTCATTGGCGCTCCGCTCCTATTGGCCTTAGCGTAATGATACAATATAGCTGTGCCCGCGACTCCGTCAGCGTAAATTAATGTATTGGTAATATTGTTTAGATCACGTTCACATGAGGCTTAAGTAGGTACCTAGAGAACGCTTCGACCGCGAGACGCGTCGAGCGCGGCGACCGATTCTCAAAAATAATCCTTATAGCATGATTCAGTATTCACGCGCGATGGATTCTTATTATAAGCGTATTTCATGTATAACTTTGGTGTTTCTATACCGATTTATATGATTCTTTTTACGGTTTCGTAGCCGAATGGCAAAAAACGGAATCTTTATAGTTTCGACATGTCTGTCCGTCTGTCTGTCTGTCTGTCTGTCTGTCCGTCCGTCCGTCTGTCACAGCAATTTTATTCCGAAACTATTAGGACTATACATGTGAAACTTGATAGGTAGATGTATTCTGTGAACCGCTTTCCGATTTTGAGAAAAAAATTAAAAAATATTTAAAATAAAGGGGGGCTCCCCATACATGGAACTAAACCTGAAAATATTTTTTTTCATGAAATCGATGCATGTGTGGTATCTATAGACGGTTCTTTAAAAACGACATCGGGGTTTCTAAAACCACTTTTCCATAAAGTCAATCGTTTAAAAGATATACGCTTCCAAAGTGGTAAAATGTGTGTGGCGGACACAACCTCTAACTTCTATAATAATGGAGTGAAAAATCTAAAAAAAATATATATCTGTAGATCTTAATATAAACTTTCAACCAAAATTGGTTTGAACGAAATCAGTTCAGCAGTTTTTGAGATACAGCATATTTTCTAAAACCGCAAATATAACTTTGTAATTCATACAAACACTATGAAAAACAAATTTATTCGGCGCAGTTGTAAAAAATGTAAAAAAGCCAGTTTTAAGAAATTTGTAAGGTTTTTTTTTTCAAAACAAATTTATTTGGCGCAGTTGTAAAAAATGTAAATAAGCTAGTTTTAAGAAATTTGTAAGGTTTTTTTTTTCGTCATATAAATTTGCATATTACATTATAGTTACTACGGAACCCTTCATGGGCGAGTCTGACTCGCACTTGGCCAATTTTTTTATGGAATAGTTAATAATGTTAACTTTTTCAATTAGGGGTGACTGAGAGTGTTATAAACGTAAGAGTAGACAAATATTATAATCAGAAAGCTTCGAACTGCTAAGCTATCGGGAGTTACACGTGTTATTGTGAGTCAACCATAAAAGTTAGACATATGCTGTCGTGGGATATTTTTTATATAATTTTAAGTAGAACATTTCCGTCATGAAATGATTTGTGTAGCTTTAACCATTAAGGTTGCACACGCGACGGAAGCTTAAAAAATGGAGTACCTTCTCCCGTTTTCCCAACATTTCCCTTCACTGCTCTGCTCCTATTGATTGTAGCGTGATGAAAAGTATACTATAACCCGCTCAGGAGTATGAAAAATAATTGTACCAAGTTTCGTTAAAATCCGTCGAGTAGTTTTTGTTTCTATAACGGTTATACAGACAGACAGACAGACAGACAGACAGACAGACAAAAATTTAACTGATTGCATTTTTGGCATGAGTATCGATCCTTAATCACCCCCTGATAGTTATTTTGGAAATATATTTCATGTACAGAATTGACCTCTCTACAGATTTATTATAAGTATAGATTTCTTACGGCGTTTTTGGTTATAGCACACGAAACCAACTCTGGAGGCAGCCGCATAACGGATGGCTATGAGAGTAGGGGAAGGTCAAAGAAGGTTAAATGACTGTGTGGGAGATGATAAGGCAATAGGAGGTTTCTCGTACTGCTAGGGGAGATGATTCTAAAAAGACATGCTCATAACTATATGTATGAAATGTAGTTTTTAGATCAGATACAAAACATCTAAATTATCACCATGCATGTCTGAAACACCTGAACATAACACATGGCTGACATTATGGTAATAATAGGTCTTTACCTAAGTAATTTTCGTTTTGCCGTACTGGCTATTTCAAATCAAAATATTATTTTTTTGGCTAAGAATTCTATTTCATTTCAAATTTTTAAAAAGAAAATAAACATGGCATTCGTTTTACCAAATTATTATTTGTTTAATGGTTAGCATTCTGATTTCATCGCATTTTAATATTTTTGTCATCATTGAAAATTAACCCAGTGGACGTCCGAAAACTTTGGTCGACAATGACGAATTAAAGGCAATTGTGGAAGCTAATGATACTCAATCTACGGCTGAATTAGCAGCAGGTTTCGACGTTAGCATCAAAACAATATTGGTTCATTTGCGTCAAATTGTCACGGTAAAAAAGCTTGACAAATGGGTGCCCCACGAAATCAATGATCGCCAGCGCAAAGTATACAAGTCAACAGGCATACAAACGAAAGAATTTTGATCCGCATTGTTACCTGCGACGAAAAATGGATTCTGTTCAACAATCGCAAGCACTCAGCAAGTTGGTTGGATCCTGGTTCAGCACCTACACAATTCTCTAAACGAAAACTGATCCATAGAAAAGTGATGGTTACTGTTTGGTGGTCTAACGCCGGTGTAAATCATCACAGCTTGTTATCAAATGGGATGAACATTACTGCAGAGTGCAGATCAGAGCAGAACTGAACACAATAATGGCGAAGCTCGCACGTTTTCAACCAGCTTTGGTCAATCGCTCGGTTCCGCTGCTCCTGCACGACAACACACGACCCCATACTGCACAGCAGAAGGTCTCTAAGTTACAAGAGTTGGGGTTCAAAGTTCTCCGCCATCTGCCGTACTCACCAGACCTTGCGCCTAAAGACTTCTACTTTTTCCAGAATTTGGATATCTTCTTGGTATCAAAATGACTTTGAAGAATTTGTTGCCTCTTGTCCAGCTGAATTCTTCAAGAAGGGCATCAATAAGTTACCAGTGCGTTGGCAAAAATGCATCAACTGTGTGGGTGATTACTTTGATTAATAGGGTACGTATTACTATTATTATATAAAAATATAGGGTACGTATTAAAATCCAGAATTTTCATAATAACTGACTGAAATTCTGACGTCCAAAACAACGAAATTCAAAATATCGATAGTTTTAAATGCGGTAGCTGTTATATCGAAACATAAAATACCGATGTCCAAATTCCTGAAAGGATGAAACCCCGAATGGACGAAACACCTAAAAAGTGATATCGAAAGACCTAAATATCGAAATACAGAGTATCGAATGTCCTAGGTTAGATTAGGTTAGAACAGTGTTTGGGAGGAGCTGCGCCGTGCCCTCGTTTCAGAAGTGGGAAACGACTTGTCACTGCCGGCTGTAATTCGTTCCATGGCCGACACCGCAGCGTCGTGGAACGCGGTGATTTCCTTCTGCGAAGTTGTCATGTCACAGAAGCAGGCTGCGGAAAGGGAGAGGGAGATCTTGAGCGCTCTCCCGGCCCGCAGAAGGCGCACCGGGCGTCGACAGAGAGCAGACAATGCCCTCTTTCGGCTCCCCTAAATGGGTGCAGGGACGGTGGACTTGGGGATGCCCGCCGTCCCCTATAACACAAAACCCGAGATGGCGGCGTGTTTTGTTCCACGCGCGCCCTTCTCAGTAGTCACAGAGGGAGCAAAACACCTCACTCCCCCCGCTTAAAGAGATGGGGCCCGCAGAGGCAGGCCGGCACTACTCGGGGGTCGCGTTGAAGAATACTAAGAATACTTATGTGTTCCCGAAGTCAGTATGAGTCTGACATCCCTGCGCCCGCCCCAAGGCGGAGGACATCCATGAGGATTTCCACCTCGGAACAAAAAAAAGGTTAGAACAGTGTAAATTAGCCGCCGAGCGCCACATCTCCTCTATTGTTGGTGAATCATCTGGTTTAGATGAGTTCAAACTCCACCAAATCGTCGGCGGAGCCCTGGGTTCCTATTTCAAGAGTTTAAAAGAACCTAACCAAACCGAACCTCGGGGTGCCCCTGACGTCGCCCGTGTAGGGTTAGGATTTAAGGTACTAAAGCTATTTAGAACTGTAATTTTGTGTATTAATGTTACTATTTCAAGTGGTTAACTTAATTAAGAAAATAAAAATCTGATTAACATTGATTATGATTACGAATTTCAGGATTTTGAACTTCGGGATATGGATCTTCGGGATTTTAACCTTTCGGGCAAATGAACTTTCGGGATTTAAAACTCTCGGCCAAACAATCATTTCGCGTTGAATACGTACCCAAAATATACGTTATCTTATTCCATGAAAAACGTCAATTACATATGTTTATTTCATATTTCATATTGTTTTTTTAGTAAGTTCGCTTCGTGTACGTGCTCTTTCAGACTATAAAGATATCTTTAATAATAAAAACTAGCATATGAAATATAAAAGAAAAATAACCTTAAAAAATAAAAAAAAATAAAAAAATTAAGGAACAATGTTATGACAAACAACAAAAGATTTTCCTAACATTGTTAGATCGATATTTAACATGTGAAAAGAAAGATGTTTTGTAATGGTGATATAACCAACAATACATTAGAATAGACGGGAAATGTGATAACATTGAAACTTCTGTATGGAATATGCATTATATATAGATCGTACGCAACGATAGGTTACATGCAATCATGTATTAATAATGGACCACTAGATGAGACACGTGCAAGAGCGATGTTTGTAACACTACTAATGTGATACAATGACTAACGACATTTCAAGAAGATTAGAAGACGCATAATAAGATTCTTAAGTTTATATATAGACAATCAGTTGCGTTGAAAAAGCTGATCGTAATAAACCCCAACAAATCAGACTAAAAACTCCCAAACAAGTCAGTTTTCAAGATCACATACAAAAATACGTAATGATAACTGCATCTTCTGATTTGTTTTAATTCAAACGCAGATTTGATGCAACCGACTGAATCAGATACAGATAAATAGGTATTTTTTATTTACTACATTAACTGAGCCTCAAATCGGTGAAAGGATACCGCCAGAAAGCGGCAAGTTCTAGTACCTAAAATCCATGGATATTCGCGTGTCTATGGATTTTAGCTCCTAGGACATGTCGGTACAGCACATTCCCTCTCATAGAGAGAAGGCCTGCGTCTCAGCAGTGGGAAACGCATCATCAAACGCAAAAAGATTACGAGGTCGACTATGATTTTCATGCGGAAATTAGAAGCATATGCTTATCATTTTGCCCTGTTTGATCTAAGTACATCGAGTTCAATACCATGTGTACGAGAAATGAGACTTACTTGAGTATAGGATCTACATTTTCAGTGTTAGTACTCTCGCCGACCAAGTATCGTAGAGACGCATCAATATTGGCATTCTCCATCAAACTGTAGTAGATGATCTCCGAGGGAATCATCACGGTCTCTCCTTCTGTGCAATCCACGGCGAGGAAATGACCTAGATAAATTAAGAGATAAGTTACTATATTATTTTATTCGATCTATCACAGGAGCAAGCGCTTTCGAATTAGTCATAAATAAAAAGAAACAATGATAAAGAACTTCGAATAAATCCATGCATTTTGACGTATAGCCGCGAAGATATCCAAATACAATCCTTAGGCCGCCTACTTATTGGATTTTTGATTAATGATGGTCCACAATTTGAGAAGCCCGTGACTAAATAATAACAGCCTGGTTTGTTAACTGACCAACCGGTCAGTATTTTTTTTTTCTCAAGGATACCATTACACTTGGTATCAAAATAATAACAAACAATCAATTATACATTTCAATTTTAATAAATGCATATGCAGGAAAGTTACAGAATTAAATGTAACATCAGGAAAGCTTACTCGACGCATTATGCTCCGTGTGCAGTGCTACCTCTATTGCCTCATGATAAAATACTCGATGGCTGGGACTACATAAAAACAGAATTAATAAAATTGGAGAACGAAAACCGCTTGCTGAACTTCTTAAAAACTCTGACATAGTTAGGATAAGGCCTAAGCAGATAAAGCCAGATGGGCCACTATTTTGGCTTAGAGCCGCCTATTAGCCACCTAATAATTTATAAAACTCAAATACTATTTATCTATTATACCATAACTTCTTTAAACACTATATATCTGTTCCGTAATTCATTGGCAGGTCACTTTTATCCCACGAGCCTTGGCTTAGGAGACTTTGTAACTGAAAAACATGTCTAATACAAAGATGACAAAGGATGTCTTATTTCTCAATTGTCATTTAAAGATAATTATAATTTTAGCTTAGTTTTTTAAGATGCTTGGAAAAATATATCTTATGGTAAATTACCATTCTTTGACTATCCACAAGGATTTTTTCATAGCATAGATGTCAATAATTGCATATTTGTGCTAGGTGATATTCTCGAATAACAATGTATTTCTCATTATATGCTCTACTTACAAAGTATTGTGCATTTTTTTCCGTCACTCTACAAAAAACATAGCTCACGCCATCGGAACTTAATCTTAATTTTTAGCACCAGAAGAGCTATTATTGCCTGTACTCTCAAAACAAACTCATCTTACCAGTAATCATGAGAATCCAGTGAAGATCTTCAAACAGAGTGACCATGTGCCCTCCTCCACTGATTGGCAGTTTGCCCATATGCATTAATTGCAGTTGACTCTCGAGCCTATAGGTAGGTATAACAAGAAACTTGAATTAAGAATTTAGAAATTTATAACACAAAGCGATTTCGCGTAAAAGCATTTTTAACAATTAGAGCACAAATTCGCATTGTTTCGGTTGTTTTTACACACTGGTAAATGGTAATCTGAAATAGATCCACGATTTTTGATTTTTAACAGTAATAAAAACTGTTGGTGACGACGGGAAAGGTGAAAATTATACAGTTATTTTGAAATTATACAATAAAACAAATGTGATTGTTTTTCAAAAGATTACTATTCGTGACCATGTTCGGGTCAATTTACAAATATGAACCTGTCTAGTAAGTTAGGAGAAAATTGTTTGAGCCAGACATACAAGTGATCCTATATGGGTTCCTTTTTTCATAAGGACTGAACTCAAAAAAATTCAGAAACACATAAGAAGTAACGCAATATAGATAGTAAAATAAATCATAACTATATAAATACTCAGAAGTGGATGCTTGGCTAACTTACTTGCTACTCCTATCCTTAAGTAAAGTGAAAAGCACATGGCAGCAATGAGCGGGTGCCTTCCGCGCGATGGCACCAATCGTCAGCAGAACATTGCTGTGAAGCTTACGTTCATCCTCTTCCAATTCATCCTTTATATCCTCTTCCACGTTGTCTGTGGCCCTGGCAATGAAGCAAATGGAAGAACTATATTGTAAACACTTGATAACATCGTTCATTAAAAGAAAAACTTCCTACAGCATGGAAATTAGTTTTTGTTTGGTTTACTTCAATATTCATATACATTAACATTGAGGTAATAAGTACTACGTACTAGACAAGTCACCACACACCACTACTGCGTTTCGTTCAAGTGCGGTCTATTGACTGCACTTCACTTAGACGCTTGTCAGATCTTGAGCGCATAAGTCATTATTTGTTTTAAAGGAAAAAAAAACGTTCAAACACATTAAATATGCCGTGTGTTTTACGATATTGCACTAATAGGTCAATTAATATGGCAAAGTGCAAAGGAATAAATTTTCATCGGCGTGTAACTAGATCTAGATAGCGTCTGCCAAATATCCTTTTTCAAATTATATTTTAAAATGAATATTTTAAAATATAATTAAAATTAAGGATATTTGGCAGATGCCATGTGTCATAGACTAAAAATTAAGATGTGACAATTTGTGTAATAAGCGTAGTTAGAATAAGCTGACAATTCTTTTTATAGCGGAAAATAATAAATTAACATATATTTAGAAAAAAACTGGCTGTGGTTCTTCAACGAAAAAAGATAAAAACTGAAACATTAAAATAATTATTGCATAATATTGTAAGACATAACTTATAACATTTTGTTTATTTAAGGTTTTCACGTTTGGGCCGTAAAGATAGAGAAAATTGGATAAAATTTGTCCAAAACAACTGTAGTGACGAGACCTGGTTACCATTCAGTCATACTTATTGTATATGTTCGTTGCATTTTCGCGTGTTTCACTATATAAATATACAAGTTTGTTTTATTTTAAGTACTTTTAGGTTAAAGTCAATTAATAATTAAGTATGAAAAAAGAGTGCGAATGAAGATTGCTACACGGCGCTTCCGACCTTTTGGTCGCGAGAAAACTACACCTTAAAAGCCCTTTAGCGCTGCGTTTTTTTATTGTTTTGTTATACGACTAATTATTGTTTCAGCGGTGTAGCGAACTTAAGTTTAAACTCTTGCCAAAATGGAACATATCCTTTGCTTAGGATAGCTCCTCTAGTACGTAGTACATATTACCTCAATGTACATTAATACACTCTTTATAGCGCAACAGTCATTCTCTATTTAGAAGAAACTAACTTCTGCCCGCGACTTCGTTCGCATGGGAGGGTTTTCTCGCGTAAATCCGATCCCGTGGGAATTCCGGAATAAAACGTAGCCTTAGTGTTATTTCAGGATGTCAACTATCTACTTACTCAGAAAGGCCATGGTAGAGCGTATGAATTTGACCTTAAATCTCATTTCCCAATGGGGCGACGACAATCTGGTCAAATTCAACGCTCTGAAAACACAGGCTTGTCTTTTCAGCGCTAAAAGGAGCACTTTTGAATTGACCCCTACTTTCCAAAGTACATCTGTGCCAGTTACCAATCGCCTGGAGCTTTTGGGCATGGAGTTGACGTCAGACCTCAACTTCGGCTCAACCATCGAGTCCAGAGCTCAGACTGCAGCAAAAAAGCTGGGAATCCTATACAAAGTGAGGCGGTACTTCACGCCTGGACAGCTTCTAAATCTGTATAAAGCACAGGTCCGTTCCTGCGTGGAGTATTGCAGCCACTTGTGGGATGGCTCTGCAAAGTACCAATTTGCTGCATTGGACTCGATCGAGCGCAGAGCTAAAAGGCTTATAGGCGACGAGGTGCTGGTGGACAAGCTTCATAGCCTGGCTCATCGGCGAACCGTTGCTTGCCTGTCGAGTTTCTACAGATTGTTCTTCGGGGAGTGTGCGCAGGAGCTCCATGACCTAATTCCTCCATCTCCCTTTGACTACCGGTCTACCAGACGCACGGCTGGGTACCACCCACACTTGGTTGATATACCGTCTTGTCGTACCAAGCGCTTCGACTCCACATTTATTGTGCGCACAGCCAAGCTGTGGAATTCTCTGCTGGCTTCTGTGTTCCCTGCCACTTATGACCCTTCAGCCTTTAAAACACGAGTAAATAGGCATCTTCTGGGCTCGCTCGTCCCATCTTAGACCTCATCTATCGCTTACCATTAGGCAAGATCGAGGTCAAGAGTGGGCCCTAAGTAATAAAAAAAAAATTCATTCAGAGTTTTTGTGTAAATGTGTATCCAGGGTTGCGAGAATTGGGCAACTCAAGGAACGTGTACCAAGTATATTTAAAATTGGTTATTTAATTCCAAAGAGGTAAGGTCTTGAAAGTTTATATTGTTACGCCAGTCGCATAGCGAAGTACGTCGAGAATCTTCAACCGACATCTAGAATGTTCGAGACACTAACGCCACCTGGCGGCGAGTAGCAGTACTGAGTATATAGAGAAAGTTCGACTGACTTCTAATACGTTCGAGACACTAACGCCATCTAGCGACGAGTAGCAGTACTGAGTATCACAAGTAGCTTCTGGAATATTCATGGCAGTATAGGCAGTGAGTCGATTGTACAAGAATGTTCTAGAACACAGATCAGGGTATAAATAGATCGCAAAGGACCAGGCCCGGGTCGGCGGCGCGTCGTGTTCCACGCGCGCCTCAAAGAGCTGTCAACACCAGTGACGGGGCCTCATAGGGCCATTGCCTGCCGGGGTTTGCGGGAAAGTTCTACCGAGTTACCGCGGCCCCGGAAATTTAGGGCAGCCGAAGGAACAGGTTGGGTTTTTAGTCAGTAAAAATCTGACACACCCTTCCGCTTGACCCAGAGCGGAAGAAGTCATTCGATGATTTCCCCAACCCAAAAAAAAAAAATCTATCCATACTATCCATATCCATACTAATATCAAAAATGCGAAAGTAACCCTGTCTGTCTGTTACCTTTTCACGCCTAAACCGCTGAACCGCTTTAGATGAAATTTGGCATGGGAATAGTTTAGGACCCTGGGAAGGACAGAGAATAGTTTTTATACCGATATAAGGTACCCGTGGGATAGTTTTCGAATTGCACGCGGACGCAGCCACTGGCAAAAGCTAAATCAAATTAATTAATTTTGATTTTTTAAATTGGTATTGGAATAGTGTTTAGGACCCTGGGGAAGACATAGGACAGTTTTTACCCCGGAAATCATCCCTAAATTATGAAAAAAGGATGTTGGAACTTTGTGTTCCCCCTCCCAATTCATTCAAATCACGTATTCAAGAACCACTCGAAACATGTTTTTTAGGGTTCCGTAGCCGAATGGCAAAAAACGGAACCCTTATAGTTTCGACATGTCTGTCCGTCTGTCTGTCTGTCCGTCCGTCCGTATGTCACAGCCATTTTATTCCGAAACTATTAGGACTATACATGTAAAACTTGGTAGGTAGATGTATTCTTGGTAGGTAGGTGTATTATTGATTGATTGATTGATTGATTGTGAACCGCTTTCCGATTTTAAGAGAAAATTTAAAAAATATTTAAAATAAAGGGGGCTCCCCATAGATGGAACTGAAACTGAAAATATTTTTTTTCATGAAACCTATACGTGTGTAGTAAAAATGACATTATGGTTTCTAAAATGACTTTTTCATAAAGTTAATCGTTTAAAAGATATACGCTTCCAAAGTGGTAAAATGTGTGTCCCCCCCTCTAACTTCTATAATAATGAAGTGAAAAATCTAAAAAAAACCATATGTTGTAGATCTTAATGTAAACTTTCAACCAAAATTGGTTTGAACGAGATCGAGTCAGCAGTTTTTGAGATACAGTATATTTTCGAAAACCGCAAATATAACTTTGTAATTCATACAAGGGTAAGGCCGTGTAAAATTGTACATTTCGTTTGTTTTTTTGTCCGAAGAAAGTATGTGTTAATAGCTCATTAAATACTGTGCTGACATCGATAATATTGTGGCAACTGATTATATGAATCATGAATTAATAGTGATCATCGTTAAATTTATCATACCATGCAATTTACTATTTCTTTTTGTATTTTTAAAAGTTGTAACTTTTTCTTCCCATACAAAAAATCAATGTCCAAAATACATCTCTTGGGTATTATGTATAAAATATTTTGAAAAAAATAACTTCTAGCGCTAAGAAGTAGCTTTTAATGAATTTATTACTAATTTTCCTCTATAACGCTCGTATTTTGTTAATTTAACTATGTTGCTATAAAATTTTATGTGAACATAAATATGTGTCCCGGAATTTCATGTCGCAAGCGTTACGCTAAGAGAGTTACTAAATACTGGCTTTATATGTGTGTATCCAAAGCCGAATAAGATTCCTTAGCGCGGCAGTACTGATGCTCATTATGTCAGAATGTAAAAAATAAAATATTCGTCCAATCGTCCACTTGATCCGGATTTTTCTGTGTGTTGAACGAGTTGTCCAGGTTATTTTGTGGCGTTAAAATACCAATTTCGAAGTTCGTATTGCATATTTGCGTTATTTTTATGCGTTCCGCTCATAGTTACATTATTACTTTAAAGAAATAGCTTGGGTTGTGGTAATAATCTGTTTTTTTATAAGAGATACTAGATTTTTAAGTTAGCTTCGCAACATTTTTCTGTCGCGAGTGATACCGAACGTTACTAGGAGAGTTACGTATCACTCGGGACATAATTTAGGCAGAGTTTACATTCAGGGAAGAATTATTCACGAGAGATTTTTCGAATTAACCAACTTTTTGCTTATTATATACATGGTTTTTTCTTCATGATAAATGATTAATTTCACCTGCTAGAGGTTTTTAACTGAACGAAAAAGACACAAGCTCATAAAAATATGCTTATTTTAATTTATATGTACCTAATCTAAATAGGCAAAAACAAAAGAGTTCAGCACCTATTTCTTCTCTGTTTGTCAACCGGTTTTCTTTTGTTGTTTATTTATCACAAAAAAAAAAATAGGAACCGTTAATTGTTTTTCCTTTTTATTAAAGAAAGAAAGAAAGTTAAAGAAGAAAACAGGATTATGGGAATCACAAAGAGAGTACAAAGAGAAGAAGAAAATAAGAAATGTAACAATATTCAAACTGGAGGACAAAAAGAAGCACGAATCTTTAGAGAAAAAGAAACAAAATATATTGAAATAAAGGAAGGTGGACGAAAAAATATCTTGGAGGTTCTATGTGGGTTTTATTGAAAACGTTGCAAATGAAGAGGTTGAGACATTTTATTGTATAATTTTTTTTTAAAACTGTTATTAATCCTTTAAAATTTGTAAAACCAATAAAAGTCAACAGAGATATATAGTGCCTACATCAAATGTTGTTAAGAAAGTTGAGTTAATATTTAGTTCCAAAGAGTACTTCTTAAAAAATGAAAGTTGTCATAGAGTTTACTTTGTTTAGGAAATTGTTGTGATTTGAAAGCTCGATGAGACTGAAAAACTGCCATACTTAAAAAAAACATTACTAGTAATAAATTAAATTGTTTTTAAACATGTCTTTTTATTATTTTTAAATTACCATCGAAATTAATATTCTACTTTAGTAACCAGTGAAGAACGTGTCAAATCGTGTCATAAAAAAAAACGAATCCAACAACTAACCTAGGTTGATTGCTGAATTAGTTTATTATATTGTAGACCTAGCTTTAGATGGGTCGCGAGCGTTACTGCGTTACTGTGGGTTACTAATTTATTAATGTCTTAAGAGTTACTATGTACAAAATTAGACGGCCTTACCCACAAATACTATGAAAAACAAAGTTATTTGGCGTAGTTGTAAAAATTGTAAATAAGCTAGTTTTAAGAAATTTGTAAGGTTTTGTGTTCTTTTTTTTTTTCAAATAAATATATTAAGTATGTTATATTTATTATAGTTACTACGGAACCCTTCATGGGCGAGTCCGACTCGCACTTGGCCAATTTTTTTTTTTTTGTAAACGACACCTACATGTAGGCTATACAAATCTTTGTTTAGGGCTGGGGTCGATCCCATGTCATGCACCAGTTAACCGTTACGCCAACCGTGTCGTTTAAATTTTAACCAATCAAGTTAATATACGAATTGTTTCTATTTTTTTTAAGTAGGTAGGTACTTACACTTGTATATACACTTTTGTATGTCATATCTAGGTATTAGTCTATAATATACTTGCAGATTAATAGTAGATACATACTTAAGTAGGTATCTCAGAGATATAAATATATAGGTAAACTAGCGTGTGCCAGCGGCTTCGCCCGCATGGGAAGTTTTTTCCGTGTAAATCCCGATCCCGTGGGAATTTCTCAAAATCCTTTCTTAGCGGATGCCTACGTCATAACATCTACCTGCATGCCAAATTTAGCCCAAAGCCCAATCCGTCCAGTGGTTTGGGCTGTGCGTTGATAGATCACTATGTCAGTCAGTCAGTCAGTCAGTCACCTTTGAGTTATATATATATAGATTATCAATTTTCAACTGACGAAAAAAAACGGAGGAGGTTATCAAGTCGATATTTTTTTAATGTATGATCACATTGATCACCGATTACTCGAAGAGGGCTGTACCGATTTGGAAAATTCTTTTTTTGTTTCAAAGAGTATACTTGGAAGTTGGTCCCATTGTCACCAAGTCAGGATCTGATGATGGGATCCTGGAGAAATTGAGGGAAATCTTCAAATATTATAGGCAAACCTATAGTGATTTGAGTATTTTTTATACTAACATGTGTAGTTGTATTCGAAAAGCACCATTTGTGAAGTGGACCTGATGATGAAGACCACAGATGGCCACTGGAACTACTCAATATATAAGTAGGAATAATAAGTATTTCATGTGTTCCGCTTCGATTACTTGAATGTGGTTATTAAGCACAATATGCTAGTCACAATGCATATGGTAAAGTGAAGCTGATGGTGAAGTACCAGGAGAACTCCTCAACAATTAACGGCCCAACATTAGGAAAAGCAATATTTTGTAAATGATTATAAGTAGTTGACATTTAGGCTTTTGTAACTAGATAAATTAAAAATCAACCAACTAAAGAGTTATATAAAAACTTTTTACCAAAAAATTAAACCGACTCCCAAAAAACACTGAAAAGTGAAAAATAACCTTAATTTCGGACGTCGGTGCCAAAAACGAAAATACATAACTAAAGACAGAGAGTTCCGACAACCGAAATTAAAGTTATTTTTCACTTTGCAGTGTTTTTTAGGAGTCTGTTTATATTTTGGTTAAAAGTTTTTACTACGTACGTAAAGGACTAACTCACAGTGCGGCCGGCCGCCTGCCGCCATGTGCCACACTCACAAGATAATTTAATAAACCACGTTTATTCGGATTTGAAAACAAATATGAGGGATAGAGAATGGCTGCGTAAAAGAGCAATTTTGGCACCGACTAACGAAATTGTAGGGCAGATCAACGAAAAGAATAATTATTTATTTTATTTATTATATAGTTTATTGTACACCTTATAATATTTATATGGATAAAAAAAATTAACTAGTGTACATAGTGTACAATTAATATGTGTCATGTAGATGGTGATGTTATCGAGTATCTGTCCGTCGACAATGTCCTGGATATAGAGCAAGTGATGTCATACCCTGTAGAGTTTCGCAACTCTCTGGAATTGTCAGGGGTACCATCACATAAGTTGGGGCTTAAACTTGGTGTCCCAGTCCTGTTCCTGCGTAATCTGGACGCACCAAGGCATTCTGTGGTACAATAAAGAGTATATCTATCTATCTGTAATGGCACGCGACTACAAATTAAACTCCTTGGACGCAATGTTGTGCAAGCAATAATTATGACAGGAACAGCAAGCGGTGAAAACGTATTTATTCCTCGCATTCCAATAATCCGGACCAATTTGCCATTCCAGTTCAAAAGACTCCAATTTCCCATAAAAGCAACATTCGCAATGACCATACACAAAACTCAAGGACAGACAGTGAAAGTCGCAGGTGTACATAAAACACACTGCTTTGCTTTTCCCATGGGCAACTAACTGAATGTGGCGTGCTCACGAGTATTAAGCCCACAAAATCTACATACACGTTTTAGCCAAGGACGGGAAAACCAGAAACGTAGTTTACAAAAATGTAACCTTCATCCTTCAACACCCATGGAAGCTATAAAAGAGGCAATAGAAAGTACTGGTAATATAAAGGTGAAATTATAAACGCCAGACATGGACAAACAAAAGAACCACTGTCAACCTTGTTCGTTAATATTGAGCCAGGCCCCAACAACAGTGAAATAATAAACCTGAAATACATCTACCACCTACCACCGAATCAGCTAAAACATACGCACAAGCCATAATAGGAGACGCGACTAACCTAGAAAAAATTATGTCAAAGCAAGCTGAAAAGCTAGACCGTCTAATTGACCAAATGGGTACCCTTATGTCCCTGTTGACAACAATTGTCCATAAACTTGTTTGTTAAAATAGCTCTAAGAATAGCAAGCTGGAACATAAATGGTCTGCTGGACAGAAAACAAGAACTTCAAAATAAAAATTTTAGCAAAATATAGATTTTTTTTTTCACACCGCCTTTCGAAAAGTTAGTTTTAACTTTGTAGTGTTTTGATATGGAAGTCGGTTCTATTTCAAAAAGGTTGTTACAGTCTGTTACATAATTGAATTTACAAATAAATAAGTAACAATTTTAAGCGGCTTCGGTGGCCTAGCTAGGTTACGTAGTAACCTGTATTAAGGTCCACCAAAATCCTAGTGAGATTAAATGGCGCGGGAAAAAATCTAAGTTGTCTAAACATAACACTAACAAATTGACACCGGTATAGATACATAGGTACTGTAGACAGATACAGAGTTGGCTCTCAGTGTTTTTATTTTGCCTGCACTATACAAGTGTTTTTGAGAGGCTATTATAATAATAATAATAATATCATTTTATTCTCAAGTATCATAGACTCATATCATAGACAAATTATCAATTACATGTCAGTCACAATCAAAATACAATTAAATTAAACAATTATTATCAAAATTCAAATTTAAAAATATTACAATTTTAAAATTACTAATAATACTCTATAAATATCCACATACACATAATTAAACACAATACAAATGACACACAAACAAACACAAATTACACATAATACGCACACTACACAATGAATATATTAATTCGTACCCTATCTGCTCCACGACTTATACACGGGGGCATGTAGGGCCCGCCAATGCCGCAAAAATGGCCCGTCCAACCTGTTGGCAACGACGGTAAGGAGACTATTACCGCTGTCCCGCACTCTACCCGCCATCGAGGTCGCCCTATTCCGCATTATTGTAAAGAAACAATTCACGCGTATGTTTGCGAACATTCCCGACGCGCTGCAGAAGCGAGGCAGACGCAACAGTGCCCTCAACGCATTGTTGTACTGAACGCGGAGAGCGCTATACGATTTCTGCGTGTATGACACCCATAGGCTTCCCGTATAAAATGATGTGCAGTAGGCTCGAAACAAGGTGATTTTGACTTCCTCGGAGCAACGAGCAAACCTACGGGCTATCATATTCGCCCGCACCGACAGCGCCCTCCTTTCTCGCTCAATGTCAGCGTCGTCCTTCAAATCGGACGTCACAATATGGCCCAAGTATTTAAAGGTTGGTACCCTCTCCAATGGCACGCCGCACAACTTGGTCGGTGGTACCTCCGTCGGACATTTGGTTCCTGCTCTGAAGACCATAAGCTTGCTCTTTCTAACATTATATTTAAGTCCATGCAAGTGGGCGTATGTTTCGCAAATGCTTATGAGCTCCCTGAGTCCACCTATGGACGCGCTCAGCAGAACCATGTCATCAGCGTAGCTGATATTGTTAAAACAAACATCATCAACGTGGCATCCTACATGGCGACTGCTGAGCCCGGCAATAAGCTCATTGATGTACAGATTGAAGAGCGTTGGTGAACTCAACCCCCCCTGCCTCACCCCGCACTCCAACCTGTACGAGTCCGACAGCGTTCCCGACCATCTAACATTGTTGACCTGATTTCCATACCAGTGCCGGAAAATGCTGATAATTTCTGGCGCCACATTAGCGTCGTACAGCTTTTTCCACAGCACCCGGTAGGAAACCAGGTCAAAAGCTCGGGATAAATCGAGGAAGCACGCATATACCGCCGTGTTACGCTCAGTGTAGTATTTATTGCTAAATTTTTTTTTCACGCTTTTTAGTGCCTAAATGTCAACTACTTACCACCTTTTACAAATTATTGCTTTTCCCGATGCATAGCCGTTAATGTTTGAGGAGTTCTCCTGGTACTTGACCATCAGCTCTACATCACCATATGTATTGTGACGAGCATAAAGTGTTTAACATGCGTACTCAAGTAATCGAATCGCAATCCACGAAATACTTATTATTGAGTAGTTTCAGTGGCCATCTGTGGTCTTCGTCATCAGTTCAACTTCGCCACATGATACTTTTCGAAAGCAACTGCTCAAGGTACTATAAGAAAACCGCTATAAAACGCTATAGATGTGCCTATAATATTTGAAGAGTTCCCTCGATTTCTCCAGGATCCCATCATCAGATCCTAATTTCGTAACAATGGGACCTACTAGAAAGTATACCCTTTCAAACGCAAAACGAATTTTTCAAATCGGTCCAGCCGTCTCCGAGTTATGAGGTAACATACATAAAAAAAAATTCAAGACAAATTGAGAACCTCTTCCTTTTTTTAAAGTCGGTTAAAAACTCTTTACAGTGCAGAACTTTGATGTAGTGCTTATATCCGAAACACACCTTACAAATGAAAAAACATTCAACCTAGACGTTTACTGTACATACATTACAAATAATCTGGACAATACAGCGTACGCTGGCACCGCAGTCATAGTAAGAAGTTGCATTAAGCATCAACTAATTCCTGAATACAGAACTTCAAAAGTACAAGCTACAACAATTATGGTGCATGATAGCCAAGGCTCTATCTAAATATCATCGATTTATTGCCCATCAAAAAAGAGAAGATGACACGAAACCAGTGAGGAAGATTTCAACGATTTTTTCAAAACTCTAGGCAACAGATTTATTGTTGGTGGAGACTGGAACGCTAAAAACTCTCAATGGAGATCAAGGCTTTCATTGACAAGAGGCCGTAACCTTAAGAATAGCATCGACAAACTCTTCTTCTTCTACCATGCCTGCTCCCTTTACTTGGGGTCGGCTCTCCTCGTTTTAAGGCGCCAGGACACTCTGTCCTGGGTTGTCTGTGCTTTCAGCTGAGCTCGCTCCATGTCCTTGGCAGCGGTTGTCCACCACGTGGCTGGCGGTCTTCCTCTGCCCTTTCTGGTCTCTGGGATAGCCAGTGCCTTTTTCACTGGATGTCCTTCTTCTCGCCTCATGACATGGCCAAGCCATCTCAACCGGCTCTCGACCATCTTTTCTGCAATGGGAGCGACTTTGAAGGAGCCTCTGATGTACTCATTGCGTACTTTATCGAGTCTGGTCACTCCCGCTGCCCATCTCAACATCTTCAGTTCGTTTGTGCTCATTTTCTGTTCGTGTGCTTTTTTGACGGCCCAGCACTCAGAACCGTATAGCATCGCTGGTCTAACGGCCGTTTTGTAGACTTTGCCCTTGAGTTGTATCGGCATTCGATTGTCACAGAGTACTGTCAGCGTTCTCCATCTCAGCCATGCAGCGCTGACACTATGTGTAACATCAGCGTCTATGTCTACGTTATTGGATAATACTGAACCAAGGTATTTAAATTGGCTTACTTTTGGTACTGGCTGGCCGTCAATGTGTATCACGGTGTTGTCTGGTTGGTTATTGAAGCTGCACTTAAGATACTCGGTTTTGTTGCGACTGATACGTAGTCCATTGTCCTCTAGTGCTTGTCTCCATTGCTGAAGGGTGGTGTTTAATTTATTTGCACATTTGTCTATTATGACAATATCATCTGCATACAGTATGCACCATGGTAGAGAGGACTGGATGTTTTTTGTGAGATAGTCCATAGACAGGTTAAATAGGAAAGGGCTGAGTGCGGATCCCTGATGCACCCCAACTTTAACCTCAAAAGGTTCGCTTAGTCCGGCCAGGCTTCTCACTTGTGTGCTGATGCCAGCATACATATTGCTTTGCTTTTTTACTTGCACAAGGGTGATGTAGTGTTCAGGAATTTGCTGTGCCCTCATAGATTGCCATACTAATCTTCGTGGCACCCTGTCGAAGGCCTTTTCGAGGTCGATGAACACAAGATGTAAATCCTCCTTATTGGCCCGATGTTTCTCCATAAGAACTCGTATGGTTTGGATAGCATCCGCTGTGCATTTCCCTGACACGAACCCGCACTGGTTTTCAGATATGGATACTAGTTTTCCGAGACGATTGTTCAGTATGCGCTCCCAAATTTTCAGTGTATGCGACGTAAGTTTAATACACCTGTGAATAGCATCGACAAACACCGTATAAATATCCTCACAACGTGTCAACCAACATATTGGCCCGCAGACCCAAATAGACCATCTACCATCCTATTTCTTAGAAGTTTCTAGCTGTCACGACAGCTCTACAGATCACTCGCCAGTAATAGTTACAATGAGCACATCTGTAATAAATCGGACAAGAAATCAATACTTATATAACAACCGTACTGACTGGGAAGCCTTTCAACAATACCTCAATGACAATATAGACCTGAAGATTCCTCTTAAAACCGACGAAGACATTGAAAGTGCTACTTCCTACATAACTAAATTAATACAGAAAGCGGCATGGACTTGCACTCCATCTGACAAAAAATCTACTGAAACTAAAACTCATCGCAACTTGCCGCAGAAAGTAAATGCCAAGTTCTAGAAAAAAGACGACTTAGAAGGGTTTGGCACTGTAGCCGACACCCTGCTGACAAAAGAGCATTCAACAAAGCAGCAGCTGAACTAAAAGAGAACATAGTTGAAATGGAGAATGAAACAATGCAACTACATCTCGAAAACTTAACGTCATCAGCTCCTGCTAAAAATGAGTACTCACTGTGGAAAGCGGTAAAATCAGAAAGAAAACCACAACTAGCACAGCACCCGCTCAAAAAAGAAAAAGGTTAATGGGCTAAAACGGATGAAGAGAGAGCAGAAGCATACGGGGAGTTTCTTAGCAGCGTCTTCACCCCAAATGAGGACCTAGGAACAGAAATTACAGATCGTGAAGTGAGCTTATATCTTGAAAGTAACCTTCAACTGAGTCCCCCTCTCCAATGCTGCACGCCTGCAGAAGTGCGTCGCACCATCCTAGATTTGGAACTAAAAAGAGCTCCAGGATTTGATCTTGTGACAGCGGAAATATTGCGAAACCTGCCGAAAAAAGGAATAATGTTCATCGCCTCGCTATTCAATGCTATTATAAGAACCTCCTACTACCCCAACATCTGGAAGGTCTCTCAAATAACTATGATCCCTAAACCAGGTAAGCCGCCGCACCTTACATCTTCATACAGACCAATAAGCCTCCTTCCTGTACTGTCGAAGGTCTTTGAAAAAATAATCTCTGCACGGCTTAGTAAGCACCTATACGAAAACGCTACTATCCCAGAGCACCAGTTCGGATTTCGAAGACGACATGCGACCATAGAACAAGTCCATAGAGTGTGTAAACATATTAGAGACTAGCTTTTGCCCGCGACTTCGTCCGCGTGGAATAGTTACTTTGGGCTAACGTTAAATTTAACCCCGATTTTGAAGCATTCTTCATTGGCGCTCCGCTCCTATTGGCCTTAGCGTAATGATACAATATAGCTGTGCCCGCGACTCCATCAGCGTAAGTTAATGTATTGGTAATACACTTCTGGACACATCTATTGGCCCACCTTGTATTTTCAGTTTCGTTTGGTCCTAGCTAAAATTTTATATTAGGTCGAGCAAAAAGTTTTTATGCAGTTTTGAACCTGGCATATTCACAACTTCATTCAATAGTCTTTTTTTGAATTTCGAACACAGAATTTAAAGAAACAAAAGACAATTTGGAGCCTGTTTGTTGATATCAAACAATCGAATACTAAGAAAACTTGGTTTTATTGGTTTACTTGGATTTAATTCTTGAAAAAGTGATTGATATCTTTGCTTTTGCAACAAACATTACTTATTCTTAACATTAAGGTGAGGTTCTATCAATAATCTATGGATACTTCACCTGAAGTCGCCGCCCAAGCTGTGGCACTTATTCAGGCTGGACACAGCCAAAGAAACGTGAGTGCTCAACTTAATTTAAGTCGATCTGCGGTCCGAAATGTTTATCGGAGGTACCTAGAGACTGGCGGCTTTGTTCGTCGCCAAGGAAGGCCACGATCTCGGGTCACAACTGAAAGGCAGGATCGATTCATCGTGACGACCAGCTTGAGAAATCGTCACCTTACCTCCATTGAGATACAAAACCAACTTCGCGACTTCCACGGAGTATCTGTGAGCGCTCGAACTGTTCGGAGAAGGTTAAAAGAACGCGATATGGTACCACACAAGCCAGCTAATGGGCCCAAACTAAAGCGAGCCCACCGAACAGCGCGCCTTCATTTCGCACGCAGTCATTTAAATTGCACACAGCAAGATTGGAGCCGTGTACTCTTTTCTGATGAGTCTAAAATTGTGTTACATGGCAATGATGGAAGGAAGAAGGTCTACCGGCGTAAGGGAGAGCGTTTCGCACAATGCTGCTTTGAAGAGAGGGTTGCTTATGGCGGTGGCTCATGGACTGTCTGGGGCGGTATATCCGCGAGCGGCAAAACTCAACTTGAGGTTGTTACAGGACCACGGCTGCCAACATTAAATGCTGAAAGATACATTCGTGAGTGCTTAGAACCTCACGTGATACCATACGCGGACTATGTGGGCCCAAATTTCCTTTTTATGCATGATAATGCAAGAGCCCATGCGGCCGGCATCGTCAGGGAATATCTTCGGGATGTGAACATCACAGTTATGGACTGGCCAGCCAGAAGCCCAGACATGAACCCCATTGAGCACATGTGGGACGAGCTAAAAAGGCGTGTTAGGGCTCGTCAGCCAGTTGCCCAGACGATGCAGGAGTTGAAAACTGCCATAGAAGAGGAATGGGAGATGATCCCTCAAAATTTCATAGAGCGGTTGATAAACTCTATGCCTAATCGTATGAGAGCTGTGGTAGATGCCCATGGAGGCAACACGCGTTATTAAATTAAACCTTTATTTGATAAAACATGTTTTTTATTCAAAAATTAATTGCCTTTAACAAGGCGCATATCCGACTTGTTAGGCGTAGGTCCATGTCGTATGGTATTCTGAATTCAAATTTAAAACTATACGATCGAAAAAGATGGTAAAATGTATCAGGTTTAAAACTGCATCAACAGTTTTTGTTCAATCTAGCAATCATATTTCGGTAGGGGCCATCGAAACCTAAACTCTAAGGTGGGCCAATAGATGTGTCCAGAAGTGTATTGTTTAGATCACGTTCACATGAGGCTTAAGTACCTAGAGAACGCTTCGACCGCGAGACGCGTCGAGCGCGGCGACCGATTCTCAAAAATAATCCTTATAGCATGATTCAGTATTCACGCGCGATGGCTTATTATTATAAGCGTATTTCATATACAACTTTGGTATTTCTATACCGATTTATATGATTCTTTTTACGGTTTCGTAGCCGAATGGCAAAAAAACGGAATTTTTATAGTTTCGACATGTCTGTCCGTCTGTCTGTCTGTCTGTCTGTCCGTCCGTCCGTCTGTCACAGCAATTTTATTCCGAAACTATTAGGACTATACATGTGAAACTTGATAGGTAGATGTATTCTGTAAACCGCTTTCCGATTTTGAGAAAAAAAATAAAAAATAATTAAAATAAAGGGGGGCTCCCCATACATGGAACTAAACCTGAAAATATTTTTTTTCATGAAATCGATGCATGTGTGGTATCTATAGACAGTTCTTTAAAAACGACATCGGGGTTTCTAGAACCACTTTTCCATAAAGTCAATCGTTTAAAAGATATAAGCTTCCAAAATGGTAAAATGTGTGTGTGGCGGACACAACCTCTAACTTCTATAATAATGGAGTGAAAAATCTAAAAAAAATATATGTCTATAGATCTTAATATAAACTTTTAACCAAAATTAGTTTGAACGAAATCAGTTCAGCAGTTTTTGAGATACAGCATATTTTCTAAAACCGCAAATATAACTTTGTAATTCATACAAACACTATGAAAAACAAATTTATTCGGCGCAGTTGTAAAAAATGTAAAAAAGCCAGTTTTAAGAAATTTGTAAGGTTTTTTTTTTTCAAAACAAATTTATTTGGCGCAGTTGTAAAAAATGTAAATAAGCTAGTTTTAAGAAATTTGTAAGGTTTTTTTTTTCGTCAAATAAATTTGCATATTATATTATAGTTACTACGGAACCCTTCATGGGCGAGTCTGACTCGCACTTGGCCAATTTTTTTTATGGAATAGTTAATAATGTTAACTTTTTCAATTAGGGGTGACTGAGAGTGTTATAAACGTAAGAGTAGACAAATATTATAATCAGAAAGCTTCGAACTGCTAAGCTATCGGGAGTTACACGTGTTATTGTGAGTCAACCATAAAAGTTAGACATATGCTGTCGTGGGATATTTTTTATATAATTTTAAGGAGAACATTTCCGTCATGAAATGATTTGTGTAGCTTTAACCATTAAGGTTGCACACGCGACGGAAGCTTAAAAAATGGAGTAACTTCTCCCGTTTTCCCAACATTTCCCTTCACTGCTCTGCTCCTATTGATTGTAGCGTGATGAAAAGTATACTATAACCCGCTCAGGAGTATGAAAAATAATTGTACCAAGTTTCGTTAAAATCCGTCGAGTAGTTTTTGTTTCTATAACGGTTATACAGACAGACAGACAGACAGACAGACAGACAAAAATTTAACTGATTGCATTTTTGGCATGAGTATCGATCCTTAATCACCCCCTGATAGTTATTTTGGACATATATTTCATGTACAGAATTGACCTCTCTACAGATTTATTATAAGTATAGATACTCTCGAAAGTAAAAAATACTGCTCAGGGGTGTTTCTCGACGTACAGCAAGCTTTTGATAAGGTTTGGCACCCTGGGCTGCTGTATAAACTGAAAAGAACATTACCACACAACCTTTTCCTGATATTCAAATCTTACCTGGAAAATCATATACTCTTTGTAAAAATTGATGATGCCGCTTCAGATCTTTACGCCATAAGAGCTGGAGTCCCACAAGGCTCTGTCCTAGGGCCCGTCCTGTACCTGATATACACAGCAGATGTTCCTGAATCGGAAACTGTAATGACAGTCACCTTTGCCGATGATACTGCAGTGCTGACATCTGACGCCAACCCAGAAGTAGCTTCCAGTAAGCTACAGTCGCACCTGGATAAGGTTTATACCTGGATGAAGAGCTGGCGCATCGAGGCTAATGCAGCTAAATCTAACTACATCACATTTACCCTCAAACAAGGAGATTACCCTGCTGTGAAACTGGGTAATGAGCAGCTACCCGACAACACTGTAGTAAAGTACCTGGATTTCCACCTCGATCGCATACAAACGTGGAAGACCCACATCCAAACAAAGCGTGATGAACTCAATCATAGATGCAGAACACTAGAGCGGTTATTGGGAAGAAAATCTCGACTCTTTGTCAACAATAAAGTTATGATTTACAAAGCAGTCATAAAACCAGCATACAGCTGTGGGGATCAGTAAAAACCTCTAACACTGAAATACTCCAGCGATTTCAAAATGGCGTGCTTAAAGCCATAGTGAGTGCCCCATGGTACACAAGAATGGATGGAATCCACGAATATCTTAAAGTTCCTACCATCAAAGAGGAAATCAAAATTATGACAAAAGCTTACAGAGAGAGGATAATAAATCACGAAAACAGCCTTGCTCAGGCTCTAAGTGAATCACTGCCAACAAGATGTCTTAAAAGACTGCACACTTGGGATAATATACTTTGAGTAAAGCAATATCCAAAGGCAGCCTAACAATGGGAGGGCAAGCCTAATATGTCAAACACATTCATAAACAACTGCTTATGGTTCAAGAACCAATCGCATGTTTGGAAATAAATATGAAAAAAAAAAGTACTTTAAACTATGTTTTTGGATTGAAAGATACATTTTAAATACTAACCGTCTGTCTGTTTTTGGCGATGGCTGGACCCTGGTGATTGTTTTTTTTTATATTATATGCGTTTTATGCAATAAGAATGATTGGTAAATTGTAAATTAACGCGGGCGAAGCCGCGGGCAAACGCTATTATATAATACATGTTTAATTTAACTTATATCGGGATACGTTACTCACAGAGTTTTTTCGCTCAAACCTAATAAGAGTAGATATATGGCAAGAGAAACCATAGACTAAATAAAAGAACATATTCTGATATTCTCTTACCTGGTCCCATCCGGCGGCGCCAGTCTGCACTGCAAGTAGGTGTTAAATATCTCTATACAGGGACTCATGAGTGTTTCATTGGTGTAACCGTCTGTCTCATGCACTAGTGAACTCCAACTATGAAGAAACTTATTCAGGGATTCTCTCCATACTGTGTCATCGTTTATCTGTAATCAAATTGGCTATTTAATAATTTTATATTTTTTTACTTTTAAAGAACTTTTACGCATCGTTGTATTTCATTTAATCTCGCAAATCCGATATCATGGAAATAAAGGATATTGATGTTTCACTTTGAATAGAAAACTATCGCTTTCTCTTTCGCACGAAAGTCATTTTCAACCGACGACAAAAAGAGGAGGTTATCAATTCGACACGTATATTTTTTTTTTTTTTTTTTTTTTTATGTATGATCATCGAGTACTCGAAGACGGCTGAACCGATTTGGAATTTTTTTTTTTTGTTCGAATGGGTATACGTCGAAATTGGTACCATTATCACCAAAGTCAGGATCTGATGATGGGATCCTGGAGAAATCGAGGGAACTCTTCAAATATTATAGGCACACCTATGGCGTTTTGGGTATTTCTTACAGTAACTTGTGCAGTTGCTCTCAAAAAGTACCATTTGGGGAAGTGGAACTGATGATGAAGACCACAGATGGCCGCCGAAACTACTCAATAATAAGTATTGAGTGGATTGCGATTCAATTACTTGAATATGGATGTTAAGCACTTTATGCTCGTCACAATGCATATGGTGATGTAGAGCTGATGGTGAAGTACCAGGAGAACTCCTCAACAATTAACGGCCCAGCATTGGGAAAAGCAATATTTTGTAAAAGGTTATAAGTAGTTGACATTTAGGCTCTTGTAACTAGGTAAATTAAAAATCATCCAACTAAAAAGAGTGAAATAAAAACTTTTTAACAAAAAATTAAACCGACTTCCAAAAAACACTGCAAAGTGAAAAATAACTTTAATTTCGGAAGTCGGTGCCAAAAACGAAAAAACAAAACTAAAGACACCGACTACCGAAATTAAAGTTATTTTTCACTTTGCAGTGTTTTTTGGAAGTCGGTTTAATTTTTTGTTAAAAAGTTTTCTAAAACGTCCCCGTCTTAATTTTCAGGGCAATCTTGTACCATTAACATCAAACAATTACAACAATTAATTTTTATGATTTAGGATAACGTTAATGCCACGTATCGCATAAGCAATATTAATATTATTTTGGCTGAGATCTATGATAGGTAAACTAAGAATGGGCAATCCAGTAAAACTCTAGAACTGCTGGACCGATTTGGCTAATTATGTCGATTTTAAAATATTTGTGGAAGTCCAGGGAAAGTTCAGAAGGTGAGACAATATGGAAAAAAATATTGCTGTAAGTACAATAATAAATCATCTAGCATTCTATTTGTTCACACTTACCCCTTCCTCAATAACAGATCCTCTGATACAATGACACGTCAACGAAGTCAGATTCTGCAGGAAAGCCGGTGGCGTTGCGGCTATCATTGCCGGTGAGAAGAATTGGATCAATCTGCGGTATATATCGGAGATACCCAGCATCTCCCTCTCCACGGGCTGAATGTACGCCATCATGTTCAAAAAACTATTCACATAATTCTCCAAGTACTGCTGTTTCAGGTTGCTTGCAGATACAACTACACCGCTTAGACTGGCCAGTTGAACCAAACATGTGAGAGACGGACTAGCCAAATCTGGATTCGACCTCACATACATGTGTATCTCAAAGAACAAAGCCAGGAGTTCAGGTTGCATTATCGTGTCCCGCCAGCTTAAGCTTAATCTCAAAGCCGGAGCAGTATCACTTTCATAAATAGCTTCAAACGCCCCGATCAACCTCTTGGACAACAACGGGGATACGTGACTCCAACATAATACTGTTTCTACTATAGTTAATAACTGCTTCGTCAGTAAAGCTTGTTCGCCTTCCGGTCGATGTCCTGACCGAACGATCTGTTCTAGAACCCCAACAGTAAACCTAAAAATTCTCTTCAAATCTAGAGCTTCGAAGGATTTCTTTAGTCGGAAATGGACCTCCCAAATCAATCCGACATCGGCCGATTTCACTGTTATAGCAAATTCTTGCATGATAGCCAAAATGAGCGAACAGGCTAACTTTTGTTGACTTATAGGCGAACTAAGTATTATCTTCTCTAATTCGGCAATCAGATTCTTCCTTTCTCTTCCTCCATCGTCGATGCTGCCTCTCTTGATAATAATTGCAATAGTCTGAAACGCAATTATTATTAAATACCTCATATTAAAAATTATCTTCCTAGGTGAACAAACTAGCGCGGGCTTACGGACGGTGAGCATGGGTAGCTCACCGTCCGGTAAGGAGGCCCGGGTCGGCGGCGCGTCGTGTTCCACGCGCGCCTCAACGTGCTGTCAGCATTAGTGACGGAGCCTTATAAGGCCATTTCCCGCCGGGGTTGCGGAAATGTACTAACAAGATACCGCGGCCCCGGAACTTACGGGCAGCTGAAAGGACAGGGCGGGTTTTTAGTCAGTAAAAGTCTGGCACTCCCTTCCGCTTAACCCAGAGCGGGAGAAGTTATTCGATGATTTTCCCACCCAGAAAAAAAAACGGTGAACAAACTAAACATGACTGATGAATGGATCCTAATTTCTTAGCATGTGTATCTTTACTAAGGCTAAAAGAGAAGGCAAAAGCTCCCTCTGGGTTTGTGGGACCTCTAGGATATATTTCTTTTGACTAAATTCATTATTTAGTTAAGTCACGTTTATACAATTCGTACAGTGGTAAAGAGAATGTAGTTAAGTAGAGCAACAGTGCTGAAAACGCGGTAAGTCGGGCAGCACGGGACGCATCTTTTGCTTTACAGTCGGCGAGGCATTCGCGAGCGTATTTTATAAGAATGAAATTCACCACAACCATTGTTTACTCCAAATATAATAAGGATTTAAGATTACTAGGCTCGCCAATGGTCTACCTAAACATTACTTTCTGCACTCTGAACACACTTTAAACTTTAACTCTAACTCCTACGTCTGCGTAATTTTCTTAAAAATGAGTATAAAATTTTTGCATCACATATTAATACAGTTAACATTAAACAGATTTTCCACTGTGGGTGACAAGGAAAACACACGGCGGCGATGTCAACCGCCATCTAAGGGCTACTCCACGGATTATAATATCATGGTTCAGTGGACCATGTAATAGTATATATAACATACAAATCCCTACAAATCTTACTTCTTACTATCTTACTAATATTATAAATGTGAAAGTTTGTGAGGATAGTATGGATGTTTGTTACTTTTTCACGCAAAAATTACTGAACGGATCTGAATGAAATTTGGTAAATAGATAGTTGCCATCCTGGAATGACACATTGGCTCCTTTTTATCCTGAAATTAACACAGGATCGGGATTTATGCAAGAAAGCCCTCCCACGCGATTAAGTCGCGGGCAGACGCTAGTATTGCATTAACGCTAAAGTAACTTGCAAATGTCTGCTCACAGATACATTTAAATATTTACAGTGATCTGAGGAAAACATTGTGGGTTTTTTATTAGATAAGTTTATAGTTTAAGACATTTTTGTTATTTTTAAATACGCAACTGTTTATTTTCCCTACATTAATAAATAAATAAATAAAAGTAACTCTGTCTGCCTGTCTGTTTTACTTTCATGTCTACACTACCTTTTTTATTTTTAGGTTCGCGTTTGACCACCGTCTCACCTGATGGTAAATGATAATGACACACAGTCGAGCACACGGTGCAGGACTGCCCAGCTTGGGCAGAGCACCGACGTGTCCTCACGGCGACAATAGGCGGAGACCTCTCGCGCCCGGCCTTGGTTGAGGCCATGCTGCGGGGCGAGAGGGAGTGGGAAGCGGTCGCCTCCTTCTGCGAAGCAGTCATGCTTGCGAAGGAGGAGGCGGGCCGCGTGAGGGAGAGGATGGCGTCCTCCCTCCAGCCCAGCCGCAGTGGTAGACGCCCACGGCGTCGGACGTCGGCCGACGATCTCCGGCCACCGTAGGCGCGGGCATGCGGACAGCGAGTAAAGGGCAACTCGCTGTCCGACCATGGACCATGCCCGGGTCGACGGCGCGTCGTGTTCCACGCGCGCCTCAAAGAGCGTCAGCAACATGACGAGGCCCCCTCTGCAGAGGGCCGAAGCCCGCCGGGGTCGTGGGACTCATCCCGTTACCGTGGCCCGGTATGTAAAGGGTTATTGAAGGAACACCGTGGATTTTAGTCAGTAAAAGTCTGACAGTCCCTCCCACCCTGCCCGGAGTGGGAGGACTTATTTGATAATTTTACCACGCTAAAAAAAAAAAAAAAAAAGGTTATAGGTATCGGGAAAGAGACTCCGGCAGGGAATTCCACTCCTTAGCCGTACGCATAATGAAAGTATTCCAAAAACGTTTTGTGCGTATGTGTGGGGTGTCAATGTCAACCATGTAACGATGGCGCATCGCCGTTTGTCTTATAGTCCGATGATGGAACGGGCTTGGCGGAATTAGATTGTGTAATTCCATCGCACACACTCCGAAATGTAACCGAAAGAAAACCGATAGACTAGCAAAAGGTTTGAGTCGACCAGTGCATCGTTGCCAATGAGTCTTTTGGCCCGTTTCACGATTGACTCAAGTACTTGACAGATCCATCCCAAAGATGAGAGCAGTACTCCATACACGACCGAACCTGGGCTTGATACAGATAAGAGAAGACAGAGCAGCTGTTCCGGTGTAAAGTACCGTCTCACCTTTGCTAGGATTCCCAACTTTTTTTATGCTAGTTGAGCTAAGGCTCAACTAGCCTCGATAAACGGACCAAAATTGAGGGTGGAAGTTAGTGTTACCCTAAGAAGCTCAATACGATCGGTTATCGGCACGGTTACACCACGGAAAGTAGGAGCCTGTTCGAATTGGCTCCTTTTTGCGGTGAAGAGACACGCCCGGGTCTTAGCTGCATTAAACTTGACCGAGTTAGCGTGGCCCCATTCGGAGACAGCCTTCAAGAACAAGTTCAATCAAGCGCCCAACCATGTCCTCACGGAGAGACTGGATCTGAGGCCCAGGCCCACGCGCGCTGGAAACATATCTCTCAGCAACCCAAAGGTACCAGGCATAAGCAGATCATTAATGTGCAGCAAGAATAAAGTTGCTGAGAGAAACGACCCCTGAGGGTCCCCGGCATTAATTGCCAATTGGCTAGACGAGCAGCCTTCAATGACCACTCGAATGGACCAATCTCTCAGAAAGTCTTCAATCCAAACGCAAAGTTGAGTTGGTAAACCGAAAGAAGGAAGCTTAACAATAAGGTTATCATGCCAGACCTTCAACCAAACTTTCAACCAAAATTGGTTTGAACGAAATCAGTTGAGCAGTTTTTGAGATACAGCATATTTTCTAAAACCGCAAATATTACTTTGTAATTCATACAAACACTATGAAAAACAAAGTTATTTGGCGTAGTTGTAAAAAATGTAAATAAGCTAGTTTTAAGAAATTTGTAAGGTTTTTTTTTTCGTCAAATAAATATACATATTGTATTATATTATTATAGTTACTACGGAACCCTTCATGGGCGAGTCTGACTCGTACTTGGCCAATTGTTTAATCTTCCTCTAAGTGACTGTAAAAGAGCTTGACCATTTCGATAAAAAATCGTAAGAACGAAGTCCCAGACAACAGTTAGGTAACAATAAATATACCAGTGCAATTTATGTTACTGTAAATAAAATAATCGATCCCTAATAGGTTCATACGTAATTTACTTTAAATGGAATTCAACTTGAGCCATTTTGCGAGTTTTAAAACATATCAACATGATGGTATCAACTTAAAAATATAAAGAGGAACTACATATAAGGAGATATAACACAAATTACCTGCAATAGCTTTTCCCGCAAAAATGGTGGAGCCTCTTTCCTCAATAGATAATTCAGTAAGTATTCTCGCAGGGATGATATATCGCTTTCAGATAATAAGCTCCATTCTCTGATAAGAGCAGCTTTCATCAAACCAGCGGCTTCAAAAAGTACATAATCTGATGACGATTTTTCTAGTATTTCTCTACACAACTGGTAAGGGTTCTTGGTACTCCGAAATTCTAGAAATACACTCTCAGCTTGGTGGCGTTGCTCTGATGTCACCATTTGTGGTGGTGCCTAAAACAATTAATAATTATGTCTTAGTTTTTTTTTTGGTGGTTTATGTAATCTAAACAATGTTAATATTTATTAAATAATAACATTGTTTAGATTACATACGGATAGGTATAGGTATTTCATCTGTTTCAAGGAAAAAAGCTTATTGCACCAAACACTAAGTAACGGAACAATAATATGATTTTTAGGGTTTCGTAGCCGAATGGCAAAAAACGGAACCCTTATAGTTTCGATATGTCTGTCCGTCTGTCTGTCTGTCTGTCCGTCCGTCCGTCCGTATGTCACAGCCATTTTATTCCGAAACTATTAAGACTATACATGTGAAACTTAGTAAGTAGATGTATTCTGTGAACCGCTTTTCGATTTTAAGATAACTAGAACTGAAAATATTTTTTTTCATGATACCTATGCGTGTGTAGTATCTATAGACAGGTCTTTAAAAATGATATAAGGGTTTCTAAAACCACTTTTTCATAAAGTCAATCGTTTAAAAGATATAAGCATCCAAAGTGGTAAAATGTGTGTCATCCCCCCTCTAACTTCTATAATAATGGAGTGAAAAATCTAAAAAAATATATGTCTGTAGATCTTAATGTAAACTTTCAACCAAAATTGGTTTGAACGAAATCGGGTCAGCAGTTTTTGAGATACAGCTTATTTTCTAAAACCGCAAATATAACTTTGTAATTCATACAAATACTATGAAAAACAAAGTTATTTAGTGTAGTTGTAAAAAGGAAAATAAGCTAGTTTTAAAACATTTTTAAGGATTTTTTATTCGTCAAATAAATATATATACATATTATAATATATTATTAT
This sequence comes from Tholera decimalis, assembly GCA_943138885.2. Lineage (NCBI taxonomy): Eukaryota > Metazoa > Arthropoda > Insecta > Lepidoptera > Noctuidae > Tholera > Tholera decimalis. The sequence goes on along the minus strand of OW964563.2, from coordinate 28,967,124 downwards.
AGTTACTACGGAACCCTTCATGGGCGAGTCTGACTCGCACTTGGCCAATTTTTCTTTCTTCATAAGAATAAATGAAACCTACAAATCTCAAACTTGTATCTGATACTTGTTGTTATAGTATAGTAGTGTTATACCTATTGCCTCAAAATTAAACTATAGGTCCAATTTTTTTAACTTTTAAATAAATAAATTTTTTCAACCAAAATAAATCCAAATGTTAACATAAGATTAAATTAAACAATAATAGATTGTATTAAAATGTAATATAAGCAAGTAGATGTTGCACCCAGCACCCTTACTAAGTTATAAAATAATTTGTATTAAGGGCATTGGTACAAGCCCAGACATTCATAATTATTCAATAATTGCAAGTAGAATGAATTTAAAGAAAGAAGTTTTGAATGAATGAATTTAATATGTTTAAACAATAGAAATGTTGTGTGGAGAAGTACCTTTGGGGCAAAAAAAAGTACAGGCTGTATTTTTTATTGTTATTATAGAACACATCAAGTCCACAAAAATGAAAATTATAGTTACAAATGTTTCCCATATATTGGTCTTTGTATTACTGATAACCATCGTGTGGTTTAGAAGACAGCCGAGAAACAAACAAAGGTAGGGAGCCAGCCCCAGATTGTATATGTGGTTATTTCTACTTATGGTCATAATTATGCAATATTGGAGTACGACAGAAGAATTCCCTTACCATATTGCACCACCAAAAGGCTCTCTTTTATTCTTGATAAGAAAATAAATATGAACAGAATTTGTATAAAAATTTAATCATGTATGATGATAAAAACCAGGTACTATGATTGACATGCCTTTCTGGGCATTGACCCACAATTTATTGGTATCAGCTCAAATAAGACAATAATTACATTGAAATAACTACAAGTTCTCTCATTATTCTTTCTTTGTGTGTCTAAATATTATACAAAAATAACATACTTCAAGAAATAATGTAACATTCGTTTCAACCGATTTTTGCAAAATTATAATAGAGAACAAAAGCTTTCAAATCTTCAAATAGTAAAGAAAACTAATGAGTAGGCATGTTTATTTCAATAGCTACTATGGCATATTGTTTATAATCATTTTGATTATTTTAAGCTGCTATAGAACTAGTTCTCTCCTATCTCTTTCCATTCTTAAAAAAATCGTGTTATATTTTCTTACCATCAACATCTGGGCAGCCGCTTCTAATGTTTGTATAGCTGAATTATCCATTGTAACACTTAATTTTTAAGATAAAATTATGGGTAAAGATGAATGAGAGACAATACCTAAAACACTTAGGAAACGTGCTGTTAAGTAAATTAGTTGAAAAATCACATAATTATTGAGAAAAACAGTCAAAATATTACGAATTTATTCGTAAATTTTATTACATGTCAATTGTCAACCATTACAATGACCGAATGACAACCACCCACAGATTATGCATACATAATCGCGAGCGATCTATCAACATCTTGCAAAAATAAGAAAGTTTCATGAAATATTGACCTTAAAATACTTAAAATAGGGCCGAAATTCATTCGTAAAAAAGAAAGAGTGAAATAGCGACATCAACGGTGACGTACGTTGGGGTTGCCAAAAGCTAGAAGCAAAAACACTTTCGAAATTGTAAATGCGAATGAAATGGTAATAATCAGACCCAATCCAAACCTAGTGAAAAGTACACTGATGATTTTTTAAGAGGCTTAAGTCATAACCGTTGCTGAACATCTTATACTGCGGCGACTGAGAGGGAGTTGAACGCCATAGAGAATAGTATTTAGTAATGGTATGAGTTGACGCCAGAAGCCTTGGATCGGTTGAGAAATAAAACGAGGTTCAATGTAGGAGGTTCTAAGCTATGCGCTAAGTATTAGAAATAATTACCTATACCATACTTAGGGAATCTCTATATCCTACACGTAGTAGTCTTGAGTTCAGACCACGCTTTTCAGGTTTCAATCGATGGCATGTATCTTCATACTGCGTGAGGACGATTTTGTAACGTCACTCATTCTGAATTTCTCAAATCTAATAGTGCTATCTACGTATGCGATAGAACCAGTTGTATCTATCTATGTGAATCAATCCGTTGATTAGAAGACTCACTCCGCTTCGGAACGTTTAATTTTTGCTCCCTTTTCTTCGAGGCAAAATCATCAATTAACTTCTGCCTCTGGGTGGAGCGGAAGGGAGTATCAGATAATCAGACTCCTATTGACTAAAGACCCGCCCTGTTTCTTCGGATGCCTTTGTGTTCCGGGGCCCCGGTATCTGTAGGACCTTCCCGCAACCCCGGCAGGCATTGGTCCTAATGTGCGGTACTGTGCCCGTCAAGCGCGCGTGTGTGTGTGTGTAACATAAAGCGCCGCCGACTCGAGATTTTACACCCTCAGTTTACATTTTGCACGCACATGAGACTTGCAAGTTTTTGTAATGCATTATATTATTTTGGCATCAATGCAGCGAAGTACCTACATACTTACATACTATTTACGAAAGTCAGGGTGCAGTCAGTGGGATAACTTGATGCTTAGGTTTAAAGACATTTATTTCTCATAAGCTCATTATGATTTATGGTTCACTTAAAATGAGATACAAAATATTGCACAATTAGCATATATTTGAATAATAATAATTAAGTAGTATGCTTACTTACCTAAATTAAAAATCGTTTAAACCTGCCATAGTTTTATAGATAATTATTTTCCTAGATAGTGGGTACTTAATCTTAGTAAAAGCAGTTTCGTCGAGAGATGATGTGGAGAACCGCAACTGATTAGTATCATATAAAGCCTTTCCTTAGTTTGACTCCCAGAATGCATAAAGTATTATTGGGTTTTCTATCTGAGATTTCCCAGTAGCAACCCGGAATCTGGCTGTACCTGGTTCTCACCAGTTGCTGACAATATACTCGCGTGTTATTATACCTACATGAAAAGTAGGTACGAGGTGCAGAAAGGTCAATAGGTTCAAAGATTAATTTTTTAAATGTTTAGATAACGGTATAGAAATCACTATCAATTAACTGTCTGATTCTGTAAAATAGTCCAAAAATCACGAGCATTTCTATTTATGAACCTACTAGTTCTTGCTCAATAAGGGGCACCAGCGCCTGGATCAATTATTGATCGAAGCACCAGCCCATACAATTTTTAATTTGGTTTCTGCTAAGCTCCATGAATTAGGGGTTCCTATTTTAATTTATCTGTACCTAAACATGCAAATGAAACCTACGCTATAAATGATTTATTTCAATTATTCTTCATAGCATACTTAGATATGTTGATGTTATTTTAGTTTTTTTTTTTTGTTATTTTACAGCCCATTACGCATTATAATCATAAACATGCCATATTATTAGCTCCCTACCAAGCAGCATAGAACCAATAGAAAACTTGATTTTCCAGTTTCCTGGCCTTGAGTAAATGCACGTTGATGTGGTTTTCTATCTATACTTATAATAAATCTGTAGAGAGGTCAATTCTGTACATGAAATATATTTCCAAAATAACTATCAGGGGGTGATTAAGGATCGATACTCATGCCAAAAATGCAATCAGTTAAATTTTTGTCTGTCTGTCTGTCTGTCTGTCTGTCTGTCTGTATAACCGTTATAGAAACAAAAACTACTCGACGGATTTTAACGAAACTTGGTACAATTATTTTTCAAACTCCTGAGCGGGTTATAGTATACTTTTCATCACGCTACAATCAATAGGAGCAGAGCAGTGAAGGGAAATGTTGGGAAAACGGGAGAAGTTACTCCATTTTTTAAGCTTCCGTCGCGTGTGCAACCTTAATGGTTAAAGCTACACAAATCATTTCATGACGGAAATGTTCTCCTTAAAATTATATAAAAAATATCCCACGACAGCATATGTCTAACTTTTATGGTTGACTCACAATAACAGGTGTAACTCCCGATAGCTTACTAGTTCGAAGCTTTCTGATTATAATATTTGTCTACTCTTACGTTTATAACACTCTCAGTCACCCCTAATTGAAAAAGTTAACGTTATTAACTATTCTATAAAAAAATTGGCCAAGTGCGAGTCAGACTCGCCTGAAGGGTTCCGTAGTAACTATAATATAATATGCAAATTTATTTGACGAAAAAAAAAACCTTACAAATTTCTTAAAACTAGCTTATTTACATTTTTTACAACTGCGCCAAATAAATTTGTTTTGAAAATAAAACCTTACAAATTTCTTAAAACTGGCTTTTTTACATTTTTTACAACTGCGCCGAATAAATTTGTTTTTCATAGTGTTTGTATGAATTACAAAGTTATATTTGCGGTTTTAGAAAATATGCTGTATCTCAAAAACTGCTGAACTGATTTCGTTCAAACTAATTTTGGTTGAAAGTTTATATTAAGATCTACAGACATATATTTTTTTTTAGATTTTCACTCCATTATTATAGAAGTTAGAGGTTGTGTTCGCCACACACACATTTTACCACTTTGGAAGCTTATATCTTTTAAACGAATGGAAAAGTGGTTTTAGAAACCCCGATGTCGTATATAAAGAACTGTCTATAGATACCACACATGCATCGATTTCATGAAAAAAAATATTTTCAGGTTTAGTTCCATGTATGGGGTATGTATCCCTTTATTTTAAATATTTTTTAATTTTTTTCTCAAAATCGGAAAGCGGTTCACAGAATACATCTACCTATCAAGTTTCACATGTATAGTCCTAATAGTTTCGGAATAAAATTGCTGTGACAGACGGACGGACGGACAGACAGACAGACAGACGGACAGACATGTCGAAACTATAAAGATTCCGTTTTTTGCCATTCGGCTACGAAACCGTAAAAAGAATCATATAAATCGGCATAGAAACACCAAAGTTATACATGAAATACGCTTATAATAATAAGCCATCGCGCGTGAATACTGAATCATGCTATAAGGATTATTTTTGAGAATCGGTCGCCGCGCTCGACGCGTCTCGCAGTCGAAGCGTTCTCTAGGTACTTAAGCCTCATGTGAACGTGATCTAAACAATATTACCAATACATTAACTTACGCTGACGGAGTCGCGGGCACAGCTATATTGTATCATTACGCTAAGGCCAATAGGAGCGGAGCGCCAATGAAGAATGCTTCAAAATCGGGGTTAAATTTAACGTTAGCCCAAAGTAACTATTCCACGCGGACGAAGTCGCGGGCAAAAGCTAGTACTTATAATAAATCTGTAGCGAGGTCAATTCTGTACATGAAATATATTTCCAAAATAACTATCAGGGGGTGATTAGGGATCGATACTGATGCCAAAAATGCAATTAGTAAAATTTTTGTCTGTCTGTCTGTCTGTAGGTATAACCGTTATAGAAACAAAAACTACTCTACGGATTTTAACGAAACTTGGTACAATTATTTTTCATACTCCTGAGCTGGTTATAGTATACTTTCATCACGCTACAATCAATAGGAGCAGAAGGGAAATGTTGGGAAAACGGGAGAAGTTACTCCATTTTTTAAGCTTCCGTCGCGTGTGCAACCTTAATGGTTAAAGCTACACAGAAATCATTTCATGACGGAAATGTTCTCCTTAAAATTATACTCTATTATATTACAATAACACGTGTAACTCCCGATAGCTTAGCAGTTCGAAGCTTTCTGATTATAATATTTGTCTACTCTTACGTTTATAACACTCTAAGTCACCCCTAATTGAAAAATTTAACATTATTAACTATTCCATAAAAAAGAATCATATAAATCGGTATAGAAACACCAAAGTTATACATGAAATACGCTAATAATAAGCCATCGCGCGTGAATACTGAATCATGCTATAAGGATTATTTTTGAGAATCGGTCGCCGCGCTCGACGCGTCTCGCGGCCGAAGGTATAAAATTTAGTTCTATAGGTAGTTAAGCCTCATATATGCCTGATAAATGGGCTATCTAACACTGAAATAATTTTTAAAATCAGAACCGTAGTTCCTGAGATTAGCGCGTTCAAGCAAACAAACAAACTCTTCAGCTTTATAATATTAGTATAGATAATATTGTGCGGTTCCGTGTTGCGATATTTTTCAACAGTATTATAGATTGACATATTATATTTCCCTACTAAATTACGAAAGTTAATCTGTCTGTTACATCAAAATCACTGAACCGTGAGGAAGGACATAGGCTACTTTTTTTACGAAAAACTATGGAAACGCGGACGAAGTCGCGGGCAACAGCTATCTATACTAATAATATAAGGCTGAAGAGTTTGTTTGTTTGTTTGAACGCGATAATCAATTGAAAATTAAATAGTCAATTTGTAGAGAAAGGCTATGGGCTACATATCATTACGCTAAGGCCAATAGGAGCGGAGCGCCAATGAAGAATGCTTCAAAATCGGGGTTAAATTTAACGTTAGCCCAAAGTAACTATTCCACGCGGACGAAGTCGCGGGCAAAAGCTAGTTCTTGAATAAATGTCTAGCAAATGTTAGTTTATCTTTACAAAAATTTCCAAATACTGGTATCAAATTGACGAAATTATAGTCCATTAAATATTCATGTGCTTATGCACATAAATATATTATTGTCAGATATTAGTACCTATTACTTATAGGCAATACTTTTATACCATTTAAGATACAGGAACTAACAGCTGCTATGAGTTGAAGGCTCATGGCTCATGGTGTCAACTGTACATCCGAAAAATAAAACACTTATATTCTCACGAATGTATAAAATAAGTTTTTCCTAAGACTGACCCCACATTAGGCGTGCGCGATCCTCGGGCGTATGAGTAGCATGGGCACCGCGCGCACTGCGTGAGCGTCGCATTTTGCTGCCCTGCGGCGTGTGTGGAGAGCGCACGCGGCGCTCGAGTCGCGTTGTTATCCCTTCGCCCGCTACTATTTCGGTCAGTTATTTCTATATAATTATATGAAGGTACTCTGTGGTCAGTTACATGGCGGACAGTGTTGTGTTGACACGCGTAAGGCTGCGTTTCCACCAGAGATGTGCGAGGATGCGTAGCGAGGAATGTGTTTGTAAAGAACCAATAGAATCGCTTCATTTACCTCGCCTCGGTCAGCACAGCTCTGGTGGAAACGGCTCAGCGGAGCTAGATTTTTGCGCATACAAAACAAGCTAGGGATGTGTGCGAGAGATGTGTTGCGAGGAATGTGTGTTGAGAAGGATATGTTGCGAGGTTTGCGCATCCTCGCACCACAAATTAATGCGCATTTTCACAGCTCCGCTACACATCCTCGTAGGCACATTTTCATCGCACAGCTTTAGTGGAAACGCCCACACATTTTCACAGCACAGCTAGACATCCTCGCACGACACATTTTCATCGCACATCTCTGGTGGAAACGCACCCTTAAACGCCAAGGCGAGCGCCGCGCGGTCGCTGCACGCACGTCACACGGCGGCAACACGCGACGCTTACGCAGCACGCTGTCACACGCCCGAGGAACGCGCGCGCCTAATGAGGAGGCTTAATACTTTGCATACCAATTAATTTAATTTTTCATCATCAATAATTTGCAGCCTTTTTTCTAGTAAATGTTTGTCCAACTTATGCTTGCACAAGAACTGACCATTGAGAAATAATACTGGTATATCAAGTCTGTACAATTTCAACCACCTTAAATTCTGTTTTTCAGTAATATCAACTTTTTGAATGACTAGCCTATTTTTATATGGCTCTAATTCTTCCATGACAATATCACACAGGCCACATGGGTCTTTAGTGTAAAAAGTCAAAACTGGTGGTCCATCTGTGGTGTGCGCTCTGCAATAGTAAACCAAAGTAACAATCAATAAGAAAAGTACATGTATAAAATATATTTTATTGATTTTCAATCATTTATGCCATAGAATACAACCATTAACAATTTCCATATTGAAGTTTATTTACAAGAGATATGGATATAAAAATTAGATATTATCTCAACAATATAATATAATCTGCTAAATTTTAAAGCTGTCTCTAGCAAACACACAAACCATTCATTAACAGCAAATAATTCCTAAAAGGCACAGTAGATAACAAAAACAAAGTGAACAGTATATTGTGAAACTTACAATTTCTCAATCATGATAGATGATGCACCACCTCCACCGTTACAGATAGCTGCTACTCCCTTTTCTCCCTTCTTAAGAGCATGGCACAAGTGTACAACAATTCTTGCTCCAGACATGCCAATAGGATGACCAATACTGACAGCTCCTCCATGAACATTGAGCTTAGAAGGGTCAAGTTCCAACAGCTTTAGGTTAGCAACAGCAACAACACTGAAGGCTTCATTAATCTCCCACATAGCAACATCCTCCTTCTTAACACCAGTTTTAGACAGAAGTTTCGGAATAGCTACTGCTGGTGCGATTGGGAAGTCAATCGGGTCACACTCTCCATCAGCATAACCAACAACACGGGCAATAGGCTTGACATTCAATCTTTGAGCAGCCTCAGCAGTCATGAGAACCATGGCTGCAGCACCATCATTCAATGTTGAGGCATTTCCAGCAGTTACTGTACCATTCTCCTTCTGGAATACAGTTCCAAGTTTGTTGAATTTTTCAAAGTTGACCTTTTTGTACTCCTCATCTTCTGAGAACATAATTGGTGCAGCTCCTCTCTTCTGAGGTACAGGTACTGGCACAAGTTCATCAGCAAAAGATTTAGCTTCATATGCTGCTGCACTTCTCTTGTAACTAGAAATAGCATAGTCATCCTGCTGTTGCCTAGAGATGTTTAGTTTTTTTGCTGAGTTTTCAGCACAGTTGCCCATATGGAATTTGTTGTAGACATCTGTTAGACCATCAAACACGATACCATCAAGTAACTGTGTACCTCCATATGGGGTATCACCTCTCCTTAAATAGAAAGGTACATTTGACATAGATTCCATTCCTCCAGCTAATATGACATCTTGTGTACCAGTTTGTAAACCTTGGACAGCCAGCATAATTGACTTCATGCCAGATGAACAAACTTTGTTGACTGTTGTGCAAATAGTGCTTTTAGGAAGACCACCGAAAATTGCAGCTTGTCTCGCCGGAGCCTGGCCTGCAGCAGCAGAGCAAACATTGCCCATGTATACCTAGAATGAAAAAGTACAATTGATTTTTAGAGCTAACTTTTTTGAGTTATAAATATTGAAAGTCTTTTTCTAGAGAAAACTTCTTGTTACAACTGTTATTGACATCATAAATGATTTGTTATTTCATTAGTTTAATATATAGAAACTGTGAAAGAAGTTATGTTAAAAAAATGGGGTATTTACTTAATGTGAATTCTATTTTAGAATAACTAATCAAAATATTGTGTGAAATATAAAACTCTTTCACAGATTGTTTATTTATTATGATTTTGAAAAACTTGGGTAAATAACAAGATCTTTATGAAAATTATGTTACACAAATGTTAAAATAATTAATAATGAAAATTATGTTACACAAATGTTAAAATAATTAATAACTAAGAATACTAAAAATCTATTCCCTTGTTATCATTAATGTGCTATTTGATAAAAAACTCATCAATTAAATCTTAATCTTGCCAAAAGCATGACAAATGACTACACTTTTATTAACTTATTTGGACATAAACTATTCATATATATCAAATTCCCATATGATATAACTGTTCATGGTCAAATGATAACTGTAAATTGATGGAAAATATGAGAGAAAGTGGGCTGAATCAATTAACCTCTTTAATTTCCTCTGCAGGAATGCCGGCTCTTTCAACTGCTCCTTTGACGGCAACTGCACCAAGCTCCGTGGCTGAAAGGCTCGACAGGCTGCCCCTGAAGGAGCCTATGGGGGTCCTCACCGCAGATACGATAACCACATCATTGAGGGAAACTTTTGAAGAATACGCTGCCATCGCTTTAAAAAGCTGTCGATCAATATAGTCAAATTATTAAAATCACTCGTGACAATTATGGAAATTTAATATATTATTATTCTCGGGGCGTAGTGACTAGGCAGACAATCACTCTACGACTGAGTCGAAATATAAACTTTGGTTGGAGGAAGACGAACCTTATTTGTTGGGCCCATTCTGATGGTAATAATTCTACTTCCTTTTATACACAACATGATTTATTCTTTTAAAAACTATTGTAAGTATCCACCAAGAAAAGCTACAGACGCACTGATAGTGATTGATAATACTTATCGCTCGCAAATTATAAAAAACATTTACATAAACTTATCTATTTCAGATACCCCACGTACTTTTCAAGTTTAATTTAAACGCTTATTGTTCAGAAAATAAGGTTCATTATCATAATAAATCTGTTGAATAAGATTTTACGAGAGAGATACTTTGAACTGTAGGTTGTTCGTTTTAAGTATCACTGTGTTACTTATGTCATAGCAATTCAAGCACTGGAAAAGTGGAAACGATGTAAGACAGGGTAAAAAACTAAAAATAAAAGACGTGACTACAATAAGATGTAGATTATTAGAATCATAGTTTTTTGTTTTTCTCTAGAATCAAAACAAGAAATCTTTAGACATATTGTTTTATATTATTGTTAAAATGTATTATAAAACGAACATACACAGTTGCCAGTGCTGCCACATCACTAACCAAAATAGCGGGGATACAATTTGATATTACAACCTGTACATTGTCAAACGAGTCTAGTCCCATGAAAAAGGCGGCAAATTAAAAAATCTTTCAGGTGTCAACACTAATACAGCACGCTGAAGACTTATTGATACTTGAAATTTTGATGAAAAATTATTAGGGATAAATTAAAAACAAAGCATTTCAATGTATGTATTTATCGCTTTTATAACATGTTACCAAACTCTGCGTCTGTGTGAAAATTTAAAACCCTTATCAAATAAGCATATTTTAGATTGAGGACTACGTTGAAGTCATGATTGCTTGGCGATGATTCCTTCCTTCTGCACAATGTGGCTCGGGCTTATTGTGATTGCGTTATCAACTAGTCTCTTATCAACTCCATTTTAGTGAGTGTGTCTTTTTATTTTCTTTGTTTGTAATTTTCCCTACGATAATCCATCCGATTGGACAGATTTTTTCGTTTAGTTTTTATTACTAATAAATAATAAAAAATATATTGTTTAATATTACAATGCATTCATTTTTCATTTTTTTTTTTAATAATTACATTGTTTAGTGTGAATTGGTAACTATCATACCTTTTAAACGAGTATTATGGATACGTTATAAAAATGAATGATATTTTGAAAAGAATAACTGTCGAGTTTCTTGCCGGTTCTTCTCCATAGGAATCAACCAATTTCGTGCCGTGCACTAGCTTGTGTTGTTTTATAAGTGGCCATGTAAAATAAAATATGTTGAGTTGAGTTGAGGCCACCTTTTTGTTTATGGTTAGATATGGTTAGACTCCCAGGTTATAGCTAAGAGTAAGAGTGAATAGGTTACTTCTAGGTAAGCATGCTTCGTCTTCGTCCACATCATCGCTAAACATCAGTTAAACGCAAGCTAATCAACAATAAAAGTTATAAAAAAATTTGTGTAAACGCAATTATCTAATTAAACTGGGTGAATAGTTCGGGCCAATTTCAGTTATTATTTATCATTTTCATTTCGCTTTATACAGCATTTTTGTGTAAAAGTAATTGTTTCACGAAAAATTATTGGCGCATACATTATGCGCGATGAGTGGATAAAAAAATACCAGCATTTAAAGCAAGTAAAGGAGGTAAAAATAAATTGATTTGTATATTTTTACTGATATTTTAGGCTACATAATTAGGCTACCACTGACTGAAATTCGGCTATATTAGGCTACTTAAGCTGTGAAAAACGGGCGACATTGGCCCCCGCGTTGTTGGCAACACTGAGCTGGAGGAAAGAAATCAAGTGCGATGCGTGCGGCGGCGACGGGAACGACTGTAGCGACTGCGGCGCGGATAGATGTGCGAGGCCATTAACAAAAAGCGATGACTGCGGGGACTGCGGAGACTGCGGTGCGGCCAAGTCTGCGTTCACCTTTATAAGGTTCTCCATTTCTTTACCTGGAATTCCTAAGTTTTGCTGGCTATTTTTCTTTTAGCCAAACTCCATATGAGTTCAATTGCGTTCAGGTCACAATGATAAGGTGGAAGTTTCAAAACCCATGTTGTTTTAAAAATTCTTCAGCAATGAAAACAAAACAACTCCAATGTATGAAACATTAGAGTTGTTTTGTTTTCATTGACAAGGCACATAAGCTCAGCCTTTGTAAAGAATTCTTCATAATGAATTCCATTTTCAGTCAGCCATTTCTGAATGTCGGCCTTTAAATTATTCATAGATGGTGGCTTATTTATTTGAGTTACATGGTAGCTAGCGTTGTCCATAACAATGACACTGGGTTGACTTAAATTGGATATTAATTTTTCACGTAACCATTTCATAAAATTATTTCTGTTCATATCATCATAATAATCTGCAATTTTTGATTTTGTACTGAAAACTAATAATGCGTTGGGGACAAAAACCTTTTTCGGATCCAGCATGAACGACAATATGTCTTTTGCCTGATGATATTTTATCAATTACACCACTTGTGGATGGCCCTTGCCATGATTTTTCAACTTTATAATTTTGGTGGACATAGGTTTCGTCAAGGTAAACTATTAATTTTCCTTGTTTCCACTTTTCATCAATAGCTCTGAGATACCTATGTCGCCATGCAGCTAGTTCATACTTTTCAATAAGAAGAGATCACTCATTTTTTTTTCAAGTAAACTTCTTAATGTTGGAACTTCCTTTTCACACAGTAAAATTCATTAATTTTATTTCATATGGCTTATAAGTCAAAACTATCCAGGTTGGCAACAGTTGGCTGTCGTCGACGCTATTTCGCCGGTGTGTTCCACTCACCCTGGTTAATAGCACCTTCTTTTTTTTATTCTTCGCAATGTTTTCACACTTAAATCTGAAAGTTTAACATGTCAGTTCAATCTAATGCACAATCAATCCGTATTTGCAGAACCTAATCATTCTGTTTTACCATTCTTTACACAAGTGAAAGTTACTACATTAAAAAAAAGGAAGGCCATATAAACCCACAGTATCCGACTTAAATAGTTTCGACATAGATGCTATTCGTAACAAAATTAACGAATTTTATATCGTTAGAAAACAAGTTTCAAACGAAACACACCAGAGCCAGTATATGAAGTTGATAAAATTCTGAAGCAGAATGGGCACGAGGTATTGCGACTTCCCCCTACCACTGTGATCTAAATGCCATTGAGTTAGTATGGAATTTGGCTAAACGTAAAGTGGCATGTAAAAATATTGCTCTGTCTGCAGTGGAGTTAGAGAAATTATAAAAGCGTCGTTTGAAAATATAACTCCCGAAGAGTGAAAGAAAATGACTGATCATGTCATCCGTGTTGAAAATAAATATAAAGAAAGGGACAGAATTACAGAAAATATTTTAGAAAGTCTTATAATTAACGTAGAAAACAATTATTCCAGTAACTCTAATGAAACTTTCCACATGGAAGTCTTACATTCAGATTTTGATTATAATGAATAAATCAGAACTTTTTTAGAATACTGTTGTTTTTTTCAATTCGAATTAAGACACAATATCTAAACTATTGCCTACCTAAAATACCTGTTGTATTTTTATTCCGATGAAATAAAATAGATAATTCTAAAGTATCAAATATGGATATTCCAGGTATTTCATAGTAGTTTTGGGGTTGCTATTCTAATATTTTTAAATTTGCCGCGCTTTTTCAGTCTACTTTCGTTTGCCAGACTATACTAAAATATAGTAATCAAACTAAATTATATTAAACAACATTTCAAGATGTGTAACTGATGAAGCTCCCTTATGGCTTCACATTATTCAACAACACGGTTTAATGTTTAGCCAACTCTAGGTAATACGAATTTTATTGTATTTTTATCGATTCTCTGTTTCGGTTCATTGGAAATGGATTTATTTCCCATAATCGACTTTTAGTTTTATTTATACGCATAGAGCACACCCCTAGTGCGTACCTGCTGCTGCTGGTACAAGCTGAATGTGAACCAGTGTCGCAATTTTGTCATATAATATCACAAGAATAATTATATTTATTCAGTTATTTATTTTATTGGTAGCTAATTAAGAACAAGTTCTTTAAACAAATGAGTGTTATCTGATAATAGAGTTATGTTACACAGCTGACAACTGATGGGCTGAAGAGACTACAAAAAATCAGGAAATCAGGTTAGTGTTTTATATTTACTAAAACGGTAATTGTAGCGAACCATCAAAAGTTTCTTGTTCTATTTATTCCCGTAAATTACAGTCTCTTTATTATATTATTTTACTGATTTTTTGTGGTTCTACCCACATCATATAAATTATTGAGTCTGTTAGTGAGTTCTACCTTGGGAAGCCTATAAATTAGGTTCAGGGTTTCTCATTATCTTGATGTCCAAATAATTCATATAGTTTTAGTCGGGCATTTTAATACTAGTTAAATTTGCATTGTTTCTTATTTTGCTATTGTAGAGAAAATGGATTCATAATTGTGTTAGGTTTTAAAACTTTAACTTAACTCAAATAGGTTAAAATTTCAAGTAAGTTTATCCGTTTAAATCATTTTACTACAAAATACAAGAAAAGTAATTGCATATTTATTTTCTCATATTCTCATAAACTGCAAGAAAGATCTACTTGTTTATTGCACACAAATTGGTTTACAATACATCACTGTCTGCTAGATTCTCTCCTTGCCTATCGAGAATATAAATAATTTCTTGGTTCCTGATCGTTGATAGGCATGTATTTTTCTTGATTAAAAGTAGTGTTTGTAGGTATTAATCACTGAAATTTATCACATGTCAGTGAAGAGATTCCCAATTAGAATCATAAACAAACAATATTTTGTTTTTTATACATTTTATTAAATTTATTCAGTAAATTCTGGATCAATCTTTAAATTCAACATTAAAGTTTAAGGCCTTGGTTATGACTGTCTGCTATTCTAAATATTGCCTGTATGCAAGAATGTGTACTTATTATAGTTACATAAATAAATAATGTGCCAATTACAAATTTAATTTAATAGTCTTGTTTTGTTTAGTTTTTGGTTTAGTTACCAACTGCGCTATATCGTCGTTGCACTTGCAAAAGTCGCTATGTGGTATATATAGTCATTTTCGTTCTTTTATGAAGTTTCAATTGTTATTTTAATACACACATGCTGTAAAAACAGCTATCTGATAAACGCAATATTGAAAGGTAACTCGTTAAATATTTCGTTTATTAGATAGCTGTTTTGCAGCATGTGTGTATTAAAATAACGATTGAAACTGCATAAAAGAACGAAAATGACTATTTACCACATAGCGCCTTTTACAAGCGCAACAACGATATAATCTTATAGGATTTTCAAACAGGCTTTGATTCTATGAGAGAGAATGGGCCATAATCCACCACTCAGGCCTAGTGTGGGTTGGCAGATGTTGCAGATCTTTGGTTTTTGGTTTCCTCTCAATGATTTCCATTACTGTTATGAGACTGTGATGATGATGAAAACAGCACAAAGTAATGTGCCTGTTGGAGCTTGAATCTACAATCTTCAACTTTAAATTGTGCCTGCAACACACCAAAAGATAATATCAAACTAATTCTACAATTCCCATACAAGCATGTGAAAGCTCATTATGAGAAAATAAAGATTTTTGTATGTGAATAACCAATCGTCAGTATTGTAAAGGCCATTCATCTAACAAATTATTATGACATCATGAATTGAATAATCGCTAAAAGTATGAGATCAGATATTGTCTAACCTTATCTGTTATTCAGTTGAGAAATAACATCTGTTACTTTTGTATTTATCTATCACACTATCAGTGCATTGTGAAAGTCCTGCAGTTTACTTAGCATTTATTACTTCTTATGTTATCTTGGTTTTCTAGATAAGTGATTAAACAACTGTATTGTGGTACCATCTTATTAAATAATAGATAGCTGCACATTTTAATTATTTAAGTGATTACCGTTAACTAACTATAGGTAACTAATTACTTTATAAACATTGAATGACAAATCAAAAGTGATTAAGTTGTGTAAAGGTATCATTCATTGTTTTTTTCTATTGTTACTATTAAATAGGTCTTAAGGTATAGTATAAACATATTTTGGGGTTATTTGTGTGTTGTGTTTTTATGTTTCAAAATTATGCTACCGTGGGAAATATTACTGTGTAAATGAAAATCCTTTTAAACACATTCTCTTGTCATTCTAGCAGTTTCATATACCATTCTTACTGCTAAGTTTACAAAAACCTATAGATGTTTTGGAAAAGAATGAAAAAGTGTCTATTGGTTTATGTAAACTGAATAATTAGGTAAAATATGGTTATCAAATATTGTTTGGCAATAGTATAAGGTAGTTTCCTTTTGATAAGTTAATTTTGGCAACTGGAGAATAACATTGTTATCAATGTGTAACAAGAAATAATCCCAAGTGATTCATTCTTGTGTACCATGTTTTACTTTGTACCTGACACTCTTGGCATTACTGTGTTAACGTTAAGCCATATTCAACGTAGTGTACATGCAATAATTAGGCATATTAGCAAGTTAATTCATATGTAAATACGAACAACATTCTGCATTCACCAGCTAACCATGTACAAGCTGTGGAAAATCATCACTACAAAATGTGCCTTTTTACGTTAATTTAATATTTTTTTCAAGTTTGTAGATCATGATAATTAGTGGAGTCCTTGTTGCAGGGTCAACAAAGCGCGCGGGCTATGACTTAGGCCATGCAATAAAAATGGAAGTAGTTAATATAGGCGAAGGTCGGTATGAACAAAGTGAAAATGTTCCGGGAAGCAGTATCGACAGCGATGCCTCTAGCAGTGCGTTCGAGAGCAACGACAGCGATCACTACAGCGAAGACTTGGACAAATCATCAGAAGATGGTGACTTGAAAGAAGATCTGCAAAAGACAATACCAGAGTGCTACAAATCAGACTCAAACTTTTCATCACACACAGCAAGCATCACAAATGACGAAGAGTTTCAGGCTACGGCGTTGTGCCAGTTTATGGATATATTGAATGATTTAGACGAAGTTTTAGATAAGTCTTTACTTGCATGTCTTGACGATGGAACGAAAAACTTCGACAGCGATGAAGAGGATCTCATTTGTAAGATTAAGGAAGTTATTGGCGAGACTCGAGAAGAATCAGACCATTCGGAAGCGCAAAGTTCTGTAGACGACAATACTCAAGTAATAACATGTTTGAATATACGTGCGTCAGCGCCGCCTATGGAGGCAGTGAACATCACCCCAAGTATATCTGAAAGGATAAATCTCACAAGTCTTGGGCGTTCGAAAAGTTTTTCAGAGCTCACTGACAACGATCGGCAGGCTTTAGTTACATCATTAGAGAGAGCAAGTACAACGAACGACACGTTGCGAAACGCGATGAGGAGATTAGATCCTATTGTTCTGCCGGCGATAACCGCGGAGTCGTCTTGTGAACCTCTAACGTTGCCGGTGATACTCTTTCTGGAGCACAATATTAATATGCGGCCGACTAGCGCTCCGATACAGTTGCAAGTGACGGCGGCGAATCTTAGTAGTGACGGTGCTTCGGGACCTTTGATCGTGGGGCGGCGTGCTTTGCTCATGAATCGCACGCTTTCACTCCCGTCTCCGGGGGACAGTGAGGTCACGGCCGGAGACTGGACTGGACGGAACACTGCCAGGAGTACTGCAAGGAGTACTAGCGCGTCCAGTTCGTCCTCCGAGTCACTGGACGTTGCTCCCATCATCCAAAATGCTGCAAGTGCCACTGAAGAGAGGTAATTGTAATATTCATTCAAACTTTATGTTGTTATTACTTTGCAAATAACTCGTACATTAAGCAATCTTCGCGATTTCGGTAATACGTTACTCATTTCATTCTAATAATGAGGTCAGAGGATGTGATTTGATGATTCACGAGTTTAGTATGATTTTCTCAAAAACTCAAATGATTAAACATTTATATTTTTTTGTAGAAATGAAGAGACTGAAGAACCTCCTTTTGGAGTTTGGCCACATCGTATGAGTGCCATGCTGGCGTGCCTCAGCTGTACCGTGGGAATATTTAATATATCTAGATTTGCCATATTCAGTGTTCATTTTGGAGGTAATGAATGGACTTTTACGTAATTAATTGGATTCACCTAATTTCCTGGTATCTTTATAATGGATCTTTTTTTATTGTTGCAGCAAGCTTCATAATACAGTTTTTTATACTGTCGTTTCTAATTGGAATACCGCTGTTTACTTTACATTTGTGTTTGGGCCAAGTGCTGGAGTCAGGCCCGGTGGACATGTGGCGTATATCGCCGATATTCCAAGGCGTAGGCGTCTCGTTGCTCATTACTCAAGCCGTGATTGGCATGTACAGTATAATAGGCCTGTCTTGGATATTTGTTTACTTTAGAGACTCTTTTATAACGTCCAATGACAAATACAAATGGGCACTACCACACGAATTCAATTTTGAAGGTGAGTCATCCATGACATAATTAATTTGCTTATTGTTTGGACAATGTCAACAAATTCAGTGATATAAATCAGCAAACAAAGCAGGAAGTAACAATGAAGGTCGACAATTTGTACAATTACTTGTTCCGTTAGTAAAACAAGGAAACAGGGTCAGACTGAGAAAGCTTTTTTTAAATTACAGATGCCTTTGCGAAGAATGGTACTTATAAAATACAGGAGACTTTGCCGCAGTATTTTCATGGCGAAGTGTTACAAAGGAATTTGGGGTCCAGTTCATATTTCGGCACAATAAAGTTTCAAGTAGCATTCAACTTAGCGGTAGTTTGGATGATAGTATTCGTCGCGTTGAGTAAAGGATTGAGGTCTTACGGCAAGGTAATAAACATTACAGTATAAAACTCAAAATTGTAACGTAAAGCTAATGTGTTTTCCCACGAAAGTGTAACTCATTATAATTGTAATTGCAGGCTGTCTACATGCTGATATTCTTACCGATTTGCGGAACGTTAGTGCTATGTACCAAACTGCTCACTCTAATACCGTACGACACCGTCGTCAATATATTCTCCGAGACTGAATGGAGCGAATTTTTCATTAATAGTAATGTATGAATATTTTTTCACTTTAGTATTTTTAAGATCTTATCTCCTTTACTTAATTGTATTCTACTAACCTCTAATTACGCAAACAAAAGAATAAGTAACTCAACAATAAGTGCAACTCTGTTCAAATCATGGTCATAGATAGACATTTCGTTCTTATTTTAGATTCATTTTTTTTTCAGAGTTGGGCAGCGGCCGCTCAAGAAACTTTTTTAACATGGGGCCTCCTTGGAGCCTGTATAATGCAGCTAACATCACATAAAAACTCAAAAAACAAAACTAATATAATACTTCAGAAGGAGAGTGCGTGTATAGTCGCATTTACGTTCGCAGTTCTGCTACTGGGGTCGTTTTTGGCCAACACTTGCGTGCAGATATTGAAGAATTATGGCTATGTTTATATACCGGGCAGTTTTGGTGAGTTTTACGCGTTTGCACGATAGTTGTTTTTAATATTTGGTGGAATAGCTAACAACTTCGAAACACTATGTTATTTAACACTTAGCCTTATCATCATAGCTACTGATCAACGTCATTTAGAAACCGGTCTAGTCACTTTCGCTGCATTTGGTGACGATTAAACCTACGCAAACTAAAAATAATATGGTTTGAGTAATGCATAAGTATGCGATTCGAGAAATAAACGTTTTTTGTCTTACACATGCGTCGAAATTTAAGTGTTCAATTTCGCGGTAAATTTTCAATGCATCGTCTGTCATAGTAATATTCTAAAGATGAATGTTTGTTTATATTTATATGAGATTTTTATTTTATAGTAGTATTTACATTAATTTATATTGTTAGCATATGGATATGTTCACATACTAGAAATTAGCTACCTAATATGTATACCTATGTTACTATGATATAATTTAATGCTTTAGCAATACAACCGGTTATCGTACACGTAATTATGTATGGTTTTCTGAAATATACATATAAAACTAACATATTCACTTGGTATTATAATTATACTATGTAGGTTTAATAGCTGTATGTGTTCATAATATAATTGACAGCAACTTATAACTGTGAAATTAGCAACGCAACTCGCGTTGCGCTAATTGGCATGACAGTGACTTAGTATACAATTGTAGTATGTATTTCGTTTTGGCTTCAGTTACAGCCACAAACGTCACTCGAGCTTGTGTTGACACTGAAATGCAATCCTAATGCATATTATTGTCTCACCACACGTAAGAAGGTCAACCTTCGCATGTAAAAACTCGCACTGACTGTATCGTCTCTATTAGTGTTGCCCAAACGAGAGTCTCGCAAGAGTCTTGCAATTAGCGATTATCCTATTGCTATTTATTAAACGGTAGTTGAGATCTCAGAACAATGTAACAGACTCTGTTACATTGTAACACTAGTCTCTATGGCAATCATTGTCTAAAAGTAGAGAAAAGAGAGAGAGAGAGAGAGAGAAAAAGAGAGATGTTTGTGACAAATTGAGATAAGAATCCAAATATTCCTCTACTGAGATAGGTCAAGGGTAAGTTATTGACACATTGATTTATTTATTGATATTTATTGATTATAGATCATTATTGTTCGGGGTTGCGGGAATGTTTTAAAGAGACACCGCGGCCCCGGAACGCAAGGGTAGCTTAAATAACAGGGTGGGTTGGGTTTTAAGTCGGTAGAAGTCTGACACTCCCTTCCGCTCCACCCAAAGCGAAAAATGCCATTAGATGAATTTTCCACGGTCATTATTGTAGCGCTGCCCGCCCTTGACCTCGATCACGCTTTACGGTAAGCAATAGATGAGGTCTACAATAGAATGAGCAAGCCCAGAAGATACCTGTTCACTCTTGCCTTACCTAAAGCTGTCTGGAAGTTCCACACATATGGCGATAGAGGGGGAGAGGAGATATCTAACCTGTATATCTTCCGTCTCTATCTCGGTTTTAAACACTGCTATACTGTACTGAGAACTGTGTCATACAAATCCAGTTTTTGGTAGTATAAACCAGATGATTTGGATCAATTAGTTTTGGCAGATAGAAATGAACACGGATCATACAAGGATTCCGTTTTTCCATTCAGAAGAACGGATGAAGCTTTATGAGTTGTTAACAATAGGTTAAGGTTTAAATAACACTATATGGATCGGTATGATAAAAAGAAATAAATTAAAATTAACACATACATTATATTGTTTACAGAAACGGTGAAATCAACACAATTCTTATGGCCTATTTCGGAACCCATGCCAGGCAACGTGGTCTCGACCCCAGTGCGCTACATGGGACATTACGGCAGTTTAGTAGGAGTTACGGTGTGGAAGACTGGCAACACCGCGCGCACAATCAGCGGCTGGCAACCCTTACAGCTGGCAACACAGATCGTGCCGGCTACACTTGCTGTGTTGCCTGCTAATTTGGTAAGTGAAATATCTCTTTAGCCTTTTTCCCATCCATCTTGGGGTCGGCTTCCATTGTAACTGGATGCAGCTGAGTATTAGTTTGCCTGTCTGACCTCCAAAAACTGGGTAACTAGATACCCCTTGGCAAGTCTACTTTCAGGTCTTCTGACTACCCGTAGCGACTGCGAAAGATGTACAAATGACAGTCAGGATCAACTGTTTAACGTGCTTTCCGAGGCACGGATGAATCCCTATATCGCACATTTTTGAGTTATACATCCCATCGAATTCCTTACGTAAGGAATTCGATGGTATGTATAACTCAAAAATTGAGATTTTTGAGTTAGGGCTCTTTAGATCTAGGTGTGCGATATGTTAACTAGTACTCACGCGGGGCTTCACTCCCGTGGATTCTATCACGGTAAAAACATAACTCTCCTATTTTGCAGCCGCGTAAAAAGTAGCCTATAACCTTCCTCAAGCTTCAAGCTACCATACCAAATTGAAAGAAAGAAATAAAGAAAATAAAATTTATTTGACCCAGATGTAAAGGCACGCAATAAATACAAAAAACAATAAAACTAAAACTAAAAAAGTAATTCAATAAAACTAAAACAACAACTTAATTAAATAAAACAGCGTTTCGTGTGCCTCACGGCTGTGCCAAATAGGCAATTGCATCCAAATCCACCCAGTACTTTCGAAGATTAGCGCGTTCAAGCAAACAAACAAACTTTTCCGCTTTATAATATTAGTATAGATATGGGTACCCATATACGGACCGTCCTCGGCAAGCGTTGCTTAACTTTGAAGATTGACCCGTGCGTCTGTTATTTTTATTTTTTTTTAGTTGTTATTTAAGCATGAGCTCCACAATTTGGTAAGTTCAATAAACCTTTATAAATGTAACGAACCCTGATAGCAACACCTTTTATCGGTTTGAAAACATATCAGTAATTTTGTTATCTACAAAATCACAGTATTCTTGATAATAAATTATGTTCTAAAGATTATCTAGCATTACTAAAGCCAGACAGATTATTAGAGATAGGTTCACAGTAATCAGTATGCCATATATTGATTTGTACAGTCAACAGCACTTTCCTGGTAACATGTTTTTGAGCTTACCTACTTAAACTGAGTTCCTGGAACAAAAATCAACCGAAAATTAATGTACGTTGTTGTCGGGCATAACCTGCTATGATTGACCTAATGAATTTTCAACGGCCTATTTCAGCCATAAACTGGGATTTGAAGAGTTACTATAATGTGCTATTTAATCCTTTCACTCCTTTTTCTCTTAAAGACCGCTTTCGTTTTCCCTGTGACACACATTCAAGGTCCTTAAGATCATTGGAAAGTTTCGAGTTGCATTCCACTTCTTTCTTTGATAAATCTTTCACTATCCAAGCGGCCTGTTTGTGGAATGCATTACCCATAGATGTGAGGCGTGCTCAAACATTACCTACGTTCAAAAGAATAGTGAAGGAGAATTACCTCTCACTATAATTTTTTTGCCCTCCTTTCTCTAGTATGAATTTGATATGTATTAGTATAATTTATATATTACTAGCTTCTGCCCGCAACTTCGTTCACGTGGGAAGGGTATCCCGCGTAAAGCCCGAGCCCCTGGGAATTGCAGGATAAAAACTATCCTATATCCTTCCGGGAGTCCTCAACCATTCCCATACCCAATTTCATCTAAATCGGTTCAGCGGCTTAGGCGTGAAAAGGTAACAGATAGACAGACAGAGTAACTTTCGCATTTATAATATTAGTATGGATATATTGTGGTATGTATTTTATATTATTATGTTTAATTAGTATTATGTATGATTTAGTACACTGACAGCCCTAAATCTATCTCCTTTAATTTCTGTCCATCCAAAGGTTGTCAGTAAAAGTTTGCCCCGTGCGATAAGACCGCACATTGTACTTTAGTTTTATTATTTGTATCCTTGAGTGTATTGTAAGATGTACAATAAAGTATATAATAAATACTATCAAATGAATGGCCAGCTTATACTGGTTTTATTACCACTGTTTAACCCGCCAAATGTCACAGTACAATAACACGACGTAACAATAACAATTGCTCAATGACAAACCTTACATAACTTTTTTCATAATTTCATATTGATTGATGATTCCAAAAACAATGCTATATTATCCAATTATATTTCCTTGTAAATTATAACAGTTAGCACACCGCGAAGTTATATCTTTTTATTGCCAAGACTTAAATATGGAATATGACCTTGATTAGCTGTGGCCTAGAATTTGCTTTATGACTGTGTGTATGAAATGAGTGTAATTGTTTGTTGGACTAGCCTTGTTTTGGATTATCTTTATATCTAGGATTTGTACTGTGGATTTGGGTTTTAATTTGACCTCCATAATTCTGCAGTCCAGAAAATATGCGCATCTGCCCTTTGAGGCAGAAAAGTGTTATTTGCGGATTCAGCACCAAGAAAGCAACTTCCATTTATTTCTACGATTACTTTATGTATTTTTGCCGAAGAAATGTTTGAAATTATATTTTTTTGTTCAATGCGTCCTTATTGTTCCCGTAACTAAATTATGAATTGATATGATTCATCTTGTTTAGCCTTTTTCCAACTATGTTGTGGTCAAGTTCCAGCCTAATCGGATGCAGCCGGGTATTAGTGTTTAAATGGGGGTGACGTCTATCTGAACTTATCTATCTTATCCATAACCCAGTAGCTGGGTCAGTGGTGTAGCGTGCCTTGGAAGGGCCCTGTATCAAAATAACCCGGGAATAAAAACTTTTTACCAAAAAATTAAACCGACTCCCAAAAAACACTGCAAAGTGAAAAATAAGTTTAATTTCGGTAGTCGGTGTCTTTAGTTTTGTATTTTCGTTTTTGGCACCGACTTCCGAAATTAAACTTATTTTTCACTTTGCAGTGTTTTTTGGGAGTCGGTTTAATTTTTTGGTAAAAAGTTTTTATTTCACTCTTTTTAGTTGGTCTATTTTTAATTTACCTAGTTACAAGAGCCTAAATGTCAACTACTTATAACCTTTTACAAAATATTGCTTTTCCCAATGCTGGGCCGTTAATTGTTGAGGAGTTCTCCTGGTACTTCACCATCAGCTCTACATCACCATATGCATTGTGACGAGCATAAAGTGCTTAACATCCATATTCAAGTAATCGAATCGCAATCCACTCAATACTTATTATTGAGTAGTTTCGGCGGCCATCCTTGGTCTTCATCATCAGTTCCACTTCCTCAAATGGTACTTTTTGAGAGCAACTGCACAAGTTACTATAATAAATACCCAAAACGTCATAGGTGTGCCTATAATATTTGAAGAGTTCCCTCGATTTCTCCAGGATCCCATCATCAGATCCTGACGTTTATGAAAATGGGACCAATTTCGAAGTATACCCTTTCAATCAAAAAAAGAATTTTCCAAATCGGTTCAGCCAACTTCGAGTAATCGATGATCATACATTAAAAAAAATATATATATACGCGTCGAATTGATAACCTCCTCTTTTTGTCGTCGGTTGAAAATAGATTGTCCTTTTTTTGTTACTTTGTCCTTTCTGAAGTGTAAACTGTATAGGCACGTATGAAAGTTTTTTTTTTAAATGTTTTTTTCCCCGGGAAGCACGAAGATTAAGTGACATTGTGAATTACGAGTACATTTTACTAATTTTTGCTTACACACTTTAGCTCGGGGGCCCCGTATCTTTGATACGGTTGATACGGCGGTAGCTACGCCCCTGAGCTGGATAACACTCTTACTGACACCACAATGACACTTTAGGATTTAACTTCAGGCAAGTAGTTCACTAAGTCCGCTTCCAGACAGTAGTGTTAACTAGTCTCGTAATTGTTTTAACCACGTACATATTGAACCGAAGCCATGCTTGCCTTAATCCAGTAGATGTAATAGTTTAAACCTGGGGAGTTGACAATAAATCTGGTAGTAACGTTTGAGATACTCTTTCATTTATTACCAGAAGTCCGCTACCTCAACATTGGCCCGTCGATAGCCAGACAAGACCAGTGTTGTGCTCAATAAATACGATGCCCCTTAGCAAGATCAGTGAGAGATTTTGACTTCTGACTACCTGTAGACTGACAAAAATTAAAAAAATTACAAATGATAACTGCAAGGGGTTTATGTGATCTCCGAGCCACGGCGAAATCCCAATATGTTTAGATAGTCACCCATTGACCGACCTCGGCATGCGTTGCTTAACCTTAGATATCGACCCGTGCGGCTGTTATCATTTAGCACGAGCGACCTGATACTATAATACCCCGTAAAAAAATATTATGACATGTTACTTGTAATCGATTTCAAAAGGTTCGCGGAAGTATTTGTCATTGTTATCAGCTATTGTTCGCATTATAAAATTGAATTGCTTGTAAAGAAAACTACGTACAGAAAAAATCGGAGAATTTCAAGATTCATTATTTCATATTTGCAATAACAATTATGACCAAATACTTGGTTGCAATCTACCTAAACACTTGCATCATCAGTCGTATTGCATACAATCTAATTTAACGTCAAAAATATAAGGGGTATACTCCTTACAGTACCTATTTCGTGAAAACTGTGATGTACTTATTATTGGAAATCAATGAACCAATTATTATGAAGCCAGCAATAAATCAGATAAAATATTATTTTGAACATAAAATAACAAATTGCAATATGTCTCTCTTAAACTTTGCACGCGCTAGCAGAATTTTTAATAAGATAATTATGCAAACAGCATGATCTGGATTCTTTAAAAAATACTATGAACTCAGCCAGAAGGTGCTCATGCCTCAATTTTTTCACATAACAGTGGTTATGTTAATCTGTTTTTTTAATTGCTATTATTAATGATGATCGCAAGCAAATATTTATATATTATTTATTACTTACTAAGTGTTTTAGGTAGGTAACTATAGTTTATAATTAGTTTGCTTTATGTATGCTCATAACGTTAATTTTATTGTAGGTCTAAACGTGAGAATTTGTAATTGGCTCTCTGACAATTATGTTTCCTCTTTTAGTATATTTATTAGCTGTAAGTCCTGCATAAAATAAATACATACGGTTCAGTTATTTAAAAGAAATGTATACCAAGAATAAGGGCTAGAAAGGAAATAGTTCTGGATTTGTATGAGAACGCGTGTCGCCGCTTATCTCCCACTCTTTAGCTCCACTACAAGCAAAAGGCCCGTTACATATGCGAATTACGCACACAAATAAATTACACACACTTAAATCGAGAGCTTACTACTGATTGTAACTCACCGTCGATAAACATGCGCCTTGCATCACGGCAATCAGGGCAAAGGACGAAACGTCAATGGTTGAAGAGTTGAAGATGTAACGCATGCAGTACATTGTAAGCGGACTTGGTCATTTCGTTGATTAAGCGAGTACACATCGGGCAATGTATATTTTTTTGTAACTTGTTGCTAATAATGTTGTTAATGTTTGGAATTTCATAGTAATCAGAATATTTTGATGTTTTTTACAAATAAAATTGTAATTAAATGTTATTTTCGACTTACCGATGGAAAGATACACCTCCTCGCTCTATACTTGCGGTCTGACTTTTTGTTTTACAGGTTATAATTGTACAAGACGGCATTTTAAAGCAGAGCTCTGTGTTCCGAAGTAGTCCGAAGCGCACTAAACGCGGTGAATGAATTAATCGGTCGAGCTATGATTTTCGAATCATAAATGTGACGCGCTAGCCACGCCCACATTACCATTCCAACCTTATTCATCTATTACGTGAACGGGACCAACGGCTTAATGTGCTTTCTGAAGCACGGGGTATCATATCACCAACTTCTAAACTCTGGGCTACTACTGAGAAGTTCCTTACAGAAAAACCTATTTGCAGAACCTGAGACCGTGTTCAGCAGTCGCGCTTGGGACCACTCAACCAACCAGGCAGTTAAAATAAAATACTTTAGAAAAATATCTAGTATTAATTTCGCTGAATTAACACAACTCCTTTGCGTCGCGGAATCGGGTAAAAATATTTTTTGATTTTTTTGGACGGTTGGTCAGACAGGGCCTGCGTGGTCCGCACTGGGCCCGCGTGGTGATTTACGTCCTATTCCCATTACCGTTCATTCCCATTTACATTTCCGCGTAAATCTCGATCCCGGGGTAATTCGGGGATAAAAGTGGCCTATGTGTCGTTCAGATCCGTTCTGTAGTTTTTGCTTGAAAGAGTAATAAACATCCATCCTCACAAACATGACCTCGCCAGGGTCCTAAACTATTTCCATGCCAAATTTCATCTAAATCTGTTCAGCGGTTTAGGCGTGAAAAGGTAACAGACAGTTACTTTCGCATTTATAAACAGAAGTAAGAATAGGATACTAGTTCTCTTTCGTTTTGGTGTTTCTTCTCAGAGTTAATAGGAAACACCGGCCTCATCTACCTAACACATGACGCAAAAAAATATGACGTGTTATTCATAACCAATTTACAAAATCAATATTTCATTTCACTACAGAAAAATATTTAATTTTAATTTCGCTAAAAACATCTGTCCATTTCATTCTGTATCTCTGTTATGTTAATGTTTCTTTTTTGTATCACAAACCCGCACTAGTCCCGTGTGGCGGTTTACGGCCCATTCCCGTCCCAGCAGTGCGACAAATTATAGGCTGATTATGTTATACTAGCTTGTGCCAGCGGCTTCGCCCGCGTGGAAAGTTTTTCCCGTGTAAATCCCGATCCCGTGGGAATTTCGCAAAATCCGGTCAGTCAGTCACCTTTGAGTTATATATATTTAGATTTATGATTAATTAAATAACTTATGTTTATATGTTTCAGCTATCACCAGCATGGGCAGTGATATTCTACTTCATCATAATAATGTTCGGCATCGCGCAACAGCTCGCGATATGGCACTGCGTCATCACCGGTATCATGGCGATCAATGCTGAGGCTCTTAAAGTATGGGAGACTACCATCACGTTCCTGAGCTGCGTTTTTGGATTGGCTATGGGATTGCTGCTTAGTACTGATGTGAGTACACAATATATTATTGAAACTAAGACTTACCACTTTCGTTGTCTGGAAGGGCCAATGCCTGCCGCGGTTGCGGGAATTATTTATTTTATTTATTTATTTATACACACACAAGTTATGACAATACAGACAGTAAATACAATGCACAAAGTAACAGAATACAAAACACTTAGCAATGGGCCCCAAACTAGGGTTAGCCTGTATCTTGGTGGCCCAATATTAAAGCAGAGGTTGACAGAAACCTACTCGTTACTCGGTTCAGAGTGACGCAGCACAGCCTGTTGAAAAAATTCGATATATAATTAAATATTAAAAAAAAAAAACAATAATTGACATAATAATTCACATTGATAATTATCCATCTTTGTAGCCTAAAAATTAAATTATATATTAACATAATATATTAAATTATAACAATGTTCCACAGTCCCGGAATGCAAATGCAACTGGAGGAACAGGGTGGGCTTTAGTCAGTAGATGTCTGACATTCCCTTCCACTCCAAGCTGAGGGGTTCTTTTTTTTCTCCCGAAAAAAATGTGGAAACAATTTATTAGACGTAAATTTTGCAC
This sequence comes from Tholera decimalis, assembly GCA_943138885.2. NCBI lineage: Eukaryota > Metazoa > Arthropoda > Insecta > Lepidoptera > Noctuidae > Tholera > Tholera decimalis. Next base: position 28,938,050 of record OW964563.2, on the reverse strand, counting down.
CAACATCTCAAGCCTATGTAAGGTTTGCTATTGGACCCGGTTCTTGGGTCGTGGACTGTGGAAGTCAGTTGCTTCCTGTAAAATATTCTACTTGCGTTTAGCTCTATTTAGGTTAGTTCGGAAGCCAACCCCAAAATAGATAAGAAAAGGGGAGGCTGAATGCTTAGTTTTTTTTTTGTAACGACTACTAAGCATTCAGATAGATCTGTAAATATTTTGTTCGATCCATAAGTTGAAGTATCTGTTTCCGATTTAAAAGTAGCTGTATTTTCACAAGTGCTTATAATTTCTTACACGTAGTAAAACAAACACCGATAAACTTTATCAAGTATTTTATTCGTTTTTCGGTTTCTCGGTTTATCCTGGCTTGATTTCTGGAGCGTCTTAATTGATTTAATGGGAATTTCACGGAAAAATAGAGGAGGTTATAGGGCAACATAATAATATAGGCTTGATTTTTATCCTGATATAATTCCCGCGGGAGCGAGATTTACAGCACAGCTAGATTCTAATAAATCGCATACTTATACGTTTTAGTATTGAAGTTATACCTACCCGATATTAACTCAAAAATTTGATCTTTCGGGAGGACATTTTTTAACTATTTAACTATAGTTATTGCGTTGTTTTCGCGTATATAGGTTAGTAACTTATTTTTTAAAATCGAATACTTTATGATTTAATAAAGCGACTCATTTATTAGCTGATGGTCTTTATATTGTCTAGGCACTAGTTTCTGCCCACTACTAACTTGGTTCACGTGGGAATTTCGGGATAAAAGTTTTCTATGTGTTATTCCAGGATGTAAATCTATCTACTTTTTTTTTCTTAGCATAAGTTGTGTCCCACTGCTGAGCAAAGGCCTCCTTTTTCCTTCCAAACTTATCTATCTTGGGCAACTTCGGTCCATGTTTGCCCCGCGAACATGCGTCACCCCACCGGCGCCGTGGTCGACATTTTTTTAATTTATTTAAAATAGGTTCGCGTTTGACCACCATCTCACCTGATGGTAAGTGATGATGTGGTCGAAGATGGAGCACGCTTACCTAAAAGTAACCTATTCACTCTTGACCTAAAGACTCCTAGGTTATAGCTATCGGGAAACACAGACTCCGGCAGGGAATTGCACTCCTTAGCCGTACGCACAATGAAGGTATTCCCAAAACGTTTTGTGCGTATGGGTGGGATGTCCACCATGTAACGATGGCGCTTCGCCGTTTGTCTCGTAGTCCGATGATGGAACGGGCTTGGTGGAATTAGATTGTGTACTCCATACACGACCGAACCTGGGCTTGATAGAGATTGAGCAACTGTTCGGGTGTGAAGTACCGTCTCACCTTTGCTAGGATTCCCAACTTTTTTGATGCTAGTTGAGCCTTAGCCTCGATAAACGGGCCAAAATTGAGGGTAGAAGTTAGTGTTACCCCCAGAAGCTCGATTCGGTCGGTTATCGGCACGGTTACACCTCGGAAAGTAGGAGCCGGTTCGAATTGGCTCCTTTTTGCGGAGAAGAGACGGCGTTGTCCTCCTTCAGGCGTCCAATAGGTGACGATCTTTGCCCGCCTTTCCGGTTGCATTCGTGCGACGTGGCCGGCTCACTCCCACTTAAGCTTGGCTGTTTTTACTCCAACATCAGCTACTTGAGTAATGGAGCGCAGGGTGGTGTTGCTAAATCTATCTACTTACCAAATTTTATTCAGATCCGTTCAGTAGTTTATGCGTGAAAGAGTAACAAACATCCATGCATCTATACATCTATCCTTCACAACTTTCGCATTTATAACATTGGTAAGAAGAAGTAAGATAAGATTGATAGGTGTGGAAGGAAGTTCGTCATAATTCTGGCAACAATCATATCGGGCGTACTCATCACTTGCAATGTTTTTAAGACAAGACAAGCAAAGTACCCTCAAAAAATACATGTATGTTTGTATTCACGATAAAATGGAGGAACTTTATGGAACTTTATACTGGATAGGCTGTGGGTTAGACGAAAAGCTGTAGATATAAATATTTCGTAGACACGGGACATCATTGATTTTTAAATAGGTATGTCGGATTTATTAGTAAATCTCATGTTTAGTTCGGATACGCAGCAAATAACTTCTTATCTAACTTAAAATTTAATAAGACAAAAATAGTTTTCGATACTATCTACGAACTGAGGCAATAAAATTTGGCTTTCGTGCTTCGTGTATGTACTTATAGGATATTCCAGGTGTGGCCATTCTCATATCGATCGATTAATGCCACTTTATGATGCGAAGGTCACCTACATCTAAATACGAAAGTAAAATGAGGTAGGTACTACGATTATTGGCTCTAGATTAAGTGACATTTTATCGACTACTATCTGACCCAGCGAACTTCGACCACTATTTTTTTATTTTCTATTTTTCTCACCTTTTAAATGCAATTATTTTTAACCGAAATTAGCCAAGTCGATCCAGCCGTTCTCGACTTTCAGCGAGAGTAAAGAACAGCATTTGATTTGTAACAGAATAAACGCAATTCCTGAAAGTAGTTGGTTCAGAATAGACTTCTGAATCGATTTCCGTCATAAAAAATTGGTGTTAAATTTTGACGGAAATATCTTTCATTTAACTTAAAATGGAAACACAGTATCATGACAAATTAATTCTCATCCTTAATTCAAGGAAATGCGCTCGTGTGCGTGTCGGCCGCTATCATTGCATGAGTGTATGCGTCTATGTAAGGATATTGTATGAAGCACATTCGTTTTGTGTTTAGTAAGGATAACTATTTTATAAAAAAATGTGTAGGTTTGGTTTCAATTTATTTAGTTACGGATGTTGTTTTAGACTTATAATTTAATATTCTAATTGGGGTGTCTGAGGTATTGCGCTTAATCTGTTACACCTTGTATAAACCAGTTTTACCTGTGACTGCACAACTGGGTGTCTGCGTGTGAGTCGATATTATCTACGCGTAAATTCCATGGAAATTCTGGATCTATTAATTTCATCATCAAATATTATCTACTCAATTTTCCGGCGAATATCCCGTTAAAACAGGTTCAGCCATTCCAGAGACTAGCCAGAAAGACATGTTAAATTTGTAAATGTTTATTTATGTTTTAGTGCAAAAGGTAGGTAGGTATTGAAAAAATAAGCAAAATTATTTCATTTTTATTTGTACTTAATGTAAGTAAGCTTGTCAAATGTCGATATTAAGCTTGTCGGATAATTTTTAAATACTGGCTGTGTTTCCCAGATTGCTACTAAAATCCAACTCAGTCCGATTATATCCATAATCTATATAGATTAGCATACGTAAAACAATTGATCCAAAGATCGGAATGCTAAATAATTGGTACAAGAATCTAGGTTAAGTACAAATCTCGTTAGAATTTACTGGAATAATAAATTATACGATACTAGCAGTTGCTCGCGACTTCGTTCGCGTTGGAAGTTTTTCCCGTGTAAATCTCGATCCCGTGGGAGTTTTGCAAAATCCCGTCCTAGCGAGAATCTATGTACTAAAAGGAACTTCCATGCAAAATTTGAGAGCCCTACTACTTCTAGTTTCTGAGATTTCTTGATTAATCAGTGAGTGGTATTTCGCTTTTATATACGTGTAACGGAAACCCCATATCTATCCAAAAGGGCTGAAGACAACATCTGATATGGAGTCTCTATGCACAGTTTCAGCACAAAATAACTGACTCAAAGAATTGATACCAAATTATTGGTTTCATATATTTCTTGAATACCAATCATAACAAACGTGTCACAGCACTACGAGGGTCAATAACTTTCCATGTCACTTGCCAATAACACGATAATTCTTTTCGTTCTTCTTAATTTGAAAAATTCGGTCTCTGGTATCAGTGTATTGGAATTTGTAATAAGTTCTACACACGTAGACTTGGGATTAGAAAACCCTTGCCATATCGTTTGTTATCATCCAAAGAAGCCATGCACTTGGTATGTATATACCCTTTAAATTACCCTTTAAAAAAATACACGTACCTATATATATTTAACCAATTCTATAAAACCTTGAAGAACCAGTTCTAATTATCTACACTCACGAGCAAAAGTATGGAATCACTTGGAATTGATTCCGCGCGATCTTGAGTACTTAATAACTAGTTAAGAATAATAAAAATGGTACCATTTTAAAGGTTTAACTGTTAACTTTAAATTGATACCAAATTCATTCAAATCACGCTGTAGCGGCCTAATCCGCTAGCATAAACGCTTGCGTTTATAAGCGTCGAGACCTCGGACGGAAATCACGCCACCCTACGTCATATCGTATGATATTTTGAGACGGAAGTTAAAGTCGCGAAGTTCCACCTACTTCATACGTCAGGCGAGCTTAAGCCCCACCTTCCAAAGCGTAGCGCCCACGCACATTCGTTAGAAGCGCTAATGAGGCAAGATGATGATGAAGTCGGCCATTGTCTACGCTAAAGAGCAGGCGTCAACTCCTACGCAAAAAGTGTTAAGCGTGAACCGTTATTATTACTAATTAGTTCTAGTTTTTAAGTATTAATAGCCTTGTAATTTGTATGTTTCGCTCCCATCTTGATTGTGAGGTTGAGTAATGAAGGCGAGTCCTGTTCTCCGACGAGTGCAGAATGTGTTTGCACGGTAGCGACCGAAGGGGTCGGGTCTATAGGCGGCCTGGAGAGCGATTTCCGCAGTGCTGTTTCGCGGAGACCGTGGCTTATGGGGGCAGTTCTTGTATGATGTGGGTCGGCATTTTCTTCGACGGTAAAACGAAGCTTGTTTTCGTGCCTGGCGGGGGACGAGGAGGCAGTCTAACTTCAGACCGCTGCATTTCCGATATTCTGCCGGAACATGTCTTTCTTTATGCAGGATATATCGGTGATGACTTCCTCCTTATGCACGATAACGCTCGTTGACACACTTCCCGTGCCACAACTGAATACCTCGAAGAAGTCGGTATCGCCACATTGGACCAGCGCTCAGCCCGGACTTGAATCCCATTGAGTACGTGTGGGATGAACTGAAGAGGAGGGTTTCTATCGAAACCGCCCAAAAATCTTGAGTTTTTTTTAAGTAATCTGTAAATTATAATTAGGTATTTTGTTTTAGCCTTCTGTGTTATATTAAACATACCTACATCTTAGATTTACATCCTTCGTTAATAATTGTTTCAAGAAAAATGGTTAAAACGACCATTTCCCGGCAGTGGGACTGCGGCATTATCTTCTTGCACTTATCCCATTTACTTGTGTCGGTGTAACTCGTTTTTTTCCATTCTCCCCTATCAGACGTCACGGCATCATTTACTCCTTGGGCTTTCCTCTACCCCTCCATTATTTAATGTGTGGCCTTTGAAAACTATTTATTTACCTGTTTTATCCGGAGACTGTAAAACTGGTATAAATTTGAAATACTTATAATATTTATTTTTAAAATCATTGGCCTCGTACGGGGTTGGTAACAATATACATATTAGAACATTGAGTTGGGATGATATTTTTCGAGGTATGCGCTTAGTTCCGCGTTTATATGCGTTATCCTCTAAATTCAATGTTAGCTATGTCAATATAGGCTTCTCTACACTATCGATTGAAGTAAATGAAATTATAATTTATTTCAAGGCCATTTACGACAAATATTATCGTGTAAAAGTGATATTTTTAACCAAGTCACAAAATAAATAACATTTATCACATAATATTTTGAGACATACAAGCAATATTATCATTATATGATATAATTATTTACTTATTTGTATGAAAAAGTGTGCAAAGTATAAACAAGCAGGAATGCTGGTAAAATCTTCGTCGTATGCCGGAAATAAGATATTTTTTATCTTGTTTTTATCTTCTAGTGAAAGAAGACTGTAATGCGGCTACCCAATAAGTCATCTTGAATATCACAACACTATGTTTGACAGAAGATGCTTACAATCTTACTTATCTGCCTGCGATAATCATTACTATTAGCCTGTACAGACCAACTGAAAAAGAAAAGACCAAAGACCTCTGTTAATTCTATTTCTTTTTAAGTCCATGCTCAAACATCGCTGGACCAGTATATATGTATATAGCTCTTTCATTGGCCTCGTTAAGATTCTGCAAGGTGCAGGTGGCCGTGTATGATGGACATGAGAAGAGGTGGGCCATTGTAAAGGTTTATGTTGATATGTTAAATAATAGAAAGGAATGTTCACTAAAATTGTATTGTTAAAATGTTACAAATAATATATGTTGGTGAAAGAGCGAGGGAGCACGCGCGACGTCTTTCAAGGCGATCTGATCACGTACTGATTTGCTTAATTAATAATTTTGGTCGTTTGGCGTAGACGCGCAAAGTGATAATTTGGCAAAATGCAATTAAATGCTATGATGTGCGGTTCGCCGTACATGCTCCCGGGCGAAATGTTACAAAAACTTATGGTACTAAGATTCATAAAAAATTAAACAATATCATCCCCAATGTAAAAGTTACGTTTTTGTGGTCTAGGGGATGTAGCTTGGTCAAGTGCCGTGTTTACATTAGCATTACTAGCTATCACTTTCACTTCACTAGGCTGACGGTCAGCCATTATGCTCTGCTTTCGCGGATGTTTCACTTGATTCACTTCACTAGAACATGAATTGATGTTTCGCGAAAAAGTCACTGTTGGTTCCGACTGCATGAGGATCCTGGTAGACGCCTTCCTCCTGCACCACAGGAACACCGCTGCTGCTACAATGGCCGCGCACAACAATCCGTAAGAGATGACATATAGGTGAATGTCATTTGTTGACAGGGCCTGGTGATTTCGATCGATCTCGTTTGCAGTGTTAGTTGTATCCATTTTCAATTGTTTGATCTGTTTGTCGAGATTTTCTAAGGTTTGATTTAGCGGATCTGCGGATTCTGTGTAGTCCGAGAGTGAAATGTTTACTAAGTGATGGAATTCGGTTATCTGTGGAGTTTCTATTTCAGGGCCAGTTTTTATGCTGTTTCCTGAATGGGAACGAGAGTACAGAGCAAAGTCTTTGCCTTTGATTATGCACTTCGGCTCCAAACTAATTATACCAGCTCCACTGATTTGCTTGTGGGTAACCTGATCTTGACAGATAATCCTGATTGGATAAGTATTGCAGCAAAAGTATAAATACTTTGATGGGCCGTTCAGCTCAATCCACATATCGCTGCAAGGAGATTTGCTTACTGCGCATTGATTAATGTCGTGGTTAATCTTGCAGAACTTCTCGTCAATGGGAAGATAGTTGACTGGTTTGTCGATTGTACATAAGTATGAATTTTCATTATGTTGACATAGCTGAAGCTCAGTAAATGATATTGTTACATAAGCATCCTTTTTCAAGTTTATTGCTACGTACTCTGTGATAGGAAGTACGCTAAGCATGTTAGTACCGAATTTATGAGGAACGGAGAGGATCTTATAAATCTTATAACTATCTCTGCTAGACAATGGAAATGTTATTTCGAATATGACATAGTCTGACATTACTCTTGCTTTTACTCTCAGCATGCTATAGACTGATCTAAGGTCTGACTGTATGTTGTCCACTGGTAATGTCACGTCTTTGGTCAGCTGACCAGATATGAATTGTAATTCATTCCTTAATTGATCAGGGGTTAATAAGTGAGTGTTGAATTTGCCATGATATACGTCTGTTATGGTATCTAGTAGAGTGTCCTGGATTGCTTTCAGATTGTGAAGTAAATTGACTGCTGTCAGTGCTGACAAAGTGAAATCCTGACTGTCACGTAACTTGTCCATGTTTTCTTTGATTATGTTAGTTGCTCGATCTAGCTCGTTTAAATGCTTGTTTATTGATTTATGTTGCAGTTGGATATGTTGTTCTGTCCGTTTTAGCACATTGTATTCAGCCTCAACGATAGATGTTTGGTTTTTAAGTAAGTTTGTGAGATGATGCTCATTTTGTTTTATGAGTTGGATGTCCCTTTTATATTGTTCTGCGAAGTTCTCATCTAATACTCCAAACAGCGCGTTTGCAACGTTACCTATTCCATTGATAAGGCCGCGACGCCGTCTGGCGTACGCGTCAAAATGCTGATTCAGTAGGAGTCGGTTGTAGTGTTGTAATTCTGAGTACTCGTGATGTAATTGGAGTAGTAGCATGCCGCAGCTACTTGTTTCGGTTAATGAACTGCATGTTTTATCTAAATAGTTTAGGAACTTTGTTGCTGTTGTCATGCCTTCCCAATATGGAGACATATTGTAATAGACAATGAGGGTCCATTTGTCTCGTATAAGTTGCATGTTATTAATAGAGTCAAAATATAACGAGATATTGTTGGGTAATGGCGATATGATTTCTGTTGTTTGTGATGTTGTTATCAAGGACATAAAAAATATCAAGGCAATCGCCATTGATGTAAACAATGATTTTTGTTTAGATATATTGGTCTTAGTTTCTCCTACCGCGTAGTTATTACTGTTTTGTTTGTTTTTATTCTCTTCCTGTTCACTTGACGAGATCGGTAGAGTCGATAATTTGACTATAGGTCGTTTGATGATACCATTTTTTGTTTTGAGAGCTACTACTCGAACGAGACCATCCTGTCCCGGGTGGAGTTTTATCACTCTGCCCATCATCCATTTCCCCGGCGGGAGATTATCGTCATGTATAGTTACCAATTGACCTATTTCTATGTTTTCTTGAGTGTTTGTCCATTTAGGACGCATTGACTGTTGTGCTAAATATTCTGTTTTCCATCTCTTCCAGATGTCATGTGCAATTTTGGCAGATAGAGTCCACCTGGTGCGTGCATCATGTTCTGTTTCTATAATTGATGTTCCTGGCCTCCCAGTTAGGAAATGAGCTGGAGTCAGTACTTCCAAGTCATCTATGGTTTCGGATAACGCACACAGCGGTCTAGAGTTCAAACATGACTCTAGTTTTGCTAAGACGGTTGTGTATTCCTCAAAAGTTAGCTTCTGCTCACCAACTACTCTTTTCAGGTGATGTTTTAGACTTCTAACGGCTCTTTCCCATAATCCACCGGCACTTGGCCACGATGGTGCATTGAAATGCCATTGTATTTGTAAGTCTGTTAATTCTGCTAATAAGTTGTTGTTGAACATGCTTTGTAGGTCATGGAATTGTTCTTGTAGAGCTCTGTTCGCCCCAACGAAGTTGGTTCCATTGTCGCTGTATATGTGACAAGGAGCCCCTCTTCTGGCCGCCATTCGATGTAGTGCAGCTAAAAACGCAGAGCTAGTTAAATCAGACACTAGTTCCAGATGACCAGCCCTGGTCACCATACACACGAATAATGCTATGTAACCCTTTGTTGTCTTTATCCCCCTTCCTTTGTTGCTTTTTACCTCAACATAGCCAGTGTAATCTACACCAGTATGATAGAAAGGGAGAGCGGGTTTGCTTCGAGATTCTGGTAGATCTCCCATCAACTGATACTGCATTCTTGGTGAATGTTTTCTGCAAATGACGCAGTTTCTAACTTCTTTCTTGACCGCTCTGTTACCTCCGATTATCCAGTACTTCTGTCTGATATTCGCTAGTGTTAAGCGTGGCCCACCATGGTAAGTTAACAGATGAGCTTGATTGATAACAAGTGTTGTTAAGCGGCTATGGGTGGGTAGTATTGCTGGATGTTTCATCTCTATCCCAATGTCTGCTTTTCTAAGGCGACCGCCTACCCGAAGGATTCCCTCTCGATCGATAAACGGATCTAATTTTAGTAGACTACTCTTGTTGCTTAATTTACTGTGTTTTTTCAAGTGTTCTATATCTTCTAAAAATAGTGTTCTTTGTATATGTTTAACAATCAATAACTTGGCGTTACGCATTTCAAGTAACGTGAGATACGATGGTAATGAACTGTGTTTAATTGACGTAGCGTTATTATGTAATTGCATTGATTTCGTAGCGCGTAATATCCATGCAAGTACTCTGACAAGTTTTGTAAAAGAGCTATATTTATCCAATAGTTTTATGATGATGCTCTCTGTATCTGTATTTTGATGCTGAGTGATCAACGCATTCGTTTTTTGGCTTTGAATATATTTTGTTTTAAGCTCTTGGTCTGTTGTACAGACGGTTGGTTTTGATGATTCTGCTTCGAAAGTTTTCAAGGTACCCGGTCCTTCCCACCACAGACTATAATGTTTTAGCTGAGATGGCAAGAGGCCCCTGCTTGCTGCGTCCGCTGGATTCTCTTCTGACTTAATGTATCGCCAACAATCTGGTTTTATTACTTCAATAATGCTTCTTGTTCTGTTTGCTACAAACGGTTTCCAGCGTCCAGGATCGCCTTGCAACCAGCCCAAGACGACCATCGAGTCGGTCCATCCATATATCCGCATATTTTGGTCTCCTAAACAGCTGACGACTTTGTTCATCAATCTTCCTAGTAAATGTGCTCCTGACAACTCCAACTTTGGTACAGATACACTTTTCGAAACCGGAACTAGTCGAGATTTCGCCACGACTAGTATTACGGAAGCTTTGTTATGTTTTTTGATACGCGCATAAATAACTGCCGCATACGCTTTTGTCGACGCATCGCAGTAGCCGTGCAGTTCGATGATGTCATCAGGTTGATACCCGATCCATCGCGATATTTTATATTCATTAATGTTTAATATGTCTGTTTGTAACATATTCCATTCGTTTTTAATGTTTTCTGGGACTTCTTCATCCCAGTCCAGGTTGTTTACCCATAGTTTCTGGAATAGAATTTTCAACTTTGTTGTCACCGGTGATATCCACCCTAAAGGATCAAATAGTTTGGATATTTCACCCAAGAGGATTCGCTTCGTTAATGTTGTGTTATGTTTTGTTAAAGTGTGTTTGAATGTAAACTGATCATCTGTGGCACTCCATCGTAATCCTAATGTTTTTGATGTGTTTTCTGTTTTGAAATTAAATATAATTTCTCCTTCACTCTGATTGTTATCAATGTTCATCAAGAGTTCCGGGTTATTTGCTGACCATTTCCGTAATTGAAAACCTCCTGATTTTAGTAGTCTGTTGAGATCTGTTATAAGTTGTGTCCCATCCTGTTTTGAATGACAGCCATGGATCAAGTCATCCACGTAAAACGAATCTGTTAAGACCTTGGAAGCTGCCGGATATTTCTGCTCCTCATCCTTTGCTAATTGTCGCAAGGTCATCATTGCACTCTCACTTGAATTCGCACTGCTAATCCTAAATTCTGCTCGGCGATTAATGCTTTAATGCTGGTGTATAACTGACTTGTTTGCTCGTGCTCCGAATTGAGGAAATATTGATGGTCTCTGACCCCACTCGCACAGATACGCATATGATTGTTCTGGTAATCTGACCAGTAACTCTCAAGTAATTCCGAACGACGTCTGAAATAGTCATCAGTCTTTCTTTCGGCTCCGTCCTTTTTTATGTTAATCTTCATTTTTTTCATTGCTTCCCTAATCTCCAGTTGTGAGTCGTAAAGACCTTCCATTTTGCTGATGGAAATTAATTTATGCTATGTTAAATAAAAGGAAAGATCTTACTTGAGTTTTCCGTTGCTTACGGCTGTTTGTTAGATGTTGATGTTGGTGGAAACAGTTCTGCTGTTGATCCTGTTCCCTTGCTGCTGGCGACGTCCTGCTGCTGACGTCTTGCTAATGTTTGTTGTTTCGATGCGGACTGCTGTTCCACAATGTTGCTAGTTCACCGAACGAGTGTCCTCACTAATTTTTGGTCTGCTTTGACACTAATCTACTCCTTCCGCACGGAGGACTATCAAAAACTCGCGAGGTCCCGCCCGATAGCACGAAGGACCATGTAAAGGTTTATGTTGATATGTTAAATAATAGAAAGGAATGTTCACTAAAATTGTATTGTTAAAATGTTACAAATAATATATGTTGGTGAAAGAGCGAGGGAGCACGCGCGACGTCTTTCAAGGCGATCTGATCACGTACTGATTTGCTTAATTAATAATTTTGGTCGTTTGGCGTAGACGCGCAAAGTGATAATTTGGCAAAATGCAATTAAATGCTATGATGTGCGGTTCGCCGTACAGCCATATTCTGTAAAGGGGCTCCACACTGACATTACGTCTCGCGGGTCCAGGAAGTCCCAATTGGCCCCTCTCCATTAATTCGATAATCATTGTCATCATCTGCTTAGCCAAGCCCCAACTATGTTGAGGTCGGCTTTCAGAGTACTTAACCGGATGCAACTGAGTACACTGCCTTCCAAAAGTTGTCTAAGATATCGCTCTCAGCGATGAGACCGCCATTGTAGCACAACATTTTACGACCATTGTAGCAGACAGGCGCAAGGGTTGAGGACTGGTGTTTTGGGTAGACGGGCGTACCTTTCGATACCTTTCTACAGAGAGTATGAGTGAGTGGTCGGGGTATTATATTAACGAAAACATTCACAACATATTCAAACTTGTATTGTCATATATACACATACACAAAAGTTATAATGTTCAATAGTTACCAGTCTTATTTCACTAAACACAAGTACTTAATTAACGTTATTATCTTACTGATACGGTCACTAATAATATATACACAATAAACTCAGAGAAAACTATTTACAAAACTTGCTGACTTCTTGACATATTCGAGCGTTTGTTACTTCCACGAGACTGAGATCCGAACTGAACTGAACTCATTTGCAAGTAGCTAGGCACCTATATTTATATTCGTGCACACATGCACACGTCAATCGCTCGTTAAAACTTGGTAGACACATCCCCGTATTTTTGGGCCAATCCTGTGTCGCTCAAGTGATCAAAACACGCATTGCTACAATTCATTACCTAATATGGTTGGTCAGGACTGCAATAGGCCAGCCAACGGTAACTGGACGTGTCCGGAACCTTCCACGATACGTGGAGACCACCGTTGTTTTCAATACTAATAAACAAGGTTACAATGGCCTGCCTCTACTAGGCTTCGGCCTACAACAATAAAAACAAAAATGTACCACTAACCTGAGTGCTGGGGACGCCAAGTTCGACCTTCAAAGGTCACGCCCTAAGTGTGGTTTGTATGTGATATGAGGTGAGTAATTGTAACGTGTGATGTAAGTTACGGGTTCTAGGACGGTCCCAAGGCGTCGATCTTCAGATGGCGCCGTCCCGACCAGCATCACACTCAACTCGTTTCCAGCAAGCGCGCGCTACGCGTGGTAGACAATAAGGCGATGTGTTCCGAGAAATATCACTGGATTCTTGTTAATCCGAGATTACAAAGTTCAATCAATCACTGAACACAATTAATCTGTTCATATTTCGCGAGATCCAATTCGATTTACAACAAATTCCGCGTGCCGGCCCAACCGACGACAAGGCGGCGTACGATTCAACAATATCCCGGGGTTTTTCGGCAAATGGGGAACACACTTCAACAATTAGATAATTCGCGACCCAATTATCGGTCTCGACAGGCGAATCCAACAATATTTTACCAATTAATTAACTCAACAGGTCCCAAAACGCGGACGACATTTTTTCCAAGCAAAGTCAATCTGTCAAGTCAGAGAGGTTATGTCAAGTCCACAGATTAATTAATGTTGCCGGCCAAAAGGTGCGTTCTGTTTCACGTCGGACCGAACATCTACCCCCCCCGGACGGGCCTACCCGTCCGCTAATCCGCCCCCACTACCTTCTCAGCCCAGAGACCAGGGACGGACTGGGGCCCGGGGGCCTGTTGATGTTCCCCCCGCCCCCCGTTTTGCTGGCGCCCGGAGTCCGCGGGCTAGGGGGCCTGTTGATGATCGCCCCGCCCCTCGTTTTGCTGGCGCCCGGAGTCCTCGGGCTAGGGGGCCTGTTGATGATCGCCCCGCCCCCCGTTTTGCTGGCGCCCGGAGTCCTCGGGCTAGGGGGCCTGTTGTTGATCGCCCCGCCCCTCGTTTTGCTGGCGCCCGGAGTCCTCGGGCTAGGGGGCCTGTTGATGTTCGCCCCGCCCCCCGTTTTGATGGTGCCCGGAGTCCTCATCATTGTGACTTTTGTAAGGCAACGGGGCATGTCATGGCGCGTTGCCCGGATTTTTTGAATTTGCACGTAAGTGCCCGCCGCCGTATTGTCAACGCACGCCGTTTGTGCTTTTCGTGCTTGGGGGCCCACTTCCATCGGGACTGCCCCGACCCCCGCCCGTGTAGAATTTGTGAAGGGTCCCACCTTGAGATTTTGTGCGCCAACGCGAACCGCTCCAGCAGACCAGCTTCTGAGGGGGGTTCGCGCAGGGGGGGGGGGTACCCCGGAGACGAGCACCGGGCTGAGACCCGCGATTCCGTACGCCGCTCTCCACCCCCCGCGCAAGTTGAACGGGAGCCCCACGAGCGCCATTTGGTCTTCCCTCGTCAGGGAGAACGCGCATTGGCTGCTAGGCAGCAGTGGCCGGGTCGGCGCCGCTGCCTTTCCCCTCCGTTGGCGGAACGTCCCCCGCTGGAGTCGCGGCCTCCGCCATTCGGGCATTCGGTGGGATATGCCCCTCCAGTGATGGCGAGCGGCTTGGGACACCGCGCGGACGAATGGTTTGATTGTTGGCCTCGTCGTGAACGAAGGCAGCCTGGAAGCGGCGATCGGTCGCCGCCCAGACATCACTAAGAGATTGACGCCTGCCCCGCTAAAGGAACCCCCCGATCAAGACGGTTTTGTTGCCAACGGCCTCGGTCACGGTCTGGGGACCCTTGGGTGACTCGATTGTGGTCTGTGCCATTTTGGAGACGGGAGTCCGGGGTTGCCTTTTGTCTTCTTGGTTAGCGGGACAGGTTGGCCTGAAGGTGAACGACCTTTCAGGCAAGATTTGGGGAATTGGCGAACCGGCTGACACCACTGTTGAGGGAAGGACCTGGTTTGAGGTCACCCTTATGAGTTGTCCTTACCCTAAAATTGGTGCTCCTGCCCTTGTTGTAACTGAACTTGGTACAATTGTTGGTGACTGATCGTCACACTAAGAACTCGCATGCCGGTTGCAATGCGCTGTTGGCCATTCTGCAGCGAGAATTTTGGATTTTGTCGGCTGATCGCGTCAATGAGGCGAGGCCCTTTGCTGGCGTCGTAACGGATTTTGTTGGTCCCCCTTTGTTGAAGACGTCCACCCTTCGTAATAGCAAGATTGTTGGGGCTTATTTGTGTGTTTGTCTGCCTGTCAACCAAGGCAGTACATTTGGAGCTGGTAACCTCCCTCTCGACAGAGGCCTTTGAGGCGACTTGGGAAAGATTTGTGTCTCGCCGTGGGTTACCTTCGTTGATTAGGTCTGATTGCGGTACGAATTACAAGGGTACAAGTAACTATTTGAAGGAGCTATACGCCTTCCTTAATGAGAGCCAGGTTGATATTGGTAATAGTTTGGCCCGCCGAGGGGTCACTTGGTTGTTTGACCCGCCAGCCTGCCCCCCATTGGGGGGGTATTTTTGGGGCCGCGGTGAAAGCGGCAAAGGGACGCTGGCGGAGATTGTTGGGAGACACCGTTCTCACCTTAGAGGAACTAGCTACGGTATTTGGCCGCATTGAAGCTGTGTTGAATTTGCAACCTTGTCAAGACTTCCAATTGATTAGCGGACGGGTAGGCCCGTCCGGGGGGGGGTAGATGTTCGGTCCGACGTGAAACAGAACGCACCTTTTGGCCGGCAACATTAATTAATCTGTGGACTTGACATAACCTCTCTGACTTGACAGATTGACTTTGCTTGGAAAAAATGTCGTCCGCGTTTTGGGACCTGTTGAGTTAATTAATTGGTAAAATATTGTTGGATTCGCCTGTCGAGACCGATAATTGGGTCGCGAATTATCTAATTGTTGAAGTGTGTTCCCCATTTGCCGAAAAACCCCGGGATATTGTTGAATCGTACGCCGCCTTGTCGTCGGTTGGGCCGGCACGCGGACGACATTTTTTCCAAGCAAAGTCAATCTGTCAAGTCAGAGAGGTTATGTCAAGTCCACAGATTAATTAATGTTGCCGGCCAAAAGGTGCGTTCTGTTTCACGTCGGACCGAACAATGGTCATAGATTGGAACATCGCAACCTACTCTATACCTTAAGGGTCATACTTGTCTGGCAAACACGTGACTCTGTGTTAGGTACTTGCCTATTCATAACACAATATTAATACAGATTGAACGAAAATAGTTATCGATTACAAATGTAAATAATTACGCATAAGGTAGGTGCTATCTTATGGCGAGAGTATGGTGCTTCCGTAACAACCATTCATTTAGGGTTCAGGCTATTCGGTTGCATTACCGGTGTCAGTAAGACAAGCTCAGTCACTTGCTGTTTTTAAAAGCTCGGTTGCCAATCATTTTCTTTCAAACTTATGATTATTTTTTGTTTTTCTCCACATGATGTTAAAGAACACATTATATTTATATATTTTATGTACTTATGTATTGTATATATCACAGAACAGATAAAAGAGGTTAGAAAGGAAATAGTTCCTGATTTGTATGAGAACGCGTGTCGCCGCTTGTCTCCGACTCTTTAGCTCCACTACAAGCAAGAGGCCCGTTACGTATGCGAATTACGCACACAAATAAATTATACACACACTTAAATCGAGAGCTTGCTACTGATTGTAACTCACTGTCGATAAACATGCGCCGTGCATCATGGCCAATCAGGGCAAAGGACGAAACGTCAATGATTGAAGTGTGGAAGACGAGACGCATGCAGTACATTGTAAGCGGACTTGGTCATTGCGTTGATTAAGCGAGTACACATCATACTTTTTGTAACTTGTTGCAATAATGTTGTTAATGTTCGGAATTTCATAGTGATCAAAATATTTTTATGTTTTTTACAAATAAAATTGTAATTAAATGTTATTTTCGACTTACCGATGGAAAGATATACCTCCTCGCTCTATACTTGCAGTCTGACTTTTTGTTTTACAGGTTATAATTGCATAACACGGTATTTTAAAGCAGAGCTCTGTGTTCCGAAGTAATCCGAAGCGCACTAAACGCGGTGAATGAATTAATCGGTCGAGCTATGATTGTCGAATCATAAATGTGGCGCGCTCGCCACGCCCACATTACCATTCCAACCTTATTCATCTATTCCGTGGTGCAAGATATATATATATATATATATATTTGTTTTTTCGTTTTGATGAGTATTTGTAGTACACTAATTAGCTAAAGCTAAGGACTTTACGAGCTGTAATTAAAATGGAGAGGTCCATTTTAATTACAGCTCGTAAAGTCCTTCCAAAGGTTGTCTGGAAGATTTCGCTCTCAGCGATAAGACCGCCATTGTTACCAATTTTTTTTACAATATTTATTTGAGTGTGTTTCAATTATTGGTGTACAATAAAGTATATTCTATCTATTTTTTATTCCACAGGCTGGCATCCGTATAGTCCACTTCATAGACTATGTGTGGGTGGGATCGTGGTGGCAATGCGTCATTCAAGTGGCCCTAGCTTGCGGCGTGTTCGTGGTACGAGGCCGGCCGTACTCGCCCGATGTTGTCGTGGCAGCGTTGTACTCCTCGCGGACCAGGCTGTCGGCTACACTGGCGGCTCTACTTAGCTTCACCTGGACTGTAGTGCTCCCTGTGCTGTTGTGTGTAAGTACGCTAACAATTTATTTTTCAAAAAGGAGGGGGCACCGACTTCAACTAGATGAGTATGATGAAGATGAGATCTAGGCCTTATTTTAAACAAAATTAGACATCAAATGAAACACTTTTTATTAAATATGTAATTAAGTCATAATTAAGTTTATTTTTGTTTATTGTAGGCAGTAGTGTGTTTTTGTTTGTTTTGAAGAAGGTTCATTTTTTGCGTTACTTAAGGCGTACTTAATATCCAAGCAATAATCGACCTATGCATAATCGATCATTGAAGTCCTATGGTCTATGCATTCTATTATTTATTTTTGTCAGACATCAAAGGCCCATAGAAAATATAATCCCACTAAAACATCCTGTAAAAAACTAGCCAAGTCTCGATGGAGCTGCTTGTTTCTCTATAAAAAGTAATGAAATCTCTTAGCAAAGCCAAGCCAAGTCAAGCCTGAACATTCTTTATGCACATTTACTTGTTGACACATCCAAGTCAACGGCCCAGTCCCATAAAATCTAACTATATTAATAAAGAAATCGCTGTGAAGAACCTTAAACCTTCTAAACCTATCCAGAGGTCCTCAAATAAAGGCATGAAAACACGCCGAAATGGTTCCAGAAAAGGATGGTATGGCAGTGTTTGCTTTGCGCTCGACCTGGCGGGGGCACTGCCGTGACCCCAGATACATCAGTAATCAAAGAACTATAACATATTTGTAAAAAATAAACATAAAATTAATGCGCACAAAGCAACGGCGTCGTCTGGCACTGCGTGGTGTCGCGCTGCCTCGAAAACATCGAAACACAACACCCTTCGACCAAAACTCTGCCTTGGGGAAATTCTTGACGTGGTCTGTCGTGAAATTAGTGTTTTGGCGCGACTCCAACCTCTCCCCTCAAGATAAAGTTGGCCTTAGATCGGAAATATTCCACAACCTGCTCATCCCTTGTGGTACGATGCAATCTTGACGTGTACAGCTGCGTCGTCGGTATTGCTGGATGCAGCATAGTTCCAGTCGGTGCAATACTACATTGGTTTCGACAAGGTTTCCTAACGACCCTAGTAAAGCCGTCCTTGTAGCACGTCTTTCCCTTCTGGCAGTATTGAAACTGCTCCTTTTTAACCGACTTCTATAAAAGGAGGAGGTTCTCAATTCGGATATTTGTTTGTTTTTTATTTTTTTTTATGTTTGTTCGGGCATAGCTCCTTCGATTGCCAACCGATTTGAAAGATTTTTTTTTTGTTGAAAAGTTTATACTTCTTAAATGGTCCCATGAAAATTTTATCGAAATCGGACAAGCCGTTTCTGAAAAATCAACAAAAGTCTAAAAAAAATTTACATTGACGATCTTTTCGTTTACTCTGCATTGCGTGTTTTGTTCGCGCATAACTCCGTCATTTACGAACCAATTCAGAAAATTCTTTTTTTAACCGACTTCAAAAAAGGAGGAGGTTCTCAGTTTGTCTTAAACTGTTTTTTTTATGTATGTTACCTCATATAAAACGGCTGGACCGATTTGGAAAATTCTTTTTTAGTTTGAAAGGATATACTTTCTAGTTGGTCCCATTATCATCACATTAGGATCTGATGATGGAATCATGGAGAAATCGAGGAAATTATCTCGACTATACTATATAATTATATACTAACTAAATCGATGGTGAAATACCAGAACTCCTCAAAAATTAACGGCTCTGCATTGGCAAAAGCAATATTTTGTAAAAGGTGATAAGTAGTTGACATTTTGGCTTTTGTAACTAGATTAATTACAAACTGACCCACTAAAAAGCGCGAAATTAAAAACTTTTTTGCAAAAAATAAAACCGACTTCCATATCAAAACACTACAAAGCCAAAAATAATTTTAATTTCGGAAGGCGGTGTGAAAAAAAGAAAATACAAAACCAATAACACCGACTACCGAAATTAAAATTATTTTTGGCTTTGTAGTGTTTTGATATTTCTCAGGCTCGTTGCGGGCTTGCTTACCCCCTTTACTTTTTGTCGCTTAGGTTGCGTCACTGCAGGCTTAACAGCAGCACATTGACCCCAAAACGTGCATATGCAGCTGTAGTAAGTTGCAAATGCACGTTTTGGGGTCAATGTGTCTACACATGACACCGAGTGCTAGACTGACAGCTGGGCTAGACGCCGCCTCAGCAATATTGGCGGTCGGTGACGCACTCGTACTCGCCTATTCCAAAGTGCTGATGCAAGCGTTTTGCGCCTCAACTGCTGCTGTTTTTGTTTTGCTTGCGTTTTCGTTGTGCTATAAGCATTTGCTGATGCGGCCCGGTCGTGGAACTAAATTCAGCCATGCACAGTACTTTGTGATGTTTATTTCATTGCTTCATTCCTTCACATAGAGAGAGCTGTGTCCTAGCAGTGAGAATATTGAGTTGTGAATGTTGTGAGTGGAGAATGGTGTAGTCTGATTGTATATGTATGTATGGTGAATCGTCATAACTAAGGCAAGTTTATTAGATAGAATAGCTATTTAGTATTTAATTTATTTATATAAATGTAATCAAATACTATTTCGTATACTTAATAGCTACTGTACGCGGATTCTCTCACGTGAAATGGTTTTTTTAATGTAGATGTGCCAATAGCCGTAGCGTTTTACTTCTGATAGATTTTTTAAAATCATATAATTACAGTCTGTCTACAAAGTCATGAAAAAAAATGAGGGCGCTGCGGTCGTGCACGTAGTAACCCTGTATAGTGTGACTGAATTGATTTTGATACTAGCACATTATTTTGTATTATTATATTTTAACGAACACGATGAGACGCTTTTTTTTTAAACTGCATATACCCTGTTTTTTAATCTCAGAGACAAAGTTGACATTACGACGATTGCCAGTTTTTTGCAAATCTTAAATAGTGATGTGCTACTATCGAAACTTAACGTTGATAAAATCAAGTATCGGTTTTTTATAATACGTTATCCTGAAATAATGAGTAGATGCTAATTTAAAACTAGAAATAAAAAATTAATAATGTTAGATATACCTGTAATTAATTATGTTATTAAAATCATAATTAATTACAGGTATTCGTTAATCAGATTCAAATAATGACTCACAATAAATACCGATTTATTGCAAGCAGGCAGGACCCAATCGAACATATATTCTTATAAAAATGGGATGGGTCACGCCTGCTTGTCACTTTTTAAATAAAAATGTGCTTGTTTCTTTCCTTTCAGTTGAGTAGTCAGGATTTTTTAAAATTACCTTTTAGTTTAACTATGTTAAAGATTTCACAGATTATTTAATTCTTGCTAGGAATTGTGGTCTTGAAGTGTACCTATTTAGAAGTTTATTCGGATCAAACTTCACAAATAGAGCCTTCTAGTGTCCTTACTCTGCTCAATACAATATAGACCTATTGTAAATAAATTAGAAGTTAAATACATCCTAGCTAAGGTCGTCCCTTGCAGTTAATATTGGAGTCGGGCCGGATCAATGAGACACTATTCCATACAATTTTATAGAATTAAGCGTCCACCGATGTCATTATCGGTATCGGTGCGGGGCCGGGCCGGCCAATGAAGAAACGCCCAATGTATTGTTACTGCCCAGCACAATATAAGCGTCAGCATCATCACAGGGTCAGGGACAAGCCAATAAAATCATCACCACCTTCACCAAGTGAAGGTACACCAACTTTAGCTGGCCATTATCCAAGCCATTATCAAATACCAATATTATAAGTCAAGGAAGAAGGAATAATTGTTCCAACTTTATCCTTTTTTTAGTGTTACGATTTTTATATATATTTTTTTTATTCAGAAAACTCGCAATGTAGGTATAATTCACATTACTAGCAATCTTGTTGACCCCTCTAACTAAGCTATCTAAACATACATCTATACTAATATTATAAAGCGGAAAAGTTTGTTTGTTTGCTTGAACGCGCTAATCTTCGAAAGTACAAGGTGGATTTGGATGAAATTTGGTATGGAAGTAGCTTGAAGCTTAAGGAAGGTTATAGGGGACGGGACGGGAGCGAAGCCCCGCGTGAGTACTAGTTATAAATATGTGATTTACTTGTATAAAACTAAATAGAAACTAAATATCATATAAAAAAGACTGAAAAATCGTAACACTAAAGCAAGGATAAAAATCGGCAAACTATATCAAGTGGGATATCTGCCACTTGATATAGTTTGCCGATTTTTGATAATTAACTATCATTTCTCTAGTGACACTTGCATAGTTACGACGAATTGATTAACGTGAGAATTATTCAAATCAGCCCATCAGTACACCACATAGGTACAAACACACATACTTACATACATACACAGACTGTGAAACACATTAACCTCCTTTGCGTCGCGCAGTCGGGTAAAAAGTTACGATTCTACAAACCGGTATCGTAGGTACAACACTGCGCAAAAGAGCAGGCAACATTATTTCTAAACTTGACATTTGTATGTGTCAATTCTGTCTCTGAGATTAAAAAACAGGGTATAGATAAGGTAAAGTCGTAAAATCCGTAGATTTTATTTAAAACAAATCTACAGAAACCATAGACAAAGATGCGATTTTCATTATAAATAATACCACCCTATGACTGTCCCACTGCAGGGCAAAGGCCTCTTCTCAACAGAGATGGCATGAGCATTGATCACCACGCTTGCTCAAGGCGGTTTGGTTTCAGACTTATATCCATACTAATATTATAAATGCGAAAGTAACTCTGTCTGTCTGTTACCTTTTCACGCCTAAGCCGCTGAACCGATTTATCTGAAATTTGGCATGGGAATAGTACATGGGAATACATATAGGACCCCGGGAAAACCATAAACCATACTTTTTATCCAGATATTCCCACGGGATCTGGAAGAGCTGATTCTCACACACAGACAACAGTATGTCGCTTGCTCCCACGTCACCAGACCTGTCTCTCTCTATATTTAGGCTGCTGAGAGCAAAATGACAAACGTAGTCTATAGAGAAATTTTATAACTGTATGTTTCTTTGAACCCTTTATTCATGGAATGTAGGAATATATCTTATGGTTTATGTCAGAAGGATTACAAAATACACCTGCACTATGAGAGGTACTCATGAGTACTGAGTATTTCTAAGGTACAGTGAAAATATACAGATGCACTAACTGCAAGGGAAATTAAATGTGATTTTAAAAGTTGCTTACAATGGTGTAAATGAAAAAAATCACTAACTGTGAAGCAGGCATTTTTTTGTGCTGCTTTATAGTGCCCACGCGGATGAAGTCGCGGGCAGCAGCTAGTTAATTATAAGTCCAGGTTTCCTCACAACGTTTTCCTTCTGACCTTCATAAGTTTACATAAACAATCAGATAGCACAAATCTATGGTCTCTGTCTTT
The DNA here is from genome assembly GCA_943138885.2 of Tholera decimalis. Lineage (NCBI taxonomy): Eukaryota > Metazoa > Arthropoda > Insecta > Lepidoptera > Noctuidae > Tholera > Tholera decimalis. Next base: position 28,915,185 of record OW964563.2, on the reverse strand, counting down.
CAAATAAAATGAGTGAATAAAAGAAAAATGTTCATACATATTTTTATTATAATATATTTTTATTTTATTAATAAAAAATATCCCATAACATAAAACAAATAAAAATAAAATAAAAATCAATTGCTTTCATCATCTGATTCCAAATATTCTACGTTAAAAAAAATGTTTTCATTGTCAGTTGCGTCACTAACGTCTTCGCTACTGCTGTCATCGCTGCTGCTATCTTCGCTTAGGCGAATGACTAACTCATCTATATCTTGATATAGGGTTCTTCCTCGTTCATAATATTCTTTTTCTATGTTTGCAACATGACGGCAACAGTTTTTCCATTTTTCAGGTGTAATGCTGTTGAAGGCCTCTTCAGCTAGTTGCTTCACATCACGTGACCCAACATTGTGTTCTGCCACTTTCTGTTTTACTTGAGCCCAAATGAGCTCTATAGGATTCAAATCACAGTGATACGGTGGAAGCCGTACCACTGTATGCCCATATCCTCCCAAAAGTTCATCAATGGCATAGATGGGGCGGGGTTTGTTCTTTTTTACCAAATTGAGTAAGTTTGGTTTTCTAAGTGAAGGGTCAAAGTCAATACTATTTTCCAAAAGCCAAAGTCTTATTTCGTCCACGCGAGAGCTTGAGGTAGGCGCCTTATTTGTCACGACGGAGTGGTAGGGGGCGTTGTCCATGACAATGATCGATGGCTCATGCAGGTTCGGGATAAGCTTCTCAGTGATCCACTTGGTAAAATTGTGGGCATTCATCTCGGAATGGTAGTCTTCGAGCTTGTTTTTTCCACTAAATATAAGTAAGCAGTTTGGCACAAACCCCTTTTCGCTTCCAGCATGGACAATTATGAAACGTTTTCCTTTCGATATATTTTCCGTAACGCCTTCCACGTTTAAAGATTGCCAACATTTTCGAACCTGGTGAAAATAAATGTACTTATTTATAAATTAAAAAAAATCAATTATAATTATTGATTACACAAAAACAAAAAGTTTTACCTTATATGAAGAGTGAATGTAGGTTTCGTCAAGATAAATTATATCTTTTTGCAAGTCTTCTGGCAAATCACTATTTTTTTTAATAATTGCCAAGTACTCTTCTCGTTTTGCTGCAATATGTGCTTGTTCGATTAGAGCCTTTCTATTATTTTGACACTTCTTGTAAGAAAACCCAATCGATTTCAAAATTTTACGCAGGACTTCTAGGCTACATTTAAAATCCAGATCAGTTTTCGCAACTACCTGAAGTTTCCTTAAGGTTGGTACCTCTTTCTTTACCGAGTAAAAGAACTGAATCTTTTGTCGAAGTGCACATATGTTAAAGTCATCCATTTCTTTCTTAGGACGGCCTGATCTGTGTTTGCCAGGGGTTTCAAATTTGCCATCATTTTTGTAGCCTTCATCTACAATACGCCTCACTGTACTCTCAGATTTTCCTGAAAGAAAGATTTATAAAAATGTAACTATTTTTAATTTTAAACATGTTTTAACTCATTCATATTTAAAATCAGCGATAAATTTGATCACCCGAATGTATCAAAAGTTTTAGTCGCACTACAATATGGCCATAACCTATAAACTAACCTAACCTATTAATGCGCAATGTAAACAATCCATATTTAAGTATTAAAATCGTATATTTAGTAAATTTGTAACTTCTGGTAGATAAAAAACAAAAAGTAAGACGAATACATACCTGTCATAGCTGCTGTTCGGGCATAAATATCATCCAAATTTGATAAAATATGTCCAGCTTGTTGTTCTAACAAACATCGCTGATACACTTTAAAAATAATTTCACGAGCTCCACTCCTGATTGTTTTCTTCATTTTTAACGCGTTTCTTCGAAGTTTTATCCACGTAGATTTGAAAAGCAATAAAAAATGCAATAGTTATCGAGCAACAAATCAAGTCGATGACAGTCAGTGACATTCGATGTACTATGATTTTGTGTTGCCCTACTTTTGAATAATGTTAGTTTCTCAAACATTATTTTCATGACTTTATAGACAGATTATATGTGTTGCGTCCCAAATGTAATTTTGAACGCTCTTTTTGGTGTGGCAACATTCTATTGTCTTTGACGTTGCACTTGACATAACCTCTTGACTTGACAGTTTGTCTTTGTTTGCTTGGAAAAAATGCCGGTCATGGGAGCCGCTGTTGAGTTGATTAATTGGTAAAATATTGTTGGATTCGCCTGTCGAGACCGATAATTGGGTCGCGAATTATCTAATTGTTGAAGTGTATTCCCCATTTGCCAAAAACCCCGGAATATTGTTGAATCGTACGCCGCCTTGTCGTCGGTTGAGCTGGCACGCGGAATCTGTTAAAAATCGAATTGGATCTCACGAGATATGAACAGATTAATTGTGTTCAGTGATTGATTGAACTTTGTAATCTCGGATTAACAAGAATCCAGTGATATTTCTCGGAACACATCGCCTTATTGTCTACCACGCGTAGCGCGCGCTTGCTGGAAACGAGTTGGGTGTGATGCTGGTCGGGACGGCGCCATCTGAAGATCGACGCCTTGGGACCGTCCTAGAACCCGTAACTTACATCACACGTTACAATTACTCACCCTCATATTACATACAAACCACACTTGGAGCGTGACCTTGGAAGGTCGAACTTGGCGTCCCCAGCACTCAGGTTAGTGGTACATTTTGTTATTGAAATAAGGCCTAAGAGCCTACCACAACGTAGGGCTCCGCGTAATCGCGGACAGTTCGACATACCAGTTACCGTTGGCTGGGCTTGGGGTCGAACAAACTGGTAGCAGAGCGTGGTTCTTATAATATAAGATCCACTGGTTTAATTGGAAGTTTTGAATATTGTTGAAAACTTAAAACTTGAGTTTAATTACTTAACACAACTTATAACTTGATAAGTTTGAATATATTGCTTTGTCAGCCGGGCTCAAATAGTACTTGTAGTTTGTACTGTAATTTGTAGTGCTAGCCCCTTAGAATTGAACTGACAAACAAGATTTGTTTGTGAAATTAGGAATTGGTTGTATTTGGTACATAAGTTGGTATATTGTTGTAAAAGTTGTTTGGTTTTGTGGCAATTAATAATTGAATGTCATTGATCTGAATTTGAAAGGTTATCTAAATAATAATTACACATAGTCTAACAACATAGGACTTGAATTGTGTGTATTGGTTATTGCATTTATTTGTATTTATTGGATTTTGTTAGAGATTCTCCGGCTCAATATTATACTTCAATTGTTGTATTTAATTGTTGGTGTGATCCTGCACAATATATACATTGAATTGTTATTTATTTTGTAACTAGCCATCCTTAGCAAGCTAGATTCATACTTGGAATAAGTGCAGGGTCGGATTTGGGCTTGAAATAATTGAATTTGAATTTTTATTTTGTTGAATATATTTGGCCGGCTAACAAGTCATTGCTGTTTGTTTAATATTTGATTGTTGGTTGTTGATTGTTGTTTTGCATTAATATTTGATTGTTGCAATGGCCTCATTAAGGGCAGTCAGGGAGGCTGCTGCGGGATTGACCTCACAGTTGAGATGGTTCACATCGGCAGCTGCAACTGTTGACCGTGTGGAATTGGAGGAGCTCACCCTTGCTCGGTATGGGCAAGTGATTGAGAGGATCAAGTCAGCTGATGCTGCGCTCACGCGCTTCAACGAGTACATCATGGACGTGGATTTGGGGGTGATGGATCAGACAGCCCGCGATAAGATTTTGGGTGACTATGACCAGATTATCCACCTGGGGGATGTCATATGTCTACGAGCGCGGGAAATTTTGAGGAGCCGGGTGCCTGATGCGGCCAAGCCGCAGACCCCTGTTGTTGCAGGCCCTGGACTATTGAGTAGGCTGCCCACCCTGGAGCTGCCACATTTTGACGGTCGCTTGGACCACTGGCTGGGCTTCCTAGATCTCTTTGAGAGTCTTGTCGATGCACGTTTGGACCTCGGACCTGCCCAGAAGTTGGCCTATTTGTTGTCTGTCCTGGAGGGCGAAGCCAGAGCCTTGGTGCAGCACTTGCCGGTGACGGATTCCTCTTACCCGACCGCTCTGGAGCTTCTCTCCCGACGGTATCAGAACAAGCGCTGCCTGGCTGATGTGCACATCGACCAGATTTTGGGGCTACCGGCCATTGTCAGCACGTCGACGTTGCGCACTGACTTGCTGAACCCGTTGGTTTCAGCGACCAACGCTTTGAGACGCTTGGAGTTACCGGTAGAACATTGGTCCTACTTGTTGGTGCACATAGTGCTGCAGTTGCTCCCCGCGGAGTTGAGGTCACGTTTTGAGCAGGAGTATGGTGGGGATGGTGCCACCCATCTTCCCCCCTTTGACGACCTCCTCAAATTTTTGGAAGACGAGTGTCGGTTTGCGGATAACACTCGTGGCGCTACGGGGTCGCCCCCACTACCTTCTCAGCCCAGAGACCAGGGACGGACTAGGGCCCGGGGGCCTGTTGATGTTCCCCCCGCCCCCCGTTTTGCTGGCGCCCGGAGTCCGCGGGCTAGGGGGCCTGTTGATGATCGCCCCGCCCCTCGTTTTGCTGGCGCCCGGAGTCCTCGGGCTAGGGGGCCTGTTGATGATCGCCCCGCCCCCCGTTTTGCTGGCGCCCGGAGTCCTCGGGCTAGGGGGCCTGTTGTTGATCGCCCCGCCCCCCGTTTTGCTGGCGCCCGGAGTCCTCGGGCTAGGGGGCCTGTTGATGATCGCCCCGCCCCCCGTTTGGCTGGCGCCCGGAGTCCTCGGGCTAGGGGGCCTGTTGATGTTCGCCCCGCCCCCCGTTTTGATGGTGCCCGGAGTCCTCATCATTGTGACTTTTGTAAGGCAACGGGGCATGTCATGGCGCGTTGCCCGGATTTTTTGAATTTGCACGTAAGTGCCCGCCGCCGTATTGTCAACGCACGCCGTTTGTGCTTTTCGTGCTTGGGGGCCCACTTCCATCGGGACTGCCCCGACCCCCGCCCGTGTAGAATTTGTGATGGGTCCCACTTGGAGATTTTGTGCGCCAACGCGAACCGCTCCAGCAGACCAGCTTCTGAGGGGGGTTCGCGCAGGGGGGGGTACCCCGGAGACGAGCACCGGGCTGAGACCCGCGATTCCGTACGCCGCTCTCCACCCCCCGCGCAAGTTGAACGGGAGCCCCACGAGCGCCATTTGGTCTTCCCTCGTCAGGGAGAACGCGCATTGGCTGCCAGGCAGCAGTGGCCGGGTCGGCGCCGCTGCCTTTCCCCTCCGTTGGCGGAACGTCCCCCGCTGGAGTCGCGGCCTCCGCCATTCGGGCATTCGGTGGGATATGCCCCTCCAGTGATGGCGAGCGGCTTGGGACACCGCGCGGACGAATGGTTTGATTGTTGGCCTCGTCGTGAACGAAGGCAGCCTGGAAGCGGCGATCGGTCGCCGCCCAGGCATCACTAAGAGATTGACGCCTGCCCCGCTAAAGGAACCCCCCGATCAAGACGGTTTTGTTGCCAACGGCCTCGGTCACGGTCTGGGGACCCTTGGGTGACTCGATTGTGGTCTGTGCCATTTTGGAGACGGGAGTCCGGGGTTGCCTTTTGTCTTCTTGGTTAGCGGGACAGGTTGGCCTGAAGGTGAACGACCTTTCAGGCAAGATTTGGGGAATTGGCGAACCGGCTGACACCACTGTTGAGGGAAGGACCTGGTTTGAGGTCACCCTTGTGAGTTGTCCTTACCCTAAAATTGGTGCTCCTGCCCTTGTTGTAACTGAACTTGGTACAATTGTTGGTGACTGATCGTCACACTAAGAACTCGCATGCCGGTTGCAATGCGCTGTTGGCCATTCTGCAGCGAGAATTTTGGATTTTGTCGGCTGATCGCGTCAATGAGGCGAGGCCCTTTGCTGGCGTCGTAACGGATTTTGTTGGTCCCCCTTTGTTGAAGACGTCCACCCTTCGTAATAGCAAGATTGTTGGGGCTTATTTGTGTGTTTGTCTGCCTGTCAACCAAGGCAGTACATTTGGAGCTGGTAACCTCCCTCTCGACAGAGGCTTTTGAGGCGACTTGGGAAAGATTTGTGTCTCGCCGTGGGTTACCTTCGTTGATTAGGTCTGATTGCGGTACGAATTACAAGGGTACAAGTAACTATTTGAAGGAGCTATACGCCTTCCTTAATGAGAGCCAGGTTGATATTGGTAATAGTTTGGCCCGCCGAGGGGTCACTTGGTTGTTTGACCCGCCAGCCTGCCCCCCATTGGGGGGGTATTTTTGGGGCCGCGGTGAAAGCGGCAAAGGGACGCTGGCGGAGATTGTTGGGAGACACCGTTCTCACCTTTAATGAACTAGCTACGGTATTTGGCCGCATTGAAGCTGTGTTGAATTTGCAACCTTGTCAAGACTTCCAATTGATTAGCGGACGGGTAGGCCCGTCCGGGGGGGGTAGATGTTGCGTCCCAAATGTAATTTTGAACGCTCTTTTTGGTGTGGCAACATTCTATTGTCTTTGACGTTGCACTTGACATAACCTCTTGACTTGACAGTTTGTCTTTGTTTGCTTGGAAAAAATGCCGGTCATGGGAGCCGCTGTTGAGTTGATTAATTGGTAAAATATTGTTGGATTCGCCTGTCGAGACCGATAATTGGGTCGCGAATTATCTAATTGTTGAAGTGTATTCCCCATTTGCCAAAAACCCCGGAATATTGTTGAATCGTACGCCGCCTTGTCGTCGGTTGAGCTGGCACGCGGAATCTGTTAAAAATCGAATTGGATCTCACGAGATATGAACAGATTAATTGTGTTCAGTGATTGATTGAACTTTGTAATCTCGGATTAACAAGAATCCAGTGATATTTCTCGGAACACATCGCCTTATTGTCTACCACGCGTAGCGCGCGCTTGCTGGAAACGAGTTGGGTGTGATGCTGGTCGGGACGGCGCCATCTGAAGATCGACGCCTTGGGACCGTCCTAGAACCCGTAACTTACATCACACGTTACAATTACTCACCCTCATATTACATACAAACCACACTTGGAGCGTGACCTTGGAAGGTCGAACTTGGCGTCCCCAGCACTCAGGTTAGTGGTACATTTTGTTATTGAAATAAGGCCTAAGAGCCTACCACAACGTAGGGCTCCGCGTAATCGCGGACAGTTCGACATACCAGTTACCGTTGGCTGGGCTTGGGGTCGAACAATATGTAGTATCGATCTTCTGTATACTATTAGTATAGATGTATTGTGACCGTTCATCAATGTAGTAGTTGTCGACTGGCAATCAAGTGCTCCCATAAGTTGCAATTTACCACTGCAAACGGGAAATCCAATAAACATGTATGTTTCGTTTTAAAGAAATTTATCTCTTAAAATGAACGCTCAAAGTTCACCTAAATATTAGAAACTTAACATAAAACTATCTTAAATTTGAATCGGTTTTCTATCGGTTACATTTCGAGGAGTGTGCGATGGAGTTACACAATCTAATTCCGCCAAGCCCGTTCCATCATCGGACTACAAGATAAACGGCGACGCGCCATCTTTACATGTTGATACCACCCATACGCACAAAACGTTTTGGGAATGCTTTCATGTGTGTACGGCTAAGGAGTGGAATTCCCTGCCGAAGTCTGTTTCCCGATAGCTATAACCTAGGGGTCTTTAAGTCGAGAGTGAATGAATAGGTTACTTCTAGGCAAGCGTGCTCCATCTTCGGCCACATCATCACTTACCATCTGGTGAGATGGTGGTCAAACGCGCGCCTATTATAAATTAAAAAAAAAACGTTTTCGTTCGATCTATCGAGTACATTATGTATGTAGGTTATTATTGATTGGCCAAATACAACTTTAATCTATTTTGAAACATGTTTATTGATAGTCTCTTATTTCTTTTGTAAACTAACCTATAAACCTGCTCTCCCTTTAATTAAATTTAGAATTATAATATTGTATGTATTTGTAATGGATGTTTCAGGCTATTTGCGTGATGGATTTCCGAGTTGGGCAACAGAAACAAATGTACAGTTGGAGGAAGCCTGTCGGGTAAGTTATCATACCCATCATTACGTTAACCATGGAATTAGAATAGATATAGTTTGTTTCTATGTTTATTCCTTCAATAAAAACCCAAATTGCCCTTTGCCAGACGCAAAGGGCAATTATTCCAGTATGTCGGCTGGTGAGATCTTAGTTGCATCTAAAATGTTTAAATCTTTACACGTAAATAAAACTGTCTGTTACTATCTGTACATATAATAAAACAGTAAAAAAGTGTGTCTGTAAATTTAAATTTTATACAAAATAACTAGTATTTGCGCGTTGCGCGAGGTGCAAGCACCTCGCGTGCTTGTGAAAAAAACTAAAGCATTGCCCCTCTAAATCAAGTATTTGCGTGTTGCGCGAGGTGCAAGCACCTCGCGTGCTTGTGAAAAAAAAAAAATAGGGGGGGGAAATGGGGGGGGGGGTTGCACAATTATTTCGACTAAAGCATTGCCCCTCTAAATGAATCTGAAAAAAAAATGTTCCAAGTCTTAGATTCCGAGATCCGCCTAAAGGGGGGGAGAAGGGGGGCGGGGGGGGGGACTTTGAAAAATGGTTTTTACTTTACCGAGCCTCCTCTATACGAATCCGTAAAAAGAAAAAAATACGGGTCTCGTAGTTTCCGAGATACGATAGGGGGGGGGGGAAAAGGGGAGGTTTGGCACTTTTCCCGTAGGTTTGAGAGTTACTTGTTTACGAATCTGTCAAAATATACCCACCTCCCCATCCATCATCTGGGAGAACAATTATGTCAATGAGTGAGTGAGTCAGTCAGTCAGTGAGTGGTAATTTAGCTTTATATAATATAACTAGTATTTGCGTGTTGCGCGAGGTGCAAGCACCTCGCGTGCTTGTGAAAAAAAAAAAAAGGGGGCGTGTGATGGGGGGCTTTAGTATTTGCGTGTTGCGCGAGGTGCAAGCACCTCGCGAGCTTGTGAAAAAAAAATAAAAAAAAGGGGGGGGAGGTGATGGGGGGTTAGTATTTGCGTGTTGCGCGAGGTGCAAGCACCTCGCGTGCTTGTGAAAAAAAGGGGGGGGGGGTGATGGGGTTAGTATATTCGTGTTGCGCGAGCTGCAAGCACCTCGCGAGCTTGTGAATAAAAAAAATGGGGGGGTTGAGGGGGGGGGGTTGCACAATTATTTCGACTAAAGCATGGCCCCTCTAAATGAATCTGAAAAAAAAAAATGTTCCAAGTCTCTTAACTTCCGAGATCCGCCTAAAGGGGGTGAGAAGGGGGGCAAGGGGGGCGACTTTGAAAAATGGTTTTTATTTTACCGAGCCTCCTCTATACGAATCCGTAAAAAAGAAAAAATACGGGTCTCGTAGTTTCCGAGATACGATAGGGAGGGGGAAGAAGGGGGGTGAAAAGGGGAGGTTTGGCACTTTTCCCGTAGGTTTGAGAGTTACCCACCTCCCCATCCACCATCTGGGAGAACAATTATGTCAGTGAGTCAGTCAGTCAGTCAGTGGTAATTTAGCTTTATATAGTATAATAATAATTGAGGTGGGTTAAGAAACGGTAACACGGCAAAAAAGTCTGTCTGTTTGTACACGCTAATCTCCGGACCTACTTAATGGATTTTAATGAAATTTGGTAACTAGATAGTTGACATCCTGGAATAACACATAGGTATACTTTTCATCCTGGAATTCCCACGGGATCGGGATTTACGCGGGAAATCCTCCAGCGCGAACGAAGTTGCGGACACAGTAGCTAGTTTCAAAATAAATGTGTTTTCTCAAGTGTTTATAATTTACAGGATACTAAAACACGTTTCTTTTTTTCTGTGTCTCTGTTTAATAATACGGGAACGGCTGAACAGATTTCAATTTTAAATGTTCTTTATCGTGGTATCCCAGAAGAATGAAGCACAGCTAGTTGAAACTAACACTAAATGTCATTTTTCCAGATACTGGCCAGTATGGTGTCGTCAGGTGGCAGTGTTTCTGCAGCAAGGAGCGTTGCTGTTAGTGCCTATAGCCGCGTTCATCCAGACGTGGCGTTACATGAACAAGGGACCACCTGATATTCTAGATGTAAGTCACCAACTTTGCCTTAATTTTCTCTGCAGAGCATTTCTACAAGCTTGTGGGCTGCTATACTATTGCGGGTTAATGGGAACGCCCTCTGTTAGTTAACATACTGTATATTTTTAACCGACTTAAAAAAAAGGAGGTTTACAATTTACCTCATAACTCGGAGACGGCTGGACCGATTTGAAAAATTCTCTTTGCGTTTGAATGGGTATACTTTCTAGTTGGTCCCATTGTTACGAAATCAGGATCTGATGATGGGATACTGGAGAAATCGAGGGAACTCTTCAAATATTATAGGCACACCTATAGCGTTTTGGGTATTTCTTATAGTGCCTTGAGCAGTTGCTTCCGAAAAGTACCATTTGGGGAAGTTGAACTGATGATTAAGACCACAGATGGCCACTGAAACTCCTCAATAATAAGTATTTCGTGGATTGCGTTTCGATTACTTGAGTACGGATGTTGAACACTTTATGCTCGTCACAATACATATGGTGATGTAGAGGTGATGGTCAAGTACCAGGAGAACTCCTCAAAAATTAACGGCTATGCATCGGGAAAAGCAATATTTTGTAAAAGGGGATAAGTTGTTGACATTATGGCTTTTGTAACTAGATAAATTACAAACCGACCCACTAAAAAGCGTGAAAAAAAATTTTTTGCAAAAAATAGAACCGACTTCCATATCAAAACACTCCAAAGCCAAAAATAACTTTAATTTCGGAAGGCGGTGTGAAAAAAATAAGAAAATCCAAAACCAATAACACCGACTTCCGAAATTAAAGTTATTTTTGGCTTTGGAGTGTTTTGATATGGAAGTCGGTTCTATTTTTTGCAAAAAAAAATTTTAATATCCAGGATATATTTAAGTCTCCTCACAACCATGTTTTGCTTCATCATTTTGAGAGTATTGGTGATAATGAAAATTACACCAAGTAATGTGCCTGTTTGGGTCCGAACTCTCTACCTACAACTTGTAAGTCGTTCATACAAAAATAAAAAAGTGTTAATCACTGTAACTCAGCTGAAAGGATTATCAACAATATTGCCCGAAAGATGTCTGACTGAGTCTCCAATGTCAATAACAACAGAGATGAATTCTCTGCTATTTTTCGAAAGACTCCGCATATTTTTACTGGCGGATTCCATCATGATAATATTAAGTTTTACCATTTGCCCAGCCTTCTCATAACTATGTTTGGGTCGGCTACCAGTCCGTCTTAATGACTACCTGGCCTTTACAACCCTATAATAGGGAAATACAGCTCTTGGCTAGACTGGTGGACCCGCAACGATGATCAAAGATGTATACGACGGTTCTATCAGCAAGCGTTATTAAATCTTGAAGATCAACAAATCTCACGGCTCTTATTATTTTAGCCATGAGCAATACTAAGTTAATGGGTCGATATTGCACTTGTTTTTCAATATAGTACTTCAGATGCTTCTTATAGGAATCTAATGATTTTGATAATGCTACATAATACTTCCATCCCATAAATTTCTTTGACATGTCCTAGTGATTTCATATGAGATTCTATAGAAGTTATATTCTGTTAAGCTGTGTATTCTACACTAGCAATCTGAAATTGAGTGTTGTGATAACTTAGTTTATTAGCGACTTGATGTAATTAGATTATAAGCAACTCAACAATTAGCTAGATGTTTATATTTATTGCAGCTGATTACTTATTTACAAGGTATTATGTTTACAGCCTCTATAATTTAATGTCTGGTTGTTCTTATGATGTTTCTTGTTAATGCTACAAGGACTATGGCACAAACGATTGCATTGAAGAACTGGTAAGACGTTTTGCTTCATTTTTACACCTAGGTACATTACGTCAATTGAATATAGCTTCATTGTCTCTGCCTTTTCCTGATGGTCACCATTTGTTTCTGGTTTTCAAGAGTTGTGATCAGTGATAAACGGTCATAGTACATAAATCGTTTATTCTTTCTTAATGAATAAACTTTAATAGGCACATGCCACAAATACACAAGACAACAAGAAAAAGAAATTGATTTAAAATTTTATTGTGTTTTATACAGTTTTTAAATTAGGTACAGCGGGTTCAAATCACACAAACGCGTAATAAACAAATTCTGAGGATGCTTCACGTCAAGGACTTCATAAATTAGTTTCGGAAGTCAGTATTTCTGGTTTGATTTCCTTTTTTTTCATATATTTCCGCTATTACTTATTTTATACTGTTGTTTATTTGGAAGTTTTTTTTTTGTTTAATCAACGTAAAACTAAATAGTGAGCAAGTGTATTTTTTGTGTCCGCGCGTTCTGCATATATAATGCAGTAAATATAATCTGTATAAAAGCTGTGTCATTCGAGTCTAACTAATATAATTATCTAGTACCTAAAAGTTGTTTTTCTGTTTTGGACACCTTTTTACATTAACGATTCCTGGTTTAGCAGTGGATTATCTGAGGGTAAAAATCGAAGGTGGAAATATGCTGGCTTATGTCTATTTGCACAACCCAGAGTCATCTTATACAATGCGAATTGTTTGTTAACACGAGCACATTGTGTTATATTTCTTGCTTAACCCTTTTTTGATGCACTTGGTCACACCTTATTAGAAAACTTAGAAAAACAAAAACAAACTGGTTCATAACGTTCATTCATACTCATTTATTACGGCTGATTTGTTTACAATAGTAGCAGATTTGCATTAACGTTTTTATTTATGTTCTGGTAGCCTAATTATTTTAGGGTCTCTAACATCATCTGAATCGATAATATGTTACAATTATTTTTTGATCGTTTTCGATCAAGAAGCCTTACGTTATTATTTTCATATCAGTTACCATAGCTACAATTTCCGCTTCCAGCGCATACAAAACCTGTACCGGCCGCGTATGGGCGTGGGGGCGGAGCCGGTGGGCGTGGCCCCAGGCGCGGCGGGTGCCCCGGCGCCGGCGCCCCCCGACCCGCCGCCCAAGTACACCCCCCCGCCCTCCTACTCCACCGCCACCGGGGCTCGCCTGCTCAACACCATACGTAGGAGCTTTAGGACGCTTAGAAGGTATGTGTTCCCTTTTATTTAATTAAAGCGGCAACAGACACGACCTTAGTGCAAAGCTCCCGAGACGCTGAAGACCGCAGGAAGTGGAGGCGCAACGCAAGGGCTGCTTTATCTAGAGAAAAGGCATCATCGTCTACCAAGAGCATTCTGTCAAGAATGCACGACTAAGGAGGAGGAGACCCTTTAACGCTCAACTATAATGAATAATAATAATTGAATTCTAAGGTGTCCCACTCATTACACTATTGTCGTGAACGCACTTCAGACACAAGCATATTTAGCTTAATTCGAGGGGTGAACAGGATTGCTAGCAATGTGAATTCTACCCACATTGCTAGTAATCTTTAAAAAAAAATATGTAAGGACTAGTTTCTGCTTGCGAAAAAAATTAAATAAGATGTTTATTTGACACAGAATAAATACATACACAAGTTCGTATTCCTGCGCTTCTAACAAATTGTAATTTACATATAAGGTGTATTACCCAAAAGGTACTGAGAAACTTTTTCCCAAACTAGGCTGGAGCCTGTATGTTGGAGACAGCGATCAGATCGGCCGAGGAGTCATTTACACATTATTTATTAAACAGAGACTTGTGTCTTTCACATCGTAAAGATTAGGGTTATCAAGTCACCAGTATGTATTTATTATTATTAGAATATAAAAACTTAAATCTCGATCCCGTGGGAATTCCGGGGTAAAACTGGCTATATGTAATTCCAGGATGTCAACTATCTACTTACGAATATTTCATTAAGATCCGTTCAGTAGTTATTACCTGAAAGAGTAACAAACATGCAAACATCTATACATCTATCCTCACAAAATTTCGCTTTTATAATATTAGTAAAATTAAGCTGAGAGCCTATTTGTTTCTTAGTCCACACCGACAAACAAATCTTTGCGGAGTGAATCGCAGAACTTTTATTTATGTGTGTCTGTTTCTATTCTTCACGATTGCGCTTTTCCTGGCTCCATGTTAAGCTGATACTGGAAAGATACCTTACAAAAATTCTTTTTCAAGAGATAGAGAGCAATTCAAAAGAAAAACATCTTTTATTTTGCTCAAAACTATTTTCACATGATAATACAGCGTGAAATTTCAATGGTTGTTTTCCCGCGGCAGGACGGTTACCCATCAGTAGTAATATCGAAACATACAGTTAAACTTGAAAAAAAAACAAAAAAATATTCATAAACTCGAAAGAGCGAGAATCATTAGTAGTTCAGTAGACGTAACGTAGGTTCCTAGATGAAACATGCACCGCCGCGCGCTGCCAACAAAGGAAAAAGTGATTAATAAATGTTCAGAGCAAAATAAACTCTCTCGCATGGTGATAATGCATTAACTACACTGCGCCATTTTTTGTTTCTAATATTTTATTTGTTTATAAAACGATTGTATTACCAAGACAAAGTCATTTCGCTGCTGGAAAACGACCATTAAAATTTCACGGTGTATAAATGTATTAGTTTAAACACATTATGTATGTTAATTGTATAGATCTTCACATAACTAATGTCGGTTTTTAATACTATTTATTTGAATTGTACTCCTACGCAAAGCTTAACTGTTAGCAAATACCTTATTGCCTAATAGAGCTATGAGTATAACAACAATAGAAAAGTTAACATGACGGTTACCAGGACAGAATTAGGAAAAAAAATGGGTAAATCTCAAACAGCATGGATTAAGGAAGATTATGATGAAATTTGCTGAACTTACAGTTTAAACAAAAAACATATTAAAGTTTATTTTTTGTATTTTATTGCACTCACGTTAATCGTTTATACCTTCACATTACAGAATCACAACAACGCGTCCGGAACAATCGCCTGCGGAAGATACTACACAGCTGCCAATAACTGTCAGCGAGACTGTTGAACGTGACGCCCTCGTCTCTCTCGAGTCACAGCCGCCAGAATACAGCGGCGTTTTCGCAACACCCTCTATAACCATCACCGACGAAACAGACTCCAGAATATCCAGACCCAGATCATCTACGTCGAGAAATTCCTTATCCTTAACTAGAGACTACCTTCGTAGATCGTTCGTCCGTAAAAGCGATTCAGCTAAGAGCATCCGATCGAGTCTTCGAAGGAGTTTTAAGTACGGTGGTGCCTTAACCAGTAGTCACGAACATTTGGTGCGCGGTGCTGAGCCTATTTCCAGTACTGTAGCTATGTCGACCGTTAGCACTTCACACGACTCACATAGCCGCGCCTCTGTCATATGAGTTTTTCTTAGTCCGCCTTACATAATGGCATCACGAATATTTTTATAGATTTCCTAAACCCGTTGCAATGTATTTAAAGTGTATAGGAATGGAAATACAGTAACCATAGGTACTTAATGCTGGTTATTGTATCATTTGGGTGTCCCTTATACCTTAGGAAAACCGGAATTTAATTCATGCGTAATAACGTATGTACGTAATAAACGTTCCCAATCCTCGAATAACGTATGCGTGTAATGGACCCGTTTTAATGTTTTTTTTTTGTATCTTTTCCGCGACTGATCGTCGTCGTTTGTTATTAATTCGTGTTAGGTTTTAAGCTTAGATTCGTGATTGTTAGTACTTAATCGACCCTAACATAATAAGTAGTCATAATGAAGAGGAATCTCAGTTACTCCAATATTTTTTAAACATTGTTAATCCTTTATTTTGTGTAAGCACAATAAATGAGC
This sequence comes from Tholera decimalis, assembly GCA_943138885.2. Taxonomy (NCBI): domain Eukaryota; kingdom Metazoa; phylum Arthropoda; class Insecta; order Lepidoptera; family Noctuidae; genus Tholera; species Tholera decimalis. The sequence goes on along the minus strand of OW964563.2, from coordinate 28,899,415 downwards.
CATTTAGCTAGATGTATAAGTATAGCATAAGTGTACTTACATATACTTAAATTGATAATAACCTCAGAGCTTAGAGAAAATGTATTTAATTAACATTTGGAAAATGTGAAGACGATTGTTAACAGTTATTTTTTAAAGGAAATTGTGAAATAAAACAGACTAGAAATGTGTTCTCGTTAAATTATTATGAGCGTGTTTTTTCTAAATTATGAGAATGTGACATTGGCAATGAATGCTGTCTAGTGTTTGTGTGATAACTTGTGAAGATCGTTGTCCCTCGCCTGTCGATAATATTAAGATATGTGTGAAAACCCCATTTTATTATAGAGTGAGAATGTCTATTTTAAACTTCGATACATAAATGTCGATATAGGTTGCAATTTTTTATATTCCATTTTATGGACATAATAATCGTAAATCGAAAATGTACTAAATAAATTAAGAAATGAGTGTTCGATGGTAGCTAATAATATCTGATAATTGGCAGCAACCCTTTAGATCATCTAGTTTTATTTAGAATCGATATAAAAGGCTGAGATATCGAGTGTGGCACTTGCTGGCTTCATGGCTGGTCATGGATTGTCGAATAGTCTGTTCATAATTTCAAAGATATAGGGTACACGAAAAGTCTAATTTCTGATATTTAATAAGTAATTGAGGACCAAATCAGGGCACGATTAGATGGACCTATGACCGTGGCCAAGCCAGGAATGGCCACATAGATATTATCAATCGGACATAATTATAATGCTAGGTTCACATCACTTTATCGAGGTGCGTCGTGGTGCAAATAAACGTAAGTCTGAACTGAGTCTCATTGAGCCTGCGTCACACCAGAACCAGTTTTGTAGCAAATTAACAGCGCCAGAAGGTGCTACTACACAACATAATGTGGGCCGAGCTTAATAAATTATTGAATGAGTGTTGATTGTGTCAAGTACAATGAATCTAGTTCAGTAAGCAAACCGGTTGTTCTATAGTTCTAGGTAATAATAGCGGCTTCTTTAGTTCCTTTCTTGCATTTACGTGAAACCGGCTACTCACTATAAAAATGTATATTGTACTTTCTAATATTTTATGGCAATGGTACTAATAATTCATACGTTCCAAAAGTGTGTAAGATCTGCAAAAACGCACATATTACTCTGCACAAGTCAGTCATCAACTATGTGCCTAATTATTTAAGATATGAACGTTTAATCATTCATTTTATTAGGCTAGTTAAACTTTTTATAACGAAATCTCAAAAGTAAAGCATTTGTGTCATACATTATCTTTGAGGCGAGATGAAGATCTCAAATGTGTTGTGAACTGACGCTACCTTCATCAGTATTAATTTGGTTGTATTTGCAATATAAGTATAAGTAGTGCGTAGCTGGCTCAGTGCATTTTGTGTTCTTCAAAATTTTATTGTTTAGTTCTAGTCACCAATGCTTCCACCTTGAGTTGTAAACAATTACGTACCTACATCACATTTTACTAAAGCATATTACAATTTATTATTATTTAAGCACGTTTTTATTGCACTTCTTTTATAATTTACCCTTTTTATTTTGAGTTTACGCATTCTTTTACATTCCATATTGTTGCGATGTTTATAAATTAGATATTAAAACATTTTTACACTACCATGAATATATCGTTTCATTTTGACCTATTTCGTCCTGACGCACGGTGGGCTGAAAATCGGCTTTCATAGACTTAGGCATTTTATTTTGCAAGTGCGAGTTTTTTTGCCGGATATCACTTCTATTAGTTATAACAATATACAAAAATGACACCAGAATTGATTCTGCACAGAAACGAAGGAATTATAATTTTTTTACGAAAATTTTGTATGGAGCTAGTATGAAAAATCGAAATATCTCTAAAACGGCAGCGATAACCGTAATATCCTTATAGGGGGTTATAGTACTAATTATTTATGATTTTTTGACATACGTTACATAATGGTTGTAGATGCCTTTTTTTTTTAAAAATCGTCAAAATATTTTTATTTATTTTTACATATTTAAACGTTCCTTTTAGTGTTTAAGTTGAAGAATTCAGAGCTTTAACAACTCTTATCATAAAATAGCATCACCCCTATAGACCTGAAGGACTAGACAGAGGTGTGTAGTGTCTTGTTGATCTTGTAAGATTTCCAACAATACCAAATAGTTGAATATCAGTGTCAAAGTGCCCATGCTGTCGCTTCTTTTTGAAAGATAGGGGAATGAAATTGTTAATTGATCATACCCTAAAAGTATGATTACAACATAACCGGACACATAATAATAATAATATCCTTATAGGGGATTATAGTACTAACATTATTTATTTTAACATACGAAACTGTTCAAAACGATCCATGAACTGTGTCAAAGTTAAGAACATCGTTAGGAAGCATGCTTTTTCCCCAAATATTAAGAATATGTGAAAAAAAAAAGACTGTATATAAACTTTTTATTGATAGGTAATTTAAATAAAACAGAAGTAACAAAAATAATATCTAATAAATTCAATTATACAAAATACATATTTGAAACTATAATTTATGAAATTATTAACTAAACATATTGGTACAATAAACTAACATAAATAACAAAAGAACATAAAGAAAAATAATTAAATTTTACAAATTTTCTTTACAACTTTCGTTGTCGGACTCCAATTCCGAGTCAGAATCCAGATCGGATATACCTACAAACTCGAACTCAGTTTCCGGAAACTGTATTAGGTCGAGAGTTTCAGCAAAAAAGGTTGTCTTCCTTTTGGCATCTAACTTCGGCCTTTGTGCACTTAGAAAAGGATCCGAAGAAACAACAAGCATATTTAGGATATCTTGATTAGAATCTTGCCTGCTTCTTTTCCGCGAATGATGTTCCCGGAACCTCCTAAAATCTTTGTTTCGAGACTCTGAGGCTTCTTCCGAGAGAGTCCCAATCGGGACAATATCATTTTTTTCGATTATGTCAGCTCCGTGTATTAATAGTTTATGTACGGTTGATGACATGTAGTACCAGTCGTATAATTCCACGTACTTTTCTGCTGTTTTGCGAGCAAAATCTTTAAATTTGATGACATCGATCTTCTCACCAGATGTTATTGCTTGCAAAATAACAGCAAATCTTTTTATCAGGTTTTGATCCAACCCAGTAATAGCTGCAGTTTTATTGGGAAACTCGAAAAACTTCCTTGCGGTATTCCCGTCATTGGTAGTTCCCGAGCCTTGTTTTACTATATCAATTAACAGATTGAGCTCCTCTTTAAATTTATTTTGAATGTTTTTTTTTCTATTTTGTAACATATCTTTATGCTCATTACTTCTTGCTGCCCACTGTTTGAAGTCAAGTCTGTACGCAATGTGTAACAGACATTCCATGCAATTTATACGGGCATGTAGGGATGATAGGCCAAATTCATATATGTCAGAACACACAGTTTTTGATGTTACAGCATCTAAGTGGTTCATTTCTGTTGGTTTTGCTAAGCACAGGTAGCATGATGCATTTGATCTAGCTTCAGAAAGGTACGTGCAGACTTTTGCGTCGATCATTGTCATCATTAGTTTATGAGTCACCCTGTTACTATTAATGCACTCTGTGGGGTTAAGGGCCTCAATTTCCTCATCCATTTTTCTTTTGTTATCAATGACAACTGCATGGCTTTCTTTTACAAAAGTGAACTGAACCGGACGACAATAAAAAGTTGAGCATGGTTTCGGGTTTGTCCATATAGTATTATCTCCATCTGTCAGTTTCAGTGGCACCAAGGAGGTCATGAAAATGCTTGAATCATCATGCTCGCCGTCCATTTTCTGCTTGTATCGGCTTTGATTGGAAGCACCATCAAATCCCCACTTCGATATCAGCTTTAACTGCTTATTTTCCACATTATCAGAAAGACTTTGAAGAATCCGCTTCACCGTGATGTCAAGTAAAGCTTGAAGTGTAATTCTAGCTGATGAATCCGTAACTGATACTGATTGATTAGGAGGGTAGCATGCAAGCTTAGTTTGTTGCAGTTTATAGTAGGATGGGTAAATATCCTTAGCACCTTCCCGAATGGCAGTCTCTCGCAACGTAATATATTGCCACTTTGAAAGCTTAAGTGAAAGAAGCAATCCAAGTGCTTTCTCTGGTGTAAATATTACTGTTTTCTTAATGCTTTCCTTGATTTTAACGGCAGCTTCTGGATTTTTGATCATATAATTGATTACAGATGCGATATCTTCATAACCTTCTTCTTTTAAACGTGCTGCAGCTGCATATGCCAATTCACAGGAATCCTCGCCTATGTGCTCACTAGATCTTCTCTTTTTCTGTTTGCTTCCCAGATCTTTGAATGGTTTTCGGGACCTTTTTGTCATTGTTCCAACAGTCGATGATGTCGAAGGTTCTGGAGAGACTGAGCGTGCTCTTGGTATCTCATCAACAGTTGGTTCTTGATTTATTAAAGTTTGCACGCAACTCGGCCAATCAATATTTGCTTGCAACCACTCTCCGTACGTATTTCTAAACTTATCAAAGAATCGTTTAGATTTCTGCCACCTGTTTAAAGCAGCTCGCGTGAATCTCCGGCAAAATTCTTTGAGAGTTACTTGATCTTCGGCAGAAAGGCAATCGCCTATGCGGGACACAATTGCACTAAACAATACTTCATGATTAAATGAAGGACACTCACTTTTTAGAAGAACAAACAAATCTAAGTTGGTGATTAAACTTTCCATTCTAAGATTTTGTAGTCGCAAAGCAAATAGTTTTAGTGTTAGCAGTTACACGGTTGTGAACAATCTAAATTATGGAACAAAATTATAGCCCTTTTATTGTATAAAGTCAATAATTAGTTAACTACCCTCATTAAAGTTATAAAAGATATGATAATAAAAATTTATAATCGTCAAAAACATTTCGTAGAACTCATAGTAGAACTAATCAACATTAGCAAATCACATTAGCTCACTAATTATAAAAAGGTGAATGCAGTTCTTAGTTGGTATTGTTGCGAGATATTTCAAATCATTTAATCACTTAATAGGCTCATTAGAATCAGAAGACTACAACCATCATTCTAATTACTTAATTACTTGTCATCAGACTCATTAGATGACTACACAATATGTTATTTTGTATTTTGAACGTATGCAAGGTTTTAAAATTCCTTTTGTGTCGATATTATTATGTGTCCGGTTATGTTGTAATCATACTTTTAGGGTCAATTTCATTCCCCTATCTTTCTAAAAGAAGCGACAGCATGGGCACTTTGACACTGATATTCAACTATTTAGTATTGTTGGAAATCTTACAAGATCAACAAGATACTACACACCTCTGTCTAGTCCTTCAGGTCTATAGGGGTGATGCTATTTTATGTTAAGAGTTGTTAAAGCTCTGAATTCTTCAACTTAAACACTAAAAGGAACGTTTAATATGTAAAAATAAATAAAAATATTTTGACGTTTTAAAAAAAAAAAGGCATCTACAACCATTATGTAACGTATGTCAAAAAATCATAAATAATTAGTACTAAAACCTCCTATAAGGATATTACGGTTATCGCTGCCGTTTCAGAGATATTTCGATTTTTCATACTAGCTCCATACAAAATTTTCGTAAAAAAATTATAATTCCTTCGTTTTTGTGCAGAATCAATTCTGGTGTCATTTTTGTATATTGTTATAACAAATAGAAGTGATATCCGGCACAAAAACTGGCACTTGCAAAATAAAATGCCTAAGTCTATGAAAGCCGTTTTTCAGCCCACCGTGTGACGTCGACGTTGTTTAGTAGGGAAATAACCAACGAATTAGGAATGATATAGAAATATAACTCTCTAACGAAGCCCGCTAAAACATGGTTCCAAACTCATACCACTAAACTGATAATACGAATGCAACACGCGCACAAACAAAACAAAATACTTTGCTAAATTTATTTTCTGCGCATGGATCCGTCAATTCATTCATTTGGGGCGCTGTTTTATTTAGTAAGATAATGTTAGAGTGAACTGAAATATCGAATCAAGCGAGTGCGAACGAGATGGATTGTTTTGTGACTTCGAGTGGCGAGGATGGTGTTATGCAGTATGCAGTAGGAGTCAGTCATTTATTATGAACTCAAATATTATAAATTAATATTAAACCTCGTTACATTAAGTTTACAAAAAGTGTAAAGCTTCATAAAAGGGAATGCCCATCGGCCATATAAAAAAATTCCTGAAATGAGCAAGAGTGAAATATACGCCAAATGTAGGTAACCCATTACAATTTCAATAATTTTGGTCGTAATAAGTTAAGGATGCCAAGTCGTCGTTTAGGCGGGTCCAACCTAAGTCCGTGTTTAAAAATGGGTATCGTGTGCACAACTAAAATCAAAATCTTCGAAAAATGACCATAGTCGTTGCTATACCATAAAAAAGCAATCCGTATGTAACTCAATTCGCAAGCGCTATTGTAGAATCAAGTAAACAAACAATCGAAAATGCAGTAGTGTCAAACTGTCAGTCTGTCAGTAGGTAAGGCAAAGGAGATGTGATTCATACAGCCTACGATACGTTTTCTATTCAAAAAATATTTGATTTTAATTAATATTGACATGCATATATTATTTTTTTAGATTAATGGTACACATTAAATTAATAATTACTGTGCACTAAATCTGCAAACTAATTCGTTAGAAATTATTTTACGATTCCTGTTTGGCTGAATGCCACTTAATAGTGTCAAATAAACACTGACCTCAAATAAGAATGAATTAAACGGATATTGGGTTAAATATTTTAATGATTTCCATATTTTTATATCCTACTTAAACAAACTTGAAAATTATTTAATTATACATATTTTATGTTAAAAAGAATTAAGGACTATTCGCAGTTTCTGTCCATTTCAAGCATTTGGACAACACCCTTTGGAAACGAATAAGTTATTTTATTACTTACCTGATACCTACTTTAAATGGAAATCATTATTTCTTCAGGATCTACCGAATTTTATATTTATTAATTTCTTGAAGTACATAAATAAGGTAAGAACTCAACAACTAGCCCCGCATCAGAAGAGCGTTAGGCTTATAAGCTCTGAAACTAGATTTATATATATATATATAATGTGTGAATAGAGTAAATTTGATATACAAGGTGGTTTTTAAAAAGTACGAGCCAAAATTTAAGGGTACTCGAGGTACTCAAAACAAAACTTTGTTGTTTAGTAAAATGGACAGAAATATCTCCTAAATATTGGCTGGCTCTATTTATCAGCTCATATACGGAGTGCCGATTTAATGACCTACATTGTTTCAACGTGGTGTAATACCTACTGATAACATAAAACACATTAGACGTGATTTAAAATTTGTATTCTTAAGCAATCCTTAAATTAAGTTATTAGGATTTACCAGAATTTTTCACGAAATGCTGTGCAACAGTACTAACCGTACAAATAGGTACAGCTGATTTTTTAGCATACGATAGCCCGTGCGTGACGAATATATGTCTTCGTTGCCAAAATGTATGGAGCAAACCCTACTGGCATTAGTTGGTAACCAGTCATCCTCTCTTTTTTTCTAAGCGGACTGCTGCAATCCACTGTAGTCGTCAAATCTCTTTTTTGGGGAAACTAAAATAAGAAACACACAGGCAAACCAATCCATCCAATTTATAAAACTCTGTACTTAATATTAAATATATAATAGTTAGGTATTAAAAACTGGCCGGCTACCTGTTGCATAATACTGACAACTCGTGATTGTCTACACGAAAATAAAACACGAAATTATTTTACTTACGAGTGATAAGCTATCCCAGTTAGTTTTTTACTTCCTTCTTTCCGTCTTTTACACCACCTTACTATGCAGGAGGTCATTTTTATCCCTCAGAAACGAGCTTTTTCTTGGATTTTTCACTAATCAACACGATTCTGGCGTCTGTCACTGAGCGCACGTCAGACTGAGAGGCGCTTTGATTGTATTTTTTTTTCCCCGCCTACTTGATTGTATTTTGCGTGGAACCATTTTTGAGCGGAGTTCGTGTTCTATATCATTCCTAATTCGTTGGAAATAACTATGTACAGTCACGGACTATAATTGATAAGCCACTTTCAAGATTTCCAATTTTGCAGTTTTATACATTCACGAGATTACACGATTAAACACGAACTCAAACCGAATGCTCGGAAACAAAATTACAAATTACTAATAATCGGAAATCAAGGAACTTGTACCTAAACTGGAATGCGGACGCGAAGCTCAAATCCGTTCCGAAGAGTATACCCTCGAAGGACCTAGCTATCTCTTTCTAGTAGTGTGGATATCAATTCGCGATAAACGTAAGGACAATTTTATTTGATGCAATATTTGCAGGTTTTTTAAGACATTTATTATTAACCTTACAAATGATATATTTCTGTTACCGCTATAACAAAAATTAATTAAAATAAATATTTAAGGGACAACAGTTGTGATTTTTTTGGCGCTTTTTACAGGTAATGGTTCCGTACCATTCATTACCTACCTATAAAAATACCCTTTAAGCGCGAGTCCGACTCGTACTTGGCCGGTTTTTTTATTAACAACGTATTAAATAGAAAGAAAGAAATAAATTCAATTATAAATACAAAGGTCTGTATCGGTATGTTACGCTTTCACGGTTAAATCACAGAGCCGCTTTCGAAAAAATTTGGCATGGTGATAGTTTAAAACCCTGGGTTTCAAAACTATATAGGGTTCTTTCTATCTCAGATTTTTGAACAGTTGCTCGGTAGCGCGATATAACAGAATTCCACGCGGGCGAAAAGCTAGTTCTCAATATATATCTGAGGAACTTATATTGAGCGCGCTAATTTCTATAATAAACCCTTCCTTATGCGGACTAAATGCAAAATTGGTTTTGTTAAGCAGACTTTATTGCGTTGAATTATAAACTTTCAAAGTGGTTAAGACCCGTGATACAAATACAATTATTGCAGATACAGAATTAATAACAGAATCACCAGCTGGCAATTCTTCGAAGGCTTGGCCTTGATAGGCAGTGGTATAGACGTCCAAACAAACGTGCATTAATTGGTAATCTACGTTTATTCGACACTTGTACGGTCAGAACCAGTAGACTAAAAATAAAATTATGCAATGTTTATATATAGGTAATTAAAACTACTAAAACCCTTCATGAAAAACGATGATTATAAATAGAAAGAATAACAGAAGAGATATAATTTATTAATATATATATTTATTTAGGTTAACCTACAATTGTTTACACTATACATTTGTATGAAACAGTCATATTACATTTATAAGTATAACAATTAATTACAGGCTAACACCACATGTGCTATTTAAGGTTAGAAATCAATATTATTAACATACATAATTCTAAACATAAAGGAGATCGAATGACAATTATAAGGTTATTATTATTAGGTTGGTTCTATATTTTCTAGTTCCTCATATGTTGCAGCTGCAGGTTTGTTACAAGTTTGGCTTGACACACAACCCTAAAAAATGTATTACACTATTATTAGTTAAAAGTATGGAAATAATCTTTAAATTATGAATTATTATTATTATTTGTCGACATTAACTAACTGCAGTGGATAAAAGTTAAGTAATTATGTTATAAGTAATTATTAATATAATAAACTACACTTTTACAAGTGTAGCAAGTTTGCGTAGCTGAGTTATTGGCCAAAATGATATAAAATATTTTTGCCATCAATTTGCTAAGCAAAAGTAAATAAATCAACTAAAATGTCGACTTTTATGCTTATTAATTTGACTCCTTTCATAACTTTCACTTACCAGATCTTTGAATGTGCCCAGTACAGGTTGTATATTCTTTCCTTTAGTGGGTTTCAATATTATAGTTCTTAAAACATTTATTTGTTTCGCTTTAACAGGAATCTTAAATAATAATAGATTGATGAGAACAAAATTTAGTATTTATGGTTAAAGATTGATTCAAAATGAAAATTCATCTTGTTATGCTCATATTCTATTTCGAAACGGTGATCTTCATGTCATTTGTAATAATTGATAACTTACTTTAGGGAAAATGGATGGAATTGCATCATTTGATCTTGTTTCGAAATGCAATATTTCTTCGGGCTTGAAATGGCGGCTACAAATTTTGGAATCATTTCTGACCTTTTTCTGTGTAGAACACTGAGCCACCGGTCTCGAAGTAATGGTAAAAAAATGGAAATAAATGGCAACGTAGTAATTGCCATGTATAGTATAATATATCACTACTAATTGTTACAAATTCATTTTTAGGAAAGCTTAAAATAACAAAAAATAATAAATATAATGAGAAGAAAGAAAATTATAAATAAGAAGAATAAAGAGACGAACATCCACTTTTACATTGAAAACATAGTCACCCTAAATGCAATTTGTAAACAAAGTCACAAAACTTACTTAAAAAAGGAAATTCCAGACCCGGGGTACCCTTCACTCTTGCGATTAACCACAAAACACGTTCTTACCATGGTTACAGTATCTTGCACTTTAATATTACGAAAACTCACAAAATTAAATATAATGCAAATTTACAAACATACAGATGTCAAGTAAACGCAAAGAGTAAAGTAATATACAGGGTAAACGTCAGACGGCAACGTAGTAATTGCCATGTATAGTATAATATATCACTACTAATTGTTACAAATTCATTTTTTTTTTGTTTTAAACATCTTGTGTTTGCATGGTAAAATAACTTTAATTTTCATTAATATGCCTACAGTAATAATGGTAATTCATTTTAAAGATATAATTCCAAAGAAGTTTAAAACTAGGTGTTATTACTACAACAGAAAGGTCGAAAAAATTACCATTGAAATAAATATTTTTAATCTGACACACAGAAGAAAGGGACACAGTCCACACACGCACTGTCTCGCTCGGAACGAATAGTTCCTTCAGTTTTATGCGTGCAAGTTTATACTCTATTGTTTAACAGCTAAGAAAGACTTTCTGTATTCTCTGAATCATTCGTAAGCAATCCAGTTAGTAGGTAGACATGTATCATCTATGTAGGTAGAAGATCCTTGTCGGAAATAGTCTTATCCATAGAGGTTGAAGAATGACTATAAGTTGTCAATGATAAATCCATACAACGGTGCTCACGTGTATCCCATCTATTTGATACTGACCTCCTTTGAAATAGTCCTCATTAAATACTCTTTATTTCTGAAATCCTATCCGAAGACAGAGTGACAGTTGAAATGTCGATGTCAGAAAAGATTTGGAGACGAAAATTAAAACATAGTGTATTACATACTCTTTGACGAAAATTTCGAATTTTGGTGAATCGTAGCCGTAGTTATTAACGCGAAAATGCCAGCTGCAATTTCTGAAGAAATTCGCTATAGAATCATAACAATGCATCAGCAGGGTCTGAGCATTCGTGCAATTTCGAGAGATCTGCACTTGACGGTGAGCTTATTCACTCATTCTATATGTTTTTGATTTTTTTAAAAAAGGTAATTATCTAAGTCCATTAACTTGAAAGTTGTTATTTTTTTAGCGAAACACCGTTTCTTTGTGGGTAAGACGATACGCCGAAGAAGGACATATAAATGATCGTCGCCGAAACAACCATCGCCCTTCTGCATTAAGCGAAGCTCAGAGAACTGAAATGCTCCGCGAATATGAAGTTGATGGATTTATACCAACGCAGCGTTACGTGGAACGTTTTGATGTGAATCCCAGAACCATCCGAAGGCATCTTCACTCAATGAATTTGCATCATAGGATTCCTGCCTACAAAGTCGATATGACAGACGCTCATAAAACCGCACGTGTAAATTTCGCACACCGATTTTTAAATTTTTTGTGATGAGAAGTCATTCCAATCAAGCGATCATGGCCGCTTACACCTATGGCGATATAACAGTTCACGGTATGATGCAGATAACGTCATACCCAATAGGGAATCAGGAAGGATAACTGTTAATATGTGGGGTTGGATGAGCTCCGAAGGTGTAGGCGAGCTTGTTCAACTACCACCTCGTGCAAATGCCGTGAACTATATAAGGATTTTGGAAGATTTTATGCTTCCGTCTGTAAGGATTGTGTATCCACAGCACGAAATGGAAAATATTAATTTTGTTCACGATAATTCTGCCATACATCGAGCAAGGACTGTCAGGGCCTGGTTTGAAGCACATCCAGACATAACGGTGATTCCATGGCCAGCTAAATCCCCGGACCTGTATCCCATAGAAAATCTGTGGGGTTTAATCGTGCAGCGATGGGATCACCGCACAGTGTGTTTTTTACCTCAAAAAAGTGACATTTTATTTTTATTGCCCAATCCTACTAAGCTTTCTATAATGAATATATGACGAGAACTCCCAGATGACAAATTTGAAAACTTGATTTTTAAAAAAATCTTAAAGTTTTCGTGACCTTCACGGAAAAAATATTGAAATTAATTCTTAAAAAAAAAGTTAATCAGAAATCAGTGTTAAATTTAATGCAGGTATTTGAAGCGATCTTAGGCGCGTATCATTCCATTTTTATTTCATCAAAATTCATGAAAATATTCACAGAAAAAAATGTTTTACTGAATTTCGTATTTATTTTTTTATTCCTTTTTTAGCCCGAAGTAGAACCTCTACCTAGAACCAGTTGATTCCTCATACTAAGGTTTATCACCCGTAAAAATACTACATTCCACTTTGGCGTAGGTTTTGAGAAAACTATTTTCAAAAATATATGTTAGGGCTGTCAACTATTTTGACCTTTCTATTTATGATGAGAAATCTTATTTTAATTTGATATAAACTGCTTGTTTTAGAGTCAATACAGATAATATTGCAATCAGTTGGTGATGTGGTACACTTTTTAAGTGGACAGTAAAAATCATAAATATGTGATACTAGCTTCCGCCCGCGACTTCGTACGCGTGGGAAGCTTTTCCCGCGCAAATCCTGATCCCGTGGGAATTTATGGATAAAAAGTAGCCTATGTGTTATTCCCGGATGTCAACTATCTACTTACCAAATTACATTCAGATCCGTTCAGTAGTTTTTGCGTGAAAGAGTAACAAACATCCATCCATCCTCGCAAACTTTCGCATTCGTCGCTCGCATAGCGTCGCTCCTGGCTGCCTTCTCTTCGGCGCAGGCCGAGGCAAAACGAAATCTCGTCGAGTCTCTATTGACATCGCACTCAGGTACGCCGCCCAGTGTGAACTCCGGCACTGTCATCATCATCATCGTCATCATCATCATCATCATCATCGTATTCTGGGAATCTCGTCAAATTCACCTCGCGCTTCAATGGTTCGTCGGAGTATCCGGAGGCGGTCGAGGCATTCATAGACGCCGTCGAGATGTTTATGGATTGCGCTTCGGTCAGCGATGAGATGGCACTTCGTGGACTCCCCATGTTACTTCATGAGCAAGCAACAGTTTGGTGGCGTGGCATCCGTCATGAAGTTACGTCATGGCCAGAAGCTGTCAAGCGCCTGCGTTCGATGTATGGCATACCACGGCCACCGTACAAATTATACAGTGATGTTTTCGCTGCTGAGCAAGGGTTGGAACGCGCCGACATTTCTATCGTAAGATTACGATCTCTGTTGGCAAAACTACCGTATCAATTACCAGAGAAAGCGAGACTGGACATGATTTATGGTCTACTTCACAAGAGAAAAGGTAGCGGTTATCAAGAGACTCTGTGAGTAATATTGAATCGCTGATAGAAAAATCTCGCAGTATAGAAGAATCGTTGTTGGAGAACTCCGCGTCACTGTCGTCGTCGTGTTTAACTACGAGGCCTGCCCGCGTGCTCAGCGAGTGCGCGCAGCAACACGTCGCTCCGGGATCAAGCTCGACGCCGCCGCCGGGTTCGCGCCACCCGCGCCCCTACTGCGCTGCGCAGTCCGGTCGTGAACGAGCGCAATCGCCGCGTAGTGACCAGTGTGTGAACAAAAGTGATAACAGTGATAAGAAGTTGTTCTGCGTGTATTGTAAGGCGCGAGGACACGTACGAAACTCCTGTGATAAGCTAAGTAAACGATCTCTTTCTACTAACTCTGGCACATCTTGCTATAATTGTGGTGAAAAAGGTCACATTAGAGTTAATTGTCCTAAAGGTAAACAAGATAGCGCCGGAGATAGTATCTCAAATGTTAAGTCAGAAAATGTGTTTTCTTCTGTTTATATAGATAGTAAGAAGTTATGTTCGCATTTTGTTCAGCCTCGTACACCTCATACCTACCTTGTCATGGGAATCCGAACGCGAACCCATTCAGTGTGCTTCCGTGAACGTACTGAGGACGGATGAGGGCGCTATGTTATCAGAGTCGGAGAGGTCGACGTTGGGGAATCTTTTATGTGAGTACTCCGATATTTTTGATTTAGTCGGAGAGCTTACACCATTTGCGGAACATCACATAGATACCGGCGACCATCCGCCTATTGCTTTGCCCCCGTATCACGTTACGCCTACCAAGAAGGAAATCATGCATGCCGAGTTAGACAAGATGTTAGCGGAGGACGTGATCGAGGAGTGTGAATCCGCCTGGGCAGCACCGTGCGTCTTGGTACCGAAACGTAATGGTACGTATAGGTTTTGTGTCGACTACCGAAAGTTGAACGCGGTCACTAAGACGGATGCGTACCCCATGCCGCGTATTGACGAGCTCTTACAGTCGACCAAGAAGGGTTGTGTAATGAGTTCTCTAGATCTTCACAGTGATTACTGGCAGGTAAGGACCGCCGATCGTGACAAAACTGCGTTTGTCACGCCCTTTGGTACCTATCGCTTCAAACATATGCCGTTTGGCCTTAAGAATTCGCCAGCGACGTTTCAGAGGCCCTGCAGTCACGAAAAATACTTTGCGCGCGTCACCCGTGACAGTCTCTGTGCGCCCGCGCCCCTATCTTATGTTCCTTGTATACGTAATTGTAACGTTATAGATTTATTCTTAATCATAAGAACGTGTACCTTTATGAATAAAGTTTTATGTAACGTTATAATACCCATTTCCCTATAATTATATTTTTCCGATGAAGTGTAAATGTAAATGTAAATGTAGCGCGGGAAGGGGTTCACCCTCGTTAGGCTTTTGCTGAAACCCCGCGCTTATACATGTAACATGGAGGAACGGGGGTGAGGCACTATGGAGTCATTCCAGACCCATGGCGCCATTTTGCCTCAGCAGGGGCTTACCCAACCTGCTGGGGGATGTCCGTTCGGGCCCCGACCGGCGGACTCTGGGCTAGGGGGACATGAGGGCGCCAACCTTCATGTCGGTACACGAGTGGTAAGCGAAGCTGTGGACTGTGCCACAGCCGACACCTCTCAACCTCCGGGGGTGTCTTCAAATAGGCAAGGAGGGTGCACTAGACTTCACTTATATGAATGTTTCTCTGAAGAAAGTAAAAAAAGAGGAAAAACCGCTCACCCGAAGATCTCACTTATTCAGAATTATTGAAAATAATTATCCGGGAACTTGGACCTAATTTAAAAGCTTTGTCATCGAATGACACAAAGACTACTTATTGACAAAATCAGCTTTTTCTTTACTAAAACGATGAAAATGTTCAGGGCTTGCAAAAGCAATAAAAAGCTCTTCAAAAAAGGCATAAGACATATTTAGAAAGGTCTTTTATTGATGACTTACCAGAACATTTGAAATGTCATACCCACGATCCACACGAGACCACTAGCGTATCTATTTGTCTTGAGCCTGAGCCTTCTCCAGAGCCCGGACCTTCAGGCAGTTCTCAGAACAGAAGTTTAAGCTACAGACAGGAACTAAGGTCGAACAAACGCATGGAGGAATTCATGCAAAATGAACCGCCAACCAAACTCATCAAAGGTTTTGTTTCGGCGATATCAGCTCCGCCAGAAAATAAAATGAACCCAAGATCTAAAAAAGACCTAGAAACAGTTATTTAGTTATTTCTTGAATCGCCAACCCGGGCTTCGGAGGTTTACAAAAAAATTTCATCAGAACCACAACCCTATACTCCCGAGGAGGCTTTGGGAGTGATGATCGATAGAAAATTAAGCGTGGAAACCTACAAAGACATACAACGGGATCTGAAAAGTCGGGATTACCCAGTTTATCCACCATATTCTCAAGTGTTTCTGGCAAGAAAAGCATGTTATCCTACAGAAGAAATAAATTTGTCAGATGTTGAAGCATCAGTTTCTTTGAAAGGGTTGCTGACAAACACCTTAAAAAGGATAGTGCAAAGTAGCGAAGAGAGCTTTACGGAATTTTGCGATCGCAAAAAATAACAGAATTAAATTGTGTGTTTGAAGGATCTTGGGGATTTGACGGCAGCACTGGACAGTCGTTTTATAAACAAAGCTTCGATCGATCTGATCAGGACCCTCTTGCTAATGAAAATAGCCTGTTTGCCACCACTTTTGTGCCCCTGCGTATTCAAGCTGATAAAAGTTACGCAATCTAGCTTAATCCAACAACCCAGTCATATCGTTTTTGCCGCCCCTTACGCATCCAGTACAAAAAGGAAACAAGTGATTTGATTCTCAACGAGAAGGCTTGGGGAGAAGACCAGATAAGAGATTTAACACCTATAACTATACAGACAACTAAAGGGTACACAATAACTTTTACTTGCAATTTAACATTGAGTATTTATAGATGGAAAAGTTTTAAACATAATCACCGGAACCTCCTCACAATTACGATGCCCCTTCTCTAAGTTGACATCTAGCAATTTTAATAATTTGGAAATGTGCTATTCTAAACCTGCTATAAAAGAAAATATGGAATACGGCATAAATCCACTCCATGCTTGGATTCGTATTTTTGAGTTTTTATTGCATCTCGGTTACAAAAACGATCCAGCTGTGCAGAAATGGCGAATCAATAAAAACACTGCAGAGAGCCGCATAGTGGAAGAACGAAAAATACGAATTCAGGGCGAAATAAGAAGCAAAATGGGATTATTGGTGGACATAGTGAGGCCTAACGCAGGTACCACTAATGACGGCAATACTGCTCGAACTGCTCTGTCAGATAAATACCAGCATATGTTTGCAGACATTTTAGGACTCCAATCTTGACTATTAGATGACCTGTATAAATATCCTGGTCACAATAAATTGTGAGTTACCAATAGACTCTACCAAGTTTGGCACCTATTGCAAAGCAGTAACGGAAAAATATGTCGCGACATATAGCTGGCATCCGATGACGGTGACTGTACACAAAATTCTAGTGCACGGTCAAGAGATCATCGATTCCAATATCCTTCCGGTAAGCATGCTCGCTGAACAAGCAGCTGAATCAAGAAATAAATTCTGGCGTAGAGACAGAGAGCAACATTGCCGGAAAATGGAAAGGAAAAAAACCATGCTTGATCTCTTTCACCGTGCGTTAGAGTCATCGGATCCGGTGATTTCAATGCTTCGCTTCCATCGTCGACAAAAGTTTTCTCGGAGTCTTCCTCTACCAGCTGCCGTGCGAAATCTGCTGAAGGCTGTTGATCATGACAAAACAGACTTGCATGCACAAGAAGACGAACATGCAATTGAGCTAGAGTTGTCACAGGAGGATGACAATACTGATGATGAGAATCTAATAATCTTAAGTAATGAATCTAATCTAATTGAGTAAAATAATATTGTTGTAAAAAAAATTATTGTAAGTATATTTGTCTTGTAAATAAATTTTCTTGTAAATAAAATATCAAACATTAATGTAAATGTATGTACACCTTTCTGTTTTTGTTTTTGCACTCCTTTAATTTATTTAGTAATTTTGAAATAAGATTAAGATTAAAATTGTAATTAGGTTTAATTCTATTATTAATAGGCTCTGTATGTAACACCAGATTATGGAAGAGGTCTTTTGTTACAGGTATCTTTTTACTTAAAAGAAGATCTCTGCAATGTTTTTGTTAAAACCAGTTGATTCTGAAATATACTTTATGAGGGGAGGTCTCAGGGTAACTGGAATGATGAACACTGTCTCATATGATTATCGTTTACTTGGTTAAAACACGTTCACAAACATGGGATTCGGACTTAGTTTTTCGTATACAATAAGATCACAAATAAACACATTAGGCACCACATATGAGGAATGAAAGTACACGTTGGTTACCACATGTGAGCACGTGGTTTCGGATAGGTAATTCTTACGTACGAGTCTACAACTAGCGCGCGGGCGGCGGACTGGCGCCTCGCGCGCCCCGCTCGTGAAGCGAGCAGTGCGAGAGAAAGAGAAAGACATAGCTACGATATACTCGCACTTATTCAGTGTACCGTAGTGGCACGCGGTTACGGGATTCCCTGACTGGTCTCGAATGGGTTGCTACATACTCCCCCTCCAGTTCTGGAGAAAGCCCTCGCTCCTGGACTGGTACACTATTAACCTCAGCATTAGCTGGACGTCCGCGTTTCCTTTTAAGATTAACGGGTTTTGGTAAGGAGTCATAGCTGCCTCGGTATCGCGTGAGGTCTTCGGAATGGTATTTACCTAAATCTACATTTGGTTGTTCTGTGCTCGCGATGGTGTACGTCGTTGGGCTTACCTTTTTCATGATCTGGTAGGGGCCATCGCGGCGCGGCAAGAACTTGGAAGTAAGGTCTTTTGATCCTTTACTCAGCAAATGTGATTTCAACATGACTAAATCACCTACCTCGAATGAGTCAGATGGTCGGCGGGAAACGTCGGCATACTGCTTTGTCTTGTCCTGTTGGATCTCGACGCGTTCTCGAACATCTGACAGTGAATGTAGAAAGTTTTCAAGGTAAGGGGTAACTTGAGGGACAAAATTCTCTTTGGCTCTGATTGTGCGAAGATCGTGAACGACTTCTGTGGGTGACCGCATCTCTCTACCAAAGGTCAAATAAGCCGGTGACTTGCCTGTTGTGCGACATTTTACACTATTGAGAGCAAAACGGATGACTGGTAACTTCTTTGGCCAGAATGTGTGGTCGTCTTCCACGAGATGGGCTAGCATTGCCTTCAGATCGCGGTTTTTGCGCTCAGCAGGATTAGCTTGTGGATGATACAGCGGGACAAAATTTTGTTTGATGTCTAGAACTAACATACACTCTCGCATTACTGCGGAAACAAACTGAACACCATTGTCCGAAATAATCCTACGAGGTAAACTGAACCTCATGAAATATTCTTCAATGAGAACATGAGCACAGGCCTCTGCTGTTGCTTCTTTTAGAGCAAATAGCTCCGTCCATCGGGTAGCAGTGTCTTCAATGAGAAAGATCCAACGCTCCCCCTGGTCTCCTTCCGGGAGTGGGCCGAAAAGGTCCATGGCCAGGACTTCGTTTCGCTGGCTCATGACTGGAGTCTGGAGCAGGCCTGGTGGTTTGGTATTGTTGGCTTTATAGCGCTGGCAGTGGATGCAGGCTAAGACATAATCGGTGATTCTTCTCCGCATCCCTGTGAAATAATACAGCTGAGCTACTTTCTGATATGTTCGATCGATGCCTGGATGGCCAGCTGTTTGAGAGTCGTGTAACTCTTTCAAAATATTTGCAACTTGTGGGCTAGGAATAACTAATTGGGGAGATTCACTATCGGAGTCTGGGTTATAACGGTACAGAACTCCTTGATCCATAAGATAACCTCTCTCTAACCATCTTTTTGATGCAACATCATCATGTCCTTCTAGCTCTTTAATAATCTTATCCACTTCAGGGTCAGAAGTCTGTTCTAGGCGAAGCTGATTGGGTGTCTTGGCGGGTAGATCGCAGATTACTGAACAAACACCGCAACTATCACTTGTATCGCTGGAACAAATTGGTCTACTCAGCGTGTCAGCAACGACATTCGCCCTCCCTGGGGTATATTGAAATTGGATATTGAAAGATTGGAGTTTAAGAGCCCAGCGGACTAATCTGCCTGCTGGTGATTTAAGTGAGAGCAACCAGCGTAGCGGCTGATGATCACTACCAATCACGACTGGTTGACCGTCTAGGTAGGGTCGAAAACGCTCCACCGCCCACACTACAGCGAGCGCTTCACGTTCCGTAGTAGAGTAATTGCGTTCAGCTGCGTTGAGGAGTCGGCTGGCATATTCGATAGGTCTTTCCTGATTGCCGTCACCCTGCATTAAAACTGCACCTAAGGCGTAGTTACTTGCGTCAGTTCGCAGAATGAAGGGGCGACTGAAATCGGCTTGAACCAGTATTGGAGCTGAGGTCAGTAGTTTCTTCAGCTCATTAAATGCTTGGGTCTGCTGCATGCCCCAAGACCAGACTTGACTTTTCCTGGTCAAGCGAGTCAATGGTTCGGCAACTTTTGAGAAGTTGGGAATAAATTTTCTGAACCATGAACATGTTTGCAAAAAGGTTCTCAGGTGCTTTAGGTTACCTGGTACCTTCATCTCGAGGACAGCGCTCACCTTCTCTGGGTCGGTGGAAACACCTTCTTGTGTTATAACGTGACCGAGGTATTTAACGCTTTCACGAGCAAAAGCGCACTTCTCCCTATTTACGTGGAGGTTAAACTCAGCCAAACGTTTAAAAACTGCCTCGAGGTCTTGCAGATGCTGTTGGTATCCCTGAGATATTATCAACAGATCATCGTAATACTCTATTAAAGTTACATTTTGTAAAGCAGAGCAGGATCGGAGACGATCGATTGTGCTCTGAAGTAACTCGTCGATGCGTGGCATCGGATATGTGTCAGCTTTGGTGACTGCATTCAAACGCCTGTAGTCGACGCAGAAGCGAATACCTCCATGGGACTTCGGCACCATCAGCGCCGGTAAACACCAAGCTGATTCACACTCTTCTATAATGTCATCTTGTAACATCTTACCTATTTCAGTTTTCATGAGCTCCTTCTTTGAAGGGTTAAGCCGGTAAGGAGGAACAGCAATTGGAGGATGCTCACCTGTATCAATGCGATGCTCTGCATATGGTGTTGGACCTCCCCCTGCTTTAAAGACGTGTGCGTGCCTGGTTAGGACGGCAGCAAGCGCTTGTCGCTCAGCTGGTTTAAGGTGAATACCTTCATCATCCCTGAGTATATCTGTGGAGGCGCAGGCTACGTCACGCGAGGTAGGTTCGAAGCACAAGGTATATTTTACTGTATCAAGGTTACTGAAATACCTGACTTCCTTGCAAAAATCTATAACTACTCCCGCGGCGGTTATAAAATCAATACCTAACAACGTCTCGTTTTCTGTCGAGTCCGGAAAAATTAAGAAAGGAATTGTGATAACTACTTTTTCTAAGCACACCTCTAACATGGTGGTAAGTACATTCATCGTACGGACTACACCGTCAGCAAGTTTAACTTCGCGTGTCGAAGAGCTGAGAGGGTGACCTTGACGTAGAAGGAGAGTATATAGCGTATAACCCGCAATGCAATGTTTGGCGGCGGTATCTATCAACGCGGTACCGGAAAACCCTAAAACTGAAATATTAAAAATCGGTCGTAAGTCGCGACCAATAGGGGGTCCCGTACGATCATTATACAAACATACATCGGTTAAACATAAATACGCATTATCCTTTATATTACTACAAAATAATTGACCATTCTCCTTTACATCATTATTACAAAAATGTGCATTCTCCTTTATAATATTTAGGTTATCATTACAATTATTTAAATTGTCGAACACATTTTGAGAATTATTATTACAATTATTATAAGTCAAAGGTTTTGGGAGAATATTAGCTCTTTGCTTATTTAAAATATTGCACACATTTTCTTGTGGAATTAGATTGTTTTTAACATGGCGACCCGAAATACGACAAGACACAACACCGTTATCACTATTATTATCACAAGAGTCAGAAGTACGAGATTGAACTGAACAGAACGATTTAATATTATTGTCAGTCTCACCTGGCTGTCGCACTTGCAACTTACGACAATTGACTTTGACGTGTCCGAATTTCTTACAATACTCGCAGTTGGGCCGTCGCTTATTCCCGGAGTCCTGTAATGGTGCAGGCGGCGCGGGCGGCGCAGGCGGGGCGGGCGCGGCTAGCGCGGTCCGAGAAGGCGCGTACTGCGGCGCGGCGCCGGGGGTGCCGGCGAGGCGAGGTCCGTAGGCATGCGAGCGTTTTGGCGGGAAAACGCGTGTGTTATCACTATCACGGCCAGCGGCACTATCACGCGCGGCTGTGCACGTTGTCGAAGTTGTTGGCGTTTCTGTTCGCAGTTCACTCGTCGTAGGTGTCACGAGATTAGTCTCGTGGAAAGAGTCTTCAACGTTTCGTGCGAGACGAAGTAATTCAAAGAAGTTATGGCACTCTTCTCTACGTATTCTTTGTCTGATTCTACTATGTAGGAGTCCGTAGGTCATATCTATTTGTGCGGACTCTGTTACGTCACCCTTAGGCAGACGTGCAAAAAGGGCGCGAATACGCGCGACGAATATGTCGGTGTTTTCTTGTCTTGCGGCGTCGCAAATATTTCCAGGTAAATACGATGAGGCGGCCGGCGATCACCATAGGCACATAATAAGTTATGTTTAGCTTCTTCCCATGACGAAACTGAATATTTTATGCCTTGCCACCACGTGGCAGCTTCGTCTTTGAAGAGATATGCCAAACCACGTAATATATTTGAGTCCGATACCTGGGCGCAGTCACTATATGCCTCTATAGCGTCAATAAACGCCTCGACTGACTCCTTCGGTCGGCCGGAAAAGGTTGCTTTGCAGCGGGCTAGGGTATTGTTTCCTAGAAGCGCGAGTGATTCCGGGGTGGATGCATTCACACGCGACACCGAGTTGAACAGCTCCCTGAAGGCTTCTGTTTGAGAGCGTTGCAGAGAAGCGATTATGGCCGCGACGTGCTCACTGGAGAACGTTGCGTTTGCGTCGGGGCGCGGTGAAGAAAACGTGTCCTCGCCATCTTGGTTAGCGGTCGACACGGGCGGCGTGTCTGATCTCGAGAGGCCGGGGAATGCTTCGTTTGCATCTTCTCTCCGAGTCAAACTGGCCGCTCTGCTCCTGGTCACTGGCATTTTAACTCGTCACTGCAAAACGTTTATCGAGTAGACACTGTCTATGCACTATATTTTGCACGAAAACACACGTGAGGCGTCATAGATTTGGGAAAGTACCTACGCTATTGTGACACGAAAAAACTCGTTGAGCGTCACCTAAATGAGGTTTTTGCACTCTACTGTCACATGGAAAGGCACTACTTATGACGAAAGACACTATTGTACACGAAAAAACACTTTGGGTGCCACATATGAGGGGAGGTCTCAGGGTAACTGGAATGATGAACACTGTCTCATATGATTATCGTTTACTTGGTTAAAACACGTTCACAAACATGGGATTCGGACTTAGTTTTTCGTATACAATAAGATCACAAATAAACACATTAGGCACCACATATGAGGAATGAAAGTACACGTTGGTTACCACATGTGAGCACGTGGTTTCGGATAGGTAATTCTTACGTACGAGTCTACAACTTGCGCGCGGGCGGCGGACTGGCGCCTCGCGCGCCCCGCTCGTGAAGCGAGCAGTGCGAGAGAAAGAGAAAGACATAGCTACGATATACTCGCACTTATTCGGTGTACCGTAGTGGCACGCGGTTACGGGATTCCCTGACTGGTCTCGAATGGGTTGCTACAATATGTATATTTATTTGACGAATAAACAAAACCTTAAAAATTTCTTAAAATTAGCTTATTTACATTTTTACAACTACGCTAAATAACTTTGTTTTTCATAGTATTTGTGTGAATTACAAAGTTATATTTGCGGTTTTAGAAAATACGCTGTATCTCAAAAACTGCTGACCCGATTTCGTTCAAACCAATTTTGGTTGAAAGTTTACATTAAGATCTACAGACATATATTTTTTTAGATTTTTCACTCCATTATTATAGAAGTTAGAGGGGCGGGGACACACATTTTACCACTTTGGAAGCTTATATCTTTTAAACGATTTTCTTTATGAAAAGGTGGTTTTAGAAACCCTTATGTCATTTTTAATGACCTGTCTATGGATACCACACACGCATAGGTTTCATGAAAAAAAAATATTTTCAGTTCTAGTTCCATGTATTCCCTTTATGTAAGTGTTCTCGTTCCCACCCTCTTCATTATATACATTAATGACCTGTGCTCGCTAACACTGCCTGCTGCTAAAATATTTACATACGCTGATGACACTGCAATCGTTTTCCACGGCGACTCCTGGCCCGATGTTTGCTGTAGGGCAGAAAATGGCTTATTAACGGTTTCGAATTGGTTAAATATGAACCTACTTACGCTTAACGTCGCGAAAACTAAAGCTGTATGTTTTAGCGTCTCGGCACGAACTGCTGCTAAAGCAACAGTCTCAATAAAAGTTCACAACTGCCTGGTCCGCACTGGCTGTTGCTGCCCTTCGATCGAAAACACAGCCTGTATTAAATATCTAGGTGTCTACCTGGACAGTCGTCTATCGTGGTCTAAGCACATAGATGCTCTGCGCACAAGGGTTAGGAAACTCATGTTCATTTTTAAGAGATTGGCAAAAATTGCAAATGAGAAGCTAAAGAAAACAATATACTTTGCCCTGTGTCAGTCAATTTTGGGGTACTGTATTGTGTCATGGGGAGCGGCTGCAAAAACTCACCAACTTAAAGTGGAATTGGCACAGCGTGCTTTATTGAAATGTGCTTATGGTCATCCATACAGGCATCCTACTGACCTCTTGTATCAGGAGACCCAAGTTCTAAGGTTTCGGCAGCTGTACATTCTATCGATTACTTTACGTTTTCATAGGAGTAGCCTGAAGTCTGTTGTTAAGCCAACCCGCTCACAGAGGTTTTTGTGCTGGAGCACATGCAAATGCTACAAAAAAATTGGTCAAAAGTCTACTCGATTTATGGGACCTTTCCTATATCAACAAATAAATAAAAAATTTAATATCGTCCGTCTCCTAAAAACCACCTGCAGAAAAATAATAAGCAAATGGCTACTAAGTCTAGACTATACACAGACTGAGGCAATCCTACACATACCGCAATAAAACGTAGCATAATCACACTTCACACTCACCTACACACCCACTTCAATACAGCTACTCCATATACACTAACACTAATATGTAGATTTCTTGTTTTTTTATTATTATTGTTATTAATTTTAGGATTAGGCCATAATTGTTTTTTTTATTTTTTATTTTATTTCATAATAAATATGTAAAGCTTTTCGTAAGTAAATTAATAGTTTTTCGTTAGTCAATAATATATTGTACATACTATGAGTTGCCTCGACGGAAAGAGACTAGGCCCCACGACACAGGGAATCCTAGTGTGGGGTCTAGGGTGTATTAAACTAAGAATTATGTACTATTTTTAGCACAATAAAGATTATATTATATTAAAAAGATTATATTTTAAATATTTTTTATTTTTTTTTGTTAAAATCAGAAAGCGGTTTATAGAATATATCTACCTACTAAGTTTCACATGTATAGTCTTAATAGTTTCGGAATAAAATGGCTGTGACATACGAACGGACGGACAGACAGACAGACGAACAGACATATCGAAACTATAAGGGTTCCGTTTTTTGCCATTCGGCTACGGAAACCTAATAAAAAGCTACATTACTACTGACTGACTCACTGATCGACATAATTGCTCTCCCAGAAGGAGCAATGGGGTGAAAATGATGTATGGGGAAGTTGGTCGGAACCATCCGGTGGGTATGCGAAAACCTCGAGATCCTGAAGATCTGCTCCGCATCAGGGAGTGGACCGGCTGCCCGCTGAAACGGTAAGACTTGGTGCGTCGGTGCTGAAACTAAAAATGATCAGCTACCTTGGCAATTTGATGAATCACCATTATTTTTTCAAAATGGCGAAATGCAAGATGGCCGCCATACAAAATCAAAGTGCCTATAATTTCTCGACCGATTGAGATAAGTAGGGGGTGCTAACAAATGTATTTACAGTAATAATACAGTAATAAATAATAATAAAAAGTTGTAGCAACCCATTCGAGACCAGTCAGGGAATCCCGTAACCGCGTACCACTACGGTACACCGAATAAGTGCGAGTATATCGTAGCTATGTCTTTCTCTTTCTCTCGCACTGCTCGCTTCACGAGCGGGGCGCGCGAGGCGCCAGTCCGCCGCCCGCGCGCAAGTTGTAGACTCGTACGTAAGAATTACCTATCCGAAACCACGTGCTCAAATGTGGTAACCAACGTGTACTTTCATTCCTCATATGTGGTGCCTAATGTGTTTATTTGTGATCTTATTGTATACGAAAAAATTAGTCCGAATCCCATGTTTGTGAACGTGTTTTAACCAAGTAAACGATAATCATATGAGACAGTGTTCATCATTCCAGTTACCCTGAGACCTCCCCTCATATGTGGCGCCCAAAGTGTTTTTTCGTGCACAATAGTGTCTTTCGTCATAAGTAGTGCCTTTCCATGTGACAGTAGAGTGCAAAAACCTCATTTAGGTGACGCTCAACGAGTTTTTTCGTGTCACAATAGCGTAGGTACTTTCCCAAATCTATGACGCCTCACGTGTGTTTTCGTGCAAAATATAGTGCATAGACAGTGTCTACTCGATAAACGTTTTGCAGTGACGAGTTAAAATGCCAGTGACCAGGAGCAGAGCGGCCAGTTTGACTCGGAGAGAAGATGCAAACGAAGCATTCCCCGGCCTCTCGAGATCAGACACGCCGCCCGTGTCGACCGCTAAACAAGATAGCGAGGACACGTTTTCTTCACCGCGCCCCGACGCAAACGCAACGTTCTCCAGTGAGCACGTCGCGGCCATAATCGCTTCTCTGCAACGCTCTCAAATAGAAGCCTTCAGGGAGCTGTTCAACTCGGTGTCGCGTGTGAATGCATCCACCCCGGAATCACTCGCGCTTCTAGGAAACAATACCCTAGCCCGCTGCAAAGCAACCTTTTCCGGCCGACCGAAGGAGTCAGTCGAGGCGTTTATTGACGCTATAGAGGCATATAGTGACTGTGCCCAGGTATCGGACTCAAATATATTACGCGGTTTGGCATATCTCTTCAAAGACGAAGCTGCCACGTGGTGGCAAGGCATAAAATATTCAGTGTCGTCATGGGAAGAAGCTAAACATAACTTATTATGTGCCTATGGTGATCGCCGGCCGCCTCATCGTATTTACCTGGAAATATTTGCGACGCCGCAAGACAAAGAAAACACCGACATATTCGTCGCGCGTATTCGCGCCCTTTTTGCACGTCTGCCTAAGGGTGACGTAACAGAGTCCGCACAAATAGATATGACCTACGGACTCCTGCATAGTAGAATCAGACAAAGAATACGTAGAGAAGAGTGCCATAACTTCTTTGAATTACTTCGTCTCGCACGAAACGTTGAAGACTCTTTCCACGAGACTAATCTCGTGACACCTACGACGAGTGAACTGCGAACAGAAACGCCAACAACTTCGACAACGTGCACAGCCGCGCTTGATAGTGCCGCCGGCCGTGATAGTGATAACACACACGTTTTCTCGCCAAAACGCTCGCATGCCTACGGACCTCGCCTCGCCGGCGCCCCCGGCGCAACGCCGCAGTACGCGCCTCCTCGGGCCGCGCTAGGCGCCCCCCCCCCCCCCCCCCCGCCTGCGCCGCCCGCGCCGCTTGCACCATTACAGGACTCCGGGAATAAGCAACGGCCCATCTGCGAGTATTGTAAGAAATTCGGACACGTCAAAGTCAATTGTCGTAAGTTGCAAGTGCGACAGTCAGGTGAGACTGACAATAATATTAAATCGTTCTATTCAGTTCAATCTCGTACTTCTGACTCTTGTGATAATAATAGTGATAACGGTGTTGTGTCTTGTCGTATTTCGGGTCGCCATGTTAAAAACAATCTAATTCCACAAGAAAATGTGTGCAATATTTTAAATAAGCAAAGAGCTAATATTCTCCCAAAACCTTTGACTTATAATATGATGCATAATAATTGTAATAATAATTCTCAAAATGTGTTCGACAATTCAAATAATTGTAATGATAACCTAAATAATATAAAGGAGAATGCACATTTATGTAATAGCAATGTAAAGGAGAATGCACATTTTTGTAATAATGATGTAAAGGAGAATGGTCAATTATTTTGTAGTAATATAAAGGATAATGCGTATTTATGTTTAACCGATGTATGTTTGTATAATGATCGTACGGGACCCCCTATTGGTCGCGACTTACGACCGATTTTTAATATTTCAATTTTAGGGTTTTCCGGTACCGCGTTGATAGATACCGCCGCCAAACATTGCATTGCGGGTTATACGCTATATACTCTCCTTCTACGTCAAGGTCACCCTCTCAGCTCTTCGACACACGAAGTTAAACTTGCTGACGGTGTAGTCCGTACGATGAATGTACTTACCACCATGTTAGAGGTGTGCTTAGAAAAAGTAGTTATCACAATTCCTTTCTTAATTTTTCCGGACTCGACAGAAAACGAGACGTTGTTAGGTATTGATTTTATAACCGCCGCGGGAGTAGTTATAGATTTTTGCAAGGAAGTCTGGTATTTCAGTAACCTTGATACAGTAAAATATACCTTGTGCTTCGAACCTACCTCGCGTGACGTAGCCTGCGCCTCCACAGATATACTCAGGGATGATGAAGGTATTCACCTTAAACCAGCTGAGCGACAAGCGCTTGCTGCCGTCCTAACCAGGCACGCACACGTCTTTAAAGCAGGGGGAGGTCCAACACCATATGCAGAGCATCGCAATGATACAGGTGAGCATCCTCCAATTGCTGTTCCTCCTTACCGGCTTAACCCTTCAAAGAAGGAGCTCATGAAAACTGAAATAGGTAAGATGTTACAAGATGACATTATAGAAGAGTGTGAATCAGCTTGGTGTTTACCGGCGCTGATGGTGCCGAAGTCCCATGGAGGTATTCGCTTCTGCGTCGACTACAGGCGTTTGAATGCAGTCACCAAAGCTGACACATATCCGATGCCACGCATCGACGAGTTACTTCAGAGCACAATCGATCGTCTCCGATCCTGCTCTGCTTTACAAAATGTAACTTTAATAGAGTATTACGATGATCTGTTGATAATATCTCAGGGATACCAACAGCATCTGCAAGACCTCGAGGCAGTTTTTAAACGTTTGGCTGAGTTTAACCTCCACGTAAATAGGGAGAAGTGCGCTTTTGCTCGTGAAAGCGTTAAATACCTCGGTCACGTTATAACACAAGAAGGTGTTTCCACCGACCCAGAGAAGGTGAGCGCTGTCCTCGAGATGAAGGTACCAGGTAACCTAAAGCACCTGAGAACCTTTTTGCAAACATGTTCATGGTTCAGAAAATTTATTCCCAACTTCTCAAAAGTTGCCGAACCATTGACTCGCTTGACCAGGAAAAGTCAAGTCTGGTCTTGGGGCATGCAGCAGACCCAAGCATTTAATGAGCTGAAGAAACTACTGACCTCAGCTCCAATACTGGTTCAAGCCGATTTCAGTCGCCCCTTCATTCTGCGAACTGACGCAAGTAACTACGCCTTAGGTGCAGTTTTAATGCAGGGTGACGGCAATCAGGAAAGACCTATCGAATATGCCAGCCGACTCCTCAACGCAGCTGAACGCAATTACTCTACTACGGAACGTGAAGCGCTCGCTGTAGTGTGGGCGGTGGAGCGTTTTCGACCCTACCTAGACGGTCAACCAGTCGTGATTGGTAGTGATCATCAGCCGCTACGCTGGTTGCTCTCACTTAAATCACCAGCAGGCAGATTAGTCCGCTGGGCTCTTAAACTCCAATCTTTCGATATCCAATTTCAATATACCCCAGGGAGGGCGAATGTCGTTGCTGACACGCTGAGTAGACCAATTTGTTCCAGCGATACAAGTGATAGTTGCGGTGTTTGTTCAGTAATCTGCGATCTACCCGCCAAGACACCCAATCAGCTTCGCCTAGAACAGACTTCTGACCCTGAAGTGGATAAGATTATTAAAGAGCTAGAAGGACATGATGATGTTGCATCAAAAAGATGGTTAGAGAGAGGTTATCTTATGGATCAAGGAGTTCTGTACCGTTATAACCCAGACTCCGATAGTGAATCTCCCCAATTAGTTATTCGAGGTAGGTGATTTAGTCATGTTGAAATCACATTTGCTGAGTAAAGGATCAAAAGACCTTACTTCCAAGTTCTTGCCGCGCCGCGATGGCCCCTACCAGATCATGAAAAAGGTAAGCCCAACGACGTACACCATCGCGAGCACAGAACAACCAAATGTAGATTTAGGTAAATACCATTCCGAAGACCTCACGCGATACCGAGGCAGCTATGACTCCTTACCAAAACCCGTTAATCTTAAAAGGAAACGCGGACGTCCAACTAATGCTGAGGTTAATAGTGTACCAGTCCAGGAGCGAGGGCGTTCTCCAGAACTGGAGGGGGAGTATGTAGCAACCCATTCGAGACCAGTCAGGGAATCCCGTAACCGCGTGCCACTACGGTACACCGAATAAGTGCGAGTATATCGTAGCTATGTCTTTCTCTTTCTCTCGCACTGCTCGCTTCACGAGCGGGGCGCGCGAGGCGCCAGTCCGCCGCCCGCGCGCAAGTTGTAGACTCGTACGTAAGAATTACCTATCCGAAACCACGTGCTCACATGTGGTAACCAACGTGTACTTTCATTCCTCATATGTGATGCCTAATGTGTTTATTTGTGATCTTATTGTATACGAAAAACTAAGTCCGAATCCCATGTTTGTGAACGTGTTTTAACCAAGTAAACGATAATCTATGAGACAGTGTTCATCATTCCAGTTACCCTGAGACCTCCCCTCATAATATTATATTATATTATTATAGTTACTACGAAAATAAATTGTTTTTGTATTCAAATTTTATTAATTTATGCTACGTTCAGCTATGGTAATTACGCACACCGTTTCTTTAAGTTTGCCATACAAAAAAATATTAATGAAAAAGGACATTTCGATGTGACCTTACTGTGAAAACCCTAAATTTATAATTTGACCTCAAGACAAAAAAATGTATTTTATAAAACCTACGCCAAAGTGGAATGTAGTATTTTTACGGGTGATAAACCTTAGTATGAGGAATCTACTGGTTCTAGGTAGAGGTTCTACTTCGGGCTATAAAAGGAATAAAAAAATAAATACGAAATTCAGTAAAACATTTTTTTCTGTGAATATTTTCATGAATTTTGATGAAATAAAAACGGAATGATACGCGCCTAAGATCGCTTCAAATACCTGCATTAAATTTAACACTGATTTCTGATTAACTTTTTTTGTTAAGAATTATTTTCTATATTTTTTCCGTGAAGGTCACGAAAACTAAGATTTTTTTAAAAATCAAGTTTTCAATTTTGTCATTTGGGAGTTCTCGTCATATATATAATTTCTCTATACCAAGGATCTTCTACCCTCTGTACACCAACGTTACTATGGCTACGCTAAAACAATTGTCGCTAGGTTACGGTTTCTACACCTGCAATTCGTCGACTTTAGGTAGTCACTCTGTTCTGTGTACGAATATAACCGATTAAACCCGATTTGCATTACACGGCTAAAATACGAATGGTGGCAAGTGGCTCATCATCATACGAACCCTCCTGTTCTGATCATAGGAGAATCTGCTTTACCTTATCAACCAACATAGTAAAACCCATACCAAGGCGCAACCCGCGCCGCACAAATGTTAC
The DNA here is from genome assembly GCA_943138885.2 of Tholera decimalis. Lineage (NCBI taxonomy): Eukaryota > Metazoa > Arthropoda > Insecta > Lepidoptera > Noctuidae > Tholera > Tholera decimalis. The sequence continues at coordinate 28,867,801 of OW964563.2, read as the reverse complement.
AGAATACAAACACCACCTAGCCTCCTTGTTGGCTAGACGACAATCACACCCGACACCTTTGACTGATCCCACACAACTTGAGGAAATTGTGACAAAAGTAACAAACAGCATAACGGAGGCATACCACGTGAGCTGCAAACCAAGAACACCTAACACCAGGAGTAAGGGAAACTCTTGGTGGAATGCTGAACTTGGTAGGCTCAGGAACACACTATGGAAACAATTCAACAGAGCAAAGAACACTAGACTCCTGGAAGACTGGGAGCAATACAAAGAAACCCAATACCAATTCAAAAAACAAGTCAGAATAGCCAAGAGAACTGCTTGGCAGAACTTCTGCGCATCCATAGAATCAAACAGTGAAGCCGCACGAGTAAAGAAAATCCTATCAACTGATCAGGACCGTACTCTCGGCGCACTCAAGAAATCTGACAACTCCTACACACAGACAGACCAAGAAACCAGTAAGGTCCTTCTGGAGACGCACTTCCCGGACTGCCGCATCTCCGAGGACATCACGTGGGAAAACGAACCCAGACAGACCCCAAGTATAACAGACTGGTCTAGAGCCCGCGATATAATCACTGAGGACCGCATAGCATGGGCCATTAAAACGTTCCAGCCATACAAATCTGCAGGACTAGATGGCATTTTTCCAGCCCTTTTGCAATGGGGTGAGTATATTCTGACACCCTGGCTGTCGGAAATATACCAAGCCTGCATAGCACTCAGATACGTTCCACTAGCATGGCGTGAGGTGAAGGTCATCTTCATACCTAAACCAGGCAAAACTGACTACACACAGCCCAAAGCATACAGGCCGATAAGTCTCACATCCTTCTTACTGAAAACCCTAGAGAGGCTTTGCGACAGACACATTCGGGACGGACCTCTCTGGAAGAATCCACTCCACGGACAACAGCACGCCTACTCAACGGGGAAGTCAACAGAATCTGCCCTACACAGCGTAATATCAAAAATTGAATGCGCAATACACCACAAATGCTCTTCGATAGCTGTCTTCATAGATATCGAAGGTGCTTTTGACAAGACTACGTTCCAGAGTATGAATACAGCACTCAGCAGGCACGGTGTAGACCAAACCCTGAGTGGCTGGATCACCAACATGCTCAAGCAAAGAGCAGTACAAGTCACAATAAATAGCACAACGAGGGCCATTGTGGCGAAAGGCTGCCCCCAAGGGGGTGTCCTCTCGCCACTGCTATGGAACCTGGTCGCAGACAGCCTCATCAGGAGACTAAATGATAAAGGATACTTTACCGTTGGCTATGCTGATGACATAACCATAATAATAAATGGAAGCCATGAGAACACCATATGCAACCTCATGCGCCAGGCCCTAAGGATAGTAGAGGACTGGTGCCGAGAGCATCAACTCTCAGTGAACCCCACAAAAACCGAACTAATACTCTTTACCAAAAAGAGGAAGCTAGCGGAGCTGGAGCTGCCAAGTTTCTTTGGCACCACCTTAAGCCTCTCAGCTGACACCAAATATTTGGGCATCTTCTTGGATAAGCAACTGAATTGGGCAAAACACATTGAACACACCACCAAGAAAGCTAGCATCTGCATGTGGCAGTGCAAACGTATGCTGAACAGAAACTGGGGCATCAGCCCCAGAACAACCCACTGGCTATACACAACAGTTATAAGACCAATCATCACGTACGGCTCCCTTGTCTGGTGGCCCAGAACAGACTTAGGTACAGCACAAAAAGACCTCGAGAAACTGCAACGACTCGCATGTGTGGCGATCACCAGCAGCATGAGAACTGCACCCACTGCCGCTCTACAGGCCATGCTGGGACTACCACCATTGCATCTCATAGTACGAGAAGAGGCTGCCCTGGCAGCCTTCAGACTCGCCATATCCGGAGCACTCTTGAGGGACTCCAGGATCAAGCACACACGCATCATGGAGGACTCTGTCAAACGACAACCTCTGATGACTGCACCCTATGATAAGATTACAAAGACACACCACTTCCAAAAAAATTACCAAATACAGCTCATGCCGGAACCAGAGGACAACTCAGGACCCAAGGAGCTTAGAATCTACACTGACGGCTCAAAGACAGACACTGGAACTGGAGTTGGAGTCTTCTCCAATGATCTCAACATAAAGATATCCAGACCGCTAGGCAAGCTCAACACCGTATACCAGGCGGAATGTGTGGGTATTATCCAAGCGATCCATGCCTTGGAAGCCAGGAGAGTTACGGATAGCCACATCCGTATACTTTCCGACAGTGCCTCAGTACTACAATCTCTAGGGAAAAACTATATCACATCTAAACTCATACTAGAATGTCACAACGCGCTGCAACGCTCGGCGGTCGAGAACCGCAACACTGTGACACTACAATGGATAAAGGGGCACAGCGGATCACTCGGCAATGATGCGGCGGATGAACTGGCCAGGAGGGGGTCCAACACGACGGTTTTCGGACCAGAGCCCATCGTGCCGCTCCCCCCCACCCAGCTGCGCACATGGTTAAAAGAACACACACACGTTCAAGCCCAGAAATGTTGGTCCTCGGCACCAGGCTGCAGGCAGTCCAAGGAGGCGATGCCAAACCTAGACAAAAAACTAAGCAGGCGCCTCCTACACATGGACAGGAAAAGCCTACGAATGGTGGCGGGGACCATCACCGGGCATTGCTCACTGAACAAACACTACCACACAATAGGTGTAACGGACAGTCCCTTATGCAGGGCCTGCATGGGGAAGGAGGAAACGGTGGCACACGTGCTCCTAGAGTGCACGGAAATCACTGACATACGAAAGCAAACCCTCGGGTCTTTGAATTCCCTTACAGACATCCTGAACAGACCGAGAGACCTGATCTGCTTCTGGAAGGAGGTTGGCTGGATGGAGTGACGGCCGACACGGCTCACGCACAATGGTCTCGCGCAGAGACTAAGTGCGGAAACCAAACCGAGAAGAAGAAGAAGAAGTGGCTCATCATTTATAGTCCGTGACTGTACATACCAGGGCTCTGAACCGGTTTCAAAAGAACGGTTAATTTCGATTAAATACCGGTAAATATATCGTTCCTTCATTAACCGGTTAAACAAGTGAACTGTTCTTATGTAACCCAAATGATAAAGGTTACCGGTTACATAAGCACAAACGGTTTTGACACCCAAATTAACCGGTTAATTGCGTAATTCGTAAATATTTTCAACAAGTTATAGTGACATTAGTACCCCAGAAAACATTAGGAAAAAAGATGTTAGGTGCGCGTAGATTCATGTTTCCACTTACTTAGTTCGAGCTTAGTTTTTTTGCGCGCCCGCAAACAAAGCGTCGAGCATACCTAAGCCAGTCGCTACTTACTTTCTTTTTCAATTTGTTTTTAACCGGTTAATTTTCACATAAAACCGGTTTTGCAACCTTAACCTAAATCGATTTCGGTTTGGGGTCAATGACCGTAACCGGTTAAGAATTTCAACCGGTTTCCGAGCCCTGGTACATACAGCCTATAACTGCTTGGCTACCAATGTACCTCTTTAACTTTTAAACAACGTAACAAGTAATTCTGATATTTGGAGACTAATTAATTTAACATTATTTAAAAACAATGAAACGTAATTTATTTAATGAATTAACATAATTCCTCATTTATATTAATAATCACAATCGTATCACGTTTCTCAAAGGTGCAAACTGGCTTTGATATCTACTGTTCACGATTGGCCTCGACTACAAATTTTAGCCCCTATATCATTTAAACTACAAATGGACTAATATGAGGAGTTACAGCATGAAATTGCACATTTGTCATCATCATCATCTGCCTGAATTGACCCTAATCAATTTATACTAGCGCAGAGTCGAAGCGTCTATCCAAAACTGAACTCAACCTTGACTCCACAGCGCACACATTACTTCTGAGATTTTAAAAAGACGCGCGCATTCTTCTGAATTCGCGCGTCTGCGTGTGAACCACGCTGATTGGTGCGCGCGCATTCCCGCGTATCCATGCGCCCACTAGCGAACGTACGCGTCATTAGTCGGAACACTATAATTCCGCTTTCTTTTTCTTCTTTCCTCGTTTAATCTTCTTCAACTTTCGATATAAGTAATATCACAGCAAGATCAATGTCAACCATTTTACACACGTTTCAGCTACGAGAGTCAACTTGCAAGTGATTCAATATCACTGCCAGGGTTGCAACCGCAAAAGAAAATCCCTCGTACATATGCAGCTAAAAATCTCGTATTTTGACTTTCAAACCTCGTACATTTATGGTATTATGCATGCAAAACTTGCTAAAACCAAAATTAAGGCTTATTGAACTACTGGATTTAGGGCTTTTTACTCGAAATAAACTATTGCAAGTTTCCTATTAAATAAAATATCACTTTGTGTTGTATTTCAAAAAATCTTTATTATTACCTCAGACCAAGAAAAAAATTTTTAATTGGTCTGAGATTATTACTTAATCAAGTAAAATCACAAAAAAATTGGCCATGTACGAGTCAGACTCGTCCATGAAAGGTTTCGAAGTAACTATAATAATATAATATAATATATATATTTATTTTTAAAAAAACCTTACAAGTTTCTTAAAACTAGCTTATTTACATTTTGTACAACTACGCCAAATAACTTTGTTTTTCATAGTGTTTGTATGAATTACAAAGTCATATTTGCGGTTTTAGAAAATATGCTGTATCTCAAAAATTGCTGACCCGATCTCGTTCAAACCAATTTTGGTTGAAAGTTTACATTAAGATCTACAGCATATATTTTTTAAAAAATTTTCACTCCATTATTTTAGAAGTTAGGGGGGTGGGTCACATTTTACCACTTTGATTGCGTATATCTTTTAAACGATTAACTTTACGAAAAAGTGGTTTTAGAAACCTTAATATCATTTTTTAATACCTGTCTATAGATACCATACGCGAATTGGTTTCATGAAAAAAAAAATACTTTCAATTTCAGTTCCATGTATGGGGCTTTCCTTTATTTTAAATATTTTAATTTTTTTTCATGAAATCGGAAAGCGATTTACAGACTACATCTACCTACCAAGTTTCACATGTGTAGTTTTAATAGTTTCGGAATAAAATGGCTGTGACATACGGATGCCGTCCATCCGTATGTCACAGACAGACAGACAGACGAACAGACATGACGAAACTATAAGGGTTCCGTTTTTTGCTATTCGGCTACGGAACCCTAAAAACTAAATGTGTCTATATTATTATGAAAATTTGAAAGGTAACTAAGTTTACATCTCCTCTCCAAATATTAGTCAGGAACATCCTCACTGTCATCGTTTTTTCTGCCCTATATTTTATCTGTTATCATGTGGCATTCCTTTTGTGGGCTAAAAATTGACGCAGTTTCCACTTTCCAGTACGAGTTGAACTTTTTGCACTCTCTGTAGCAAGAAGTGTGCCGTTCACTGTTTCCACAATTAGCCGGTTTCTTATATCTGTCTTTATTAAAATTACTTTACTATTATAGGTAAATGGTGATGCAAAATGTTCGTATGGCCATATTATCAAAATCTCGTACATAATTGTACGAGGTTGATAGTGTCCTCGTACCTCGTACGGAAGACCACAAATCTCGTATTTGTACGAGGAACCTCGTACGTTTGGCAACCCTGATCACTGCTGTTGACGCCCATTACTACACGAATACGCGCGCTTCGTGCGGCTTCGCTTTAGTTGTAAAGAATTTGACGCTTCGATACGCTTCGACTCTGCGCTAGTATAAATTGACCCTTAGCCTTTTCCCAACTATGTTGTGCTCGCCTTCCAGTCTATCCAGATGCAGCTGAGTATTAGGGTTTTACATAGAGCCACCGCCTATCTGACCTCCACAACTCAGTAGCTGGGTAGCACGATAACCTGTGGCTAGCTAGACTAGTGTCAGCTTTACTGGCTTCTGACTAGCCGTGACCAACGGCTTAACGCGCTTTCCGAGACTTGCAAGCTCCGGGCTACTGAAAAATTCCTTACAGAAAAACCCAATAGAACTTCCTGTCCGACCCGGCAATCCAACCCTAAACCTCGTGCTCAGCAGTCCGCAGCCAGTTAGCAGTCGATCAACGAAGAGTATATTTTTTTAATATTAAAATATTCACAAATACAATTATTTATACGTAAAAGAAACACTGCACATGCGTACGCATTCATAAATAAATTGCGACGTTGCCGTCCTTCAAGTACGCGTGTACAGTGTTTCTTTTACGTATATATTTTTTTTTTGTGAATATTTGAATATTAAAAACCGGTCAAGTGCGTGTCGGGCCACGCGCAGTGTTGGGTTCCGTAGTTTTTATAACAGCCAAGTGCGTGTCGTATTCGCTAACTGATCGTTTCGTACCATGCTCTAACTAAAAGCCAAACATGACTACCTAACTAATTTGACTTCCTATACAAATCCTCACCTGATCCGACAATTTTGCACGGAAAGTTTCAATTTTTTTAGAGATTTGTATAAAACTTGTCATAGCCGGTGTTTTGAATTTAAATACGGACATAGAGCTACACTACTCAATCGTCACAAGAAGCTAGCACGATACAACTGGCGCTTAGCGCCATCTATCGACATTTCTATAGAGTTGTTCGAAATTTTCGAGTCAAATACAATTGGTCGACTATTACTCGTAAACTTGTAAAGCCCACTTATGTGTGATAGTTTTCCTTTAAATTTCGTTATATATAGGTACTACTGCCGTGACATTTGAATTTCTAACTATAACCGTTTAGTTGATAGAGAGGGGACACTTGACTCTAACGAAAATTGGTACTTTAAAGCTTGATAAGTCACGAATGGTTTACTTAATCAAAAAACGGGCTTACCAAACCCCTAATATTTTTGAAAGACCTATCCAACGATATCCCACACTATGGGCAGAACGAAAAACAAAAATTATCATCCCACTTTACATGTATGGGAGGTACCCTAAATAATTATTTTTTTTCAAAATTTTATTTTACCACTTTTTCGGCGTCATTAACGTGTATACACGTTAATGACGCCGAAAAAGTGGTTGATACTAGAAAGTTGTACTTTGGCATGAGTATACATACTCATGCCAAAGTACAACTTTCTAGTATCAATAGTTTTTGAGCTAAACCGCGGACAGACGGACAGACAGACGGACATGGCGAAACTATAAGGGTTCCTTGTTGACTACGGAACCCTAAAAACAATAAAAACATTTCGTTTTCGAATGATAATATTTTTTAGCACGTATAGATGCTATACTATTGCGGGTTAACAGGAACGCCCTCTGTTAGTTAACATACTGTATAAATGAAACAGAAACTAAAAATATAATTTTTCATCAAATCTATAGAAACATGTGTGGTGTTTATAGACAGGTCTTTAAAAATGACATGGAGGCTTCTAAAACCATTTTTTCTTAAATACACTTCCAAAGTTAAGCGTCAATAGCCACTAGGCTATTGACGCTTAACTTTGGAAGTGTATTTAATATTAGTACAGTAGTTAGTAGTAGTGTAGCCACTAGGCTAAGGTGTTGGACTTGTGATCGAGAGGTCACGAGTTCGAACACACCCACTACACCAAAGAGTATGTAATACACTATGTTTTACAATACACTAATGACGTGAACCCACTCCAGACACAAGCATATTTAGCTTAGTTTGAGGGGTTAACAAGATTTCTAGTAATGTGAAATCTACCCACATTGGTAGTAAACTGTAAAAAAAATGAAAGTGGTAAAATGTATCCCCCCCTCTAACTTTTATAATAATGGGGTGAAAAATAAAAAAAAATATGCTGTAGATGTTAATGAAAACTGTCAAAGAAAACTAGATTGAACGAGATAGAGTCAGCAGTTTTTGAGATATAGCACATTAATGCTAAACCCGCAAATATAACTTTGTATTTCATACAACCACAAATATTTATATTATATGTTTATTACATTATGTATTTATTTAAGTATATGTTATTTTTATTGCATTGTAAGTATGTGTAAGTATATTTAATATTTTAGATTTAGTTTTAGACTTCACATATTCATATTTATTTCTCTTCTTGTTCTCACACACTATTGTCTACATTTCTTTTTCACTTCTCCTTTCGCAGGTCTGCTGGAAGAAATTTCTTAAGAAATAAGCAGTACCTTTGTACTCAGATATTATAATTATGTTTATCTTAATGTATTTTACTGTGTGTACAGTAGTAGGTAAAAATTGGGGTTTCCAGATCAAAGAAGATCTGGAAACCCGCAATTTTCACCATTCATTATAGAATCATTTCAGATCCAGAAACACCTAATTACAGTCATCATTCATTACTTCTAAATAGTACTTGCAAAAATATTCTGACTTGACTATTGAGTGGTCTTTATTATTTAACCATTTAAATGTAATAGATATCATGAGTAATTTAGATATTCAATATAAATGTGAAACATTTATCTTATTGAACAGTAATTATTATTCGTAATTATGTACATTATAATTTATCATTACATATTCATTCAACAATTTGATGACGCGGAAATTGGAGCAACAGTCCGTATAGTCTATTCGACACGACAGACAACGAAAATGAAGTGCGCTCGCTATTGTCCATCGCGCTGCCTTATATATGCAGCGTAGTAATGATTTAGTTTAAATGTTATGACGTAGAAATAAAAAGTGCTATATTTTTAAATGCTTTTATTTACAATAAATATTTACACTATATACTAACCATTTAAAAAACAAATAATAATATAACTATTATACGTCTATTTTTTAAACATCAATTAGGTACATGAAGTTGAACTTAATTTTTTCACTATTTTAGCAACTAAATACTCGGTTTCAGTCATTATGTCATCAATATCACTACGGACTAAATATTGTATATTGACGCTTGCACTATCGGGGTCATTGTCCATTTCATCCATCTGACGACCTTCCACATCGTGTACAATTATTTTTATAATTCGGTGAACATGCCCAGGCTCTTTACGTGTGATAAAGGATGTGTTTTTAAAAGGTTTTGATTTTTTCTTCTTCTTTATCTTTTTCTCTTGTATTTTTTGCTGTTTACTCTCTTCACATGCTTGTTCCGCCACTTCGGCATACCAACTTTCTCGGTCTTGAGCATAGTAAAATGGATTAAGAACTGGATCGGAGCATTCTATCGAATTCTGAAATAATGAATAATTTTATGCTATTAAACAGCATCAAATATGAATTCAATTGCTAATATCGAAGATCACTTAGATACTTACGTTACATTTTTGGTTAATGTTATCTAAAACAGGACTGTAGGATGGTGAATGTGACATATTTAATTCTATGTCCCGACTTTGTAAAAAACCTGGAAAAAAATACTCGAAATTAATATTTCGTTAACCGATATTATATCTCAAAACAACGATTGCAGTTGAAACATAGTGTTATATAGAAATGAATAATTATGTACCAGACCTATATGTATTAAACATCGATTATACTGTCTGATAACAATAATGTTGGATAAAATAAGTAAGAGTAATATTAAAACTTACCAATGTTATACGATAAAGCCAGTTGCAACAGTCAAGTATAGAATTGGAATAGATTTTAAATGATTTTTCTCTCTATTTATATACTCGTACCCTAATTTAATTTTAATGGATAGAGTTCAAAATCGCACTTTTTAAGTTAGATATCATATCTATTTCCAAAAAGGGTATAGTGAAATAGGAAACATAAGACATTACGACACCTATTATTTTATTGTTTATCATAAATATATATTTATATATACGTATTGATAAAATAATACTACTGTTCACGGTAAGTAATCGTTTTCATACATTTTATTTAGATTATTATTAGGCGAGCAAACTCATGGTATGTTAATAGCATATCAAAGCTGCACCGTAAGCTGAATTCTTTTTAAGGAGACGAATCAAAACAATATAGCAATATTGACATACTAATGTTACGTTTGGTTTCACCTGTTATTATTGTGATATTTTTAAAGCTAAGGTATTTTAAATTTTGTCACAAATAGAATGGTAAGTAATGTTTTTATTTGTTATTTCTTCATAAATTAAGGGTGATTGATATATCATCACGTTTTAAATTCCCAGTTAGGCAGATGAGTATTTCACTAACTATTTGTTAGTTATATTATTGGGCCCCCGAATAGACGAGTCTGTTACCACCTACAATATTTCGACACAGTCGGATAAAAATAATAATGAGTTAGTAGAACAATATTGTTTACAATATCACATCACAAACCTGCATTTGGATGCAGATAACTGACACAGCATTTTCTATACACATGCCTCTTCCCAAATTTGGGATAATATGACGTAGATTTATCACTATTTAAGCGTCCCACTGCTGAAGTTCAACCACAAAACACCTCTTCCAGAGCTACCGGCATCATCGTACATCAAATCTTCGCTGCACTATTTAAAATGTAAGTGGCATTATTTTATATATTTAGTAATTCTATTGTTCAACTATTCTTATAACAGGGAACTCCTTAGACGAGTGCTAGTAATCTCGACTATTGAGCATGAGACATTGGGTTCAATACCCAGGAAATTGAGGCATAACGATATCTTATTGTATTATGTAACTATTCTAATATTCATTCGTATATGTATGAAATGTATACACTATTCTAGTGTATTGGCATGGAAAACCAGGACTGCAGGTTCGAATCCTGCTTATGAATTGATTAAATTGCATAATTAATAAATATATTTTATATTATTTCAGGTCGCTAGAGAACGCAGAGACTCTCTTCCCGTCTGACAACGAAGCGCAACCTCCAGTCGCGAAAAGGACCAAGAAAAGGAAGCAGGTGCCAACTCAAACGAAGGAGCCGGAGGCGGCAGCGCGGACTGCATCGTATTTCCCATCGAGAGCAAGTCCGGTGCCGAGCACGTCGCGGTCAGCTCCAAAGAAGCCGTATTTCAAGCCCGTACCTCCAAAGAAGACTACAGCTTACGACCTCTTCGGGACTGACAGCGAAGACGAGGAGAAACAAGATGTCGCTGTTCCCGGTAAAGCTCCAATACAATTAAATTCGTATATAACTCGACGTCTTGCTAACGGTCATTCGCGCCAAACGTATGAGCATAAGCCCGGTACGCACTATATAGATTTGAAAGTGTACCGGTGCGATGAAATTAAAAACGTTCAGCCAATTAACAGATGGCGCCAAGCAATAGTTACTGTGAAAAATCAAACATCTGACAACACAGATGCATGGCAACACCTGACTAATTTTATTATAGCAACTAGAAAAGAATTCGTAAAGTGTCCACCAACCTTTGTTAGCAACTATTACTGAAATATTAGTATTTCATTATTAATATCCTATTACTTTAAATACTATTTTTACCACGAGTTACTTGCTTATTTACGACATTTAATTTTAATCATTATCTCAATATTACGTGATGATTTTTATGTGCTAGTATTCTGTTAAGTGTTTTTAAGTTTATATTATTATTATGTGTTAAAGAAATATATTCAAGATATAAAAATTCATTGTTTTGTTTTCTTACAGTTTCACCAATTTCTGGAAAAATAACAAATTATAATGATATAATGACTTGTGAAAAATGTCATATTGAAATACCAAAAAATGAATATCACTATCATGTGAGAACGAATTTACACAAATCTAATTGCATATTAAAAACCAAATATGAAAATATTGATATTATTGCTACGGCTTTTAGAAAGAGAATAATAAGTTACAAACTGAATCCATCGATGGAGTACCTTACACCTGAGGAATTCCTAATTGATAATCAGCATCAAGTCATAAAACTAATTAATGATTGTCTAATTAAACATAATTGTGTTAAATTAAACTTCGAGCTTTATGCTTACTTTATTCTGCCAAAATCTGATGAGCAACAGCTTAAGTCATTTAACACAAAATTTAACATCATATACAAAAATACTGATATACATGAATTCTATATGAATACAATAAACACATTTGAGAGGAAACTCTCTGAATTCCAACACTGTGAATCTGGTTGGTCTTGTTTCTCTATAAGTCACCTGGAAATTAATATAAACAGATATTCTCCTTTAAAGGGCGGTACTTACATAGATTTGCCGCATGTAATACAAAAAACGAGAAGTTGCTTAAATATAAAAAACCATGATAACTATTGTTTTTTGTGGTGTGTTGTTGCAGCATTATATCCAAAAAAATGTAATGTTTGCAGGACAAGTTCCTACCCAAGTTTTTCATCAGTCTTAAATATAAATGATCTATCATTTCCTCCATCGTATAATGATATTAGAAACTATGAAAAGATAAATCCTACTATAAGTATAAACGTATATGGATTGGATGATAAAAATGCAGTCACTGGTCCGTTATATGTGACAAATTTAAGAAAGACACACCATGTAAATTTATTATATATTGAAAGAAAAGGCAATGGACATTATTGTTTGATAAAAAACCTATTCAGATTAGTCAGACTTCAAATAAGTAAACATAAAGGTAAAATGTATTTATGTGAGACGTGTTTACAAGTTTTCACGAGTGCAACAAAATATAGTACCCATACTACATGTCCTAATATATTAACAGTATTACCTGAAAAAAATAGCATTCTTCAGTTTAAAAACTATGAAAGAAAACAAAAAAATAATTTTGTTATTTATGCAGACTTTGAGAGTATTTTGCTAAACTGCAACATAAGTAAAACTGAAAATACCCGAACATACAAGGTTCACGAACCTTCATGTTTTGGATACTATATTTGCTGTTCACATAATTCCGCACTAAATAAATATGTAACATATAGAGGGCCTGACTGTGTGGAAGTATTTATAAAATATTTGCTAAATGATGTAGATAACATTAACAGCATCCTATCGAATAAAATGCCCGTGGCCCCTTTAACCACAGACCAAGAAAACGAATACAAAAATGCTACAAAATGTCACATCTGCAACGATCTGCTCTTTGATGACAAAGTAATGGATCATGATCATATTACATCTCAGTACCGAGGCGCCGCACACTCCCATTGTAATTTAATGTTTAGAGTTTGCCCGTTTCTGCCTGTTATTTTCCATAACCTAGCTGGCTATGATTCTCACTTATTTATTAAAGAATTAGCGAAATATGAAGGTGCTTTTAAAATTATACCTAAAACCAAAGAAAAGTATATGTCTATCACGAAATTATTTCACAGAAAGAACAGTTCAAGGCCTATTCAAATTAAGTTTATAGACTCCTTTCAATTTCTTAATTCAAGCTTAAATATATTAGTTAACAATTTGTCTGAATCTGATTTTGTTAATTTGTCAAAAGAATTTTCAAATGTTAATTGTAATAAGTTAAAACTACTACGACGAAAAGGAATATACCCCTATGATTACATGAACGCAATATCGAAATATAATGAGAATCGACTACCACCTAAATATTGTTTTTACAATAGCTTGACATGCGAACATATTAGCGATGATGAGTATAATCACGCTCAATATATTTGGCAAACATTTAATATTAAATCGCTCGGAGAATATACAGATTTATATTTAAAAACCGACGTGTTACTACTTTCTGACGTCTTTGAAAAATTTAGACAAACTTGTTTGCATCATTATCAACTTGATCCGGCCTATTATATTACTGCACCTAGTTTAAGCTGGGATGCGATGTTATTGTATACCGGTATTAAATTAGAATTAATTAATGATGTAGAAATATACGAGTTTCTGGAGAAAGGAATTCGTGGAGGCTTGGCACAATGTTCTCTTCGTTACGCTAAATCAAATAATAAATATTTACCGAATTACGATGCTTCTCAAAGGTCAACATATTTAATTTATCTCGACTGTAATAATTTATACGGTTATGCGATGACAAAAAAAATGCCTATTTCAGAATTCCGCTTTTTATCAATCGACGAAATAAATACTATAAACGTACTATCAATATCGGATGATTCTGAATATGGATTTATTTTAGAAGTAGATTTAACCTATCCCGAAAATTTACATAATAAGCACAGTGATTTACCGTTTGCGGCAGAGAAGTTCAAACCTCCCGGAGGCAAAACACCTAAATTAATTGCTAATTTATATGACAAATTCAACTATGTAATACACTACGTTCACTTAAAAGAATGCTTGCTGAATGGACTTATTTTGAAGAAAATTCACCGTATCTTAACTTTTAGACAGAAAAACTTTTTACAAACATATATTGACCTGAACACTAGCTTACGCCAAGCTTCAACAACCGTATTTGAAAAAGATTTTTTTAAACTCCTTAACAATGCTATATTTGGTAAAACTATTGAAAATAGACGCAAACAGGTTAATGTAAAATTAGTGACCAATTGGGACGATTATAATAACAAAACAAATAAGCACCTCAGTGCGGAAAAGTTAATTGCGAAACCAAATTTTAAAAGTATTAAGATTTTTTCTGAAAATTTTGTCGCTATTCAATTGAGTCCTGAAAAAATTATTCTAGACCGACCTATCTATATCGGATTTTCAGTTCTAGAATATGCCAAACAACATTTATATAAATTTCACTATAATTATATTAAAAACAAATATAAAACTCAGGCAAGACTGTGTTATACAGATACAGACAGTCTTCTTTATTTTATCAGCACTGAAGATTTTTATGAGGACATAAAAAATGAAGTTGGACAATTCGACACAAGTAATTTTGAGACTAATAATTGCTACAACATGCCGAGAGTAAATGCTAAAATTCCAGGACTATTTAAAGATGAATGTGGAGGTGAAATCATAAGTGAATTTGTAGGATTGAGAGCTAAGCTTTATTGCATAAACAGCCTAAAGACTTGCATAAAAAAAGCAAAAGGAATATCGAAAGCTGTAACTAATCGATTAAAACTATGCCATTACAACAGAGCTTTAACAAGTGATACAAGTTTTAAATGTAAAATGAATATAATTAAATCAAACAATCATGTACTGTACTCCCAAGAAATTCATAAAGTAGTATTGAATAAAAATGATGATAAGAGGCAGATACTTGCGAACCAAACAGAAACTTTACCATGGGGTCACTGTGAAAGCATATTTTAAAAATAAATAAAAATTGATATTATAACTCAGAACATTAGGTACATTGCAAATGTTCTATTATAAAGTTCTTTCTTCTAATAAATAATTAAATTGATTGAAATAATCTATAAGTAATTTTGAAGATAAAATACAAGTCAAATAAAATAAAATAAATAAACTACACTTTGATACTTTATTTTAATTAAAATGTGTAGTCATAGATTTAACTAACATATAGAATAGAATATACTTTATTGTACACCTTAAAAGTAGCATATCTACCATGTAAGTATTTTGTTAAATCATTTTGAATAAACTATAAATAACATTAAACTGTGCTATTGTTTTATTTTTCATATTATTATTACCCATGTCATTTTAGTTTTACTAACAAATAACTTTTATAGATAAAATGTAGGTCTTTGTGGAGGTATATATTGGTATGTTCAATAGTAATAATATTAATAGGCAAGATGAAGTTGATCAAGCAACCCATATCCTTAAACGTTAATAATATAAACTTTAGTGACTCTCCTCACCACATCAGGCATAGCCCTTTATTACCTAATACAATTCGTTGTATAATATGTGGGCCGTCTAACTGTGGTAAAACAAACGTTATGATCAGTTTAGTGTTACATGAAAATGGACTGAAATTTAAAAATTTATATCTTTATTGTAAAACTTCTTTTCAACCTAAATATCGCTTTTTGAGCGAAGTGATAAGAAGAGTACCACAGATTAAATTCTATGAGTTTAATGATGGTAAAGAAGTCATGGCTCCGAATGAAGCATTGCCGAATTCTATTTTTATTTTTGATGATGTTGCAACCGAGAATCAAACCCATATCCGTAATTATTTCTGTATGGGACGACATAAACAAATCGATTGTTTCTATTTATCTCAAACCTATTCAAAAATTCCTAAGCAATTGTTACGTGATAATGCAAATTTTCTTATAATATTTAAACAAGACGTTGTGAACCTAAAACATATTTATGAGGAACATGTCAGCCCTGATTTAATCTGGAACCAATTTAAAGATATTTGTAAAACAGTTTGGACTAATACTTACAGTTTTGTGCTTATTAACAAAGAATGTCCATTAAGTAATGGAAGGTACAGAAAGAATTTTGATACATTTATTAAATTTGATGGGAGTTGAGTACCTGATATAATTATGAATAACATTCAAAAGAAAACTAGTATTCGTTCTTCTTTAAGTGAAAGCAGTCGTCGAACATAAGATGGATAAAAATATTAAAATAGAATTAATTAAATCTGTAGACTCCATAAAGAATAAAATAAAACAAATGAAGACTCAGGAATATGCCATGAACTTGTCACTTGATAAAATGCTGAAATCTGTTACCGATCCTCTTAAAACCCTAGTTGATTCGAATACATCTATTATAAAAAATAGGGATGTGGAAAATACATCTTTCAATAATACAGACGACATTGAATCTAATGACAATAACACCAGTTCACTTACGAAGTTTGAAGACTGTTACGATCCTAAACAAGATTATGAACAATTAGTTGAGAAGTCACCCAAAATGGAATTACCAGATGATTTAGAAATTTCATTAGAGGGTCCTGATATTTATGGTATTCACGATGGTCTAAATGTACCATTTGGAATAAGAAGTGAAAAAAGAACATTATTAATGGGAAATTCAAAAGTATCATTTTCTAAAATTGATAGTTTAAATAACGATAATGTCACATTGATTAAAATCGATGATAAATCCTATAATTTAACTCCTGGACTGAAAGAACTCTTACTTCGAAAGAAACCAGATTTAAAATTAATATCCAGCAAAGATAAACTTGTATACAAAGATATATTGCATTATACAAATGCTCATAAAAGAGACTTCAATCCTAAAGGGCAAATAAAAGGTGATAAAGGAACAAAATACCGTACAATCATCAGACCGCTGTTTTCCGAAGTATTAAATGAAACCACTAAATTTGGAGGAAACTTGCCTAAGCTTAAGAAATACAAAAATAACACTGATTTAGTATATTGGGATGATCCTAATGAATTGGTTGACAGATTAAAGTTATTAGTTGCGTCAAAAGATGCTGGCAACACAAATCATGATAATGAAATTTTATCAATAATTGAAGAATTAAAAGAAGCCGACATTATTAAAGAATAAATAGTATGAATAATGTGTTGTTTATTTAGTATCGCATAGAACTTGATAAAAGACATATGTAAACTGAGACAAAATAAATATGAGTAAAGCCGAAGTGGTCAACGAAATCCATAAAAATGCAAGAGTGAACTTTTCACGAAGATCCGTTATCATGAAAGATATAGATGATCTATGGCAAGCGGATTTAATTGATATGCAATCAATTTCTAAGGAAAATAAAAAATTTAGATTTATTCTCGCCGTCATTGATACATTTTCGAAGTACGCATGGGCCTTTCCTTTGAAATCTAAGACCAAAGATGTTATAAGTAATACTTTCAAGAAATTGTTAAGCAAGGGACGTGTGCCTAAAAATCTGCAAACGGATAATGGGACTGAATTTTATAATAGTACATTTCAAAAACTTATAAAATCTTATCGTATTAATCATTATTCAACATTTTCAACAAAAAAAGCTTCCATAGTAGAGAGATTTATTCGAACACTGAAATCCAAACTGTATAAAGAATTTAGTTTAAAAGGAAACTATAAATGGATAGATAATACTCTTGAAAATGTTGTTTATAAATATAATCACACTCAACATCGAACAATTGATGAAATTCCTGCAAACGTAAATAATAAAAACAAAAAACGTATACGGGAAAGATATGTTAGTTTGTTAAAAAACGTTAATATGAAAAGTAAGTTTAAAGTGAATGATTATGTGCGTATTAGTAAGTATAAGGGTACTTTTGAAAAAGGATATACACCCAACTGGTCAACAGAAATTTTTAAAATTAAAAAAATACAAAATACAACTCCTATCACTTATTTAATTGAAGATACAACTAGAGGCCGGCCTATTTTAGGTGCCTTTTATGCACAAGAGCTTCAAAAAACAAAACATCCTGATGTATATCTAGTGGAAAAAGTCCTAAGAAGTAAAGGAAATAGAGTTTTAGTGAAATGGTTAGGTTTGCCTCCTTCCGAGAATAGTTGGATTGATAAATCGAATAAATTGTAATAAGTTTATAAGAGTTTACAATACTATTTATTAAGTGTTCAATCTATTAATTATCAGTCTTATGATGAGCACTGGAGAGAGCAGTCTTCTCAATTGGTTAATAAATAACTTACCAGTCGAGTTACATTTACCAGGCTACAATTATTGTGGACCTGGCACAAAATTAATTAAAAGACTAAGACGTGGAGACAAAGGTGTTAATAAATTAGACGAATATTGCAAAGAACATGACATCGCTTATCACAAGTCTACAAATTTAGAGGACCGTCACAAAGCAGATTTAGTTTTGTTAAAAATGGCGAAACAGCGAGCGGTTGCCCCGGATGCCAGTCTAGGTGAAAAACTTGCAGCACGTTTAGTACGCAATGCTATGTCAACAAAAGTTAAAACTGGTTCTGGCCTAATAAAAGGTAGCAGTAAGTGTTTTCAAAAAGAAACATCTGAAAAAGGGTTAAGAAATAAATTTAAAAGTGTTATTGCCAAAACGAAAACACAAATAAAAAAAATAAAACCAAAATGCAAGAAAGTAGCAATAGAATTAGCTATGACTGCTGCCAGAAAATTAGCTGAGAATTCATCAATTAAACTTCCTCGAGTTATTCCTATACCAAGAACTGGTGGAGTGTTGCCTTTGATTCCTATTTTTGCGGGATTATCTGCGGCTGGAGCTCTAGCAGGTGGTGCAGCTGGTATTGCAAAAACCATAAATGAATTCAAGATGGCTAAAAAGTTGTTAGCTGAGTCGAAGAGACATAATGAAAAAATGGAAGCTCATTGTATAGGAAAAGGACTACACCTTAAGCCGCATAAAGATGGGCTTGGAATTTTCATATCCAAAGAAAAAAACTAAGATATCGGCTACCCAATCGAGCTTTAACTAACTTAGACATTTTAAAGTATGGAAATAGTATTCCATATTTTAGAGGTGTCTTTATGAGAGATAAGCTACCTAAATACCCGTTCAAAAAAGAATGTGGAGTTATTAATTTAGATAGCTCTAAAAACCCTGGCTCTCACTGGGTAGCCTATGCAAAATACAATGATTACATTGAGTATTTTGATAGTTACGGAAATCTTAAACCGCCACAGGAATTCATAAAATATGTTGGTTCCAAAGTGAAGTACAATTATGAAAATATACAACGTGACCATCCTTTTAATTGCGGACATCTTTGTTTAAACTTTTTAAAAAACTTTTGGTGTAGCGGAGTTATAAAATAAACGTGATCTTTTATAATAGTTCAGTACATAAGTATGTCTACTACGGTTACCATCTCTGGAAATAAATCAGAATTAGTTTCATACTTTCAACCACCACTTCATTTAACTGATCAATATGAGTGCGGTTTACTATATTTTTCAGTATTGAATTCAAGACGAGATCTTTCTGTTAAAACTAGCAATCTGTCTGTGATCAAAATCGAATGTGATCTTGTGTACGGTTCATACTGCAACGGATTACCAACACATTTTATTCATGAATTTGTATCTGATACTGCTTTAGGTCATCGTTTTGTAGAGATACCACAAAACGTGATTTACTTTCCAGTGAACAAAAATACAATTTCATCCATATCTGTTAAGATTGTTGACCAATTCGGTCACCTTATTAACTTCGAAGAACAACATATTCAATTACGTCTGCATTTAAGAAAAACAAAATGATTGTATATTATAAAAACGCCGCAATGAAAATAAATCGTTGTATTTCTTCTGCAGCCACTAAGGTACACAGACGTAATATAAAATTTAAAATAAAAAAATTGACTAAAGCAAATAAAAACTTCCTTAAAGCCTTGGGGCTTAAAGTTTGAATATGCAACAGATTACTGAATTACCACACATCGACAGTTCGATTGAAAGTTATGAAATCCATTCATACAATCCCTACAATAACACCTTTAGGGAAAACGATGAAATCAGAATTCCCATACATCAGCAAGACATATACGTGCTACCATCAGCCAGTTCAATTTACATCGAAGGTCAAGCAAAACTCTTCGGAAAAGATGGGAATCCGATTAAAAAAGCTGTTACGTTCACTAATAACCCTGTTATCTCTTTGTTTCAAGACATCAGATACGAAATGAATGGCATTGAAATAGACCGTATAAAAAATTCGGCAATCACGTCAACAATAAAATCATACATTTCATTAAATGAAGCAGAAAACAAAGTTGCGGCCTTATGGGGTTGGAACCTAACAGGATTCCAAAGTGATGGACATTTTAGTGCTGTGATACCATTAAATAAGGTTTTAGGGTTTGCGGAAGATTACAATAAAATTGTGATAAATTGTAAACACGAACTTATTTTAAGTAGAAGTAACTCTAACTTCAACAGTGTTATTCTTACTGATGATGTTGTTCATTTCCAAATAGATATACAAAGAGTTCAGTGGAGGGTGCCACATATAAAAGTGTCAGATCGAGAACGACTCATACTTTTAAAACATTTAGAAAGAGATAAACCTATTCAGATGGCCTTTAGAAATTGGGATTTATATGAATATCCTTTACTCCCTAAAACTACAAAGCATTCTTGGTCAATTAAGACTGCTTCGCAATTGGAAAAGCCCAGATATGTTATATTTTGTTTGCAAACTAATAGGAGAAATAATAAAACTAGAGACAGTTCAATATTCGATCATTGTGAAGTGACCAACGTAACGCTGTTTTTAAATTCACAATACTATCCATATGAACCTATGAGTTTAAAATTTTCTGAGAACAAATACAGTATATTATATGAAATGTATGTGAAATTTCGTCAGTCGTATTACAACAGTCCTGCAGATCCATTGTTAAACCTAAACGATTTTAAAGAAAAGGCACCTTTGTTTATCTTAGATTGCTCAAGACAAAACGATAGTCTAAAAACAGGTCCGGTGGACGTACGACTGGAAGTGGAAAGTTCCACACCAATACCAGATAAGACAACTGCGTACTGTTTGATTATAAACGATAGACTTGTGGAATACAAACCTCTCAGCAACATTGTGCGCAGGTTATCATGATTGCCATTGTAGATATTCAAGGCTTTAAAACAGAAGCGAATGAATTTATAGCAAAAGAAATCGCTATAATGTATAACAAAAAACTACAAGTATTTTTGATTAAGCCACCATTTCCATTTAAAAATTTAACGGTACCAGAAAAGAAGCAAGTTAGTTGGATTGAACGTAACAGAAAGATATACTGGAGTGAAGGATTTGTACCTTATTCCAATTACCAGAGTTTGATTTCAGACATATTGAGAGATAAATGTGTCTACGTCAAAGGTTTAGAAAAAGTGTTGTGGTTAAAGCATATTTTAGAAAATAGTAATAATAATATATTCAATTTAGAAGATAAAGGTTGTTCTAGTTTGATAAGTTTATACAATCAATACAAATATTCTAAAGATTTATATAACTGTATTTATCATGACTCTGTGTGTGCTTTAAAAAATGTATTGTGTTTAAATAAGTGGTGCTTTGATAATAAAATTTTAAATAAATAATTTCTTGTTTAATTTCTAAAATATGTTAAGGTATATCTTCGGGTTTTCTATCCCCTCCCAATTATTTCCATTATAAGTTGCTGACAAGAGCTGGGCGATGTCATTCTAACTTTAGAATTATCTGTATCCAGACATAGGAAATGAGTGAATATATCATGGAAAATGAATACAAACCACGATATGATATGTACAATAGTTTTAAAATGCGTGAATTTTCATTTAATTATTACTGGAGGGTGATTAATTCAAAGAAAAGGTTAGTAATGGAAATGGCTGACGCTGGATTCTTTTATTTTGGAAATAGTATAAATGATAAAGCAGCATGTTTCTCATGTGGAGGGGTTATAGAAGATTGGGAGATTTACGATGACCCATGGATGCAACATGCTATTCATTTTCCTCAATGTTTTTATTTGAACTCTGTAAAGGGAAAATATTATATTGCTAAGTGTCTGAAACAGTACCTCACAAAATGAGTCAACTTGTGCCTACAGTGTATCCAGATGATTGAGACTTTCTATGCTACCAGATACAACCAGAAGATAAAATTCCTGTTTTATATAAATTATAAATAACTGTCCTATAATCTAGCAACCATTTAATAAATATATTTCGGTATAATAAGAGCAAACGCATTTAATTTAACACCCACTAAATATCATGCACAAGAAACAGGTCAGATCAGAACAGGTTAGAATATTATTTAAAATATAATAAATACATAACCAGACAACAGATCAGACCAGGTCAGAATGTTGTACCAGTTTTCAAATTACAACACAGTCACAGCTTCAGTTCAGTTCAGTTCTTATACCAGTCTAAATATTTTCCAGGTACTGCTTAGAAGTAATGAATGATGGTTGTAATTGGGTGTTTCTGAATCTGAAATGATTCTATAATGAATGGTGAAAATTGCGGGTTTCCAGATCTTCTTTGATCTGGAAACCCCAATTTTTACCTACTGTGTACATAAATAATAAAATAAATAAACACTATGAAAAACAAAGTTATTTGGTGAAGTTTTGTTTTTTTTTTTATTGAAAATAGTTTCGCGTTTGACCACCATCTCACCTGATGGTAAGTGATGATGTAGTCGAAGATGGAGCACGCTTACCTAAAAGTAACCTATTCACTCTTGACTTAAAGACTTCTAGGTTATAGCTATCGGGAAACACAGACTCCGGCAGGGAGTTCCACTCCTTAGCCGTACCCACAATGGAGGTATTCCCAAAACGTTTTGTTCGTATGGGTGGGATGTCCACCATCTAACGATGGCGCTTCGCCGTTTGACTCGTAGTCCAATGATGGAACGGGCTTGGCGGAATTAGATTATGTAATTCCATCGCACAATCCCCGAAATGTAACCGATAGACTTGTAACTCGTCGTCGAAGTTCAAGGCTCTGGAGCTTTGACTCAGGGCCGAGCCGTCCCTATGTGCGAAGTGTGCGGCGCACACAGGCGCCAAGGCAGAAGGAGCGCTGGATGTAATGCCAGCATTAATTATTGTTATAATTTTTGTAAAACTACAACATATTATTCTTTATAATTGAGCAGGTACAAACAGTGTAAAGTTAAACCACAGGCGTGAGTATTGTCTTGGGAGACCCCAAGACAATACTCCATAGACGCTTCATAGATTTTGCACACAGGCGCTGTCTTAGGTCAGCGCGGCCCTGCTTTGACTCGACCAGTGCATCGTTGGCAATGAGTCTCTTGGCCCGCTTCTCGATAGACCCAAGCGCGTCTAGTTGGTATTTCGCAGATGCCCAAAGATGAGAGCAGTATTCCATACATGACCTAACCTGGGGTTGATACAAATTGAGCAGCTTTTCCGGTGTGAAGTAACGTCTCACCTTGGCTAGGATTCCCAACGTTTTTGATGCTAACTGAGCCTTAGCCTCGATAAACGGGCCAAAATTGAGTGTAGAAGTTAAAGTCACCCCAAGAAGCCCAATATGATCGATTATCGGCACGGTTACACCACGGAACCCTTCATGGGCGAGTTTGACTCGCACTTGGCCAATTTTTATTATTTTATATTCCCTTCTTGCACCATCGAGGAGCCAGAGGGCCTCGCGAAATGTACCTTGCCCACATTTAGTATAGGTCTTGCGCCGCCACTGCCTACTTGCTTTTGCCCGTGCCTTCGCTCGCGTGAAAAGGTTCTTTTTTCAGCGTAATTAAAATAGCCTATGTCACTATCCAGCTATCAAAATACATCGAACCGTTGTTTCTGGCTACGTTTTGACAACAAAGAATGTAAAATATGTAACAAACAATATTTGGCATGTATAATATTAGATTAGATTTGCTAAACCTACGCCCGCTGAGCAGCCTTTAGAAAAACGCCGCTGCAAACGAACCCAAGGAAGTCCGAGAGAGCGGAGTCCTGAAAAGAAAAAGTGCCACCAGGATGCCTTCGACAAGGTAGAAGAGGAAGCCAGCTAGTCGAAACCAGTGTAGCACTGCTCTGGCCGGACCATAGATATAATAAACTCGTCATTGGGCCGGACCGAACCACCTGCTGCGTCTGGCTGTACCTACAACAATATTTACGTGTCCCGTCTGCATTATTCCACAACGGCAGAGGACATTATTGTCAAATAAGTACATTATGAAGAAATCCAATTTCTCCCTGAGGGTCGAACGGCTAGAGTCTCATCATGGAACTAATTTTAATTCTTTTGTGGTGAGAGCGCCGCGCCGACCGAACATCTGTCGACTTTCGTCAAGGAGAAATTTTGGCCGAGAGGTGTAATATTCCGCCGGTTTTCGAAGTCAGTTACCGAACACCGCGCGTCACACGACGCCGATAATTCGTGTAACATAGTATAAGTTTTGGTTAAGTGATATTATATTACATTAGTTTATTTTTTCTAATTTCATCCTATCCTTTCAGCCGTTTATTTATTACGAAAAAAAAAACAGTTACATGTTAAGATGATACATTAATCCGTACTGTCGTAATTGAGTAACAAATATCCAAACAAACAAAAATCATCAAAACAAAACATCAACCTCGCACTTGCACCTATGAGTTCTTCAGATCTCTTATAAGTAGTTTCGCTGGAATTTCAGGGTTTCAGATTAGACGCACCAGAACTTCGATATTTTTTCTAAAAAATAAAACACTTATCACCATAGATAAAATATTTGATTTCTGTGCTTATCACGTTGACCAAATTTTCCTAAGATGCTGTATCTTTTATAGTTTATCTAGGCTGTTAGGGTTCCATATCAAATGCACCAGACCTTCAATATTATTCCGTCAATAGAAAATTCTTATGAACTAGGGTATTGAATTGCAGAGGTTTGTGGGGGTGGAAAAAAATTACTAGCTTACAGTCGGCAAATGTGTAAATCCACCACTGATGGCGGTAGGTATTAAGATTCTTCGCGGAAGAATGACCTTCACCCATGTTTTTTCGATTGGCCTTATATTAGCAGTCTTATGTTATGGGTTATCTCAATCAATAACGTATCTATATTATAATATTATAAAGCGGAAAAGTTTGTTTGTTTGTTTGCTTGCTTGAACGTGCTAATCTTCGAAAGTACTGGGTGGATTTAGATGCAATTTGGTATGGAAGTAGCTTGAAGCTTGAGGAAGGTTATAGGCTACTTTTTACGCGACTGCAAAAAGGGAGAGTTATGTTTTTACCGTGATAGAATCCACAGGAGCGAAGCCCCGCGTGAGTACTAGTACGTAATATGTATATGAAAAACTGCACGCGGAACATATCATCGAAGGGTATTTATTAAACTCGTTAGAATATCGCCACTTGGTGGCAAGGTCGATGTGGGCACATTTTCCATAAAAAAGCACGCTTTATCGTCGACCTTCATGAACAAGAAACAGATCCTAAATATAGGACACAAGTAATCCTAAAAGTGATGAAGAAAGGACATTCACGTAAAAGATGTGTTCAATGCGCTAAGGTCAGTCGCGAATTGCACGAACTATGCTTGTGAATTCTGTAATGTACATTTATGTTTTACAGTAAATCGAAACTGTTTTGTGGAATTTCAGAAATGTTACCTGTGTTAATAAATTATATATTTTTGTCCTGAAATGTCTTGTTATTTACTCAGTAAATCTATTGTGTCTTATATACTAATTACAAACTTCATAAAATCAATTCATTGCCGTTAGTTGACGATATTCGGAAATATTTTTCCCAAGTAATTTTAGACAGTCTGTTGATTATCAGCTAAAATATTGATTGTCAGCTTAAAAGTGTGAACCTATCCATTGAATTAGTTGAAATATTCGAGTATTGGTACACGCACCAGGTCAACAGCGTCAGGTGGACAGGTACAATGTCTGAGACGTATCAGTTGAAGTGTGGAGTGGACAGGGTGGACTGACCACGCCACCCTGTTCAATTTGTATATGAACGCATTGATCGTCGCGCTTAGCAGTCAGCATGTCGGCTGCCACATTGACGGAGTTTGTGTCAACAATTTAAGCTACGCAGACGATATGGTGCTGCCAAGCGCGTCGGTCTGTGGGCTGAGGAAACTGGTGCGAGTATGTGAGGAATATGCCAGTGAGCATGGTCTTAGGTAAATATAGTGTAATAAAAAGTAACTGCGTTATTTAAAAGAGTAACCGTGGAATTCCTTGCCGGCTCTTCTCCACAGGAAACGACCAATTTCGAACCGTGCACTAACTTCTGACGTTTTATGAGTGCCCATGTAGGCCTATGTAAAATAAAATAATTTTGATTGATTGATCTTCGTGACGGGTACGAAGCCCGCTAGAAGTACCACCTGTGTACCTCAATGGGGTCCCTTTAGCATGGATGAATCAATTCAAATACTTAGGGCACATCGTTTCTGCCGACTTACGAGATCACGCAGATATTGACGGGAACCGAGGGCACTGTCAAGGAGGGAGAACATGATAGCTCGCAGGTTTGCGCACGTAGGTAGTTCATTTGAAGTTAAGACTATGCTCTTTAGGGCGTTTTGTACACCTTTATACACGTGCAGCCAGTGGGCTAACTACACGCAGAAAAGTTACAGTGC
Organism: Tholera decimalis; assembly: GCA_943138885.2. Classification (NCBI taxonomy): domain Eukaryota; kingdom Metazoa; phylum Arthropoda; class Insecta; order Lepidoptera; family Noctuidae; genus Tholera; species Tholera decimalis. Next base: position 28,841,035 of record OW964563.2, on the reverse strand, counting down.
TCTCCGTGTACAATATAATAACGCGTTTAGAGTAATTGTGGGGCTGCCCCGCTTCTGCAGCGCCGATGCGCGATGTTTGCTGAGGCGCGTACTAGCTGCTTTTATGCAACTATGCGCAAGCGTACCTAGTGCATCCCTGGCGCGCCGAGTGTAGACTAGCTCCAACACTGTTTTGAAAAGGATAGCAGGTAGGCTAGACTGTCCCTATATACGACATTGTTGTGGGAGACATGTCGCGTGTGGGGTGGGATAGCCTACCTGTTTTTCTTTGATTTTATTGTATTTTTTTATTATTTTGTGTGGATGTTTAAGCTAATTTATAATGTAACGTATGTGTCTATCTCGCAACACATCTCTCGCACACAACCCTCGCTTGTTTTGTATGCGCAAAAATCTAGCTCCGCTGAGCCGTTTCCACCAGAGCTGTGCTGACCGAGGCGAGGTAAATGAAGCGATTCTATTGGTTCTTTACAAACACATCCCTCGCTACGCATCCTCGCACATCTCTGGTGGAAACGCAGCCTTAAGGTTAACAGATTTCTATGTCAAATGTTTTTTCGACCAATTTCGAAGCACTTAATCAAACTTCTGACGATTTATAAAAGTTAGTGCTGGCCTATGGCCTAATAAAAATAAAATATTTTTTAGTTTCGTAGCTCAGATTCTAAATTAAAAATAAGATGATAAGGTAGTAAAAATTGCTCGATTCTTTCTTTTAACTGTTAGCGCGATCTACCATTAGTGTTTTAGAAGTCGAAATGGTTGTCTCTCCGCCGCTTGCTGACAAACGCAATTTCTGGATGATTTCATGCATACATCGTAGCCAAGCTAGGAAATGCCACAGCTGTTTAGTGTTTAATATATATTTCGTTAGACCAACCACAAGGCCAAACGGTATTGTTTAGCAAGTTTATTGAACTAGTATATTTTGTTTCGGGAATAATTTAATTACGACACTACACATAGGATTGTAAATCTTTATTTTCTTGTGGTGTAAAAGTTACATACATATTAAAAACATCTCAACACATACTTAAGTCTTAAAAATAGTAGTTAGTTAAACAATAATTAGTTGTACAGTCCTTTAAAACAAGGAAGCTGAGGTAATGAAATGGTAAATAAAGACTTAGATAAAAGAAATTAGAATAGAGAGAAAAGAAAAGGAATTGAATTATTTGTAATTCTAGAAAGACAACGAAATAGTAAAAACCGAAACCGCATTTTACGACCTCAACTTCACTTGATTTGTCAAAAATCAAATACGAATAACAAAGTACGAATTAGACCTTGCAAATTGTGTGAGAAAGTACATTTTCCAATACCACGAGTCATTAGTTTTACTCGTTAAAATATCAAGAATAAGTTCATTACAAAATACTTTCCAATATCTTCAAATTAATAAGCATGCAATGCAGAGTAATGCAAGAGTAAGTCAAAAAATCAGTGGGATTTGAATATTTTATAAAAATTCAACATATATTAGTACAACACGGTTGTAATTAAACTAATTTATTGTAAGATCACAATGTCAGTCAATTTAATTAAATAGTTTGAACTCGTAACGTTGAGTTATCTAATCAAAGAGTTCATATTAAGTAACGATTTAGCTGCCTTCGAGTCAGTGGGCTCTTTCTTCTTTGATGGGTCCAACATGAAGCATTTCCACAACCTGTAAAAACAACGTCTGAAATCAATGCGGGCACTCAAACAACGGGTCAGATAAGAACTGCTTTAATTTAAATTTCAGTTGATGAATTCAAAATTAAATTAAAAAAGCCAATGAATTTTAAATAAAAAATTTCGGTCAAGAAAGAACATAACAGATTGTCTAAATTTGTTTAGTTGACATTTGGTTACATCTGTTCTCCCATACTCACGCGGAGTTCTAGCATCACTAGGCATTTAGATTGTTTATAGTACTCGAATTGTGAAAGGATATTTGTACGCCCAAGCTGAAAATATTACATAAGGCTTGACTTAAGCTGACTCGACTTTGTTAAAAAATAGAGGTATGAGTAGTAAAGTGCTTAGGACTCTTCAGCACTGAAGAAGAAGACCAATTATGTACCACTTTACATCATTTGCTAGGGTTAACTACAGACACCGTTAGGTCGCCACCAATCATTTTGCAATTTTTCGGACAAAATTGAATCGGCGTGCATTCCAGACGCTGATTTTTCTCTAGTGCACAACTCGTAAAGGATACACAACTATTAACACGCCTGTCCCTCCAATAGGTATTCATGGAACCGCCAGGTGGTCTAGATATCGAGATACAGAGCTAGCCCAGCCTGGCTTGACCACCAATGAACCCGTTTATCTTTTAAACTACAAACAGACTAATTCTGATATTTGGCGACTAATTTCAACTAATTAACGGCTAAATCTCGGTGTGATTATATTTGAGATCCATGACTGTAATCAAGTCAGGAAGTAACACACCTGAGCTGAAACCTAAAAAATCAAAGATGCTTGTTCACTCTTGTTTAATAGGCTGACGGGTCATAAGTGAATAAGTGGTAAGGAACACAGAAGCCGGCAGAGATCTAGACCTTGGCTGTGCGCATAATAAATGTGGAGGAGAAGCGCTTAGTGCGACAAGACGGTATATCAAGCAAGAACGGCTTTTCTTTTATTTATTATAGGTTCGCGTTTGACCACCATCTCACCTGATGGTCACTTACCATCAGGTGAGATGGTGGTGATCTGGTCGAAGATGAAGCACGCTTATCTAGAACTCTCTCGCTTATTAGGAACACAGACACAGGGAATTCCACTCTTTAGTTGTATACACAATGAAAGTATTCCCAAAACGTTTTGTGCATAGGGGTGAGATTTCCACCATGTAACGATGGCGCATCGCCATTCGTCTTGTAGTCCGATGATGGAACGGGATTGATGGACTGCGCAATTCCATAACAAACTCTCCGAAATGTAACCGATAGACTAGTGTTTAGTAATGTGAAGATGCAGTGTGATAACCCCGTGACTCGCAAGGGCGGATCCAGGGGGGGGGGGTCATGGGGTCATGAGCCCCCCCTGGGCTGGGTCCAGGACCTAGGTGGACCACTAATTAAAATTTTTAAACATTGTTACTAGATAATACTCCAGTTTCTGTCGTTGTAAACGAATATCGGCAGTGAATGGCCAAGTGGCAGCGGAGTCAGGAAATACAAATTATAGCTTTTTGTGACTTGTGACCTTATGTGACTCCCCCTCCCTGGCACCAAAGCTGGATCCGCCCTTGGTGACTCGGATAGCCCGGAGGTCCCTGTCATTCGGACATCTTTGACAGTCGTTACGGGCAGTCAGAAGCCAGTAATTCTGACCCCCGTCTAGCCTAAGGGTATGGTGTTGCCTAGCTACTGAGTTGTGGAACTGGATAGGCAGTTGCGCGAAAAGCACTAATTCTGGTTGGACTGGAAGCCAAGCCCAATATAGTTGGGAAAAGACTAAGCAGATGGTTATTGTGAAGGTGCTGTTGAGAACATCACTACGCTCGGAGCGACCGCGGCGGGGCGAAGCAACGAGTGAGCGCCGGCGGGCACAATCACTGCGTCATCTTCCGCCTTACTAAGCGCATTATTTTCATTTCACCATCTTATTTCTCTATTTAATTTAATATACAGTATGTTAACTAACAGAGGGCGTTCCCGTTAACCCGCAATAGTATAGCATCCATACATGCTAAAAAAATATTACCATTCGAAAACAAAATGTTTTGTTTTTAATATTAAAATATTCACTAAAAATATTAAAATGATACTTAAAAGAAACACTCTGTACAAGTAGCGGTACGAAACTTTAGCGCTGGCCGTTATTTCGCAGAAGTAAAAATTTAGGTCCCTGAGGGGGGGCTAGCGGGATGAAGGGCGGCCGTGCGTAGCGCCGATTGGCTCTCCAGCCGCATTATGTTCCCCGCGCCGATACGACGCTCCGCGCACATCCCGTGTACAGTCGCGTCATTAATTGTATTGTTATTGCTGTTAATTTTTGTTGTTGTTTTTTGCCCTGAGTCCGGGCCCTCAATAAGTAAACGGCCCTCTCAAGACACCATTGAAGGCGTGATACCATTCTCTGATTCAGATAAGACTTGAATCTAAAATAAAAATTAACAAATTAACAAATAATGTTTTTATTTTTTTCCTCCCAACAAAACTTGTTAAAAATTATATCTTAGGTACCTACTATAAATTCTTGGACATTGGCATTGGAGATAAACTATTTATTAAAATATAGGTAATATTATTTTCATGCGCGACAGTACTTATGCGCAGCTATCCCCACATTTTGTTCAGCGCTAGACCTACTATTTGACATTACATTAAAATAATGTCATTAACGTTATTTAGCTAATAATTGTACTGCGTGCGCGACAGTACCCATGCGCAGCAATCCCCTCCGCGTATCGTTCAGCGCTAGACTTACGTGCCGCTACTTGTACACGCGTACGCATTCATAAATAAATTGCGACGTTGCCGTCCTTCAAGTCCGCGTGTACAGTGTTTCTTTTAGGTATAAATTTAAAAAAATGTGAATATTTTAATATTAAAAAAAAAAAAAACATTATGATTTTGAATGGTAATATTTTTTTTTAGCATGTATGGATGACATACTATTGCGGGTTAACGGGAACGCCCTCTGTTAGTTAACATACTGTATCTGTTTGTTAGAATACAGTCCAGTATAATGTTAGTGGCGTTTTCGTGGTAACAGCACGACTAGGATATAGTTGGTACCTGAGCGTCTCGTCGGCGCCGGCGGACAGTACCGTGGTGCCGTCGGGCGACAGCGCCAGGTGTAGAACACGCGCCATGTGCCCGCTCAGCTCGGCCACGCGCGACATCACGGGGTACTTCCAGATCACCAGCTGGTTGTTGGCGTACCTGAGCGTCTCGTCGGCGCCGGCGGACAGTACCGTGGTGCCGTCGGGCGACAGCGCCAGGTGTAGAACACGCGCCATGTGCCCGCTCAGCTCGGCCACGCGCGACATCACGGGGTACTTCCAGATCACCAGCTGGTTGTTGGCGTACCTGAGCGTCTCGTCGGCGCCGGCGGACAGTACCGTGGTGCCGTCGGGCGACAGCGCCAGGTGTAGAACACGCGCCATGTGCCCGCTCAGCTCGGCCACGCGCGACATCACGGGGTACTTCCAGATCACCAGCTGGTTGTTGGCGTACCTGAGCGTCTCGTCGGCGCCGGCGGACAGTACCGTGGTGCCGTCGGGCGACAGCGCCAGGTGTAGAACACGCGCCATGTGCCCGCTCAGCTCGGCCACGCGCGACATCACGGGGTACTTCCAGATCACCAGCTGGTTGTTGGCGTACCTGAGCGTCTCGTCGGCGCCGGCGGACAGTACCGTGGTGCCGTCGGGCGACAGCGCCAGGTGTAGAACACGCGCCATGTGCCCGCTCAGCTCGGCCACGCGCGACATCACGGGGTACTTCCAGATCACCAGCTGGTTGTTGGCGTACCTGAGCGTCTCGTCGGCGCCGGCGGACAGTACCGTGGTGCCGTCGGGCGACAGCGCCAGGTGTAGAACACGCGCCATGTGCCCGCTCAGCTCGGCCACGCGCGACATCACGGGGTACTTCCAGATCACCAGCTGGTTGTTGGCGTACCTGAGCGTCTCGTCGGCGCCGGCGGACAGTACCGTGGTGCCGTCGGGCGACAGCGCCAGGTGTAGAACACGCGCCATGTGCCCGCTCAGCTCGGCCACGCGCGACATCACGGGGTACTTCCAGATCACCAGCTGGTTGTTGGCGTACCTGAGCGTCTCGTCGGCGCCGGCGGACAGTACCGTGGTGCCGTCGGGCGACAGCGCCAGGTGTAGAACACGCGCCATGTGCCCGCTCAGCTCGGCCACGCGCGACATCACGGGGTACTTCCAGATCACCAGCTGGTTGTTGGCGTACCTGAGCGTCTCGTCGGCGCCGGCGGACAGTACCGTGGTGCCGTCGGGCGACAGCGCCAGGTGTAGAACACGCGCCATGTGCCCGCTCAGCTCGGCCACGCGCGACATCACGGGGTACTTCCAGATCACCAGCTGGTTGTTGGCGTACCTGAGCGTCTCGTCGGCGCCGGCGGACAGTACCGTGGTGCCGTCGGGCGACAGCGCCAGGTGTAGAACACGCGCCATGTGCCCGCTCAGCTCGGCCACGCGCGACATCACGGGGTACTTCCAGATCACCAGCTGGTTGTTGGCGTACCTGAGCGTCTCGTCGGCGCCGGCGGACAGTACCGTGGTGCCGTCGGGCGACAGCGCCAGGTGTAGAACACGCGCCATGTGCCCGCTCAGCTCGGCCACGCGCGACATCACGGGGTACTTCCAGATCACCAGCTGGTTGTTGGCGTACCTGAGCGTCTCGTCGGCGCCGGCGGACAGTACCGTGGTGCCGTCGGGCGACAGCGCCAGGTGTAGAACACGCGCCATGTGCCCGCTCAGCTCGGCCACGCGCGACATCACGGGGTACTTCCAGATCACCAGCTGGTTGTTGGCGTACCTGAGCGTCTCGTCGGCGCCGGCGGACAGTACCGTGGTGCCGTCGGGCGACAGCGCCAGGTGTAGAACACGCGCCATGTGCCCGCTCAGCTCGGCCACGCGCGACATCACGGGGTACTTCCAGATCACCAGCTGGTTGTTGGCGTACCTGAGCGTCTCGTCGGCGCCGGCGGACAGTACCGTGGTGCCGTCGGGCGACAGCGCCAGGTGTAGAACACGCGCCATGTGCCCGCTCAGCTCGGCCACGCGCGACATCACGGGGTACTTCCAGATCACCAGCTGGTTGTTGGCGTACCCGTGCCCCGAGATCAGCTCCTTGTAGTGCGTACTCCATACTATTGAGCACACCTGCAAAATACAATTCTCTCTTGTCAATATGTTCACAAAGGAGGTCGGCAAAATTAGGCCTACTAGCAGTGTAATAGCGGACACAAATGATATATTTATTTAAAAAAAAACTTTTATTTAATAGTTATTTACTGTAATTTTTATGACATCTGCATTTCCTAATTCTAGGGTTGCCAGGGAGTTAAATAGTATAATATTGTATGTAGAGGAGTCATGATTTCTTATTATTTTGTATATTATTATTAAAAATATATCCATTTTGAAAGTCTAAATATATCAGTTAACGCATTACGTAAATATTTTTGTTAATTACAACGTTTTTGGTACATAATAACTGTAGCTTTGTGTTGATTTCGATAGTGGATAAAAATGCTAGAAGCCAAATTATAAAAACTCAAGAAACGTCAAATGAGCTGAAAAAATCAATCAATGTCATTCACTCCGTGAAGGCGCGAACTCGTATAGACTCATGCGTTTATAGGTACTCTTACGCCGCTGTGAATACTCCTACTTTTTAGATGATTTATTAATAATATTTATGAAAATGAATAAAAAATAACTTAATTCAAACGACTTTTAGTTTGAATTAAGTTCTTTTTTATTCATTTTCGGTTATTCATAACCTAAAAAACGCTTTTGTTATCTCTCTGTTATCTCAGTATTTCCATGATCAATATTGATATTGATGTTTTTGTAGTAAATAGTGTTTATTACCAGTCAATTTAGTATTCATATTATTATTGTCTGTTAAGTTGAAAAAGTGGGCCGGATGAAGTATGGGCCATTGCCGGAGTCCTTTATCCTACGACCTACTTCAGCTGGGAGCAATTGGGTACGCAGATGACAGCACAGTCTCAGAGATACTTATCCAGTGCTAGAGCTGGAAGGGACGAAATTGCCACTCTCAGAAAGGCCATGATAGAGTGCACCAATTGGACCTTAAATCTCGTTTCCCAATGGGTGACAACATCTGGTCAAATTCAACACTGTAAACACAGGCTTGTCTTTTCAGCACTAAAAGGAGCCCATTTAAATTATCCCCTACTCGCCGAAGTGCATCTGTGCCAGTTACCGACCGTCTGGAGCTTTGGGGCATGGAGTTGATGTCAAACCTCAGCTTTGGCTCAAACATCGAGTCCAGAGCTAAGACTGCGGCAAAAAAGCTAGGAATCCTACACAAGGAGAGGCGATACTTCACGCCTGGACAGCTTCTGAATCTATATAAAGCACAGGTCCGTTCCTGCATGGAGTATTGCAGTAATTTGTGGGATGGCTCTGCAAAATACCAACTTGCTGCACTGGACTCGATTGAGCGCAGAGCTAAAAGACTTATTATGGGCGACTAGGCGCTCGTGGACGGGCTTTATAGCCTGGCTCATCGGCGAACCGTTGCTTATCTGTCGGTTTTCTACAGATTGTGCTTCGGGGAGTGTGCGCTGGAGCTCCATAACCTGATTCCTCCATCTCCCTTTCACTACCAGTCTACCAGACGCACTGCTTGGTACCCATTATTATATATACCATTCCAAATACATTGTAAATCTATAACTGACTATAAAATTAGTTCATAAGTATTGTTAAGACTTTATTAAGTTCTGAAGATTTTGTTCTATCTATACTAATATTATAAAGAGGTAAAATTTGTTTGTATGTTTGGGTGTTTAAATGTAGAGGGTAATCTCCGAAACTAATGATCCAATACTAATTTTTTTTCTTTGGTAGTAAGGTACGTCACAGGTGAGTGCTATAAGGCTATGAATTATTTCGACCACGCGGACGAAGGGCTAAATAATAAATACATCATAATATCCGAGTGTTATAATTTTGGTCTCGGACATATTATCGCACTTCTAGATTTAAGCCGAGTCATATGCACTGCTCTTTTTGGCGAAACATCGGGACCAAAATGGCAAGATACGATGTTCATCTTACCTGTGATTTAGTATCAACAGTATTAAGGTTGGCTCCAGTCTTGATGTTCCAGATGCGTATAGTTCTGTCGGCCGTACCGCCGCCACTGGCCAGGATGCCGGCGCTCCACGGACACCACGCCAGACCTTTTACTGCTGCTAGATGCTGACTGGAAATGCAAAACATTATAAAAGTTAGGAAGATAAGGCCAGAGAGAATCAGAAATTTCGACTATCGAAGATTTTTAAATGGCAGACGAGTTTAACAGCTTGAAGTACCTTGTTTTCGATGGGAAAGTCATCAAAAAGTTCAACTGTTCTGGCTGAAGCAGAAGGGAGTGTCAGACTTCTACTGACAAAAATCTACACTGGACCTTCAGTTGCCCTTACGTTGTATCTCGTTTATTACTCGTTTGTTCCAGCAACCCCGGGAATGGAAGAGGCTTGATATATTAATATGGTTACAGAGGGTTATAGGATATTTTCTAACTCTTATTACCCGTATGTAATAGGAGTTACAGACAACCCACTCTGGAGAGCCTGCAAGTAGGAGGATGAGACAATGGCACACCTGATAATAAGCTGCCCTGTGATCACTGACATCAGGACGTGGCTTGCCTTGCTGGAGGCGCTTATTTGTATACTCGCTTGGTCATGGAGTTGAGGACAGTGTCCGACTTACATAAATAGTACATACATATTATTATGATTACGGGTCGACCTCATCAGGAGTTGCTTATCCTATAATATCCGACTCGTGAAGCTGCGGTTGTGCTTTCAAAATTAGATGGACGTGGCAATGAGCAATTTTGACATCATAGTCATTAGGCTACTGCCGCTTTAATGAATGGATAGTTTATTACAGAACCATAATGTAAATAAATACTCTAACATTCGGATATAATATAAGCTGCTGAAATAAAACAACTTACTTGAATGAATACAGGTACTGCGGTTGGGAGTAGTGCTGTCCCTGTGCAATTGGCCAGATATTCAGTAAATTGTCGTTGCCGCCCGAAGCAAGACATTTACCATCAGGGGACCATTTCAATCCGCAAATCTGCGAAAACAATAACTAGTGTTATAAATCGCGGACATACAAACATACTGGTCGATTACAAAACCTGCTTTTTCGAAGACGGCTAAAAATCACTGTTAATTGAGTTGGTTGCTCCATAACTTTTTTTAACTTTACATTTATGTGTCATACGCAGTGGCGTGCACTCATACATGCAAATAAGCTCTGCATACCCTGTAATCCCATACATACATGCCTCTCTAAATGATAAATAACAATAACTAAAAAAAAACATCTAACCTATTAGAAATCATCTCACGGCATAACATTTCGCGATTTACGCGCCATCTATTGTGTAGTGAGATCTGTGCTGGCGAAGTGTGTTTAAATAAATTAAAATCTGCCACATTTTCGACATTCTCTTCTGAGCATTATCTTTTGAGGAAAAAATAAAATTGATTGCAAAGGGAAGGTGTGTACCAGAGTTGAATGATTTGGATAATTAATAAAATAAATTTAATTAATTTTCGCAAACACAATGAAATTAACTTCACACGGCTTTTTCCAAAACTACTTTGGATACCGTTTGAATGAGTTGTTATATAACCAGCAATTACTTAATTAGAAATTCGTGGTGGTTGCAAACAAACATCATGCTAAGCCAATGGCGCTGTGCGGTAAGAGTCAGCTAGGATAGGTAGTCGGTGGGCCACCGACCGACCGAAGTGGAAACTGGTAAGTTTTGCTTTAATTTTAGCCGTGCTTGACTTGTGCACGCCACTGGCCATACGCCATGCATTTTTTCGCACGATTGTCTGTTCCAGTTTTGAATTCTTATATATTAATCATCAGAAAGTGGTTTATTAATTCGTTGTCTGCCTAGACACTATAAAAGTCCTGTATGATTCCACTGACTGCTTGGAACACCGGTTTTTTGTTAAGGGATTAATGCTCTAGTCTTAAATATGCGACCTCATATGGAATGTGATAATACATAATATTCCAAGCTAGTTTACTCGCCGAAATTCGTATATTTCTCGTATTTTTAATTTTCCCTGGACTTCCACAAATGTTTTAAAGCCAAAATTAGCTAAATCAGTTCAGCCGTTTCGTTTCAATCACTCGAGATTTAGCGACAAACGAACAGAAATAATTGATTTTTGTATAAATAGAAGATCTATATGAATATTACAAAGCGGAAAAGTTTGTTTGTCTAAACGCGCTAATCTCAGAAAGTACTGGGTGGATTCGAATGATATTTGGTATGGAAGTAGCTTGAAGCAAGGTTATAATATATAACGTGTAATTTAAAGGGTATATACATACCAAGTGCATGGCTTCTTTGGATGATAACAAACGATATGGCAAGGGTTTTGTAATCCTTAGTCTACATGTGTAGAACTTATTACTAATTCCAATTCACCAAATTTTTCAAATTAAGAAGAACGAAAAGAGTTATCGTGTTATTGGCAAGTGACGTGGAAAGTTATTGACCCTCGTAGTGCTGTGACACGTTTGTTATGATTGGTATTCAAGAAATATATGAAATCAATAATTTGGTATTAATTCTTTGAGTATCAGTTATTTTGTGCTGAAACTGTGCATAGAGACTCCATACCAGATGTTGTCTTCAGTCCTTTTGGATAGATATGGGGTTTCCGTTTTGTATATAGGCTACTTTTTACTCAACTGCAAAGAAGGAAAGTTATGTTTTTATGGTAATAAAGTCCACGGGAGCGAAGTTCCGCACGACTGCAAGTATTAGATATCGCACTCTTAGAATGAAAGTGACCTAACTCTAAATTCGTATAATTTTAGATTTTGATGTAAACTGGCCTGAAACACTATTCTGAATTGCTGTGGAAACAGGGATCTGAATTACGAGTTATAAAGAGACAGCTTATACATTTGCCACTTGAGATATATGAATATAATTTATTCAGTGCTGCTTTATTACTGCTCAAATCCAAAAAATACAATTTTTTGAGTTTAGTCCCTTCCATTCTGAGAGTGCGATATACTATTTAGCTTACACGGTGGCCGGAGTTGCTTCACTCTCGCGCGTTCCGCCTCTTCCTTCGGTAGCACGACTGCTTCGGAGGAGGCGAATGCATCCCATTACCTCTCGCTCCGCACCATAGTCTAGAGCCGGGCGCGAGAGGTCGCCGTCGCCGATCACCGCAACGAGGACACAGCGAAGCTCTGCCCAAGCGGGGCAAACCTCCACCGCATGCTCCACCGTGTCCTCCGGGTTCAAACGTAGCTTAGATATAATGTGTAATATGTAGTTACCTCCTGCGTGTGGGCATGTATGGTGGCCACGGCGTGGTCCCGCTGGCGAACGTCGTGGTGCACTATGTTACCGTCACGCGCACCGCTGCTCACGATGTACATATTCCACGCGAGGGATCCCACGCGCCCCGTGTGACCGTCCATCACCTGCAACGATACAATGAATAGATACATAGATATATTCTTTATTGTACACCATAACAGTAAAAACAAAATTATGGACTTAACAATTAAAAACTTTTTAACAAAAAATTACGCCGACTCCCAAAAACACTGCAAAGTGAAAAATAACTTTAATTTCGGTAGTCGGTGTCTTTAGTTTTGTTTTTGGCACCGACTTCCGAAATTAAAGTTATTTTTCACTTTGCAGTGTTTTTTGTTATTTTTTTGTTAAAAAGTTTTTATTTCACTCTTTTTAGTTGGATGATTTTTAATTTACCTAGTTACAAGAGCCTAAATGTCAACTAATTATAACCTTTCACAAATATTGCTTTTCCCAATGCTGGGCCGTTCATTGTTGAGGAGTTCTCCTGGTACTTCACCATCAGCTCTACATCACCATATGCATTGTGACGAGCATAAAGTGCTTAACATCCATATTCAAGTAATCGAATCGCAATCCACTCAATACTTATTATTGAGTAGTTTCGGCGGCCATCTGTGGTCTTCATCATCAGTTCCACTTCCCCAAATGGTACTTTTTGAGAGCAACTGCACAAGTTACTATAAGAAATACCCAAAACGCCATAGGTGTGCCTATAATATTTGAAGAGTTCCCTCGATTTCTCCAGGATCCCATCATCAGATCCTGACTTTGGTGATAATGGGACCAATTTCGAAGTATACCCATTCGAACAAAAAAAGAATTTTCCAAATCGGTTCAGCCGTCTTCGAGTACTCGATGATCATACATAAAAAAAGAATTTAAAAAAAATATACGCGTCGAATTGATAACCTCCTCTTTTTGTCGTCGGTTGAAAAGGGTGATACAATGGGCGGTCTTATCGCTAAAAGCGATCTTTTACAGACAACCTTTGGATGGATTTGACACAGAAGGAGAAAATAAATACGCGGGTAGTCCACGGTGTACTAGTTATCTATATAAAATACAAAACAATAAATAATGTTCTCAAAACATATATGTATATACATACAAATATTTAAAAAAAGAAAGAAACAAAGACATACATAATAACATTTTTATATAGTTTTGTATATGACAACCTTATCTAAAGTTTTGTACTACTGCCAAATCTAAAAAAATCTGGAAATAATCTTGGATGGCGGAGAACTTCCAACCCCAGCTCTTGTAACTTGGAGACCGTCTGCTAGGCAGTATGAGGTGGCGCGTTGTAGTGCAGGAGCAGCGGAGCCGAATGATTGACCAAAGCATGCGAGCATCTCCATCATTTCGTTCAATTCTTCACAGTATACATCTGCAGGGTTGCGGGAATGTTTTAACGAGATACCGCGGCCCCGGAACGCAAAGGCAACTGAAATCTGACAGTCCGCTCTACCCACAGCGGGGGGAGTTATTTGATGATTTTCCCACTCAGGAAAAAAGCACATTTGCAGTAATGCTCATTCTGTTTGGTAAGAAGCTGTAATGAATTGCACCAGCGTTAGACCACCAGTGACCTTTCTAGGGGTTAGTTTTGGTTTAGGGCATTGTTTAGGTGCTGAACCAGGACCACCAACTTGCTGAGAACATGTGATTGGCGAACAGAATCCATTTTTCGTCGCAGGTAACAATGCGGTTAAAAATTCTTTCGTTTGTGTGCCTGTTGAGCAGTGCAATGCACGTCTCGGCGCGTACTTCGCACTGGTGATCATTGAGTTCGTGGGGCACCCATTCGTCGAGCTTTTTTACCTTGCCAATTTGATGCAAATGGACCAATATTGTTTTGATGCTAACGTCGAAAGCTGCTGTTAATTCAGTCGTGGATTGAGTATCACCAGCTTCCACAATCGCCTTTAATTCGTCATTGTTAAAAAAAAAAAAAGTTTATGGACAACCACGGGGTTCATTTTTCAGGTCAAAGTTTCCAGAACAGAAACGGGCAAACCAATAATGGATGGTTCGTTCATTTTTGTAGTGTTTGTTCTGTAAACGTTGTTGATGTTTCGTGTCGCTTGTGCACATTTTCTGCAACAACAGTACTCATATTCCATAATTACTCGACGAAGTACGCTTACCTAGAAGTACCTATTCACTCTTTGACTTAAAGAACACCAGGTTAACTTATAGCTATCAGGAAATCAGACTCCAGCAGGGAATTCCACGTTAGCTGTAAGCACAATGAAAGTATTCCCAAAACGTTTTGTAGTTTATCCATAGTTATTGTTATATTGTTATTTCTTTTAATGATTACTAGCTATCTTGTTAACTCCTCCAACTAAGATGTATTTATTTTATTTAGTTTATTTTATTTAAACTTATTTAGTCAGGACACACATACCCTCAACCTCTTGATCTTCTCACAGTCCCACAGTTCAACAGTGGCCGCGGAGGTCCCGACGGCGAGGTGCGAGCCTCCGCCCTGCACCCAGTGCACAGAGCACACGGTCTCGGAGCCCTCCAGCATGCACAGCTGCTCTATCTGGCCGGTGCCTGCGTTCCACAGGTACACAGAGTTGCCTAAAGCTACAGCCAGGATGTTCGATGCACTCCAGTCTACTAGGTTAAGGTCTGTTGGGAACAATTAAATAAAAATCTTTTTATTTCGGGCCGTACAACTTATACCTAATAGTTTATTATCTAGTGTTAATACCCATCACCCTCCTCACAAACTGCTTTATAATTGGAGAGGACACATTCTCACTCACTGTTCTCAAGATGCTGCTGCAACTGTTTCTCACTCTTCTCAGAAATGAAGCTGTTTTCTTTCGTATAATCGCGTGAAATGTGCCCGTAAGAGCTTGTGCAAATATCTCTAAGGCTCTAAAGTAACAAGATAGTAGCATAAGCATCCTGACCACGCTATTATACTGCATGTGGAACACATCCAGCGCTCTTTAGGCGAAGCTGACCCATAGATTGTCAGTGTACAGACTCTGGACTTAATTAAGGTGCAAGCTGAGATTACTTGCAAAAATAGCAATATTTTAGATACCAAGCTACATAAGTGCTTCATGGCAATTTTTTTGAATTATTGTAACTAAAATATCAAGTCCTGATTTTTTTTTATGAAATTTAATTATTTAGGCAGTGTTATTTTATATGTTCATGACTATTATTAAGTCAAATTTGTATAAATATAAGTTTCGAGGAGAAAGCTAGGTCTATCAATCCTTAATTTTTCCAACTATGTTGTTGTGGTCTTCCAGCCTAACTATGTAGATGCAACTAAGTAAGAGTGTTTTACATACTGCCTATCTGACCTTCACACCCCTACCATAGCTAGCCTACCATGGGTAGCTTCATAACCCTTGGCAAGACCAGTGTCAAATTTTCTAACTTTCGACTACCCGAAACAACTATTAAAGATGTACAAGGACAAGGACAGTTACGCCAGGACTAACGGCCTAATGTGTTTTGCGAGACATGGAGGAATCTCAATATGTTAGGATGTGCCCATCCACAGGTAGAGCTTGACAAGCATTGCTTGACTTTGATGATCGACTTGTGCGACAGTTATTACTTAGCCACGGGTTCATCTTTCAAGTACCTAATAAATTTTATTTATTAGCTTTCAACTTCAGCTACCAAAAAATAAAAATAAACTTACAATAATCATCCAAAATATCAGGAGCATCCAAAATCCTGTCAGGGGCTTGTGGAATGTATCTTGTTGTATTCTTGACTGATGATGGAACTTTGGCCTGGAAAGTTATTTGTATGTTAGTATAATGAAATAAATATTATGGTAAGGTTTATAAAGAAGTATTTTGCAGTTGCATAGGATAGGTCTACCTCTACAAGGATTGTAAAAGTATTTATTGTTGATGTAATAATTGAAGAGGAGTGTGGGATAATCCCTAAGAGCATTGGAAAGGTGGCGTAAATATACTAAAGTAAATGATAATATTATTTATCCTGATTTATCCTTTTTTGCTCTGAATGTTAGGTCAATAAATGCTGTGAAATGTAAAATGTTATTTGCTCATGATATTTGTAAATTTAATGAGATTGAGAACCATTAGACTCCCAATATTATTATATCTAAATACTTTGTAAACTCCCATGGAAGTCTTGAACTATTTCTTCTTAACTTTTCTTAGTTGATGTTATTCTACAGTCAATGTTTAAGTTAGTAATTTTGCTGTTTAAAGGACAACATCGCATTTGGCTATTTCTACATATTTTGAATCAGTTTAAAGAACAAGAATAAACACTTTGATGATACACATTGGTACAGTGTCTAGCAATTTTGTCATGACATTTGTTTATGCTTTAAGTCACACTAAGTTAATATTAACATACAAATGTTAAACAGAATCATTAATTTTTTTTTTATTCCTGATAGTGGAGTTTACATTGTACTTGATAGAATTGTTAGTGAACAGCATAATGTAAGTAAAAGCAAGCAGATATACCTGTGAATACACTACTCTAAGTCTGTTCTGGTAGCCTTCAGGAGCGGCTGGAGCTTTGCAAGTGTACTGCAGGAGTCGCCCAGGTTCAGTGTCTGTCAGTGCACGACCAATTGCTTCACCAGCTGCGGTTTGAGCGACTACTTCTTCATTCTTGTCTTCATCACGGCTCAACTGTATATTTGAAATAAGTATGTGTGTACTATTGAATACTTCAATGTGTTTTTATTGTGAAATGATATACAATGCATGATATGAAATATGGTAAGTGATCAATAATGGTGGACATTGTTGGTGTAATTTTTATTTACAAAATTATGTTTTCTTCAAAAAGAAGGCAGGCTATATTATATTAAACTTAAAATAATGGTAACTATTTATTTCAGAATTGCTTCAATATAATAATTAAATGTGCACATGGAATATTGTGATAGATTATGAATGAAACTGAAAATGGTAAGTTATAATTTATAAAACATTGTAATTAAAAATCGAAATGTTTTTCCTGGTGAAAATAACATACAGAATAAAGTCTTACTTTATGTCCATCAATGGCTGAAATTAAAAGTATAATGGACACAAATATACTTCCAGTTCCAACATATCTATGGAATATACTTACCTACTGTAGAAATCCAACCCTTAGTAAAAAAATAAACTTACCATATAATGGCACAAGTCATAGTTTGAATTACTTCTAGATGGAATGAATCTATCAGCTTTGTTCGGAGTCTTCGAAGCTTTGTTAGGAGTCGGTGTCGTAGAGCGACCTGCAAGGTATAGACGGATAACTTTTCCTTCAAAACTTCATGCTTACTTCCTAATGAAACATTGCAGCACAAAGCATACAGAGCTGTTTCAACTAAAGTATTGGGGTGCCATAAAAGCTTTTAGCTGCCTCTGTTGGGAAATTTACTATTAATACTAAAGCAAACACAAATATCACAAATGACTCAATCACATGCTAATTTTGAAACAGGAGTTCTGTCTTTGTGTTTTATTCAACAACTTTACCTGGAGATTTATTCTTAGACGGCGTCTTCTTGCCTTTCTTATTGTCATTGCGCGTCGGTGTCTTGTTACTAGAGAGTACACTATTGTTACAACTCTGGTTCGCAGATATGGACAGCTTTTGCATCGACTGGTTGCAAGCACTCAAGTTCACATTCGAATGGTTCTTGAAAGAAGTACTCAGCGGATTTATGTTCTCACTATTGGACTTCTTCGCCCAACGTTGGAGAGGACCTCGAGTTATCGGCCCGTCCATTGTCGCCAAACTATTTATTTCATTCAAGTAGTTGAACTGGGCCATACTTCCACCAAATCACTACGGCTACACTACCAATCCTTATAAATCAAACACTTTTAATAAAAACATAAGCTTGACAATTCATAAATACAAGAGTAACACTCAAAAGAGATATATCTAATTATTCATCAAAAGAATATAATCAAAACCCAATGACAGTCGATTCTAAAAGTTCGTTAGCTTGAAAATTGAAATGTTTGAAAAGAAATTTGAAATGTTACCAGTTTATTAGAGTTACCACGAAAAAGTGGAAATAATTTTTTGATTTTATTTATCTAATCTATATCTAACAACGACGCGATGCGAGAAATTAATTAACAGAGATTTTTTTAT
Organism: Tholera decimalis; assembly: GCA_943138885.2. Taxonomy (NCBI): domain Eukaryota; kingdom Metazoa; phylum Arthropoda; class Insecta; order Lepidoptera; family Noctuidae; genus Tholera; species Tholera decimalis. The sequence goes on along the minus strand of OW964563.2, from coordinate 28,822,790 downwards.
TGAATATTATTAATCGTACCACTTTATTAACAAGTGAAAAAGAAACCATAGGCAAATATTCACTAAAAGATGGTATTTTTACAGTTGCATTTTCATTTTATGAAATTAGGATGTTTGAAATATGCGCTAGGACACACTGCACTGTGTTGCACTAATAAAATAATTTATCTTTATTATTAATGAAAGAATATGACACCCCACGCCATTACAATGTGTATGTGACCTAAAATTTAATGTAAAGGTGAACGCAGACCTAGCCGCACCGAAGTCTCTACAGTCCCGCGGCAGTCATCGCTTTTTGTTAATGGCCTCGCACATTGATCCGCGCCACAGTCGCTGCAGTCCAGTCTCTCAACCTTTGTCCTAGGTGGGAATCGAACCCACGACCTTGCGCATAGCAGACAGGGCCATTGACCACTATACTTATACTTGCTTATTCCCTATTATAGCACCTACAGATAAAATTACACAAAAGAGAAAAATAAATATTTTTTTTACAGATTTTCTTACCTAATACAGATTTTTTTTTAATCTTCGGTACAGATAATGCTTTCAAAAATCTGGCAACACTGCAAGTGCGATGCGTGCGGCGACGGGAACGACTGCAGCGACTGCGGCGCGGATAGATCAGATATAAGATTCTAGATGTGCGAGGCCATTAACAAAAAGCGATGACTGCGGGGACTGCAGAGACTGCGGTGCGGCTAGGTCTGCGTTCATCTTTACATTTCCTATCTCAATTATTCCGGTAGTTAGGCCGTGTGCGCACTGCCTTGCGGTGGCCGCAATTCCGGTAGATCTACCGCACCGGTAGACTGACCGCAGTGCGCGCACGGCCTTACACGAACAAAATAAACGAGAACCACAGATTATTAATACGAGAACAAGTAATTTTATTATAAACCGTTGACAGAGATTCCCAAGAAGCAAAATTATCTTATAGTTCAGGTGTTATAGGCCTCCAGCACTTATAATTATCTCTTAACGGTTCTAATATCGGCTGCCATGCTTATAATAGCAACCATGGAGTTAATTGGGTTTAATAGTATATCTGATCTTATACATTAACTTATAATTACTTATAGATACAAATTAAGGGTGCAATATAAGCTTAGGTGACCTATAAAAGTATCATGAGGGTGTAAACGCACTCAAGAGTAGTTAAACTGGTAAGCTATACCTACTTATAACTACTAACAAGAAGCATTACAGAACCGTAATAAGTAAAATACGGCAATAAGAGTGATGCACAGAACTAAACATACTGGAAACCATATGTATTTATTAATTGGTTTTATAAGGGTTTATAAATTCACTTTATAGAACAATTATAAGTTACATGGAGCGGCTTTATAGTGGTTTAAACCAATACTATTATAATCTTAACACGATTGTAAAGGTTCGGTATAATTTATACTTAGTATCCTAAACTATATCCGTGGTGTCCTGTACAAGAATACATCGGTTTATAATAGTTTTGCAAATGCTGTTATACCTACGAGTAGTCTCAGTACGCACATTTTGATTTGTTGCCGACGTGTCGTGCTATTTACTTTTCTTTCAAAAGTGGATCTGAATAAATGTAAACGACTAAAAAGAAGAGGTTCTTACAAACAAAAAGTTCATAACCAAATAATTCAAGTGTCGGTTTCTAACTTCGTATTTGGCGAAGAACGTATCGTAGATATAGGAGAAGGATCCGTACACATTAGTTCCAGCGAAACTTTGAGACAAAATGTTTATACTTATTAATAATTCTGAACAAAACGGTGTTTTATCGTACAATATAAGCGACGAGCGACGAGATGCGACGTTAAATTCTTTATCAGAAATTTTGAATTAAGCCTGATTTGGACGCATTTTTGGGACTGAAATGATTCCACATCAAGATGGATTTACATTAGCTACTAAATTATAAAGAGAAGTTAAAGTGCATGTGAGAATTCGAGCAGAATAATATAAGTTGTAGAACAACTGTTTTGGCCTTATTATTTGACTGATCGGTTGATTTAATTTTCTTTTGATTTGATTTTCTCATTAACTCCTATTCTTAAAGTATACTGCTAAAGTACTTACCGATCATGTTAAATGTAGAACTAAACTGAGCGATAACAGGATATCAATAAGAGCAAATGTTTCTTACAAATGTTTTAATTGAAATTATTTAAAGTTCTCTCTTAAAATAGGTTCGCTACCTTAATCTTGCATAATAGTTGGACTTTTTTCCTTATGTTATAAATACTTAATCAACAGTTTTCAATTTCACAATCATACCAGTGCTTGAATTACTTATTTAAATAGGTAACTTAGATATCTTTCATTCATTTATACTTTCATTCATGCTTTATTTTACATCTAAACTATAATATTATAAAGAGGAAACATTTGTGTTTTTGTATGTATATAACGTTTTCATACAAAAACTACTGGACTGATTTCAAAAATTCTTTCACCATTAGAAAGCTGCATCTTCACTGAGTGACATAACATATTAAAAAATATTAATAGGGATCCCTAATAAAAATGTTTACTCTTTCACGCAAAAACTACTGAATGGATTTGAATCAAATTTGGCAAGTAGATAGTTTACATCCTGGAATAACACATAGTCTGATTTTTATCCCGGAATTCCCACGGGCTCGGGATTTTACGCGGGAATACCCTCCCACGCGAACGAAGTCGCGGTCAGAAAGCTAGTCATACAATATTTCTATGAAAACAAAAAGTAAAACTAGTGTACAATGGGCAATTTTATCGCACAAGCCGATCTTTTACATACAGACAACCTTTCGATGTACAGAACTTAAAGGAGACACGATATAAGGCTGTCAGTGTCAAACTTCATAAATAGTTTTAAGTAATATTATTAAACATGTTATTTATCACAATAATAGAAAAATAATAATAATTCACATACAAATAAAATAAAACAAATTCCAATAAAAATCCAATAATGTAAAAAAATAAAATAACAATGACATTTTTAAAAACAAAAAATTGCGTCATCTCGTTACGTGAAGTCGAATAAGCCTCCCTAGCACTGCATACTCCAGCCTTTCTGATATCATCTTCAGAATTCTCTCCCCCGGATCCTACACATCAGAGATGCTGCTTTTATACGTATTATGGCATAAAAATCATCGACTCTTACGTCAGCAAACATGGCTGAAGCGCTACAGAAACGTGGGAGCCCCACCAGAATTCTGAAAGCATTGTTAATTGTACGCGAAGAGCGTTGTAGGTCCGTTGCGTATAGCTGGCCCATAGAGCGCTAGTGCAATAGCTTTGGCAGCAGGCCCTGAACAGTGTCACTTTTACGTCTAATGTCCACCTTGCAAATATATGCACCAAAATATTAGCATGAACCGACAACGCCCTTCGCTCTCGCTCGGTCTCAGTTACTATGTGTCCTAGGCACTTAAATTTAGAGACACGTTTTAGAGGTACTCCGTTTAAACGGACTGGAGGTACATGTTCCGGAGACTTATTCTTACCTATAATAACCATAAACATACTTTTCTTCTCGTTGTACTTCAGACCATGAGCTTTCGCATATGACTCACAGATACCGAGCAGTTTTCTCAATCCACTGAGCGACGGACTCAGTAACACCATATCGTCAGCGTAACTGATGTTGTTAACGCAGACGTCATCCATATGACAACCAACGTGGGTGTTACTGAGCCCCTCAATCAGCTGATTAACATACAAGATAAATAGTCTTGGAGAGGACAGGCCTCCCTGTCTGACATCGCATTTAAGTGCATACTCATCCGACTCTCCACTTTACATAATTTTTCTGATGGTTACCACCAAAAGGACAAGATGTTAATAAATTCAGTGGGAGCCCCTACCTCTCCAAGTTTGGCCCAGAGCCTGCTGTAATCCACCAGGTCCAGGAAACAAGCATAGACAGGTGTTTTTCTATTAACATAGTAGTTTACTAATAAGTCTTTCCATATCCTTTGGATTTCAGTAAAAATAAATTACTTACGAGAGGTATTTCAAATAGGTAAGTTAATCACGTAACAAAGAATAGGAAATTAATAATGTATGTATAGGTACGTACTACGTATAAGTGACTGTCATGCAAAACTAACTATATTTAAAAATATAATGTCTATGTGGTAATAACACTAAACAATTCAACAAAAACTAATGTTTTTGTTCTAAATTTATTTAGAATCTAAATTTCAAAACAAAATCTCATTTTTTTTTTTTTTTTTAGTTAGGGCCACTCGTAGATCAGCTCAGTAAGGCTGTGCGTCTACTTAACCGGTCTGTCCTGTGGTGACCTCTAATAAATTAAAGGCCCCCAGCCAGGGCGACAAAATCTCAGAGTATTCTTGCTTTATATACTTACCTATAATATAATTTAAGCAACTACCGAGGGTAGTAGTATTACTACATAAAAATTTCTGTGGCACATGGCGTGGCGAGCTTGAAACGTAGGTAATTGTATAATTAGCTAAAACAATAAATTACAAAACAGAAAACTTTTAACAATTTAAATTAATTTAAGATTTACTTAAGTTTAAATATCTGTTTTGAAGCAGCTGGTCCATTGGCATGTATGACTACACTGACGACCTCTGTTTGCACTGCTGGATGGAACATCGTCCTCTTCACCTAAACAAAAACATTAAAATGAGACAGGTTCTAGAAACATTAACGGAACACTAATTCTAAACAATATGGCCAAGCAATGGTTCTTATGGTCACCATTTTAAAGAAAAGTACGCCTATAAAGGTTTTTTTAAAGTATTTGTGAAAACCAACTCTGTGAAAATGGCGACTTTTAATTGTATATCTTACTGAACCAAATATTATTTTAAAAATCAACTTATCGAAAACGCGAATTCCAGGAGGCGCGTAAAAAAATTGATGAAATCTGATAATACTTCACCAAAAATATACGTGCGCCATGCACATTTATACACACATTATAACATCTTGACTGTTAACTACACTTTTAATATTTTAGATATTATTTATAATAAGAAATGGATCAATAACTTACCTTTATTTAAAAAAAAATGTCAGCAATAGCTATTCACCAGTTCACAACACTTTTGTATGAGCTTTTAAGAGATTCACTGTGTACGTTATTGTCGTGTTTGGTTCCATGAAGCGCTAATAGTTAGCTTCGCGGGAGCAAATAGTTCTACGCAGTCCAACTATAAGGTCGTTATTGATCGAAGTGGTGTTCAACAAGTCTACTATAGATATTTAATTAGATAATATACGCCTATAAATTGGGCCCTTTTCCGTGGTTATAATCGTTTACTATTCCGTTATAGTCCTGATGAAATGGTGGTTCCAGGACAATTACTCGACCACATTTTGCTTCTTGGGTCTCTGTCTACATTATAAAACTACCATTTGAGGTAATTCTGTAAGAAAAAAAAATGGAATGTTGAAAATCTGTATAAATCTTACTCTCAATTTTTTATCGGTATGACATGTTGAAAATCTGTATGGATACCGCAAAATCGTAGGTACCTATATGTACTTTTCCTATCTCAATGGCAAAATCTGTATATCTGGCAACACTGCGCGCCGTGGATGCGAATGACGTCATCCGCGCTGCGTGCGGGCATAGAGTACTATAATACTTGGCGTGCGGGTGACGTCATCAGCAGCGGCTTGGGGAGTTCGGTCGTTTCAGGGACTACAGCAACTGCGGCGCGGGTAGGTATGCAAGGTTGCATAGAACTTCATATAAAGAATTCGAATGCGAAGACTGCGGCGCGTGCGGTGCGGCTAGGTCTGCGTTCACCTTAAAAGGAACATTCCAAGAGCATGTCAGGCTCCATGGTCAAGCCACGCTCAGACCTCAGTGTAGAGTTCCGTGCGTATGCGCTACGAGTATCTTTAACATGGACTGGACTGAATCATGTAGACGGGTAGACCAGTGTTTAGATCACACAACCTTCTAACTAATAATTTTACGAAATCGCTTACTCTCTTTCTGAAGTTAAAGACAACTTCAACAAGCGTAAAGTGACCCGATATTTATTAAAGATCCCTATACCCAGAATAGAACCATTCAGACGCAGCTGCGTATATATGTATACTTATATGGCGCCACTTACATGACATTTTATTTACTCTAGTTGTTACCGACGCGGGACTATAAAATCTGGATTCGGTGCGTGCGATCGTTCTGGGAGCTCGTAGCAAACTAAACGCGCGCCCAACGTGTGGACGCGGTGGCCAATACTCTGCCTCAACCCTTTGATCTTTTGCAAAAAATCGACACCACACGGATCTTGCGCCAACTTGTCGGCCAATATTCCAATACAACCCAAGATGCACAAACACCCCCTGTACACGTTGACCAATAGGCATTGGCCACTACATTCGCCACTATCTTGGCCAACGTGAAGAGCCAGCATAAGAATAAGCCGCTATAAGTTAGTTGCTAAAGCAATCAATTTATCAAAATCCTTCAAGGCTTATAGGCAACGAGGCGGTAGTGGACTAACTTCATAGCCTGGCTCATCGACGAACAGTTGCTTGTCTCTCGATTTTCTACAAATTGTATTTCGGGGAGTGTGTGCAGGAACTCCATGACCTGATCCCTTCATCTCCCTTTCACTACCGGTCTACCAGGCGCACTTGATTGATATACCGTCTTGTCGTACCAAGCGCCTCTTCTTCTTCTCCTCTTCTCCTCGAAATTTATTGTGCGCACTAGCCAAGCTATGGAACTCTGCCGGCTTCTGTGTTCCCTACCACTTATGACCTTTTACCCTTTAAAGCAAGAGTAAATAGGCATTTTCTGGGTTCGCTGGTCCCATCGTAGACCCATCCCATCTATTGTTTACCATCAGGCGAGATCTAGGTCAAGAATGGGCTCCCCTTAATTAAAAAAAACCTTCTTCTTATTTATCGAACTACCTTGTTTTTATTGATAATAAGCTCGCGTTGGTTAAGCGTCACACCGTCATCATGGTAAGTAATGATGTGGTCGAAGATGTACCACGCTTACCTAGAAGTAACCTATTCACTCTTGACTTAAAGACCCCCAGACTACAGCCATCAGGAACCACAGACACCTGCGGGGAATTCCACTCCTTAGCCGTACGCACAATGAAAGTACTAATTCTATCTCACACTCTACGGAATGTAACCGATAGGCTTGCAACAAGTCGCTGATGTTCAAGGTTCTGGAGCTTTGAATGAACCCGTGCATCGTTGGCAATTAGTCCCATGGCCCGTTTTTCATTAGACTCAAGCGCGTCCAGTTGATATTTGGCAGATCCGTACCAAAGATGAAGGTACATACTCCATACACGATTTAACTTGAGCTTGAGAAGCTGTTCCGTTGTGCAGTACTGTCTTACCTTTGCTAGGATTCTCAACTTTTTGCTGCTAATTGAGCCTTAGCCTCGATGAACGAACATAAATTGAGGGTCAATGTTACCCCAAGAAACTCAATACAATTAGTTGTCGACAAGGTTACACCATGGAAAGGAGCCGGCTCCTTTTTGCGGAGAAGAGACACACCTGAGTCTTAGCTGCATTAAACTTGACTAAGTTGGCATCATCCCGTACGGAGACAGCCTTCAAGAACAATTTCAAGTGTTCAACCGTGGCCTCACGGCGAGACCGGATCTGTCCCACCAGCACGCGCGCTGGACACGTATCTCTCAGAAACTGTGCTGTCGCTTCTGCCCAATATGACTGATAGGATGAAGTAGAAGGCGAACTATTCATGTAATCTGTTCTTTCCGGCAAAGTTCGCAATGATTATAAATTTCACATGTTGTGGAAATTTATTGCAAACTGTGCGACCGCATTTACCGACTATATTAGCATAAGGTGAAACGGTACTTCACACCGGAACAGCTGCTCAATCTGTATCAAGCCCAGGTTCGGTTGTGTATGGAATACTTAGTGCTCTCATCTTTGGGACGGATCTGCCAAGTACCGACTGGATGCACTTGAGTCAATCGAGAAATGGGCCAAAAGACTCATTAGCAACGATGCACTGGTCGAGTCAAAGCTCCAGAGCCTTGACCATCGACGAAGAGTTGCTAGTCTATCGGTTTTCCATCGGTTACATTTCAGACAGTGTGTGATGGAATTAACAAATCTAATTTCGCCGAGCCCGTTCCATCATCGGACTACAAAACAAATGGCGGTGCGCCATCGTTACATGGTGGACATCCCACACATACGCACCAAACGTTTTGGGAATACTTTCATTATGCGAACGGCTAAGGAGTGGAATTCCCTGCAGGAGTCAGCACCGGATCTGGGGGGGGGGGGGGGGCAAGCCGGGGCCTAAGCCCCGGGCGGCAAGTTCAGAGGGCGGCCAAATTCAAATTTTACACACGTATGGACAACTCATTTACTTAACTTTGACCACAGAATAAATAATAGTACAAGCACAGAAATTTCACTCTTGTTTCACTGAGGCTCTATCAACTCGACCGATACCCAGGGGTACATGGTTTTATAATCTTTGGGTACAGCACACGGACCACGTGACCGGGTGCAGCGAGAGCGCGGGATGGGACGCGCTGCATGAACATTATTATTCGCGAGGTGCCTAGGAGCAATATCAAAATAAAGTGTACCCTGCTGTAAAATTCGATTATATTTTATTATATTTTTTTCTTTTTTATTTGACCAAAATCTAATAGGAAATATAGTTTATTATACAGGAAAACAAAAAGGAACGCGGAAGTCGAGGCATTTTTCCTAAAATATCGAAACAAAACTAACTTTGTGGCGGAACTGGTTCTGTTGTGTGCACAGAAATCAAAAACTATGGTTGTGTGATTAGATTTAAAAGCAAAATTTACGGAAAATCCATTTTCATATTTATTTAAACAATTAATTGATAAATCAAATAAAATAGCCTCAGCCTCAAGGATTAACAAAAAAATATTGTTTTTTATTCTGTTTCGTGTCACTGTCGCTTTTTACTTGGCATTTTTTAAATTTTACTCCAAAAACATAATATTATACTCAATATGTGTACCTTTTCGAAAATTAATACATAATTGCGCTATACTATACATATTTGTGGTTGCATCCGATTTTATAGATTTAACTTCATCAATTTGAAGGGACAGTGACAAAATGGAAGTCTTAAAATCATAAATTGACTCTGTCTCTCTCTTTGTTGGCTGGACAAATCTTCAAAATAGCTCGCATTTAACTAGGTCAATAGGGCACTTTATATGACCGCTTAACACCTTTATTTCAGAATTTGTGACACAACAGAATCTTAGATAATCGATCGAAAACGTGTCACGTGTCACAGCCAGCTTGAAAAACCACTTTTCGCTGGTCTCTCAATTTCGATAACGAAAGTGATTATCACGACTTTTTACATATCAACGGGCGTCACATAAATTTGTGACAGGTATCGAGCTAAAAGTTTTGTGATACGTACAGCGGTTTAGTAGAAAATTGCAAAAAATTGTGTCTAGCCAGCTTGAATTTACGTATAAAACTTCTGGCTGGCACTTCCGAATCTCAATAACGGGAGCCTTTTCGAATATGGTTCCTTTACTAACATTTAGTGACGCAATGTGTGACAGTAATAACTTTTGATTTTTGGCATCACATGTAAGTGTTTACGAGAAATCAATAAAAACTTTATGTCCAGACAGCCTGAGTTCAAGCTGGCTGGACACAAGTATCTCCGTTGCCTGACGATCAACGGCCTTCGAAATATGTTCAAATTTTTGTGACGGGGACGATAATGATAACCTGAATTTCTGATGGAGAAACTTTGAGTAGTTTCAAAGATCATTTAAATTTTCCTTTACACAATACAAGATATTATTTTTGCCCGTTCCGTTGCACTACTTAATGGATGGTCTGCTGAAAACTTTGCAAAAAATGAGACTAAATCCAATGGAATACTGGATAAAAGAGGCTGAAAAGGTTGCTTAAAAAAGCGGTGTTGACCCTATTTTGCACAACAAACGAATTCCAAAACGAAAATAACATTTTGATGAGATGTGTGAAGACGAATTACAAACAATCCAACCTGTTCAACTATTTTCTAAAGAAATAATGATGATATTTGGTCGAATCATATGAGAAATTAAAAAGTTTCATTGTGCCACCTTGGTGCCACCATGCTGAATTTGAATTTTGCGTTTCTTAATGGTAGGTACTAATATTTTTAAAATGACAATTGAAGACAATTGACAATTGAAGCAGATCTGGCTCGAAAATACAAGCGAGATTTAAGCGCCGCCGCGGGAATTCTACGGCGCGCCGTTAAATTCTGCCAAGAACTACGTTTTTAATTAAAGAGCAAGCTCCGCTTTTATTTGGTGATATAGAAAAAGTTAACGGTTTCTATCTCTTGTAACAGATCTATACTCATGATTTGCAGGATGCTTTTCCAAATACTCGTATTTGTATTGCCCTGAGAATTTACTCTACGCTTCCGACTACATCCGCAAGCTGTGAGCGAAATTTTAGCAAACTAAAACTAATTAAACATAAAATTGCGATCTTCTACGAGCCAGGAACGCCTATCGATAAATTATTTATTTATTTATTTAATTACAACGGTTATGTTTACAACCAATGACAGTAACTAAAATTAAAAGAGACAATTATAACACATACTAAAATATACAAAATAAACAAAGTAGGCATAGTAAAATTTTAAGTGAAAACATAAATAAAAGGTTAACATTTTAACAACACTCATGAATTCTTCTCACAGTATGTACATCTGACGTACCATTATAAAAACTTTTTACCAAAAAATTAAACCGACTCCCAAAAAACACTGCAAAGTGAAAAATAACTTTAATTTCGGTAGTCGGTGTCTTTAGTTTTGTATTTTCGTTTTATATTATAAATATTTTTCACTTTGCAGTGTTTGTTCACGCATGATGTTGACGACGTGCTTATTGCCATCGCTGAACAGTAGGCGCCCGTCGTTTTGAGACACCTACTTACACGTCATGAGTCAAAAACTAGCACATCATCCTCGGATTGTCGGACAGCCAATGAGAGGAACCCTAGGGACGCCATCGAAGAAGCACCAACAGCAGCAGTCTACGAAGACTTCCGAACTCCTCTCCGTGAAACGGGAACCGCTCGGTTTGTCTGCAATACTAACCACATTCAAATCTCATCCTTGCTCTGTATAGCTTCATCCTCAAAACATTTAAAATCAAGAACGACTTTTTTCCTGTTGTACATACTAACTCTCATTGCAATAAACCATTTTATATATTGGAGAAATCAAGAAGTATCATTTCTTCTGATCCACAACCACAGATTGAAGAGGAAGGCGCCTAACGCAGAAACAGTGTTTTTTGGGAGTCGGTTTAATTTTTTGGTAAAAAGTTTTTATTTCACTCTTTTTAGTTGGTTGATTTTTAATTTACCTAGTTACAAGAGCCTAAATGTCAACTACTTATAACATTTTACAAAATATTGCTTTTCCCAATGCTGGGCCGTTAATTTTTGAGGAGTTCTCCTGGTACTTCACCATCAGCTATACATCACCATATGCATTGTGACGAGCATAAAGTGCTTAACATCGATATTCAAGTAATCGAATCGCAATCCAGGAAATACTTATTATTGCGTATTTTCGGCGGCCATCTGTGGTCTTCATCATCAGTTCCACTTCCCCAAATGGTACTTTTTGAGAGCAACTGTACAAGTTACTATAAGAAATACCCAAAACGCCATAGGTGTGCCTATAATATTTGAAGAGTTCCCTCGATTTCTCCAGGATTCCATCATCAGATCCTGATTTGGTGAGAAATAGTACCAATTTCGAAGTATACCCTATCAAACAAAAAGAGAATTTTTCAAATCGGTTCAGCTGTCTTCGAGTAGTCGATGACCATACATTAAAAAAAAAAAAATATATACGCGTCGAATTGATAACCTCCTCCTTTTTTTGTCGTCGGTTGAAAATCTTCATCCATCCATCCGCAAACAGATCGCTTGTTGGATTAGAATCCAAGAGATCATTAAGTGCGGCCAGAGTGCGAGGAATTGGCGACTTAGCACGTGCAACAGTACGACATGGATGACATGGAGGCACGGCAAACAGCCTGTGCTTTTTGCCCCGGCAGTAATTGTCTGGGACAAAGAAGCGCGCCAGCACATGTAACAGATCAGGAAGCGTCAATAGCGCCACGGATCATCTTACAGGCTATTGTGAGCTGATCTCGAGCTCGCCTTACCTCTAGGGAGTTGTATCCGAGGCAACCCAGTAAGAACTTTGCCGGATAGAGCTAAGGATAGTAGCCATGTTTCTGCTTATAATAGGTATTTAAGGAACGCTTTTTGAACCTTTTCTAATAAAAGTGCGTAGGTACTTTCATGTGGATTTCGGTCGAATGTGACTCCCAGATCTTTCATAGCTGTTGACTTCGTGATGGTATTATTATTTAAATTATATTCAAAATTAACTGATGCCGCATGCGACCGAATGTCATAGCGAAGCATTTGGACGAATTAAAATCCATCTTGTTGTCTACACTCCACTTGTATATCGCGTTTATATATTGCTGCAGTGCCATACTGTCACGCTCGGAGTTTATTTCCAGGTAGTTTCAAGTCGTCAGCATACAAGAGACCACTAGCATGAAGCAGAACTTGAGGAAGATCATTGACCATGATGAGAAATAATAAAGGCCCCAAAATTATTGAGTCTTGACTCACGCCGGAACGCGTCTGATAGGTACACGACACGTACTCATACAGAGCCTAACAAACTGCTGTCGATCACGTAGGTAGTCTGCAAAGAAACGGAGGAGAAATGGTGCGAACAATCTTTCCTCCGTTTGTCCAAATTATGACAAGGCCATAGATTTATTTGCTGAACAAAAAGCTCGATGAGTAAAATTTTAATTTTATTTCACAAATGCTTGATTTTTATTATGACATATTTTTATTTTAAATCCTATCATGTGCTTTTTAAAATATAATATATTCTACACGTTCATGTCCTTACATGTGTAAATAAATAGATTTAACTCAGAAAGAACAGTGATGGATGCATTATTTCCGGAAGGCCTATGTCCAAATGACAATCAATTAGTGGACATCTGATAGCTGGTATTATAATAAATATGATAAAGGTAAACATAAATATAAACCGGTGGGGGCGGCATGTTCCAGTTTTTGCCCCACCTAAAATAAAAATTGATGATCCGGGGCTGACAGGAGCCTGTGTTTCCCGATAGCTATAACTTAGGGGTCTTCAAGTCAAGAGTGAATAGGTTACTTCTAGGTAAGCGTGCTCCATTTTCGACCACATCATCAATTACCATCGGGTGAGATCACAGAAATCTTAATAATAAGGCAATAGAAATGCTGTCTACCGTCATTTAATACTGGGACGCGTGTCGCCGGTTCGGAGCTACCACCACATAAACAAACAATAGATACACACTTTCGCCTACACATGCATTTTTCATTATTACAACAAAATTAAACTTTAAGCGATGACATTACGCAATATTTTCTAAAAATTCATAATCTCAGGTAGCGTAACGTGTGCGAAAAGCAGAGAAAGATATCGCGCGCTCACTCTCACTTAAAAATAGTGCAGTGCAAAGCTCGTAATGCTCATACTATTATCGACAATTTTCTGTTGAGCGTTAATAGCCAAGATGTCTCGTAACAATAGATAACTAATTTATTGAAAGTTTTTCGTTCCTCGACGCGCTTTTAGACGATTTATTTAGGAGAAAAGGGAATACAATAAAACGTTAAGTGTAAGTATATTTTTTTATTATTTAGTTATACAAATCTTAAAGGCTCTCCAATACTTCACCTTATGGAAAATAAAAACAATGACCAAATCAAATAGAGCAATAATGGCACAACTTAATACCAAACAATGAAGAATATACTTTATTTTTCATCAAAATAAATTGTTACACAACTGTTTTACGTAAATTCTATGGTTTCGATGGCGGTCTTATCGCTTATAGCGATATATTCTAGACAATCTTAGGATGGATTGATGATATCCGGATCTTTCGGAAACCTGTAATAATAGCATTGGATAAAGTAAAACAGATGCATAAATAATATGAAAACGTATCGATCCGATCCAACTTAATCCATTATACTTACAATATACATAATAATATGTATCTTTAATTATTTTGTCATACAAAAGATAAATATTGACAGAAGAATACCCAACGCAGACTGTTATTTAACTTACCTACGTACATAACAATAATAAGCCTACCTCCTATTATAATTTTCTGAATGAAAAAAATAGTTAAAAAAACTTTTTAGCAAAAAATAGAACCGACTTCCATATAAAAACACTACAAAGGCAAAAATAACTTTAATTTCAGAAGGCGGTATCTTTAGTTTTGTATATATTTTCGTTTTTGACACCGCCTTCCGAAATTAAAGTTATTTTTGCCTTTGTAGTGTTTTTATATGGAAGTCGGTTCTATTTTTTGCTAAAAAGTTTTTTTTTATTGTATGCCTTGTGTATGTGTAAATAAACATTATTCCAACTTTCTTTCTTTACTAACGAAACACTGAAAGCGACTGTTTGCGACAGATGTGTTGCTGAGGAGTTTATTGAGTAACCATTTCTTCCCATACTAGCATGTGGTGACGAGCGGGTACTGTGGGAGTATCTTTATGTAAAACTAGCTTTTGACAGTGGCGTCGCTCGCGTTTATGCAGCAAACAAAATAGCTTGTCCTTCTCCTAAGGCTTATCTATTTCCCTAGAACTGTTTAAAACGTAACAGACAGACAGACCGACAGACAGGGTTACGTAAGGATTTATAATATGTATATTATATGTATTAGTAGGGAAGTAAAGATTATTATGTACTTGCTTCTGCCCGCGACTTCGTTCGCGTAGGAGGGTTGTCCCTCGTAAATCCCGATCACGTGGAAATTCGGGATAAAAAGTCTATGTGTTATTCCAAGATGTCAACTATCTACTTACCAAATTTCATTCAGATCCGTTCAGTAGTTTTTGCATGAAAGAGAAACAAACATACATCCATCCATCCATCCTCACAAACTTTCACATCTATAATATAATGAAACAGTAAAAAAGTGTGTCTGTACATTTAAATTTTATACAAAAGTAATAATTGGGGTGGGTTAAGAAACAGTAACATGGCAAAAGAAAAAAAGAACTGTCTGTTTGTACACGCTAATCTCCGGACCTACTGGATGCTATTTTTATCCGTGTATTCCCACGGGATTGGGATTTACGCGGGAAATCCTCCCACGCGAACGAAGTTGCGGGCAGCAACTAGTTTATAATATTAGTATAGATAAGACGGTAAAAATTTCTCGATTCTCGTCTTAAAACAACGGGTCGATCTTCAAGGATAAGCAACGCGTCGAAGTCGGTCTGTCGTTGGGTGTCCATCACATTCCTCCGTCCCATGGGTAGCACGTTAAGGTGGTACCCTGAGCAAATAACCTTGAGCATTCGTTCCCCTTTGCCGCACCCCACCTCTATAATACTTCGTAAAACATTACTAGCGCCAACTGGCGAGCAACTTACGAATACAAGTAAAACCCACAGACCTTAGAATTCAGAGATGCGGCATTAAATAAATGAAAAAAATCTTTCTACGAATGATTGAAATGGTGCGCATAAATAATTTTGGTCATGAATTCAGTGACCATATACTTACGTCCATGAAAACTTTTAACTTTTGGAATGAATAACGAAAAAGCGATGCCACTCCATGCGACTTTCTCTTTTACAAAAGCTGCCTATAACAAAATCTGGGGTCAAAATCAAAATTAAAGATGGCGCCACCAAAAATTTGCACATTGGTTGTCATGAGCGTCGTTTCCATGATGTTCGAGAGCGATGACAACGATTACACCGTTGTTCCCGGCTGTCTTTGGACATCTTTGACAGTTTTTGACAGTCTTTGAAAGTCGTTACGGGTACTCAGAAGCCAGAATATCTGACACAGGTCTGGCCAAGGGTATCGTACTACCCAGCTAGATAGATAAGATTTATTTATTTGTTTGTAATATTGTTTTAAACTTGTTATACATGATATGTCCATAATATTCTGCTGTTTCCAGCGTACAAATATTTAAAGAATACACCGTAGTCATTGTGTCAAAATGAAAAAAATATAAATACAATGTAAAGGAAAGCTTTATCTAACTACTATCATATACAATGTCACAAGTTATTATTATAAGTCAAGAATTATTAAATACAATGTCAAAAAATATTATTAAAATGTCAAGAATTAATTACGTATTTTTTTTAATACTACTGTTATTTTTTTTTTTTTTTTATTTTTTTTTTTGAGTTAAGATAAAAGGCTATTCATCCATCCACATTTATTGAAATGAATTGTAATATGTATTTATTTTGTAAATTGGTTATAAATAACTTTTACACGTTATTTTTTGCGTTTTAAATTAAGCTAGATGAGAGCGGTATTTCCTAACTGACTACTCCGAGAAGAAACACCAAAACAAACTCAGAGGTCAACGTCTCTGTGGTATTCTTTTAAGGAAAGAAGCACACAGATTTGAGCGGAGCTGTCCAGAGACAATTTGTAAGCATTTGCCAGTTACCGTGTAGCTCAACTTCGAACTTAAAGAGCTCAACGATTTGACGAACATTAGCAAAGTAAGAATTGTATGTATTTTTTTAAAAGGATACATTGTAATATTATAGTAATAGTAAGAGAATCCATGTCTACTCAGTAAAGACAGTGGCTAGGGGTGAGACTGTTCTAAGCTCACTCCAAATATAGAAACACAGAATTGACGACAAGCGATTACAATAATAATAAAATTCATGAATCAACGTCCCTCTCAGTCATGGTGAAACAAATCCGATGATCGACTAGTCGGTTATGTTCTATGCTATGCTAATTCGTTCTATGTTCCACCCTAGTCACTAAGGGTGTTAAGGCGATAGGATTGGCTAAATTACAAAATAGACCTCTTTTTGAAGGACTACTACTACTAGACTGATGGACTAAATAGATAAAGAAAAAATACCTAATACGCGTAACATATTTGACTTTAAATTTTAAATTTAATTTTTTTATTATTGTTCATACTTTTCTTGGAAAAAAATCGAATATATCCTCTTTATTTTTGCAATAATTTGCTTACTACTTTGAAATAACTGAACCGATTTAAATATTTCTTTCACACAATTATAGAGAATTTATTGCTTTATTAAATTTAAATTCAAAATTTTACAAAATTATTACTTAAGTGCCGTTAAATCAATAATACCATATTATTACATTAGCGCCCGGCGCGCGCGCTCACTCATACGCAAGGGCCAGTCTCACCCTAGCGTTCACACGGGGAGGCTGTGTCGCATGTTAGCTCGCCCCGCTCTTTAAACTTTGCGTCAAAGAGTAAACAGCGTAGATAGTACGTTTGGTACAGTGGTACGGTTGAGCTATTTAAAAATCGGACATTTCGTTTGCGCTTGGACGTATGTGAATATTTAGTTTTAGTGTTGATTGCGAGTGGACTAAACTAAATGTTAAGTAAATAAATATATTATTTTTATATTTTAGTTTTTATTGTTTCGAAGCCAAATGACACAAACCATTTTTTCTCCAAGTCAATTGTTTGAAATATTATTATTATTTAGCCTGCACTGTCCCACTGCTGGGCAAAGGCCTCCCTTCATTCCTTCCAACGGTCCCGGTTCTGCGGCAATTCTTTCCAATTCTCAAGGAAGACATCAAGTTCGTCCCGCCATCTCCTTCGTGGTCTGCCGCGACCTTGTGTCCCTGTTTCAGGGCACCAATCTTGAGGTTTACAGGCCCACAGCTCGTTCGGCATGCATATCGTTCGTTTGAAATATATTTATTTATTTTATTAACACTATGAAAAACAAAGTTGAAAGAAAAACTGTTTGCTACTATGGAACTCTTCATGGGCGAGTCCGACTCGCACTCGGAAAGTTTTTTATTAGGGTCCCGTAGCCGAATGGCAAAAAACGGAACCCTTATAGTTTCGGTATGTCTGTCCGTCTGTCTGTCTCTCTGTCTGTCTGTCCGTCCGTCCGTCCATATGTCACAGCCATTTTATTCCGAAACTGTTAAAGATATACAAGTGAAACTTAGTAAGTAGATGTATTCTGTAAACTGCTTTCCGATTTTAAGAAAAATTTAAAAAAATATTTAAAATAAAGGGGGGTCCCCATACATGGAACTAGAACTGAAAATATTTTTTTTCATGAAACCTATGCGTGTGCGGTATCCATAGACAGGTCTTTAAAAATGATATAAGGGTTTCTAAAACCACTTTTTCATAAAGTCAATGGTTTAAAAGATATAAGCTTCCAAAGTGGTCAAATGTGTCCACCCTCTAACTTCTATTATAATGGAGTGAAAAATCTAAAAAAAATATATGTCTGTAGACTTTAATGTAAACTTTCAACTAAAATTAGTTTGATGAAATCGGGTCAGCAATTTTTGAGATACAGCATATTTTCTAAAACCGCAAATATAACTTTGTAATTCATATAAACACTATGAAAAACAAGGTTATTTAACGTAGTTGTAAAAATGTAAATAAGCTAGTTTTAAGAATTTTTTTATGTTTTTTTTTATTCGTCAAATAAATATACATATATTATACTATTATAGTTACTACGGAACCCTTCATGGGCGAGTCTGACTCGCACTTGGACAATTTTTTTAGTACATTAAAAAAACCGTTACCAAAAATTAAACCGACTCCCAAAAAACACTGCAAAGTGAAAAATTACTAACCACATTCAAGTAATCGAAGCGGAACACATGAAATACTTATTATTCCTACTTATATATTGAGTAATGGCCATCTGTTGTATTCATCATCAGGTCCACTTCACAAATTGTGCTTTTCGAATGCAACTGCACAAGTTACTATAAAAAATTGGCCAAGTGCGAGTCGGACTCGCCCATGAAGGGTTCCGTAGTAACTATAATACCTAAATATAGTATACTTAATATATTTATTTGAAAAAAAAAATCAAAAATCCTTAGAAATTTCTTAAAACTAGCTTATTTACAATTTTTACAACTACGCCAGATACCTTTGTTCTTCATAGTATTTGTATGAATTACAAAGTTATATTTGCGGTTTTAAAAAATATACTGTATCTCAAAAACTGCTGACTCGATCTCGTTCAAACCAATTTTGGTTGAAAGTTTACATTAAGATGTACAACATATGGTTTATTTAGATTTTTCACTTCATTATTATAGAAGTTAGAGGGAGGGGGACACGCATTTTACCACTTTGGAAGCGTATATCTTTTAAACGATTAACTTTATGAAAATGTCATTTTAGAAATCTTAATGTCATTTTTAAAGACCTGTCTATAGATGCCACACACGTATAGGTTTCATGAAAGAAAATATTTTCAGTTTAAGTTCCATGTATGGGGAGCCCCCTTTATTGTAAATATTTTTTTAAATTTTCTCTTAAAATCGGAAAGCGATTCACAGAATACATCTACCTACGAAGTTTTACATTTATAGTCCTAATAGTTTCGGAATAAAATGGCTGTGACATACGGACGGACGGACAGACAGACAGACGGACAGACAAGTCAAAACTATAAGGGTTCCGTTTTTTGCCATTCGGCTACGGAACCCTAAAAATACTCAAATCACTATAGGTGTGCCTATAATATTTGAAGAGTTCCCTCGATTTCTCCAGGATCCCATCATCAGATCCTAAGTGACAATGGGACCAATTTCGAAGTATACCCTTTCAAACAAAAAATAATTTTTCCAATCGGTTCAGCCGTCTTTGAGTAATCGGTGAACATACATTAAAAAAAAAATATACGTGTCAAATTGATAACCTCCTCCTTTTTTGTCGTCGGTTGATAAAAGCGTTATTATTTATTTTCACAAAAAAAATGATATTTTTTATATTTTGATTCACTCTAACTACAATAACTACTCAATAAAGAATATTTTGTTCTCAAAACAAGCATTGCATATGTTCTGAGTCCGACTATATTCAATCGATTTATGATGATAAAAGCTAATAGGTAGCGACAAAAATCCTTCGAACGTATCTGCGTCCGGTGATACCTATGACATTCGGGGGAGCGCGCGGGCGCTCGGGGTGGTCAGCACTGGCCGCTTGTTTCACGTTCAATGCTCAAGGACGTTGGGCTATCCTTTCACCTTAAACGGAATATAGAATGAATTGAATGTGCTCGCTTCGGGATTGTTCAAGCCGAACAAAGGCGAGGCGAGCAGATGTTGGCGAATAACACTCCTTTGTTAAAATTTATAATAAATTCTTATTATTATTTGAATGACTGATTAAAAACCCGTGTATACCGAGTTATTCAAATCGGTATATTCGTGTACTATTTTGTCAATAAAATTGAATACTGAGTCTCACTAGCAGATTTGTAATAAAAAATATCTTTGGCTCTCTGCCTAATCCATAAATTAATGTTAATTGGTCCATTGTATTTACTGGTCTAGTATTTGAGCTTGCCATTTGCCAACGTCCATACTACGTTGAATACACCGGTTCTCGTCCGACCACCGAAGTTAAGCAACACCGGGCGCGGTCAGTACTTGGATGGGTGACCGCCTGGGAACACCGCGTGACCTTGGCTTTTTTTGCTTTTCTTATTTTATATGAGATATTAATGTTTTTGATAAATATTTACACAGAAAAATATCTATAAAATATCTTATCTGCAAAAATTAAAAGTTATTAAGTTATATAATTGTTTAAGCCGGACAAACGAAGTATCAACGTGTGTATCTGTGTATCTGTCTATGGCACCGTAGCTTCTAAGCGGGTGAACCCGGTTTCGATGCGGTTTTTTTTTGTTAGACAGCAGGTTTTCTGGCAGTGGTTTTTAGACATAGTTTGTCAAAATCGGTTCAGCCATTCGGTTCGGTCACAAAAGCAAAGTGTTAGATGGCAGTATTTTGAGACAAGGAACCCTCATCCTCCCCCCTACAGTAAAGTCGTTGTAAGCATTCAATTAAAAAAATATATAAATGCGAAAAGTTTGTGAGGTCAGATGGATGGATAGATGTTTAAGAATAGGTAATAATAATTTTAATGGACCAGAGTTACAGCAATTTTCTTAAACTAAACAATTAACATTAATCTATAACGGAAAAATTGCTGAAGAGATCTGAATGAAATTTTGTGTGTAGACAGTTGAAATCCTGCAATAACACATATGCCACTTTATCCTGAATTTCCCAAGGGATCGTGACTTACACGCGTACGAAGTCGCGGGTAACAGCTAGTTTAAATATAAATGATAATACTATCGTCTGATTTCGTTTGAGCATTGAAGCTGATGTATTTGACTGATGCCTAATATGTAATCAATACATTTAGTAATTATAATTTGATGATCATATCAAAACATGATAAATACTAATTTATAATGCATTTATTTTTAGAAAATAAGTATTAAGCACCAAAAAGCAAAAAGCCAAGGTCACGCGGTGTTCCCAGGCGGTCACCCATCCAAGTACTGACCGCGCCCGATGTTGCTCAACTTCGGTGATCGGACGAGAACCGGTGTATTCAACGTAGTATGGACGTTGGCGAAAGACATTACGAAATTCTAGGACAACATAGAGAGAGCTAATGAATACTACTCTCGTTTTAGCAAATTCACAAACACCAAGATTAGTTTTATGATCCAATTCTCCTTCAAGACACTACAAAAAAACACTATGCTACATTTTCAAGAAAGATTTTTCAGAAACATTAATTGATTTGTAAATTGGGCTCTGTGTAATAATCTGTGAAATATGTACATATTCTCAACTTAGAGCTTTGTTATAATCAACTCCACCCCACTCATTTTCAACCGACGACCAAAAGAGGAGGTTATCAATTCGACGCGTATATTTTTTTTTTTTTTTTTTTTTTTTATGTATGATCATCGAGTACTCGAAGACGGCTGAGCCGATTTGGAAAATTCTTTTTTTGTTCGAATGGGTATACTTCGAAATTGGTACCATTATCACCAAAGTCAGGATCTGATGATGGGATCCTGGAGAAATCGAGGGAACTCTTCAAATATTATAGGCACACCTATGGCGTTTTGGGTATTTCTTAAAGTAACTTGTGCAGTTGCTCTCAAAAAGTACCATTTGGGGAAGTGGAACTGATGATGAAGACCACAGATGGCCGCCGAAACTACTCAATAATAAGTATTAAGTGGATTGCGATTCGATTACTTGAATATGGATGTTAAGCACTTTATGCTCGTCACAATGCATATGGTGATGTAGAGCTGATGGTGAAGTACCAGGAGAACTCCTCAACAATTAACGGCCCAGCATTGGGAAAAGCAATATTTTGTAAAAGGTTATAAGTAGTTGACATTTAGGCTCTTGTAACTAGGTAAATTAAAAATCATCCAACTAAAAAGAGTGAAAAAAAAACTTTTTAACAAAAAATTAAACCGACTCCCAAAAAACACTGCAAAGTGAAAAATAACTTTAATTTCGGAAGTCGGTGCCAAAAACGAAAAAACAAAACTAAAGACACCGACTACCGAAATTAAAGTTATTTTTCACTTTGCAGTGTTTTTTGGGAGTCGGTTTAATTTTTTGTTAAAAAGTTTTTTTTACACTATTGCCATGAACCATTTCCCGACACAAGCATACTTAGCTTAGTTGGAGGGGTTAACAATATTGCTAGTGATGTGAATTCTACCCACATTTTGTCATAAACAAAGTCTAAAGCATACGCTTTTATAACAAGTTGCCAAGTCCGTTACAGAACTTAGCGACGGAAAATTTAAAACCTACGCCAAACGTGTCCTTATTAAAAAAGCATATTATAACATTCGGGACTACGTTGAAGACTGCTTGGCGATGATTCCTTGCTTCTGCACATGTGGCTTCCCTGGTATTGCGTTATCGACTAGTCTATTAATATTAGTCTCGACATTCGTGATTGTGTTTTTATTTCCCTACGGATAATTCATCCGATTTGACAGATTTTCTTTTTGTTTTAATTTTGTTATTCATTTTTCTTTAATTATTGAAGTATATGTTGTCTCTTGTCAAGTTTATTTTAAAATAATATAAAGCTTTTTCGTGAATGGGAGAACACTGTAGACTCTTAGATTCGTTTTACAATTATTTATTTGTAATTCCATTGTGTTCACTTTTTACGTGTAATCGGTTTGTGCCGATTATTCCCGATGTCCACCACTTATCTGGCCACCACTGGGGGACAGCGAGACAACTTTAAAACATTATTCTCGTTGTCCACCACTGGGGGACAGCGTCACAACTTTGTAAATTATTTTTATTCGCCACCACTGTTGGCCGCCACTCACCTACGGTGAGTCAATTCAAAATCATACCGAGTTTGATTCAAAACATACCGTCATTTCAAAGCATCAAGTCAAGTTTACACAGACATAGAAATACAATCGCTGGAATGAAAAGACTTAAATGCAAAAATGAGGAAGAATTCCATGTTCCAAAAGATTATAAGGACTTTCTTTTAGCAGACTATTCATATAACTGCAACCGAATTGTAGTGTTTTGTATTGAAGAATCCAAAAATGTAATGTGTGAGATTCATCATTGGTACCTTTAAAAGCTGCACAGAGTCATAATTTACAAAGTTGTGACGCTGTCCCCCAGTGGTGGACAACGAGAATAATGTTAAAGTTGTTAAAGTTTAAAATCAAAAATCTGCTGTAAACATTTTTATAAAGACATTACATTTTAAATTAAATCGCTATCGAAGCACCAACAATTGTTTAATGGACCCAGTGCGAAGGCGGCCCGGGACGCTAGTACATATAATAAAACAGTTAAGTGTGTAGGTATGTAAATTGTATAGTTACAAAAAAAAATATGGCGATTAAGGAACAGTAACAAAGCAAGAATAAAAAACTGTTTAGACACGCTAATCTTCCCAAATCTCCTAATTTGAATGAAACTTTTTTATCATATAAATTTAAAACTAGGCAACATTTTTTTTTTATAGTTGGCTTGCGTTTGACCACAATCTCATCTGATCTTAAGCGATGATGTGGTCGAAGATGAAGCACGCTTGCCTAGAAGTAACCTATTCACTCTTGACTTAAAGACTCCCAGGTTATAACTATCAGGAAATACAGACTCCGGCAGGGAATTCCACTCCTTAGCCGTACGCACAATGAAAGTATTCCCAAAACGTTTTGTGCGTATGGGTGGGATGTCCACCATGTAACGATGGCGCATCGCCGTTTGTCTTGTTGTCCGATGATGGAAAGGGCTTGGCGGAATAAGACTGTGCAATTCCATCGCACACTCCCCGAAATGTAACCGATAGAAAACTGACAGGCTTGCAACACGTCGCCGATGTTCTACGACATATAGGCTATAATTGATTCCCGAACTTTACACGCGAGCTAAGCCGCAGGCAGAAGGTAGTTTGCAATAAATATGTCGTAAATTAGAATTCCTATTCTCTTCATTGCACTGTATCACATCTCTTAGATTTTGCTTTACTGAAGTATGGAAGTTTGACTCCTCATCTCAATCTAACTGGATGCATCTGAATAGTAGTGTTTTGCATGGAGCGACTGACCATCTGATCTCCACGACCCTTTGTGATTGGCATCTCGCAGGTCATCCTCTGAGGTTGTCGGCTGCTTAACCGGGCTTAACCAGTAGCTGGGTAGCACGCTACACCTTGGCCAGACCAGTGTCAGTTTTTTGACTGACTGACTTCCCATAGCAAAGATGTAGAAATGTCAGCTGGGATATTTAATCAATACCAGTATTGTCTGATTTCTTTTGATCATGTTTGTACTGACAATACGAATATCTTGGTTACTATTTTTCAATAAAATAAAAAAATGTTATATATATAAGTAGTTCATATTTATTTTTCGAAAATATGTATGAGTATGCAAAAGCAAAAAGCCAACGTCACGCGGTGTTCCCAGGCGGTCACCCATCCAAGTACTGACCGCGCCCGATGTTGCTTAACTTCGGTGATCGGACGAGAACCGGTGTATTCAACGTAGTATGGACGTTGGCAGACGACGGACCCAAATACTAGATCAGTAAACACAATCAACAATTTTTTGTTTCATTTTAGTTTTTAAATGCGTGCCTATACTTACATACCTATTTTTTTAAAATAAAAGTATACAAGTACATGTATATCATGTTTTTACCAATGTTTAAATAAGATGTATCATGTTTGTACTGACAATACGAATATTTAACCAAAAAACTTGGTAACTATTTTTCAATAAAATAAAAAAATGTTACATATAAGTAGGTCATATTTATTTTTCGAAAATATGTATGAGTATGCAAAAGCAAAAAGCCAACGTCACGCGGTGTTCCCAGGCGGTCACCCATCCAAGTACTGACCGCGCCCGATGTTGCTTAACTTCGGTGATCGGACGAGAACCGGTGTATTCAACGTAGTATGGACGTTGGCAGATGACGGACCCAAATACTAGATCAGTAAACACAATCAACAAATTTTTGTTTCATTTTAGTTTTTAAATGCGTGCCTATACATACCTATTTTTTTTTAAATAAAAGTATACAGTACATGTATATCATGTTTTTACCAATGTTTAAATAAGATGTATCAGTTAAAAAGATCAAACGAAATCAGACAATAGTATTATTATTTTACTTAACTTATTGGTTTCTAATCATTCATTCAAATAGCACATAGTCGTTATTATCTAACTTCATACTTATACTTCTATCCACTATAAATCAGCCTGTCTGGCATGTTCACGTCTATACCTGTTCTAGGTATTTCAGACTAGAAGTCGCGCGGGGCTTCTTTCCCGATCACGATAAAAACATAACCCTCATTCTTTTACAGTCGCGTAAAAAATAGCCTGTAACTCAACTCGTTGGCACTTAGCCCAACATATGAATTAAAAATTGTGTATTAAATTTACTGGGTCTAGTATTTATGTCCGTTATTCGCCAACGTCCATACTACGTTGAATACACCGGTTCTCGTCCGATCACCGAAGTTAAGCAACATCGGGCGCGGTCAGTACTTGGATGGGTGACCGCCTGGGAACACCGCGTGACGTTGGCTTTTTGCTTTTTAGTAAAAATTCACACGTAGGTAGTTTTTTTTTTTTTTCATTTTATTATTATTTTTGAGACGTTTTTGCTTTTGAAAATCTAAATTTAGTAATAATTTACATAGTGTTTTGTGATGTCAATCAAGAAGGAGAATCTTATCTTGCTAATATTATCCCACCAAAACATCCTGTAAAAAACCAGCCAAGTCTCGATGGAGCTGCTTGTTTCTCTATAAAAAGTAATGAAATCTCTAAGCACCGGCCGTTGAACATTCTTTATGCACATTTACTTGTTGACACATCAAGTCAACGGCCAAGTCACATACAATCTAACAAGAAATCGCAGTAAAGAACCTTAGACTTGGCTTGGCTTTGCTTAGAGATTTCATTACTTTTTATAGAGAAATAAGCAGCTTCATCGAGACTTGGCAGGTTTTCTACAGGATGTTTGGTGGGATTTCACTTCTTTTTGCAGAATGCTATTTTTTACTTAATTAGTGTCTTAGAGACCTTTCATCATTACGTGTTCTTATTAGACAATGTTTTTTTTTTCTAAGGCTTTAAATACTTCAGACTCCAATTTCATATACATCAACAGAAGGGCCTCATCATAGTGAATAACTTTTGTCAAGGCGCATTTCCATATCTCCCATAGTTCAGCTAAGCTCTTAGAGTTCTACATCAGATACTCCAGACCTTAATTTTGTTAAATTCAAAAGAAAGGGCTAACCACACTTAACAATTTTGTGAACAGAGCATGTCAATAACTTTAATAGTTTGGCTGGTCTGTTACGATTTCTCCTCAGGGTTATTAGGTACAGGGGTCCAAATCTTCCATTATCCTAGTTTTTCCTTTATATGGGCACTAAACCCTACCTCTGTGCCAAAGGACAATGCCAATTGATGTATGGAATTCCGTACAGTTGCATCAAAATAAAACTTTGTTTTTTATAGACTACATATTAACTCCTACAAATGTCCTTTTTTTAAACAAAATCCGGGTTCCAAAGTAATTTCATAAAATCGAAGATAACCTAAAACTATATTTTAGTCGTCACTGCCGCGTAACCAAAGAGTTACCAATATCAGTAAAAGATATAAGAAAATAAGCTATTAAACTAACAAGGCTTCACTAAATCAACACGAAACTAAATCAAAATGTACAAATCATGTAAAACGGAACGTCTTTAGAAGGAAGAAGAAAGTGTTTACGGAAACGTGCATTGGAATACAATAAATTTTTAACTTAAAATTAAATTCCCTATTCGAAATTCAAATCCCCGACGCAGAAGGTCGTAAAAAAAAATATAAAAGTATTTACTATATTAAGTTTATCTTGAGGCGTGCGAAAAGTTGGTACCACTTTTTGTCATTCTCCTTTCAGCTCTCTACGCTTACGGGAAGTAATAGTTCTATTTTGATGATCTATGGTCAATGAGTCAGTAAGTGTCGAATTTATTTATTTTATTTTCGGAAGGCTTACAGACTAATAACATTATAACAATAATATATAAAAACTAAGTTGCTAATTACAAGCCCTCACAGATAAATAAAGTTATGTAAAAAAAAAAAAGACTATGTTCAACTGAACTAGCCTAATACAAAAAACTTTTTACCAAAAAATTAAACCGACTCCCAAAAAACACTGCAAAGTGAAAAATAACTTTAATTTCGGTAGTCGGTGTCTTTAGTTTTGTATTTTCGTTTTTGGCACCGACTTCCGAAATTAAAGTTATTTTTCACTTTGCAGTGTTTTTTGGGAGTCGGTTTAATTTTTTGGTAAAAAGTTTTTATTTCACTCTTTTTAGTTGGTCTATTTTTAATTTACCTAGTTACAAGAGCCTAATTATCAACTACTTATAACCTTTTACAAAATATTGCTTTTCCCAATGCTGGGCCGTCAATTGTTGAGGAGTTCTCCTGGTACTTCACCATCAGCTCTACATCACCATATGCATTGTGACGAGCATAAAGTGCGTAACATCCATATTCAAGTAATCGAATCGCAATCCACTCAATACTTATTATTGAGTAGTTTCGGCGGCCATCTGTGGTCTTCATCATCAGTTCCACTTCCTCAAATGGTACTTTTTGAGAGCAACTGCACAAGTTACTATAATAAATACCCAAAACGACATAGGTGTGCCTATAATATTTGAAGAGTTCCCTCGATTTCTCCAGGATCCCATCATCAGATCCTGACGTTTATGAAAATGGGACCAGTATCGAAGTATACCCTTTCAATCAAAAAAAGAATTTTCCAAATCGGTTCAGCCGTCTTCGAGTAATCGATGATCATACATTAAAAAAAAAAAAAAAATATATACGCGTCGAATTGATAACCTCCTCTTTTTGTCGTCGGTTGAAAAGTACGAATTAACAGATATATAATCGTTCAAAAACGACTTTTTATAAACTATTTAAACAGGAAAAAAACATGCTTAATGAAAATACGTATTGAAATATTTAACGAAAACTTATATTTCATTCGAATTTCGGTAAAACTACGTATTAAGCTAAAGGTAATAAATTACCGATACAAAATAGTAGTGGCACGTCACTAATTCGCGGCCAACTCGTGCGGCGTGTTCCTGGAATGTACGTAAACGACGATATTATTTATTGCGCATGACTATAATATTTCATTGCTGCTTTTAGTAGTTGTAATAGTAGGCATGAACAAGCTTAAGTATTAATGGTAATTGAATTGAGAAAAAAAACGTTTTCACTTCTCATGCTCTGAAAGTGCTTCTTTGTGCAGGGTATAGGCTGCACAAAATCGAATTTTGTGCACAAGGGCATTAACGTATCTACTCATAAATGTATTATATTAAGGCAAAGAAAATGAGCCATACAGCCAAATGCAATAAGAAGTTCATAGATAGAATTTGTTATTATATAATATTTACTTTAATTTATTTGCCTTATGTGTTTTTTAAGATATAATAGATATTAAAATTTTAATTCAAGTACGGTAGGTTAGTTGATTTAAGACAATTATTATTACAAAATTAATTTAATAGTAGGCTGTATAGGTCTGCAGCCTAATATCAATGTCGTAAGATTAAAAAAAAAATAAAGCGGCGGGAAACAGCTCTTGTTCTTTTTTCGTGCATTTATTAATTTCTTCAATTTGCTAAAATTGTTAAAAATGTCCAGTGAAGAGGATTTAACAGTCTCTCCTAATACGCTTATGGAAATGAATGCGCAGAGAGTTATGCAACAGATATTACCGCCAGTCTCGGGAAAAATATCTCAAAGTTTACGATAATTTTGTAAATTGGAGAAAAGAAAAAACAATTTCCTTCAGTATTCAAAACTGTTCTAATTTTACTTTAAATTTTAATAAAAGAAATGTTATGTTATACTACTGTTTTATTTCCTCGCAATCGAAGTGAAAAGCAGAGTTTATAACTCGTCCACAAAACCATTTTTATCCTCGGCATTACTATCAGCCCTCGCCTTCGGCTCGGGCTGCTAAAAGTCTCGGATAAAAATGGTTTGTTTTGTGCACTTGTTGTAAAATCTACTATTTCTGTGATAATCGTAGTAATGGCGACGAAAATATTTGATTTGATTATATTTTTAAAAAACGACATTATTTCAAAAATTAAGTACTTACATATGAAATGTTATCCCTTTTTTTGTAAAGTTACAAATTTTGGAAGAGTTTCTGCAGTTGGATATGCCGCAAAACACCATGTTTACCTCTCCGCGTCCCATACAACCAGAGGTGGGCGTTTAAACGAAAAGCATATAATATAACATATTATTTAAAATAAGCGAATAAGCAGACTAATTTATAAAAGCATTTAAAGTTATCTGTTTATTCCGCTTTTTGTTAAAATTAAAACGCTACCGCGTTTTGATAATTTCTTTTCATAACCACGTAAGTAAGAACGTGCTCAAATCTATACTTCTATACTAATATTATAAAGAGGAAACCTTTGTATTTTTTGTATTTTTGTATGTTTGTATTGAATAGGCTCAAAAATTACTGGACCGATTTCAAAATTTCTTTTACCATTACTTAGAGGAATTCTTCCGAATCCGTATAGGCTATATTTTATCCCGGAAAATAGATAGGATTTTTCGTGGTAGTGAAAATTGTGGAGCAAGGTGTCGAAAAAACTGCCGTACGTTAACGATTCTCGCATATTATCGTCAAATACTAATCCTTATCCAAATAAACTATTTATTGAGCAAGATTGTTTCAATAGCTATAAATTACTTTTTATTTTATTCGGACAACAATCGGACAGTCCATTCAAAAGATATTACGAATTTAAAATTGTAATTGGTATTAAAATGAATGATGGTGTCGCACGACTCGCACGGCGAAACCGCAGGGGAGGGGGGTGCACATCTATGAAGCAGGTTGCCGCGCGGCTCACCTTACAGACCGGTTAAGTAGACGCACAGCCTTACTGAGCTGATCTACGAGTGGCCCTACCAAAAAAAAAAAAAAAACCGCGCGTCTCACTCGGCTCTGTCAGTATATAAAATGTACTCTGTGGTCGGCTCTCTACGCAGCGGACGCGGCCAAATCGAGTAAATTTACTGAATTAGTGCACTTATTAAAATTGATTTCGGAACTATTTAGATACTCATTATCAAAAGTTCTTTTCAAATATACTTATAAATAATTTCATTCAATATTTCTTAAATATATTCTTAAATAATTCGAATTGTTTTCGAAAAACTGGTATTTATTTTCGTCTGACGATAGGTAGGGTTTTTTTTAACATAAACCCAAGATAAACAATATGCCTAAAAAGAAACGATCGCAGCTATCTGAAAGTAATTCCCAAGCGAGATTAGCAAAAATACGTCGCAATGGGGAATCTTCTTCAGAAAATTCTGAACGTCTCGCAAGTCAAAGAGAATACGTTTCACAGTCGCGGGCAAGAGAATCTAGCGGTGAACGTTCGCAGCGCCTTGCTGAAAATAGATATAGACTGTCACGAGCACGCACTAGAGAAACCAGCGATGAACGTTCACGTCGCCTTGCGGAGCAGAATGTAAGATCACAATTTCAGATTTTGCAACAGTGATGAATTTGCTAAAACATTACTGTATCACGAAGTGTCTCATTATTACACTTGGGCTAACAATAAATTCTCTAGAAGGAAACATGGCCAAGACGTAGTTGGTCATCCAGGTATTAAAAAAGACGCGGCGTTGGGACGAGTATATAGTATTCATCCTTCCCAGTCAGAGTGTTTTTACCTCAGGATACTACTTCACCATGTACGTGGCCCAACGTCGTTTCAGGACTTAAAAACCGTTGATGGAGCTATTAAAGAAACTTACCAAGCCGCTTGCCGCAGTAGAGGTTTGCTGGAAAACGACAACCAATGGGAAATTACTTTGCGAGAAGCTGCAATTTCCGAATGTCCGCTGAAGCTGAGAGAGTTGTTTGTGGTTATACTATTATTTTGTTTCCCCTCTGAACCTCTCAAATTATGGGACAATTTTAAGGACGATTTGTGTCAAGACATTGCAAATGTAGCCCAGCAACAACAAATCCAGGACTATGATGTGTATAACGAAGGCTTGATACAGATTGAGAACAAACTGTTAGAACTGAGCGACAAAAATTTCAGAGACTTTGGATTACCTTCTCCTAATCGCTCGCAAAATGAAATAGATGCCATACTGTACCGTACACATTATGATGTAAATGAGCTGTCAGTATTTGTCAACTCAAATATAACCAAGCTGCTGGCAGATCAAAAAATTGCGTTCGATGTTATAATTGAAAGTGTGGAAAATAACAGTGGTCGGCTATTTTTCTTGGACGCGCCTGGCGGAACACGTAAAACCTTTCTTGCCAATTTATTGTTGGCAAAAGTACGACAATCTGTAAAAAAAGCACTGGCAGTTGCGTCTTCTGGAATTGCTGCAACATTATTGAGTGATGGGAAAACTGCTCATTCCACCTTTAAATTACCGTTGGCTGTGTCTCTAGAGCAACAATCCGTATGCTCTATCCACAAAAATGGACCACTAGGGAAACTGTTACAGGATACGTCTCTAATTATTTGGGATGAGTGCACCATGAGCCATAGAGCTCATGTAGAAGCAGTAGACCGCACATTACAAGACATTAGGAGCTGTGGTAACATTATGGGAGGTGTAACTTTTGTTTTAGCTGGAGATTTTCGACAAACTCTTCCGGTTATAACAAAAGGTACACGTGCCGACGTTATTAAAGCGTGCCTTAAATCATCTTCTTTGTGGCTATCTATTGAAACACTCTGTTTTTGCGCTCGAATATGAGAGCACACTTAAATAATAACCGTGATAGCAATTTTCCCCAAAAAATACTTCAACTTGGTGACGGAAAATTACCAACTCCAGTCCCAAACAGCTCCCAAGTATTATTAAACAATGAATTGGCTCAAACTGTTCACAGTCTACAAATACTGGTAGACACAATCTATCCCGATATCGAAAATCTAACAGAACGAAATTCCAATTGGCTCTGTTCGAGAGCAATAGTGGCACCGAGAAACGATGCAGTAAATGAAATTAACAAAATGATTATTGAAAAAGTATCCGGTGATTTTAAATGTTTTAAATCCATTGACACCGTGTGTAACACCGAAGATACAGTACACTATCCACAAGAATTTTTAAACTCACTCAATCCTGCCGGCTTGCCACCTCACGAACTGAAATTAAAAGTAGGTACGCCCATTATGCTATTAAGAAATTTAAGCCCTCCTAATATGTGCAATGGGACAAGACTTTTGATAAAAGAATTGCGAGCCAATGTGATTGTAGCGACCATCATCACCGGCCCGCGGCTGGACAGCTCGCTCACAGCACACATTCCGCGGATCCCGATGATACCGACAGATTTGCCTATTTCCTTTAAAAGATTACAGTTTCCCGTCAAGGTATCGTTTGCCCTTACAATAAATAAATCCCAGGGTCAAACTTTTACAATGGTAGGCATCGATCTCAGAAAAGAGTGCTTTTCTCATGGCCAATTATATGTTGCACTTTCTCGAGTAGGATCTCCTGAAAACCAATATGTTTTAATGCCATCTACAAATACTACTGCGAACATAGTGTATAGTGAAGCATTAAGTTAAAGAGAAAAAAAAAAAAAAAAAACCTAATTAAAAACAAAAATAAAAGAATTAAGCAAGTACGAAACAAAGAAATGTAACACGAATAAAAAATCTATAAAAACATACATACAAAACTTTTTTTTTTCAGAGAGCTTAAAGTATAAATGTCCACCCGTGTGAAGCCGGGGCGGGTCGCTAGTGAATTATGTAACAACTGATAGATGGCGCCTGATTCAATTTTAATCGATAGTAAACAATGATTATGCGAAAATCGACCTTAATTTAATAACTTTAAGGTTTAAAATATTTACATCTTTTGTTTATGTGCTGAATCGCGTTGACTTACTCAAAATTGGTAAACCTAGCAAATTAAATATGCTTTCCTTCCGTTGTTCACTTTTAAAAGCGACAATTTAATTTAAACGGGTTGCTTATACTGCTTATTACTTATTTTGCTTTCTACGTTTAGTAGCGTTTCCTCCGCCCGGTGAAAAGCGTCATGTTTTGTGAATTTCCGAAACAATTTGATTAGAAGTTGTGACTCGGACTTCTTTACGTAAACATAAAGTGTAAAACATTTTTTCATGTGGTGAATCGTTTCTTACCAAGGAAATAATTCTGTGAGTTTTGGACTTGTATATAATATAGTTTTTAGGTGTAGTTAATTGTGTTTAATAGGTAATTGTGTTAATAATAGTGTAAATAGTTTATAGTGTAAGCAATTGTGTTAATTTTGACTACTTTTTCTACAAAAACAAATTGGTGAGCTAATTAAACTGTAAATTCGAATAACTACTGTATCAAAATGACGAGTAGAAGTTCGAATAACATAATTTGGAACTTTTTTTGACAAATCATGTGACTAAAACAGCTGAGTGTAATTTTTGTAAAAAAAACTTTATCGTATTCCGATTCTAACAAAATATCGGAACGGAGGACCCGGTTGCTGACGAGCAAAGTAGAAAAAAATATGTTACTGAATGTGAATAAATGACTTGATGGTTTGAGGAAATAATGGAAATTTTGTAAATAATTAAAATGTATATATACTAGATAATAGATCAATGAACTTTTAAGTACGCCTGAATTTAATAAAATGTAGTTTATTATTTGACAAGTTATTAATAAATACAGATCTTAGAATAATACTAACCTACTTAGTTTAGTTTCATAATTATATAATATTATTCATTCAGTCAGTCCTAAGCCTGTACCTGTGTGTATAAATAAGTACGAAAGAAAATTCATTGATTTCATTTAAAAACCAATAGGTACTTAAACTTAACCAACTAAAAAAGCAAACAACATAATTTCCTTAGAATAACAACGCATAGAAGAGGCGTCTAGAACAAAACACGAGCGATTTCGTGTGTCCACTTTATTTTCTTTGTGTGCGTGAGCCGAATGTGTCTACGTTCTTCAAACGCACACAAATATAGCTTTCAGTGATACCATTACCAGTACCATTACCACAAAAATGGGAAAACGCACTATTATGTTGCTGGATCAAATCAAGTATTTTATGTTATGAAACTAAATAAGATGATGTTTTTTCATGTAATATGACTTATATGACATATTTTTACGGAAGGTAAACGAAATAAGATATCGTTTATTGCGTTTAGAATGTTTGATGTGTAATGTGTTATAATGATATTATAGAAATGTATTAATTGCTTGAAAAATCTCGTTTGATATCAATTAAAAGTATGTGTTGTATTTATAAAATAGAAAAATATTATTGAGAACATTACTTAAATGAAAAAAATCTTAATCAATAAAATTGTCATCTTTATGATGCCACTCTTCGAACTAACAGTAACTTTTAGTTATAAAACACTGTAGGTAGTAGCTGTAAATAAATATAGTTTAGTTTGACGCATACATAATTGCCGCCAAAACTATATTTTCTTTAAACAAAAATAAGCACAAAAGATATCAATATGGGTATTTTTTTCCTCACGGATAGCAACATTGAATTGTGATAAGTTAGGTTATTAGAATTTTTGTTTGATGGTCGATTTACTTAAATATAATGTATAAAATGTAAGTATTTACTTGTGAAATGTAATTTTATTACACGTTTTTTGTTTTCCTGAAGGACTATGACATCCCTTTACGCTACAAACGGTCGTTTTAAATTATTTACTCGAGAGCACTGTTCGGCAGAATGTGACCTTGAGTACTGACGGCTCGTCGAGCAAAGTTAGCCAAAAATGGCTAAGTTTTAGTTGCCTCACTTTTTGCACTCGTACTATCCTTCTATGCGTTGTTATTCTAAGATAATTTCATTATTTTTAATGTAAGAAAGTAAATAAGCACATTGAGTTATTAAGCAAATAAGCATTTTACGTAAGTGACTTTTGATAAAAAATAAACGAATAAGTTCGTTAAAAGTTTTAAGTCGTTTATCACATCTATACTAATATTATAAAGCTGAAGAGTTTGTTTGTTTGTTTGCTTGAACGCGCTAATCTCAGGAACTACGGTTCTGATTTGAAAAATTCTTTCAGTGTTAGACAGCCCATTTATCGAGGAAGGCTATAGGCTATATATCATCACGCTAAGACCAATAGGAGCGGAGCATTAATGAAGAATGTTTCAAAATCGGGGGATTTTTTTTCCACGCGGACGAAGTCGCGGGCGGAAGCTAGTCTTTACATACAACACAAGTAACCGCAACAAACGCTCCACGCGCACTTGTCAGTGTTGCCAATTTAGCGAGTTTGTCGCTAGAAATGACGATTTTTGCTTAAGCCTTAGCGGCAAGGAAAAAGATTTGACGACAAAAATGAGCTACCGACTTAGCTGACGACTTTTCAAACTACAAGAAAATAAAAGATATTATGCCCAACACTTTTTCTATAAATGCTCACTCGCAATTAAATTATCTTTACCAGTGGTAACATTAAAACGATGTGTTCAGAGAATCCCCGTATTTTATTATGTTCCGTAGTTTTCGTACTTTTCCTACCTACGTACTTACGCAAGTCACTACTAGTTTGAGTGAAGTTCTATTCGGATTCTAAATTCTTTATACACTACAAAGTGTATGAACTGTTTTTTGGACTTGTGGTGAACAAAATTATGGATTTACCTCCGAAAAAGAAGCAGTACATTCAAAAATATCCAGAAACATCAGAGACCGAGCCCGAATTCAAGGGATGGTTGAAAACAGTCTTTGGAGATTCGTCTAAGGCAATATCGACGACGAGTTGCAAGTCTATCGGTTTTCTATCGGTTACATTTCGTGTGCGATGGAATTACACAATCTAATTCCACCAAGCCCGTTCTATCATCGGACTACGAGACAAACGGCGAAGCGCCATCGTTACATGGTGGACATCCCACCCTTACGCACCAAACGTTTTGGGAATACCTTCATTGTGCGTACGGCTAAGGAGTGGAATTCCCTGCCGGAGTCTGTGTTTCCCGATAGCTATAACCTAGGAGTCTTTAAGTCAAGAGTGAATAGGTTACTTTTAGGTAAGCGTGCTCCATCTTCGACCACATCATCACTTACCATCAGGTGAGATGGTGGTCAAACGCGAAACTATTC
The DNA here is from genome assembly GCA_943138885.2 of Tholera decimalis. Classification (NCBI taxonomy): domain Eukaryota; kingdom Metazoa; phylum Arthropoda; class Insecta; order Lepidoptera; family Noctuidae; genus Tholera; species Tholera decimalis. The sequence goes on along the minus strand of OW964563.2, from coordinate 28,786,112 downwards.
TAAATACAAAAAAAAAAAAAAATTGATGCTGACTGTACATAAGGCGAGTGTGTTGATGTGTTGATTTATTTTTTAATTATAACGATTGTATTGCTTTTGTAGTACATTCTTCTTCACATGCTCATGCCCTTTCCCGGCTGCTAATGGTCTACAGTAACCTGAAAGTAAATATATATAAATATAAATCCGGGATCCGTCTCTAGTTGAATCAGTTTTAGCGACTTCTAGCGACTTTAGATAATAAATCTAGCGAAAAGATTTCGCTGGAGTTGGCAACACTGGCACTTGTGGCCTACGTGTAAAGATGTGATAAACGACTTAAAACTTTTAACGAACTTATTCGTTTATTTTTTATCAAAAGTCACTTACGTAAACTGCTTAATACGCTTATTTACTTTCTTACATTAAAAATAATGAAATTATGTTGTTTGCTTTTTTAGTTGGTTAAGTTTAAGTATTGGTTTTTAAACGAAATCAATGAATTTTCTTTCGTACTTGGCAGGCTTAGGACTGACTGAATGAATAATATTATATAATTATGAAACTTTACTAAGTAGGTTAGTATTATTCTAAGATCTGTATTTATTAATAACTTGTCAAATAATAAACTACATTTTATTAAATTCAGGCGTACTTAAAAGTTCATTGATCTATTATATGTGCATTTTAATTATTTACAAAATTTCCATTATTTCCTCAAACCATCAAGTCATTTATTCACATTCAGAAACATAATTTTTTCTACTTTGCTCGTCAACAACCGGGTCCTCCATTCCGATATTATGTTAAAATCGGAATACGATAAAGTTTTATTACAAAAATTACACACAGCTGTTTTAGTCGCATGATTTCTCAAAAAAAAGTTCCAAATTATGTTATTCGAACTTCTACTCGTCATTTTGATACAGTAGTTATTTGAATTTACAGTTTAATTAGCTCACCAATTTGTTTTTGTAGAAAAAGTAGTCAAAATTAACACAATTACTTACACTATAAACTATTTACACTATTATTAACACAATTACCTATTAAACACAATTAATACACCTAAAAACTATATTATATACAAGTCCAAAACTCACAGAATTATTTCCTTGGTAAGAAACAATTCACCACATGAAATAATGTTTTACACTATTTATGTTTACGTAAACAATTCCGAGTCACAACTTTTAATCAAATTGTTTCGGAAATTCACAAAACATGACGCTTTTCACCGGGCGGAGGAAACGCTACTAAACGCATATATGAATGTACTCTGTGACTAAACGTAAAAAGCAAAATAAGTGATAAGCAACCCGTTTAAATTAAATTGGCGCTTTTAAAAGTGAACAACGGAAAGCATATTTAATTTGCTAGGTTTACCAATTTTGAGTAAGTCAACGCGATTCAGCACATAAACAAAAGATGTAAATATTTTAAACCTTAAAGTTTTTGAATTAAGGTCGATTTTCGCATAATCATTGTTTACTATCGATTAAAATTGAATCAGGCGCCATCTATCAGTTGTTACATAATTCATTTGAGCACGTTCTTACTTACGTGGTTATGAAAAGAAATTATCAAAACGCGGTTGCGTTTTAATTTTAACAAAAAGCGGAATAAACAGATAACTTTAAATGCTTTTATAAACAAGTCTGCTTATTCGTTTATTTTAAATAATATGTTATATTATATGCTTTTCGTTTAAACGCCCACCTCTGCCTACGTGTCACATGCCCGGCGACAAGGTCACGCGACTTTGCGATTTCTATTGCCTTATTATTAAGATTTCTGTGGGTGAGATGGTGGTCAAACGCAAACCATCAATAAAAAAAACGAAATGTTTTGTTACAATATTTATAAGATGTACACTCTTAGAACAATGACGCATAAAAGGATAGTACGAGTGCAAAATGTGAGGCAACTAAAACTTAACCATTTTGGGCTAACTTTGCTCGACGAGCCGTCAGCAGTACTCAAAGTCACATTCACATTCTGCCGAACAGAGCTCGCGAGTAAATAATTTAAAACGACCGTTTGTAGCGTAAAGGGATGTCATAGTCCTTCAGGAAAACAAAAAAACGTGTAATCAAATTACATTTCACACGTAGATACTTACATTTTATACATTATATTTACGTAAATCGAGCATCAAAAATTCTAATAACCTATCATAATTCAATGTTGCTATCCGTGAGGAAAAAAATACCCATATTGATTTCTTTTGTGCTTATTTTTGTTTTAAAAAATATAGTTTTGGCGGCAATTATGTATGCTTCAAACTAAACTATATTTATTTACAGATACTACCTACAGTGTTTTATAACTAAAAGTTACTGTTAATTCAAAGAGTAGCATCATAAAGATGACAATTTTATTGATTAAGATTTTTTTCATTTAAGTAATGTTCTCAATAATATTTTTCTATTTCATAAATACAACACATACTTTTAATTGATATCAAACGAGATTTTTCAAGCAATTAATACATTTCTATAATATCATTATAACACATTACACATCAAACATTCTAAACGCAATGAACGATATCTCATTTCGTTTACCTTCCGTAAAAATATGTCATATAAGTCATATTACATGAAAAAACATCATCTTATCTAGTTTCATAACATAAAATACTTGATTTGATCCAGCAACATAATAGTGCGTTTTCCCATTTTTGTGGGTAATGGTCTGGTAATGGTATCACTGAAAGCTATATTTGTGTGCGTTTGAGGAACGTAGACACATTCGGCTCACGCACACAAAGAAAATAAAGTAGACACGAAATCGCTCGTGTTTTGTTCTAGACTTGGGGGATGTGGATACTATCCACATCCCCCAAGTCTAGAACAAAACATGGATAGCTAGAGATGAGATATACTTGCAAATATCAATACCAGGGCTTGCAAGTACGAGTCTGTAAAAATACCAGGGTCGGAAACCAGGTATTAAAATACTAGAAAGTATTTTGAGCCACTTCGGATTTCAGTCTACTAGTCCAGGTCGTACCATGCCACAATCTAGTAGGGCTTTTGTAGATGAAATCTTTCCTTCCTACTTAATTTACAGAAATTAATAATTCACTTAATTAAATTCACGGAAATATGTTTTCTTTGCACATGCAAGCATAAGGCATAAGGTTTGACACTCCCGATTTGTATGATATTAATGCTTTGCACATTTTACATTCAGCTTTATTTTAGCCAAACTTTTCTTAGGAGCCATGGTTTGTAACTGTATTTTTATTTACAACTAGTAAGTCTTATCAATTTTAAAAGAAAACACTTAACTACAGTTCAAAAATCGTCTTTTACCTATTTAAATATTTACATTCCTAACTAATAAACAAAGTCACGTACACATAAAAAAGCAGTTTTGTTTATTTACACACTAACTGTTAATAGTTTAAATTCAATAAACTCGCGAAATAAGAAAGTCACGGTCAGTTGGTAAATTGCATAACAAGCTCGCACTCACTTCTCAGTATTTATATGTATCATCTATGCACTCACTCAAACGACAACTGACGAAAGAAAAATAAAAAACGTAAACATAACAAAATATTTTCTAAATTACTTTCGTTCACGCAATAATGTGTCTTTTATTAATAGTCATTAGGGTGAATGGCGCCGCAAACTACTCAAAAGAAAAGAAAAAGTTCCCTAATGCACACACCTACACAGATTTCGGTTTATGTACTCAGACAACTTTGGAATATTTATGGTGAACGCAGACCTAGCCGCACCGCAGTCTCTACAGTCCCCGCAGTCATCGCTTTTTGTTAATGGCCTCGCACCAAAGATTAAGTATAAGGTCTTTGCCTCGCACATCTAGCCGCGCCGCAGTCTCTACAGTCGTTCCCGTCAGTGTTGCCAGATTTTTGAAAGCATTATCTGTACCGAAGATTCAAAATATCTGTATTTGGTATTGGTATTTTGCTCTTTTGTGTATTTTTATCTGTAGGTGCTATAATAGGGAATAAGCAAGTAATTACGAGAATAAGTAATTTTATTATAAACCGTTGACAGAGATTCTGTCTACTTTATAACTCTGGCAACACTGCGCGCCGTGGATGCTTAGAGTATAGAAATAATATAGAGACGCTGTAATTGTCTATATCTTACTTGCTTATACAAATATCTATTGAATCGATACAGGAATATGAAACTACACTTTGTCTCTTTTTAACCAATGAGTAATCTCATTTGAAGAAAGAGACGTCATGCTATTTGTTTATTCTCTGCCTGGCAACATTTTAACATTTCCGTCAAAGTACCTACCTCGCGTGCCATCCGCCATCTTTTGGACGCGTGGTTTTGTGGTACATCAGCTGTCAAATGAACAACAACATTGGATTCGGATTGTGATTTTTAGGAATAAAAACGCTCCTTACTAAATTGTTTTGTGCTGTGAGTGTCTAGTGGTGCAAATTGAATATGCCTACTTGTTCAATAATTCTGTGTGGTGCAAGGAAAAACCACAATCAACCTCATTTGACCATGCACAGGTTAGTAGCCGTATTTTAAGAAAAACTTTATCATGCTGTTATTTTTTTGTATAAGTATCCTTGTTTTATTTATAGAATAAAAGCTCCCAAATGTACATATCAATTATATCTGATATTTAACTCTATTTGCTAAATTTATATCATGTTTTGTTTACAATACAAATGACAATTCAAAATAGTGATGTCTTTTATTTAATAAGCTATCGATAAAAAATAACATCTTTTTTAGTTTGTACATTGTAGAGATCAGTAGAGTAGGGTTTCAAAATGAAGAGCTTGAAGAGGTGGTTTTGAAAATAAAACTAACAATAGAAATAAAAATAGCGATAGTACTAAAACACAACAATGTCACTTCGTCATGCAGTAGTTGGTGGTTATTTAGTTCAGTCTCTGATATGTTCCATGAACTGCATCAAACTGAAATCATTTTGTATGTTTTTTATTTGCACAGGTTCCCTAAAAATGAAGTGCTGCGCCAGAAGTGGCTTGAAGTCATTGGGATGGAAAATATCAAACCTGGACTTAAAGTACCACGTGTCTGTTCATTACACTGCAGAATCAATCTTCAATAAAACCCTTGATGTAATAAGGCTGCGTGACAGCGTGATGATGCAGTACCGTCAATCCACCCTGTAGTAAGTTAAAACAAATAATTAACTTCATATTGTTTAAATTTCCCTACGAACCTGTCGGTTCATCCAATACTTTAGTATTAATGTTTCTCAATTTTAATATTATTAAATACCTGTTCATACTGTTATGTTTAGCGCTAGTGATAAAAAAGATGAGATTATTCAAGATATAAAAATACTTTCAGTGTTAAAAAAAAACACACGGGCTGGTTCTGCGTGAAATCATAAATGTCGAACAGGCGTTCTCCATGATGACTCAACCACCCTTACCAGTGAAACACCTAGATCAGATATATAAAAAGTAATTTTTTTTTCTTTTTTTTTATTTAAAATAGGTTCGCGTTTGACCACCATATAAATAAAATAAACTTTAATTTGTCGTTCGAAAAGTGTTGTTACATACAACTAACATTTGCATATATCTTTAACTTTAACTTCTCTTTTAATTTGCTTTTTCAGATTTAACCCGAATCGTTTACTTCTGAGAATGCGTTACCGAGCACATCTGGGTCATAAATAAATTTCAAGGCCACTTTTAGTTTCTATAAAATTAAGCTCAATTTGAATGGGCAGTTTACAATGATTAGTAACGGTTTTGACTTTCAAGAGTGCCTAATAATTATCTAAATAAAATTGAGCATTTTACTTTGACCTGGTGATTTATTATGGTGAATAAAGGTACATTTTTCAAAATACTTTGTTGTTTTATTTCTTGTAATAACCTCAGATTTAGTATATTTCTACAATATTTATTATTGTCGTAAACAAATATCTCTATGGGCCGAAACTACGTAAAGCGATCGCCCACGCGGTCCCATACAAAAGTGCTCCGTTGCGGGAACCCGCACGTCGCGGCGAATCAGACCCCGCGCCCCCTTTTTGCTACGTAATAAATATTAAGTTTTCGTTCGACTCGACGACATGTAATAAGGTAATAATCCGGTTTCCGAAACACACGACACACACTCTTTACGCAGTTTCGGCCCTATAATATCATTATTTGCCTAACCTTTTTCAAACTATATATTAGAGTAAGATTCCAGTCTATCAACTGATGCAGCTGAATACCAATATTTTAAATGCCTGAGACTGCCTATCTGACCTCCATAGTACTGGGTAATACGATACCCTTGGTAAGGCAACCAGTTACCAAGGGTATCGTATTAATCAGAATCGGGCCACTGACTAAAAACGACTGTCAAAGATTTACAAATGACAGTTAGTTCGATACTAAGCCAAAAGCGGGTCAGAGTGATCTTTATGAACAACTTTAAATGTGGAACAAACCCTGAAATCGCAAAAAACCTCAGTAGTCCTCATTGATTTATATAATAGTACGCAGTAATCTATATGTCAATGGTTGTCCTTCAAGAAAGTCACTCACAAGAAAAAAACAAAGTCAGTCAGTCACTCATAAAATGTAGCCCAACCAACAGTGCTTCTAACCCCTTGTATGTTAATATGAATGTAATGCACTATAATTTTAAAAATTCAGGAAAATAACTAAAGGACTTCTTACAGTTATTCCAAAAGTATAATCTAATTATCCAAAGTTTAAAAGTATTGTTACATAAGTAACCAATGAACCCGAAGAAATGTTAGAAACTCTGGTATCGATATCGATACTTGGTTTTGATTACTTATGTGCTTCCCTAGCAATGGCAGCCATCTTTTGGCCGCAGTTGACAGTAGGTATGCACGCGTATTTTGTAGGTATTTCTCGTCCATATTATAGAAGGTCATTGCGTGGATGCGAATGACGTCATCCGCGCTGCGTGCGGATGACGTCATCAGCTGCGGCTAGGGGAGTTCGGTCGTTTCAGGGACTGCGGCGACTGCGGCGCGGGTAGGTGTGCGAGGTTGCATAGAACTTCATATAAAGAATTCGAATGCAAAGACTGCGGCGCGTGCGGTGCGGCTAGGTCTGCGTTCACCATTAGAAAACTACTACACAATCGCATTTGCAAATGAAAAATACTTTGAACCTTGCAAGTATTTTTTTTCTGATACGATTATGCTCCTTTTTGCTGAGGCAAAACGAATCAATTTCCTATGCAAGTATTTTCACATCAGACGCTCAAGGTACTAGACATGGGTCATACTTGCAAAATCGAGTACCAGGGCTTTCAAGTAAGTCTATCATAAGAAACCAGTACCTCTACCATGAGTTTACGCAACCAAAACTCGCTAGCGTCTCCGTAAATTATTTGTATGAAATATTCTACAGCGCCCCTAGCGGTCACAGAAAGAATTAAAATTCGTACCATGAGCACTATAGATTACGATAGGTTTAAAACCTAACGTAATCTATACGATAGTCACTAACGTTTTTTAGCTGTCACCATACAAAACGGTACCATGAGCCACTAATTCGACAGACGCTAGCGAACGATACGCTTACGGTAGTAGTTACGTTGCTCACTAGCATTTTGGCGTGTGAAACATGTGTTTACATTAACATTTAATACCTTTTGAGTATAATAAAGTTATAATAATGTCTGCAAGAACATATTTAGCGTGGAATATGTTAGTGGCCGCTGAATTTGAAGATCAACGACGTGAACAACGTGAATTTCAAGCCAACATGAGAATTCATGTTGGTTTATAAGCTTTGTTTTTTAAATATAGGAATAATTTATACATCAATTAATTGTAGCATATGCTGGAACCAAATCACCTATTGTACCAAATTCTTAAAAATAAATGTGATTTATTTAATTTGATATTAGTAGAAAGTTGAAACATACCTTTCCATGAACTCCACCATCAATTGGAACTGTGAGACACTGGTCCTCGTTGTATTAAATAATCCAAACTTTTAAACCACACAAAGCACCTCTGCGATACAACATCAACAAACAAAAATACAAGTTGAATAGACGACAATGACGTTACAAGAACCACTCGAACTTCAAAAGCCACTAAATACCATAACTAGTTCACTAATCGTAAACTTTTAAATTTTGTTGGTTTATTTTGTGATATTGACTGTTTTAACATTTTTAGCATAGCGATAACACTACATTTTGAGCTTAAGAGCTGTTCTCTCTTCTTATTAGCGGAAAAGAAAGAAACAGAACATAAGTAGTGACCCATAGACGAAAGTATTCTACGAGTGGAGTGAAGTTAGCTAGACGACATGATCTATCGAGCTTACGTTAGCGCCTCCGTAAATTTCCTTAAATGTCATGGTGCAAGCATTATCGAAATCTATTCGATCCACGTTTGTACGCTAGCGAGTTCAGCGCTAGCGAGTAAGTTGTCGATGACAACTCATGGTAGAGGTACTGGTGTACGTACTTGGAAGTAAATACCTGTACCTCTACCATGAGTTGTCATCGACAACTTACTCGCTAGCGCTGAACTCGCTAGCGTACAAACGTGGATCGAATAGATTTCGATAATGCTTGCACCATGACATTTAAGGAAATTTACGGAGGCGCTAACGTAAGCTCGATAGATCATGTCGTCTAGCTAACTTCACTCCACTCGTAGAATACTTTCGTCTATGGGTCACTACTTATGTTCTGTTTCTTTCTTTTCCGCTAATAAGAAGAGAGAACAGCTCTTAAGCTCAAAATGTAGTGTTATCGCTATGCTAAAAATGTTAAAACAGTCAATATCACAAAATAAACCAACAAAATTTAAAAGTTTACGATTAGTGAACTACTTATGGTATTTAGTGGCTTTTGAAGTTCGAGTGGTTCTTGTAACGTCATTGTCGTCTATTCAACTTGTATTTTTGTTTGTTGATGTTGTATCGCAGAGGTGCTTTGTGTGGTTTAAAAGTTTGGATTATTTAATACAATGAGGACCAGTGTCTCACAGTTCCAATTGATGGTGGAGTTCATGGAAAGGTATGTTTCAACTTTCTACTAATATCAAATTAAATAAATCATATTTATTTTTAAGAATTTGGTACAATAGGTGATTTGGTTCCAGCATATGCTACAATTAATTGATGTATAAATTATTCCTATATTTAAAAAACAAAGCTTATAAACCAACATGAATTCTCATGTTGGCTTGAAATTCACGTTGTTCACGTCGTTGATCTTCAAATTCAGCGGCCACTAACATATTCCACGCTAAATATGTTCTTGCAGACATTATTATAACTTTATTATATTCAAAAGGTATTAAATGTTAATGTAAACACATGTTTCACACGCCAAAATGCTAGTGAGCAACGTAACTACTACCGTAAGCGTATCGTTCGCTAGCGTCTGTCGAATTAGTGGCTCATGGTACCGTTTTGTATGGTGACAGCTAAAAAACGTCAGTGACTATCGTATAGATTACGTTAGGTTTTAAACCTATCGTAATCTATAGTGCTCATGGTACGAATTTTAATTCTTTCTGTGACCGCTAGGGGCGCTGTACAATATTTCATACAAATAATTTACGGAGACGCTAGCGAGTTTTGGTTGCGTAAACTCATGGTAGAGGTACAGTACCTCTACCATGAGTTGTCATCGACAACTTACTTGCTAGCGCTGAACTCGCTAGCGTACAAACGTGGATCGAATAGATTTCGATAATGCTTGCACCATGACATTTGAGGAAATTTACGGAGGCGCTAACGTGACCTCGATAGATCATGTCGTCTAGCTAACTTCACTCCACTCATAGAATACTTTCGTATATGGGTCACTACTTATGTTCTGTTTCTTTCTTTCCCGCTAATAAGAAGAGAGAACTGCTCTTAAGCTCAAAATGTAGTGTTATCGCTATGCTAAAAATGTTAAGACAGTCAAAATCACAAAATAATCCAACAAAATTGAAAAGTTTACGATTAGTGCACTACTTATGGTATTTAGTGGCTTTTGAATTTCGAGTGGTTCTTGTAACGTCATTGTCGACTATTCAATTTGTATTTTTGTTTGTTGATGTTGTGTCATAGAGGTGCTTCGTGTGGTTTAAATGTTTGGATTATTTAATACAATGAGGACCAGTGTCTCGCAGTTCCAATTGATAATGAAGTTCATGGAAAGGTATGTTTCAACTTTCTACTAATATCAAATTAAATAAAAAATATTTATTTTTAAGAATTTGGTACAATAGGTGTTACATTTGGTTCCAGCATATGCTGCAATTAATTGATGTATAAATTATTCCTATATATATGTAAAAAAAACAAAGCTTATAAAACAACATGAGTTCTCATGTTGGCTTGAAATTCAAGTTGTTCACGTCGTTGATCTTCAAATTCAGCGGCCACTAACATATTCCACGCTAAATATGCTCTTGAAGACATTATTATAACTTTATTATACTCAAAACGTATTAAATGTTAATGTAAACACATGTTTCACACGCCAAAATGCTAGTGAGCAACGTAACTACTACCGTAAGCGTATCGTTCGCTAGCGCCTGTCGAATTAGTGACTCATGGTACCGTTTTGTATGGTGACAGCTAAAAAACGTTAGTGACTATCGTATAGATTACGTTAGGTTTTAAACCTATCGTAATCTATAGTGCTCATGGTACGAATTTTAATTCTTTCTGTGACCGCTAGGGGCGCTGTACAATATTTCATACAAATAATTTACGAAGACGCTAGCGAGTTTTGGTTGCGTAAACTCATGGTAGAGGTACTGGTGTAAAAACCTGGTCGCGTAAATACGTACCATCCCTAGTGGATACACTATTATTCTGTTTTTCGCACGGGTTCTTCCACACGAGTTTGTCCTTATTACAACCTATTTCTAGCCTATAGGTACCTTTACGAAGTAGTAATGGTATTAAATTAAAAATCACCTAGCCGGGCATTTAATAACTCAAACGGGCAATTCCCTGGATGCGAATTACATTGCTGTTGCAAAAATAGATAAAAACTTGTTTTTCGTTTCGTCCTGCTAATTTAACATGTTATTACCAGCAGTAGTAATATTGATATTGTTTTAGTGTACACATAATTAAATTGTTTATGTATTAAAATGAGCTTTTTGAAATGGAAAAATATCGGAAAAAATTGAAAAATATCTTTTTTTCTTTTCCGTCCGAAATTTTTCCACTACCCATCAGTAGGTATATATAATTAATTACCTAACTGGATCATTGGATTACGATACCATCCACACTTGGTCGATATACCGTCTTGTCGTATTAAGCGCTTTTCTTCAATATTTATAGGTGTGGAACACCCTGCCGGCTTCTGTGTTCCCTGCCACATATGATCCGTCAGCCTTTAAAGCAAGAGTGAATAGGCATTTTCTGGGCTCGCTCGTTCGATCGTAGACCTCATCTTACACTTACCATCAGGTTTAATCGAGGTCAAGTCCGACCTCCTCTTTAACGAATGAACCCGCTCTTGACCGTCAAGAGCGGACTCATTAGTAATAAAAAAAAAAACGATACAAAACGTTTGCGTACCCTTAAAAAAGTAGTTGATATATCACAAATTTTTTATTCAATTACCGATTTTTAAATAAAAAGTAATGTCCATCCTATCTATCACTTCAGGAATGCATTATAACGACTAATTGAGTTTTATAAACCCTGTTAATTAATTAATTTTCCAGTGTTATCTTAAGTTAGCTTTAAGTTGGATTTTTCGGGAGGTAACTGTTTCGGATTCAGCGAGAGGACACGGCCCCGTATCACCATTGTGAGGACCACCCGGAGGACACGGTTGAGCATACGGTCAAGGTGTGTCCTGCTTGGCCGGAGCACCGACGTGTCCTCGTAGAGGCGATCGGCTGCGGCGACCTCTTGCGACCGGCTCTGGTTCAGACTATGGTTCAGAGTGAGAGGGAATGGGATAAAGTTGCCTCGAACCCGTGGCTGTCATAGAACCCATCATTCTCAGGCGCGTGCACAAGATTATGACAGGTATGCGGCGGAGTAATCGGTCACAAAAACTTTTTCTTTTATAGATTTTTAGCTTAGCCACAGCCACGCATCGTTGCATGGTGACGTTGCGTGGCTGTGGCTATGCTATGCACCGTATGCGGGTCTGCGGACGGCGAGCAGGGTACCTCACCGTCCTGTATGGACAGATCCGAGTCGGCAGCGCGTCGTGTTCTGCGCGCGCCTCAAATCGCAGTCAGCAGCATTGACGGGGCCCGATAGGGCCATTACCTTACGGGGTTACGGGAATGTTCTAACGAGATACCACGGCACCGGAATGCAAGGGCAACTGAAAGAGCAGGATGGGTTTTTAGTCAGTAGAAGTCTGACACTCCTTTCCGCTCCACCCACAGCGGGAGAAGTCATTCGATGAATTTCCCACACAGAGTGGGATGATTCATTAGACTTTCCCACAGAAATAAAATAGAATAAGTTTAGAGATCTACAGGAAAAATTATGTCAATGTTGATCCAAATCTGAATGCATTATGATTGTAATATTTTTCAAAACAGATTAATTATGAATAAGCGTACGATTGTTGAAACATAAATTTAGAGGTTCCGCCTTCATACCTTAGGCCCCAACATGGTTATACCGACCCTGTCTGTAGTTTGAATTCACGGAATAGATACCTCTTTTATCTGTTCTGTGGTTGAATTCAATGTTTTTTTTTTAAAATTAATGCTTAGGACAGGTTTACCAATGTTTATTGATAATTAAAAACTTTTTGGTAGTTATATTTTCGTGCCGTTTGGGGTTGAAACCTTGGGGTCGTGGGGTCTGAGTGCTCACAAATTATTTAAAGATCTATCCAGACGCCTAGTTGACACTTCGCGTGACCCAAGGGCTGGCTTTTACCTTGGACAGAGGTCAAGCATTGCCATACAACGTGGTAATGCCGCCAGACTTTTGGGCACATTACCAGTGTTTCCTCACGTGGATGAGTACATTAGGCAGTTAGGTAGAAATACGGGAATGAAAAGCTTTTGTTTTTCATATATGTATTAAAAATAAAATAACGTATTATCAAAAAATATATTTAAAAATATTTTCCTTATTACAAAACCAATTACTATTATAAAATATTATATAATTTCGAAGTTAGCTGAAAAAAATGAGACGTATTGTAGATTGCATTGTCATAAAATTATGCTGAAATTGACATCATTACATTAAGAATAATATATTATTTGTATAAAAAAAAAAAACGAGAATTGAGCATTATAATGGTTAGATTCCGCAGTTCAATTTAGATGTAAAAGTTGAACATTGCTTAAGTAACCCCTATTTTTGGGGGCATTTTGAGCAAACTGCATTAAGTAGTTATTTTAAAGACATTGAACAATATTTTTATTTGTTTTAATCGATATTGTAAACAAGGCGGAATCATCATGGCGGAGTGATGATAAAATTTTACGTATATCAAATTAGTAACTACGGAACACTAGTTGATGTGCGTACAAGTCATACGCGCTGCGGTAATATCTGATTAACCTTTTTGTGCAGTGGCATAAAATAAAATAAAGCTATGATTATCTAAAAATAACGAAATTTTGAAACTAACCACTGCAACAAAGGTTAAAGTCTCATATTTAATAATCATTCTTTTCTGTCAAAAGAATATTTTACTACAAACAAACCGACAACTTTAAAATAAGGTTTCTAATAAAATTATATACAATATAGGTAAATCGTTGTTCTTTTTTGTTTGACGTTTTTCCCTTCTAATGCAAATACGAAGGATGCATTCTAAATCTTAATACCTAAAGGTAAACCTTAATTATTTTACCCTTTTCACAATTTCCCTTTGTTGTCAACCCTATAACATAAAAACTAGACACGGAATTCATCTATAAAATATTGGCTTTGTGTTATAAAATTATTAAAAAAAAAAAACGCTACGTTTTGGTCATGGAAAGTTTGTGCGTGTTTAAAAATAGTATTGTATAATGCCGATTCTAGTTTTCATGCTCTATGATTATTACATGGATTACGCCCCTTATGAACTAAAACTACAGAGCATGCAAATTATCACGTTGGAAACGACTAGCAAAATTACTAATAAAACTCGTGCGCGCGCAATGTGCACAGAGCACAAATATCAGCTGCCACATGTCAAATGGAAATGTTGCTGGTCATCATTTTCCAAGGTCAACGAATACGAAAGAGGTAAAATAGATAGAGTAGGCTAGAGTAAAGGTGACAAGCGGCTGCCTGTTTTCGGAAACGTCTGACGGTTAGAAAGAGAGGGAAGATCGCGGTGACCTTTCTTTCTTCTGTAGAGAGCGTACCCGCGATCTTCTGTCTCTTTTTAACCGATGTACTCTCTCGCTCTATTTATGATGAACCTCTCTGACGAATACACTCCGTGACATGTTTTTTATAGGAACATTTCGCAAGCCGTTTCTAGTGACTACCGATGGGATTCTTCGATGCTCTATGACTAAAACGGATTTTTATAAGTTGTTTTGATTATTCTACACATTTATAGTTGTCGGCAAATATAAACAACGTCTTATTATTTAAGCACCATTATATTATTTAGTTCATAATTAAAAATTAAATTTACGTTCAACAAAGAGATCTATCAGACTTAAAATAATTACATATTATTATTTAAGATTTGTCTACATTGATTATTTTTAGAATTTATGTGAAGCTTATTATAATTTTCTATTTAATATTTAGCACAGTGAGCAAACTGGTTGTGTCAGTTTACGTATTACATATTTCATGTTTTAGTAGTTCAAAAATATCAATATGTCTTATTTTGAAACAAAATTTTAGTTACTAAACCTTTACTTTATAAAACCGAAAAATGGCACATGTTCCATTATGTAACTATGATACTCACTCATGAGTTGCACCAAATTTATTTCTAAATTGACTTTTGGTTAGTCATCACTTGTCTTATTTATTACATTCAATATTATTGCAAATAGTTCCAGAATACTGATAGGGTATGCTACATAAAACCCTCTGTATTCATAAAAAAAAATATATATAAAAATTGATTTTAACTAATCTATAGAACAAAAACATTCAAAATTATAGTATCTATTTTGATCCAGGTCTCCCAAATCCAGTATTTATTTAATTGCTGCTACTTATCCAAATGATATAAAAATAATTTAATTTTCGACTAAGTGGAGATAGTTTACCCAAATCAAATAAAGCATACCTGTACTGGTGGGATCAACATTACAATAATCTCATACTTAAATGTAAAACTATACTAAAATAACAGTTTGTTCATGATTATTATAAAACATTACCCTCATTTGCGTAGCGCAGTCGGGTAAAAAGGGTTATGTGAAGCATTGTCCATTTAAATTAGGGTGTGGTTAAGAAAATGCACTGGACTAGCACAGAGAAATGGAAATCTCAGATATTATTCTAGTTTAGTATGTACTTGTCACTGACGCTTCTAAGGCTATAAAGAGGAACCCTCCACAACGGGTCTAAAATAGAGAATAGAATTCGAATGGCTTTAAAAACACGTTATTTTCCAACTCTAAAATAAAAATGCACCAAAACTCTACACAAAACAACCACGAGCTTCTTAAAAAATAAATGTTATGAGTATATGTTTATGGTATTTAAAAATAAATGCATTGAGTCAGTGTTTAGTCCTAAAGTATTTCATTGAGCATTTTGTAACTATAGTAGTTTTTAATAAATTGTTATGCCATAATATTCTGCCCTTTTACCGTCAAAATAATAGTTTTTCGCATTTAATTAATTTACTTTCTAGCATTTGACTAACCTCTAGGTCAGGCTAATCCCTATCTCACTCTGTGTTGCCGAAAAAAGAAGGCAACATTTTAATAAGTAATAATAGCACCAGAAAAGTCGAATATAAAGTGCCGACCATAAATTGACTGTAAAAGAGTGAAATGGACATTGCTTCATATAACCATAGACAGAAATAATTCTTCTATAAACGGGAAACTAGGCTTATCGTGTGCTTTGGAAACTTAACACGATTTTGAGCGCGTTCGGAAGGATAGTTTCCCCGATAGACGGAGAATGATTTCTTTTTCTAAGACATATCATTAAATGGCATTAGCAGTATGCTATGTAATGTTCACTCGCATTACGTTCATGATGTGGATATAGCCAGGATTGTCGACTGTGACGAAACACGAGAACTTGTCGTCGTGACTTAGCCTCTTCGCGTTCATTCCTGATAGTTTGATGCAGGCTAGGATTTCTTTCCTTTTTGAACCTTGTTTGCACCTGTGAATGAAATGAAATTGATGTAAATACATGTGTGTACGGGGTTGATTGGTCTATGACTTGAAAGAGCAAATAAGTCTTTAGTTGTTTAGAAAATGTAATGGAGTTTAGGGAAGATTTACTTTCATTGAGAAGACGAGATGTAGGAGAGGTAAAAAACTGTTTTGATGGGACATACGGATTTGCTTCCACCCGGTGATCACCACCACATAGCACATAGAAGGGGCCCCGTTACATCTAAAAGACCACTCCGGAATGCCCTCTGTGCCGTCTACAAACCCATCCTGTTTCTTCAACTAGCCTTACGTTTCGGGGCCACGATATCTCGTAAGAATATTCACGTAACCCCGTCTGGCAATGTCCCCGTGAAACCACCATCTTCCCTGGGATCACTCAATGACCCGACAGACTCTACACACCGACTCAACCATTTGTATTTTATGGCAAAAAATATTTTAGAACTAGCTTCAGCCTGCGGTTCCACTCGCATGATAAGTTTATTTCAGCGAAAAACGTAGTGTCATATAAGAATCTTTATAATCGGTTCAGTAGAACCAGAAATTACCTCCTAGAAACCAGGGCTCGGAAACCGGATGAAATTCTTAACCGGTTACGGTCATTGACCCCAAACCGAAAACGATTTAGGTTAAGGTTGCAAAACCGGTTTTTGCGGGAAACCGGTTTTGTGTGAAAATTAACCGGTTAAAACTAAACTGAAAAAAAAAAGTGAATAGCGACTGGCGGAGGTTTGCACGACGCTTTGTTTGCGGGCGCGCAAAGAACTAAGCAAGTCGAAACATGAATCTACCCGCACCATTTAAGTTCTCCGGTTGTATTTGACGTCCTCAGATCAAACATTGTTTTTCCTTATGTTTTTTGGGGTACTAATGTCACTATAACTTGTTGAAAGTGTTAAAAAGTAGACGAAAAGTATTTACGAATTACGCAATTAACCGGTTAATTTGGGTGTCAAAACCGGTTGTGCTTATGTAACCGGTAACTTTTATCATTTGGGTTACATAAGAACAGTTCACTTGTTTAACCGGTTAATGAAAGAACTATATATTTACCGGTATTTAATCGAAATTAAGCAATCTTTTTAAACCGGTTCAGAGCCCTGCTAGAAACTCACAAACTTAAGCATAGATTAAAGAGTTCTCACAAGGCACATATCTTGCTGAAACAAAACTAAGAATAAATATAGTACTCACGATTTCCCTTTCCAAATAAGTTTCCAACATTGCTGTGGAAGATAACCGTCTCCGAAGAAGAAGTTGCACATGGATGATGCAGCATTAGAGTTGTTGTTTGTATTCGGTGTATCACATCTACTTTCTAGTGGGCTGCCGATCGGTGTCATTGCGTTGTAGGACCTAGGAAGTAATGTTTTATTATGTTATTTATAAGTATTTTAAGCGATTATAAGTATTTAACTGAGCTGCATGTGGTTAGACGGGATTTGTGATCGAGAAGTCGCGGGTTCGAATCCCACCCATTACACTATTGCCGTGAACCCACTCCAGACACAAGCATATTTAGCTTAGTTGGAGGGAACAAGATTGCTAGTAATGTGAATTCTAGATACCCACATTGTTATTTCTTAAAAAAAAAAAACTGTGTGAGAGTTGATGGCCAAAGTTTGGGAGTCCTAAGACCCTAAGATAGTCTGTGGGCTGACAATGAAATGATAAGAAAGAGAACATTGATATAAGTACCTACCTACTGAATAGATTAAACCGTGTTTACACTATTAGATTGTGTCGTGTCCATGGCGCTTTCTGTCGCAGTTGATTAGTTACATTTTATAATACGCCTACTATAAGTCTATAGGCGTCCTCTAAGACAAGATACGCCTGACACACATTACTGCGATCCTAGCGTAATCTTACTCTATTCAATCTAAATGAAAGTAGATATTTTTTTTTATTTCGAAATGTATTAGGTACTACAACTTTAGCTATAAGTATTTGAGAATATAGCTAAACTTGTAGCAATAAATTCTCCTAACTGCAACTGAACACTATAAAATTACTCAAATAAAGTCGATAAAATATAGCTGACCTCTTTCCAATCTTATACTTCTGTGTCTTCATAACCTGTGTGAGATTCCACCAAACGATCTCCGTTGCCATGGTAACCAGTACAAGCGGCGGTTGATCCGAATCTACGTCATCATCGGGTGGTGATGAAAAATGGTACGGTGACTGGACTGGATGGGGTGATGACGTCATGGAGTTGCGACTGGAACGCTCGGGAACGGGGGAGAATGAACACCAATGGACTTTGGACTTGTGGTGCTTCAGTAAGCACAACTGACGTCGACCTCTGACGTTCCACACCTGAAAGGAGACGATGGTATCTATAAGACTAACAATGGTTATTGATAAGAAAAACAAATAACAATGATTTTAAAATTATACAGCCTATGTGGCTGTGTAATTCTAAAATTATACAGTCTATGTGGCTATGTAATTCTAAAATTATACAGTCTATGTGGCTGTATAATTCTAAAATTATACTGTCTATGTAGCTGTGTAATTCTAAAATGTTCTATTTTATTTTTCAGGGTAAGTGTGTTGTAAACTATCACCTTATCATTATTATAACCCTACCTCTTCCAAGGTAGTTTGTATCTTAGAGTGATCAGCTATTAAACTATATTACCACTGTTTAAACAACTAATTAACCAATACTTCCATATTATAATTTCAACACATACCACAATATTCCCGGAGTCGAGTCCCAACGCTAGAACATTCCCGTCCGCAGTGAGATCACACGACACGATCACGTTGTTCAGTCTGTATTCTTGAATAGTTTGCAGTTCCACTTCGTCGTTTACTTTCAGCTCGAATGTCTGAAATAGAAATGTTATTAAAGCATGAGATATTACGACAAGATGACATTGTTTTTGTAGATTTGAGATTATTGTGTTGTGGCGTCTGGAATTGTGATACTACTGGATTTTAATATGTAGTAGCTTGCATGTAAAACACTCAGCTGCATCCGTGATGTGTATGCATAGTTCGTACGGTGCTGATGTGTGAATGCACTCCTTCCTAAGACAGTAATAAACTAGCATTGAAAAGCGACACTCGTTTCATTGATCACCACACTCGCTATTTGCAAATATATCAATCAGGGGACATACCATGACGTGTTAAAACGTCGCCGTTCGAGCGAGAAAGAGGGATGAAGCTATGCAAGCTATATTGCTCTATCATTTATTCTCGCTCGAACGAATGACGTTTTAACACATCATGGTACACCCTCAGGTTGGACTGGAAACGTGGTCTGGAGACGATTATTTTTTTAATTTATGGAAGTAAAAATCTTTTGTGAGGATTCAAAGTACCTTAGAAAAAATCATTCGAACCGAAAACCTCTTACTCTTTAGAAGTCACTTAGAACACATACCTGAAACGCCTTATTCTTCTTCTCGCAAATGACTAGAACATTATTCTGCAATGCGGCTAAACTGATGAAAACATCGGACTGCCTTCCGTTCAGTATTGTCTGTAGTTTAAGATTCTTATCCCACAGTTTGATAGTCGCATTGAACTCCACTGTAATGATACCTAAGTCTTTTACGAAAAAGCAGTCGATGAGACCGGAGCCTTTACAGAGACTTTTGTGCTCTCCGTAGGGAAACGCTCGGTCTTTTGAACATAGGCTTGTCTCACTACTTGAGCTTGATAGCCTTTCCGAATGCCCGTTCTTTTTCTTAACTCCTGTAAAAGAAAATATTTTGGAATTAGAATACTGGTCCTGTGATCATTAACTGCATCAGACTCTGATTGTTGTTATACCCTGTTTTTTAATCTCAGAGACAGAATTGACACATGCAAATGTTAAGTTTAGAAATTATGTTGCCCGTTCTTTTGCGCAGTGTTGTACCTACGATACCGGTTTGTTGAATCGTAACTTTTTACCCGACTGCGCGACGCAAAGGAGGTTAATGTGTTTCACAGTCTGTGTATGTATGTAAGTATGTATGTTTGTACCTATGTGGTGATGTACAGGCCAAACGCGTGGGCCAATTTGAATAATTCTCACGTTAATCAATTCATCTTAACTATGCGAGTGTCACTAGAGAAATGACAGTTAATTATCAAAAATCGGCAAACTATATCAAGTGGGAGATATCCCACTTGATATAGTTTGCCGATTTTTGTTCTTTCTGTAGTGTTACGATTTTTCAGTCATTTTTATATGATATTTAATTTCTATTTAGTTTTATACAAGTAAATCACATATTTATAATGTATGTTTTTATAGCTTAGTTAGAGGGGTCAACAAGATTGCTAGTAATGTGAATTATACCCACATTGCGAGTTTTCTTTATAAAAAAAAAAGACCTATTCGTAACACTAAAGAAAGGATAAAGTTGGAATAATTATTCCTTCTTCCTTGACTTATAATATTGGTATTTGATAACTTTATAGGCTAGCTAAAGTTGGTGTACCTTCACTTGGTCAAGGTGGTGATGATTTTATTGGCGTGTGCCTGACCCTGTGATGATTCTGCCGCTTATATTGTGCTGGGCAGTAATAATACATTGGGCGTTTCTTCATTGGCCGGCCCGGCCCGACACCGATACCAACAATGACATCGGTGGACGCTTAATTCTATAAAATTGTATGGAATAGTGTCTCATTGACCCGGCCCGACACCAATATTAACTGCAAGGGACGACCTTAGCTGGGATGTATTTAACTTCTTATTTATTTACAAAAGGTCTATATTGTATTGAGCAGAGTAAGGACACTAGAAGGCTCTATTTGTGCAGTTGATCCAAATAAACTTCTAAATACACTTCAAGACCACAATTCCTAGCAAGAATTAAATTATCTGTGAAATCTTTAACATATTTAAACAAAAGATAATTTAAAAAAAAAACGTGACTGCTCAACTGAAAGGAAAGAAACGAGCACATTTTTATTTAAAAAAGTGACAAGCAGGCGTGACCCATCCCATTTTTATAAATATATAATTATGTTCTATTGGCTCCCGCCTGCTTGTAATAAATCGGTATTTATTGTGTAAATCGGTAGTTAGGTATTGTGTGTTTTTATGTGTCATCTGGGCGATATAGTTGCCGACATTACTGATAGGTTTACCATAGAAATATGTGGTGATTCTGATGATTCAGAATATTCCTAAGAAATGGAGTCATTATTTGAATCTGATTAACGAATACCTGTAATTAATTATGATTTTAATAACATAATTAATTACAGATATAATTACAGGTGTAAGATATCTATCTTACATTACTAATTTTGTATTTCTAGTTTTAAATTAGCATCTACGCATTATTTCAGGATAACGTATTATAAAAAAACCGATACTTGATTTTATCAACGTTAAGTTTCGATAGTGGCACATCACTATTCAAGATTTGCAAAAAACTGGCAATCGTCGTAATGTAAACTTTGTCTCTGAGATTAAAAAACAGGGTATAGTTATTTTTCGTTTTTCACGGTCGTGTTTTTAGGGTTCCGTAGCCGAATGGCAAAAAACGGAACCCTTATAGTTTCGTCATGTCTGTCTGTCTGTCTGTCCGTCCGTCTGTCCGTATGTCACAGCCATTTTATTCCGAATCTATTAGGACTATACAAGTGAAACTTGGTAGGTAGATGTATTCTGTGAACCGCTTTCCGATTTTAAGAAAAAAATTAAGAAATATTTAAAATAAAGGGGTCTCCCCATACATGGAACTAAAACTGAAAATATTTTTTTCATGAAACATATACGTGTGTGGTATCTATAGACAGGTCTTTAAAAATGACGCGTTTCTTAAACCACTTTCTCATAAAGTCAATCGTTTAAAAGATATAAGCTTCCAAAGTGGTAAAATGTGACCCCCCTCCTCTAACTTCCATATTAATGGAGTGAAAAATAAAAAAATATACATGTCTGTAGATCTTAATGTAAACTTTCAACCAAAATTGGTTTGAATGAAATCGGGTCAGCAGTTTTTGAGATACAGCATAATTTCTAAAACCGCAAACATAACTTTGTAATTCATACAAACACTATGAAAAACAAAGTTATTGGGCGTAATTGTAAAAAATTTTTTTTTTTTTTTTTTTTTTTATTTAGAATTGGTTCGCGTTTGACCACCATCTCACCTGATGGTAAGTGATGATGTGGTCGAAGATGGAGCACGCTTACCTAAAAGTAACCTATTCACTCTTGACTTAAAGTCAATGTGTCAAGTCAAGTCAAAAAATGTCAATAAGCTAGTTTTAAGAAATTTGTAAGGTTTTTTTTTACAAGTATAGTTACTACGGAACCCTTCATGGGCGAGTTTGACTCGCACTTGGCCATTTTTTCTTGTTTTGTATATGAACTAAAGGAATGATTTCTTTGAAATGGTGCTGGTACGCTGAAGGATTTGATAATAAACTGATATCAGTTATGCATATCAAAGGTAAAAGTCAAGTCAAAGTTTTTTAAGAATGGTTTTCACAATTTATTTTAAGTTTCTTAATCAATGTGGTTTGTTTGTATAGTTTTCCTCTAACAAAACAACCAGAAACTGTGAAGGTAAAGAAAACTAACAAATACAACTCACCCTGAATATCATTAAGTATCTCCTGCGACCCAAGATTATTGTTACCCCTCTGCATCATCTCTGGTTTCCAATCGCCGAATGAAGTCAGCCGATATGCCATTAAACACGTATTCTTACCAGCAACAATTAACAGATTAGAATTAACAAAGTTTAAGTATTGCACTGGGCTATAAACATCCATAATGGCAACATTTTCTTTCGTACGGAGAGTGTATTTCTTGACCGCACCGGATTTGAGCCCGTAGATAATGTATTGATTGCAAGGTGAGATCTTCACTCTGGTAATATATTCGTCTGTTTTTTCTATGATTTCTGTTAGTACTTTTCTGCCACGCAGTACCTGCAAGATAAAATAAGCATAAATTATAGGCTTATCATCACATCAGATTGCGCTATAGTGTGGTAGGCACTTAATAGATTCATACACATTTTTCTGATGGATATATTAAAAACATAACCCTCCTCCTTGCTTCGCCTTAATCGGGTAAAAAGGTTGATTGGACGACCAGCGTCACACAGTATTATCTGTCTGTATTTAATGCTGAAATGGACATTTTTTAGCACAGCAGTGAGGTACGCGGTCTTTTTGGTTTTACACATTTACGTACACAATTTACTTGCACTTTTGTATGTGTGTGTGCTTGTGCAACTTGTTTTAAATTATAAGTTGCAAAAAACACTGTAACACGTAAATCAGTAATTATTATGATGTAAAACATACCTGAATATTATTCTTATCATCAACAACAGCTAACAACGGTTGTAGCACTCCATCATTATTATTGCAAATTCCCTTCAGGTTCAATGGTTTTAGTGAACTCCTATCTAAACTCATAGAGTTCTTGAGGAGTGTCTTTGGGACTTCTCTATGGTTGAAGGACTGGTGCCTCCTTGGTGTGGTGTTAGCACTTTCCGTACCACTAGTAGGGGACGTTGAATTTGGTGTGTGTGGAGATAGTGGGTTCACGAAGCTGACGTCGAATTTCGTTGTTAGACGTACTCTCCTAGAATTGAAAAGGTTTATGTTATTTATTTATGTGCACACATGACACATAAAAGAGAAAAAAAGAAAAATATAGATAAAAGAGCACAAAGGTGCAGCTAAATAAAAAAATTCTTCCAGAAGACCTGCCACAAGAGTGTTGAAGAAGAGATGATAGACACAGTGTGTATAAATAGAAATACTAATTAGGTAAATTAAAACACACATAACTAATAACACAAATTATAAAGATACAATAAACAAATATATACATACATAGAAGTAGAATACATATTTATATAAATACTATAAAATATATACAAAATTATAAAGTATATAATGTTAGTGTAATAAAAGTAAACGATTTGTTTTAGAAGACATATGCGGAGTATATAGTCTAGATTCTATTAGGTCCGTTGTGTCTGATAAATGATAATAGTTTGATATAATTCTGGTCAACTGGTAGCATCGTTTAAACGAAACAGACAGTTTTATTACTTATTCTGAAACTCAGGGACTTCAATCAATTTATATTCTTTGCCTATGTTAATAAAGATTTAATTATTATTAATGATGTTTAACACTTTTACACGTCACTTTTCGTAAATGTAAACTAGACGAGGCCGCTGTTTCCTAACTGACTACCCTTAGAAGAAACACTGAAAAAACTTTTCGAGTTTGTTTCTGTCAACGTCTCTTTTGAAGGCCATACAATCTGTACTGATCAAATCATATGAGAACCTTGTAGTTATGTCTGTGGTGCTCTTTCGAGGATTGAAACAAACAGTTCGAGCAGGCCCGTCCAAACAGTGCAGCATTTATTAAGCATCGCATAGCTCAACTTAGAACTTAAGGACCTCGAACGATTTGACGAACAATACCAATGTTAGGACATTTGGGTCCGGCCGTATAAAGTACCCAAACTGCCAGACAGTGCGGTAATATACTCAACATTTGTTATTTCCCCACATTACTCTCACATTCACAAAATAGCTCTTGAGAACCATGCAAATTGTGTTTGAGACGGTTTTTGAAGAAAGAACCACACAGGTTTGAGGGGACCTGTCCAGTCAGTGTAAGCCATCAGAGTTCAACTCGGGACTACGAAGGAGCTTAGCTATATATATTACTAGCTTTTGCCCGCGGCTTCGCCCGCGTTAATTCAATACAATGATCCACTTTGTCAATAATTCTTAATGCCAAAAAGCGCACCTTTTTGGGTGGTTAAAAAACGCATATAATATTTTAAAAATCATCACCTGGATCCATCCAT
Source organism: Tholera decimalis (assembly GCA_943138885.2). Lineage (NCBI taxonomy): Eukaryota > Metazoa > Arthropoda > Insecta > Lepidoptera > Noctuidae > Tholera > Tholera decimalis. The sequence goes on along the minus strand of OW964563.2, from coordinate 28,761,061 downwards.
CCCCAAAAAGAGACAGACAGTTAGTAATTAAAATTTATCTTTTTAATACTAAAAACGTAGTTTACAATACATTTTTGTAAACTACGTTTCTGGTTTTCCCGTCCTTGGCTAAAATGTGTCGATTTTGGGAGCTTGATATTCGTGAGCGTGCCACATACAGTTGCCCATGACAAAAGCAGTCTTTTTCTTAATGTATACCTGCGACTTTCAGTGTCTGTCCTTGAGCTTTGTTTATGGTCATTGCGAATGCTGCTTTTAGGGGAAATTTGAGTTTTTTGAACTGGAAAAATCTGGCAAATCGGTCGGGATTATTTTAATGCGAGGAATAAATACGTTTTCACCGCTTGCTGTTCCTGTCATAATTATTGCTTGAACAACATTGCGTCCAAGGTGTGTAATTTGTAGTCGCGTGCCATTACAGAGCCTTGGTGCGTCCAGATTACGCATCAACAGGACTGGGACACCAAGCTTAAGCTTCAAATAATGTGATGGGGTACCCTGACAATTCCCGAGAGTTGAGAAACTCTACAGGGTATGACGACACTTGCTCAATATCCATGACATTGTTGACGGACAGATACTCGACAACATCAAAATCCACATGAGACATAATCTTTTCGTTGATCTGCCCTACAATTTTGGCACCGACTGTGTCGAAATTGCTCTTTCACGCAGCCATACTCTATCCCTCATATTTGTTTTCAAATCCGAATAAACGTGGTTTATTAAATTATCTGTATCTTGGACTATGTTACAGAATTCAGAGCTCAAATAAATCATCCCGTTGATATCTGTTGCCACACGATCTTCTCCTATTTTCAAAAGAGCAGCCGCATATTGCCCCGATTTTAAAATAGAAATGAATAGAAATGTCTAAAACTATCTCCATACCAAATTTCATCTACATCGGTTCAGCGGTTTAGGCGTGAAAAGGTAACAGACAGGCAGTCAGACAGACAGAGTTACTTTCACATTTATAATATTAGTATGGCATGGATGTTGGCAGATTTAGTCGGAAGAAACCTAGTGACGTATTTCTTTTCAGAAATATGGCAATGCTTGCTATGGAACTTACCCATTCCGTTGCGCAGTTTGTGAAACGTACGAAGCATCCAAGTACCACACTTTAGCTGAATCTTCGATACATCCGGTGCCTGTGAGCAGTACGTCGGAACCAGGTTCGAACTCATCCCACATCATCTCGCTGACTGCCATTGCTACTACGTTCCTGAAAATGGACCAAGATACTAAATTGAAACTAATTGCACTTGGCAAGTTTGTGGATGTGTTCATTCATTCACATACTCGTTTAAGTCGCTATACGAGGCATGCGCTAAAATCGCACGTTTATTTAAATGCAATTTCAACGCAATCAACTCTGTACATGAAATCATGACATTTGATGTTAATGATGCATTCGATAAATATGTACATTGATGTTTTTATACATTCAACATGTCATGATGATGGTTTTAACAATAGCGAAATCTGTGTCAAGTAGGTATTGGTTTGGGATATATTTTGCATTACCGGTCCCTCTGAATGTGCATATATTTGCGGGTAGGAGAGTGCTACACACCGTACTTAAGGTCTAAAAACTGATTTTTGGAGCCATTAACACTAAATAATGTTCATAGAATAATTATATTTCATGTCGACGGTTAAAAGGAAATAGGATATAAGCGACATTTTGGACTGGTATTGTTTTGAAAGCCGACTTTTGTTTCTTGTGTTCTATTATCTTTTATTTTGTCATATTTCCCGATTGGAAGTTTAAACTGTTTTAGTTTTCACGATGTTTTAATAAAAAAATACATCAGTTTTTCTAAAATTCTAAACTTTGAACGGCTCTCCTGAACATTTCTTTTTTTGTCGCTTATACCCTATTTCCTTTTAATCGTCGATGTATTAACGCCTGACTTCATTCTGTAATATACTATATTGTACTGTAAAGTTCTGAATTCCTGTTCCCTCGATCGGGCACAGATAAGCTTTCTTTTTTCTAGAAGCCACCCTTCTTTCAGTTGCCCTTGCATTCCGGGGCAGCGGTATCTCGTTATAAAATTACTGCTATCCCGGCAGAAACCCTTATTTTATTAATTAGTTTTAAATGGCAAAAATAACGAGGTTGTTTTATCGTCGACGAATGCCATAGATTAATGAAGAAGAAGAAGAAGTCTGAAGTGCGCCCTATACATAAGGCTGGTGACAGAAATCGTATTAGTACCTAATTATAGACCAATATCAATCTTGCCCGCGCTATCGAAGTTATTAGAAAAAATATTAAATAATAGACTAGTACACTATCTTGAACAAAATAATTTATTGTCAAATAAACAATTCGGCTTCCGCAGAGGAAAATCTACTGAAGGGGCAGTGCATATGCTTACTAACTACATCAGTACAAACCTGGATAAAGGAAAACAATGCCTGTCCATTTTCCTTGACCTGAGTAAAGCCTTTGATAGGATTTCAGTCTCGATCCTTATACATAAGCTTGAAAGACTTGAGGTTAGGGGCACTCAGCTTAAACTCTTCGAGAGCTATCTCACTGGGCGAAAACAATGTGTACGAGTCGGTAATTACACTAGTGATGACCTTGCAGTCGACTATGGGGTACCACAGGGCAGTATTTTAGGCCCAACTCTATTTCTCGTCTACATTAACGATTTATGTAACCTCGAGCTACCCCAAGGCAAGATCATCTCCTACGCAGACGACACTGCTCTCTTATTCTGCGCCGATAGTTGGAATGAGGTCTTTAGTACTGCTCAAAAGGGTTACGATGTGGTAAGAAAATGGCTTAGTGATAATATTTTGACGTTAAACGGAGATAAGACAAAATACATAGCTTTCAGTATCCGTCAACTCGCTGGAACTAATTACAACAATTACCACATTGTATCACACAACTGTGCTGCCGGTGTGAGTTGCACATGCACATCGCTGGAACGTGTAAATAGTATAAAGTACTTAGGCATCACAATAGACTGCCACCTTAACTTTAAAGATCATATTAAACACCTTTGTGCTCGTGTACGTAAACTGATCTACGTTTTTAAAACCCTCAGACATGTTGCTGAGTCAATTCTGTTGAAACAAATCTATCTTTCGATATGCCAGTCTATCATTACGTACTGCATAACGTGCTGGGGAGGAGCTGCGAAAACCACGTTAAAGAATCTTGAAATAGCCCAACGCGCAGTTTTGAAGATAATCACTTTCAGGCCTATCCTCTATCCCACTGCAGAGCTTTACCAATTATGTCAAGTCCTTACCGTACGCCAATTGTTTATACAAAGTATTTTACTTAAACAGCACGTAGATCTCACATATGATTTAAACATTGCTTCAAAACGCAGAAACCATACAGTATGTGTCCGTAAACATTTTCCAATGACTACATTTATTAAAAGGTTTTATGTTTTCATTGCTCCATACGTGTATAATAAAATAAATAACATTATTAAAATAAAATTTATTCTTTAAATAAGTCAAACTGCAAGAGAAAAGTTCAGGAATATTTATTGGGCCTCTCATATGAGGAAACTGAAAATATTCTCAATATTCCGGTTTAGTTTTACACATTACCCACGTTACTTACTACTTTTAAACAAATATCACACAAACACCCACACACTAGCACGCACACACAAACACAAACGCATACACACGCACAATCACTTTCACACCACCTAGCTGTGCACTATACACTTACATTCAATTACCGTACACAATCACACACCAAAAGCACAAAATGGCAAGTAACATTATTGTTTAAATTTTTTTCAAGGCTTATAGTACTCAATTGTGCATTTATTAAGAGGGAATAAGCTGTGTTCCGAGATACAGGTTACCACCTAGTTCGGATGCAGAGGTTCTCAAAAATCATGAAGTACCATTAGGCGCTGTATCTGTATAATAAGACTGTAAACTACTTTGTGATTGTGTATGAAACATTTTTTAGTGAAATAAATTTATTATTATTATAATAAAATTGTTTGTGTCAAAAACTCACCCTCTCCGATTATCCAAATCAAAGTTACGCGTATACGTCTTCAAGTCGACGCAGACCACTCTACTATCGTCGGTAGCTATAAACAACAGCGTTCCAGTCTTATTAACGGCAATTGCCAAGAAATACGTATTCTCCTTGATATCATCGGACACAATCACTCGACGGCATCGGCACGTGTTTGACTTCAGTGCATTTGTATTTACTCTGATCTCATGCTCCATAATTTCGTTAGGTTTCAACGTGATGATTTTGTTGCTACCTGTAATAGAAGGTTGGAGTTTTAAAATTTTTAGGGTATCTATACTAACCATTGACCTAAAATAACGAAATTTGGGTAGATCTATTGGATCATTGGTTACATCGTTGATCTATTTGCGTATTCGATGGCTTGACGTTGCGTCTCACAGCAATAGTACAGGAAAACACTGTTAGTTTGTAGTTTATGTCATAAAAAATATTTGTTAGGTATAAAAAAATATTTTTTGCAGTAGGAAAAATGGCGAGTACCATATGTACAATACATTTATTTTATTGCAAATAAGCTAGTCTATAGCTTTAGATTGAAGGGTAAACTATTGTCCTTCAATGTAACGTTATCAACTGATAATTTACGCTCGAAAGCGTTTCAATTCCCAAGAGCTAGGCTACCGATTGGCATAATTATCCCCCAAGTCTCTCCTAATTATTGCGTTCACACAGTAAGCTAAACAAATATAAAATTTCTTTTGAGACACCTTGTATTATGAGAAAATAACATGTGTCAACCAATAAAATGTTACGGACGGGAAATAAATAAATAAAAGGAGGAAGGAAGGAAAGAAGACTATCCTCGAACAATTAGATGATATTATGCTGCTGACTCAATATGATGCATCTTGACATGATAATTTGCATAAAACTTCTATTAAATTAATGCATTTAAATTACAATAAAACGTTTTTTGACGTCAGTAGGGTATGTCTGTCTGTTCACGATAATCTTAAAATGTGCTGAATAGATTTTCATGCTGTTTTCACCAATGGATATAGTGAGTCATTACGAAGGTTTTAGTGTATAATTTACTAAGGTTTTGTGTGAATTCGCAGAAAGAGACCGTGCGTCCGTGACGGGTAGGTAACTTGTTCATTACAAACCAAGATTCTTTAGTATCTCGGAAATCAGGTTATGCCTGTCATTTAACTAACTCTACTTGTGCTAGGGTTAGTAAGGTTATGAATAATTATAGTGAAAATTAGTCATAGTCATAGTCGCAAGCAAAAGCGTGGTTTATGAACAGCTTACATTATTTGTTGTTAATTTAATTTTTACTGTTAAAAGTATTATAGCTACGTACAAAAAAAACGATGCTTTTAATGTAAAGTATATAATTAGCATACATTTAGATATAAGTTTTAAGTTTGCTTGTATTTTTACCTATACCTGACTAAGCGTAATGATTTTTAGTTCAAGTGGTGTTCACATATAAGTTATTTTTGCACTGTATTAAGTTTTAACTCTTTCAGGGGCAATTTTATATACAGTACAATACAGTTTTTTTCTCTATTTATAGATTCATATGGGGTATAAGTATAACAACAGTAAAAACAATGTTGAAAAAATATTTGCCTGAAGGTTTTTCAAGAATCACATGGTTAGCTATGCTAACCAGCGCCCCTGTAAAATAAAACAATGTTTTGACAAATCACACAACTTTTATCGTAAGGATAGACAAAACATGTTTGTTTTTTAAATTTATGAAGTAAATGTTAATTATTTTTTATGAAAATCTTGAAAGCAGGATTTCCCGTTTCGCAAACACAGTGGGACATTACAAGTATTGCATTTACAAACAGTACGTACAGGAGCACTGCTTGTACTGCATTTGCCGCAACTTCTTGATGAGGTTCGCTCTGGCTGATGACGGTTGCTCTCTAGTCGGATCTCTTCAGGCACTGTTGGTTTGTGTCGTTTTATGACGGCGAGTCTTGGAGAAGAAACTGTGGAACTGCGTGGACTGTCGACCAAAGGTTGCCCACGCCGGAGCCAACAAGCCTTGATAGATAGAACGACGAAAGTCTTTCAATGTTAGAACTTCTAGATCAGGTCTTGATGTTGATTGAAGTTCTTTGTATACCAACAAAGCATTGACAACAGAGCAGTCAAGCAAATGGAAAAATATCCGATGCCACCATTTATGCGATTTTCTGTCAATTTCGTAGCAGCTTTTTATCTGGTCAAATTTATCAACAACATTCATTTGCGCATTGTAGTGTTTTACAGCATCTGGACATGAAATTCCAACACTTTCTCCATTACGCTCTCGGCGTGTTACCTTCCCAACACTTTTAGGGTCAAGATAATTAGACAGTATGAACACTGACCTCTTATCTTTACACTTCAAAATACTGACCGTAGTGTCACTAATTCTGTAGTCGTGTCCTCTTTGTAGGTATTTGTCGTCTTTCAATTTAGGTAAAAACTTCCTATTTCAGTTCACCGTGCCACAAGCAAGAATTTGGCTGCTCAGCAAATCCAATTGTAGTTTATAACTGTTGAAGTAGTTATCAAAGTAAACTTTGTGGTTTTTCCCTGCAATTTTTGAGCAAAACTGTCTTACTATCCTACCACCAAGGTCCGTTTATATAACTTTTTCGGATAAAACACGAGGCATTCTGAAAAAAATCGAAAACGCTGTCACATCCATACAAATAAACAAAATACTATATCTGCGTGCAGGTTAGTAACGCTAACCATCTGATTATCAATGAAATATCATAGCAAAAATTCAAAATTACCTACATTATTTATTTAATCCATGTAAGCTACATCTAAATACACCAAACAAAACAACCATAGTAAGAAAAATAACACACTAACCTTTTTTATGATATTTTTCTCCAAGCGGGTAACAAAATCACAGTTAGCGAATTTCCAAATTTAAAACTATTGACGTAAGAAAGGATTCTGGCGCCACTAGCAACAAAAAATTGGCGAAGTGCGAGTCAGACTCGGCCATGAAGGGTTCCGTAGTAACTATAATAATATAATATAATATGTATATCTATATGACGAATAAAAAAAACCTTTAAAATTTCTTAAAACTAGCTTATTTACATTTTTACAACTACGCTAAATAACTTTGTTTTTCAGTGTTCGTATGAATTACAAAGTTATATTTGCGGTTTTAGAAAATATGCTGTATCTCTAAAACTGCTGACCCGATTTCGTTCAAACCAATTTTGGTTGAAAGTTTATATTAAGATCTACAGACATCTATTTTTTTAGATTTTTAACTCCATTATTATAGAAGTTAGAGGGGGGGGGGGGGGGGGGGCGGGGACGACGACGACGACGACACACATTTAACCACTTTGGAAGCTTATATCTTTTAAACGATTGACTTTATGAAAAAGTGGTTTTAGAAACCCTTATATCATTTTTAAATACCTGTCTATAGATACCACACACGCATAGGTTTCATGAAAAAAATATTTTCAGTTTTAGTTCCATGTATGGGGAGCCCCCTTTATTTTAAATATTTATTATTTTTTTTCTTAAAATCGGAAAGCGGTTCACAGAATACATCTACCTACTAAGTTTCACATGTATGGTCTTAATAGTTTCTGAATATAATGGCTGTGACATATGAACGGACGGACAGACAGACAGACAGACAGACAGACAGACATATCGAAACTATAAGGGTTCCGTTTTTTGCCATTCGGCTACGGAACCCTAAAAAGTAGTGAAGTGGAAAGTGTATTTCCGAGATAGTTTGTAAAATTTCCGCTAGATGACAGAAATCCTAAGACAAAATTTAATAAATATGCGTCACCGTAAAGATGGCCGCATTTTTGCGTCCGTAATATTACGGCCGCTATATGACGGCACCGCTTTCCTAGGAAACCAAAGCTTTAGCGTAGAGTACCACTGACCCTGAAACAGTTAAAGGTATGCGTTTTGTTGTAGAATTTGGTGAAAACAATTGTTGATCCAACCCAAGACCAAATAAAATAAAGTAAATAAATTAACACTAATCTTCCCAAGGCGTACCCTGTTACCCAGTTACTAAAACAGTTAGATAGGTGTGAATTAGAAAGTTAATCGTGGTTACTGGTAATTATGGTAAATGTGACATTTACAATTTATATCAATTCTAGCTATATATGCATAATATTGTGTACTAATGCAGCCTGTGATATCTTAATGCCAATTTAATTTTAGTTCTATACTAATTTTATTAATAAAAGAAACCCGGCCCTTTCCTAGCAAGCTGAGTGCAAGAACTAGTAATAAATAAAGTATAGTTAGTACTTACGAGGAACAGTAATCATATCTAGAACTATATCAGTCTCTTCAAACGTGATCACCCTCTCCTTCGTCTTAATATCAATCACTTCGACACACTTCGCATTGCCATCGGTAGCAACGATCACGTTCTTGTCATAATTACAAGGAATACAGCACAAAATCTCGCGGTCCCTTTCGAAATCTTGAATAGTCTTGAAGATCTTGTTTTTCTCGTTTCGAGAAGGGTTGTAAAAGATGATCTTTTTGTTTGTATGCATTATTAGGTATTCTTCGTTGTTCGACCATCTACAGTTGAGGTAGGAGCCTTGGATTTGTTCTGTGTCCGCGTAAGTGTTGTTGTAGGCCTCTTCTGGTTCTGTAAATGATAGTTTTGTTTGTGAAATGAGAAGTCATGGTTCAGTCATATGTTTGAGTGAAAATTGTACAAAACACAGAATGAAGTTAACCGTTTCCGTGCGGATGATGCCGCACAGGCACCATGTAAATCTATTGCGTATGGCGTATGGTGCCCGAGAGGATACAAAACTGAAACATAAAAAACTCGGCTAAAACGACATTTGTCAAAAGAGTCCCGTAAATAAAAGTGTCTTTATTTGTCACCCATATCATGCCCACAGTGTTCGTTTCAAGTAATTTCGTAAATTAGCAGACTTCAGGGGTTGTAAACCAAGTTGTCGAGTCACATTTTATTATTGATTATAATTCTAACAGCCAACTTTCTGGAATGTTTCTCATAAATTAAATGTTTTTGTCATAAGGTTCATTTTTGCCTCAAAACATGATGGGGTTACAAAGAGTGCGAGGCGGATCGGCGACCTAACAAACAATGGGTTTTACCCATTTTTTGCGCTGTTCGCCTATAGGTAATAATATATTTCTTTTTTTTCTGGGTAACTCTACAACAAAATAAAAAGGTTGTCAATTAAACGCTTAACAAAAATCCACATTTTTAAGTAGATAGTCATAGATATTTTTTATCAATAAAATACATTTACATTGTTATCCAAATAAAACACTTCATAATCATGTGAGTGTTTGTAGGTACGAGTAGAATATTTTTAATTCATTAGATTCGGACTTTCCATTCAGTTATACAATGTTCTATATTACAGTGTTTTGTAGAGAAACAATTTTACCATCAAAATAGCGGATTTAAAATTGTTTCCGTACATAACACCGTATAATAAATAATAAATAAATATCACCTCGCTGCAAACTCAAATAGTACGTGAACAAATTCTATATAACACTCTTGAATAAATACATCCATAAAATAATGCAAAAAGGTTTACAACACCTAATAGAAATTAGTCAATTACCTTCCATTTCCATAAAAAACACACAGATCGTCACTTTTAAATGCACTGAACGAATTTACTGACTGATTACGTTCGATACACAATGGCAAATGACTCTAACAAGTGGAAACACGAGAACAAGCTAAAATTTACAATTCATGGCGGATGATTCCCCAGGGGAATCATCAAAGTCTCTGGCGCTTGGTGCCCCAGAGGCATCACGAAATTTTTGTTTGACGCCAGGCACTAAAGATTGCTAAAAAGACCTCCGCACGGAATCGGTTAACTGTTATTTTAATATTTCACTATATACCCATACAAATAAATATCACAGGACAATATTACGTCAACATCTTCAGAGGATACTCCGTGGAGTGGGAAAAGACGTGTTGAGTATAGATTTGAGTTACATGTTGTATTGCTTCACTTCCGGATGTATATATGACATGTGTATCGAGGGTGGATAGAACGCTAAATGTTATTGTAGCAATGTTATGCATTATATTAAATAACAAAAATAAAACATAACTTGGTTTATTTTTGTTACTTAACTTAATGTAATTGATTTCTAAATGCAGAGAAACAGAAGGGATACCATAACGCATCTTCATTTCGAAACCGTTACTAACCAAAAAAAAAAAATAGAGAAATATTAAATTATACGACTTCACCTTAAAAAGAAACCAATGATTTAACAAATAATGCCAGAAATATCTCATATGTGTTAATTACTTTTTTATTAAGAGGTAAATAGTCATGCAAAAATCGTAAATTAGCTCTCCTGTAAAATTTAGTTTTTTTTTGTTTACTGTAACGGTTTCGAAATGAAGGTGCGATAATATCTCAAATTAAATAGCAATGAGTCAAAGATTATTTATTTATAACAAAACAAAATCCACAGCTCTTAAAACAATGATTTATAATAGGTATCTTATATCCAATCTTGTAGCCAATTACGGATTAAGTTATAATATCATCTTAATATCATATTAACTTTTTATTAGCGTGTGGATGCTACTGGGCAACAAGTTTGGTACCGTCGGTATCTTCCATCAAGTTCTGCAGTGAGCAGTTGACAGGGCACGCATGTTAACGTGTTTTGCATAGCTCGTCACTCATTCATATTATGTTTATACACAGTTTCTATTTCCATCCGTTTACGTTGCCTACTTAGCCACATAATGTGGAGGGGATGAATTGAAAAGCTGATCGTTCTTGGTAGACTATAAGACGAGACCCCGAGGTTTTGGCCTACCAGATGGTTTCACCAAGTGAAAGGATCGTCCTCATATACGATTCATCACATAGGAAGAGCAACGATGGACAGAGGCTGATGGAGAACTATACTATCATTAAAGCAGCAAAAGCTGGTGATCACGATCCTCAGTAACAAAAGAAAGATTAGAAAAGGCCTCACAAGTATGTGTAACATTTATTGTGTGCACAGCTAAGGTGTGGAAGGTGAGGAACTCTGTAGGCTTCTGTGCTTTAGAAAGACCTTTAGAATTATGACCCGTCAGCCTTTAAACAAAACTGAACAGGCATCTTCTAGGCTCGCTTATTTCATCGTACACCTCATCTATACCTTACCATCAGGCGTAATCGAGGTCAAGAGCGGGCTCATCTATACTAATACTAGCTTTTGCCCGCGACTTCGTTCGCGTGGGAGGTTTTTCCCGCGTAAATCCCGATCCCGTGGGAATTCCGGGATAAAAAGTAGCCTATGTGTTATTCCAGGATGCCTACTATCTACTCACCAAATTTCATTGAGATCCGTTCAGTAGTTTTTACGTGAAAGAGTAACAAACATCCATCCATCCTCACAAACTTTCACATTTATAATACTAGCGTTTGCCCGCGACTTCGTACGCGTGGGAAGGTTTTCCCGCTCAAATCCCGATTACGTGGGAATTTCGTGATAAAAAGTAGCCTATGTGTTATTCCAGAATGTCAACTATCTACTTACCAAATTTCATCCAGATCCGTTCAGTAGCTTTTGCGTGAAAGAGTAACAAACATCCATCCATCCTCACAACCTTTCGCATTTATAATATTAGTAGGATTAGTAGGAAGTAGGATTATAAAAAGATTTTCTATGTACGTTTGTAGCTTAGTATGTAGAGAGAAGTAATTGTCCTATTCTAATATTTTTTTCATGGCAGTAAGGTGCATTATTTGTAAGTGCTATAGGCTATACAGTATTTCGAAATTTACACGCTAGTCCGTAATGTAAATTAAGCAAATAACACATACCTTCCTCAATAATATCGTCAGTTTCCTCGCTCTCTACGTCATCGACGTACCACAACTTAATAACGCCATCGTAAGCCAGCGCGGCCACGATTGGTGGGTTCTTAGTGCACGACACGCCGATCCATTTGATTGGCGAGCCGGTACCGCGTAGCTCCTTCCTTAGTTTGTTTGTGAAGATGTGGAAAAACTGGTTAAAAGGAAATTGAGATTAAGTCTGATCTTATAGAAAAAGCAAGGTCAAACTCATAATATTTTATTTCACATAAACCTACATACTATAAAACGGCACCTATAAAACGTCAGAAGCTAGTGTACGGTTTGAAATTTGTAGTTTCCAAGAGTTGAAAAGGCTATGAGCTTGCTTGTTGTTTATAAGATAGTAGCTTCCACCCACGGCTTTGATCGCGTCTGAAGATTTGTTTCAGTAAAAAAGAAGTACATATATAGGCAATGTCCGTCTCCAAGGTCCAACCTGTCCCTATATGAAATTTTATCAAAATCGGTTACGTGCTTTAGACGTGAAAGTGACAGACAGAATTACTTTCGCATTTATAATATTAGTGAGGATAGAAAATGTACTACTGCCATGTATTTTTAACCTAGTAAAAAAAAACATTAAGGGCTGCAACTCTGGTTAATATTGGATAATTACATCCTGTATAGAATTATAGTACCATTTTAGATAACATAATTCTGCTCAGTTTTTTATAATTAATTAACAAACAAAAAGTTACAGCCCCCTAAGATGCCAGGGCTTGCCTAGTTTAGGGGACAGGGTTGAAACTAGTGTACATGGGTATTTAATTTGTTTGAACCTAAATTTGTATCAGTCTAATGTAAATAAACATAATGTTAATTAGTAGATATTTTTGTTGCTAAAATATCCAATTATGACGTCACGGGAAATTTTAATGCACTCTTATCTTCAATGTATTTATTGTGTAGTTCCTAACTGTAATATTTTGAGTATTTTTTTGTTTAACTGACATTACTTATATTGTACAAACTGTGGTGTATGTAATAATAATTAGATTAAGTCGGTACATTGATATTGTCTCCACCGCCGCACCAGTTTGCGAATATATGCTGCGCTATTCACCAGTGTTTTATTCCGCTCTCAGTTAACCTAGTACCTACCTATATATTTCTCACAAACTAGAATTAAATCTGCTAATATATTTAAACAAAAACAAACCTTAATAATACCGGAGTTGGTCCCAACGAGCACATAATCCCTCAGAAAGCAGACTGCTGTGATCTTTTCCTTCACATCAATGGTAGAGGGTTTGATTTCATCCACGTTATGTTCATGCCTATACGTAACAAAAAATAAACATTGGGTAAAGTACCTTGTTCCCCAGTATGAGTTCTGCTAGCAACGTTTATAGAGTAATCAGATGGCAAGAATTTCTAAATATATGTGTTCAAGATTAATTGACCGAAATTTAAGCTTAATTTATTAGCGACAATAGCCGAATGGCTAAGGTGTCGGCCTTGTGATCGAGAGATCGTGGGTTCGAACCCAACCCATTACATTATTGCCGTGAACCCACTCCAGACACAAGCCTATTTAGCTCAGTTGGAGGAGTTAACAAGATTGGTAGTAATGTGAATTCTACCTACATTGCCAATTGTCAAAAAAAAAGAACAGTAAGCGAAGATTTTAAATGCCTTGACAGTAGGTATAAACACGTCATTTATTGTATTTAGACTACTACAAGTATTTGAGCGCTTATTGGATGACGCAAGTAGTCTGGGTTTGAAACAATTACAAATTAGATTGATATCAAATCCTCAGAGATTTGTATCGAATGGCCAAACCCTAATTGTCTAGACAGACATTATGTTATAAGGAAAATATATGCCATTTGAACATTTGGTGATGTATAATAATTTTCAACCGACTTCCAAAAAACACTTATATGTATAAGTAGGAATAATAAGTATTTCATGGGTTCCGCTTCGATTACTTGAATATGGTTATTAAGCACAATATGCTCGTCACAATGCATATAGTGAAGTGAAGCTGATGGTGAAGTACCAGGAGAACTCCTCAACAATTAACGGCCCAGCATTGGGAAAAGCAATATTTTATAAAAGGTTGTAAGTAGCTGAGATTTAGGCTTTTGTAACTAGGTAAATTATAAATCGACCAACTAAAAAGAGTGAAATATAAACTTTTTACCTAAAAATTAAACCGACTTCCAAAAAACACTGCAAAGTGAAAAATAACTTTAATTTCGGAAGTCGGTGCCAAAAACGAAAAGACACCGACTACCGAAATTAAAGTTATTTTTCACTTTGCAGTGTTTTTTGGAAGTCGGTTTAATTTTTTTGTACAAAGTTTTTTTTTTTCAGTAATATTTTTGTATAAAGTGAAAAGCTTCCAGTCTAACCGGCAGTTGAGTACTGTTTGACATGGAGCGACTACCAGTTTGACATCAACAGCTTGATGTCAAATTTTCTGGCTTCAGGCTACCCCTAGACTGTCAAAGATGTACAAATAGCAACCTGAACAATCAGCTTAACGTTCTTTACGAGGCATGGAGGAATCTGTAAAGATGTTCGCCCATCCACTAACCAACCCCGGCAAGCGTTGCTTAACCCTTTGAGATTGACCCGTAGGGCTGTTATTATGACACGAGCTCTTCATTAAATAATTAAATTTATAAACAACTAGCTTTTGAACTTTTTTACAATAGAATGGAGATTTTGTCATGCGTCTTGTATTTGCTATTGGGTTTTAAGAAACAGTATAAAAATAATACTAATATACAACGTGTAACGGAAACCCCATATCTAACCAAAAGGGCTGAAGACAACATTTGATATGGGGTCTCTATGCACAGTTTCAGCACAAAATAACTGACTTAAAGAATTGATACCAAATTATTGGTTTCACATATTTTTTGAATACCAATCATAACAAACGTGTCACAGCACTACGAGGGTCAATAACTTTCCACGTCACTTGCCAATAACACGATAATTCTTTTCGTTCTACTTAATTTGAAAAATTCGGTCTCTGGTATCAGTGTACTGGAATTTGTAATAAGTTCTACACATGAGGATTACAAAACCCTTGCCATATCGTTTGTTATCATCCAAAGAAGCCATGCACTTGGTATGTATATACCCTTTAAATTACACGTTGTATATCAACTAAAGGTACAATATTTAGCCAAATTAATTTCACCCGAATTAGTGAACCCATGAGATGATACTTGATAAAAATGAAAGAAAAAAGCAATTGCAGCAAACAAAAAACAAAACACGACACAAAAGAGGGTAAAAACAAAAATACTTACAGAAAATCAAAATACAGCTCATTATTATTACAATTCTCTTGAGCGATCTGTGAAGCTTTCGAATAGAGTATGCCTTTAGATTCGTTCTGCAGGATGCTTTGGATAATGTCTGTGCAGGGGTAATGAAATAAGTCATTTCCATGGGTGCTTAGGAATGCTTTGATGTTGTTAATCAGATCCTTGTCTAACTCCTAAGAAAATAAAGCATGATTAGAAGAAAAATTAAACAGAAAAAAAATCGACGGTGGATGAAGCAGTGTTTTCTAATGTGTCTTATTATCGGGGATCGAAATAGGTAGGGTGCATTTATAATTATTAAAACCGAGTGGTAAATACCTCCTCTGTAGTAGTTATTGTGATATAAAAATGTTGACGTTTTTATTGAACTTGTAAAATAAATTTAAGTCTTGAGAATATTTTTTGAAGAGTTGAAATTGTGCTAAAATTATAATTTAAATTTGTTTATCGCAATTGTGTAGTTCCAAACAATCTTTTGCAATAAACATTATTTTATTTGAAATACGTTATTGTGAAATCCCGAGATTATTACATAGCAATAATAATTCCACAATATAAGCCCAGGCATTATCCACTCTATATTGTATTTATAAATGGACTCGTGCCTATTTTGATCTCTTTGTATTTAGTTGTTATCACCACCGCGTCCGAGGAGGTTCGCTAATTTAACTCTATCTTATTTATGCAAGACCTTAGCAAGATTCATGGTCCATAATTAATATAAGCCTTTAACTTACACATTAAGTTTATTAATCAAATACTATTTATGTTATGAATATCATTGATTATTTGAAATTAATGTAAATATTAGTTTTAAATCAAATGAGGAGTGTAAGTAGTGATGCTAGTTATGAACTACGAAAACCATCCTTACTGCGACGACGATATAAAGGTACCATAATTTTATGTTTTTCAAGGTGAAAAGCATCAACTGACTTCTACTGACTAAAAAATAAACCTGTTTCTTCAGATCCCCCTGCGTTGTTGTACCATCAATTTCAAATGTGACCATGGTCGTGTGATTGAAACTTATAATAAGCTATATTTATGTGAACACATAGTGTTTCAAGAAGATAAAGATGACGTCAAAGACTTTTATTGAAATATACAGTGCGTTCACAAGGGTATCATAGACACTTAAAAATCTTTATACATTTTTAATTTAAATTCTTTGAATCACGCGGGCTTTCAAAGTATGATGCAATATTATCTACATATCGTACTACCATACGTCAAAAGTAACATTTCATGATCTTAAAAAGCTAACTGTCTCTATATCTTCTTTATGACACTCTTTGTCTATGAATAAGTTATAAAACCATATGAATACTTACATATTTAACTATATTGGCTTCATAATTTTGTAAATCCGACATCACATCAGCTGGTCCCGTCAACCTCACTTTATTGCCCAAAAACTTCAAATTCAGGAACAATTTATTGAACAGACTCCATTTATCGTTGAAATTATCAGAGTGTTTGATATGGTAGCCGATGTAGAATGCGATGTAGCCATCATCAATTATATCTAAGGGCGGGGTAGCGGTATTATAACCGTAGTTGTTAAGGAAATCCGAATGCAATTTCTTACTGTCGTCTTCTCCTGTACTTTTCAAGTATTTCATTATAAGATCATGTATTTCGTACATGTAGTTTCTCTGTTCTCTGTCGTAGTACTCAATGATGAGCGATTTGCTGCGTAGTTCCTTCATGATAGATTCGACCTGTGACGCTTCCTTATTCCACAGTTTACTCAGTACTTTGGCTGACACTTTGACATTGTCCGGCAAGATTTTGAGTTTTTTGAACAGCGGTAGTACTAAATCATTTAGAGAGTTGATGCAGACTTCTATTGTTTTCATCGGATTGTAGGTTTGATTCATTGAGATGCTGAAAAGAAACCGGTGTTATTTTGCTAATGTAAAATTTTGAAATAAATTTAAATATAAACGAAATTGACGTCTTTAAACATTGTTTTGTTTCTATCATTTTTAAGAACATCATATTTGACAAGTAGAGAAGCTTGTGGGTAAATAATAACAGCTACAAGTGTAGATCTTCAAGGTTACGCAACGCTTGCCTAGGTCGGTTCATGGACGGGAAATTTTAACATATCAAGATGGAGAGAAAATTTTCTCAATCAACCTTGAACCTGATTTCTTTAACAATAAAGTTGAAAATCTATTAAAGAAATTTGACAGATTGTTGTAGCTTGATGTGCTGGCGTCTGTACATCTCTGACAGTCGTTATCAAGGGTATTGTGTTACCAGGAGGTAAGACCCGCAGTCGCTCTATGTAAAACAATAGTACTAAGCTGACCCTGAAATTATTGGGAAAAGGATAAGTAGGTGATGTGTATGTGACATGTAATTGATGTGACATAAGACAGGTATCGGTCTCCTCCTCCGGATTTTGTAATTTTTTGCTGACTAATTTTATCGTCGATCGTCTAGTTTGCTTCTTCTTTTAATTGCGCAATATTGCAACAATACATGTTGCAACATTGCGTAAATTAATGAAAAAATATCTTTATCGGAGATATGAAAGTCAGCCAAATTTCATACTATCAACGGGAAGTCCCCTAACAACTTTGATTCCCTTGAGTGTTTTGGCGACAAAAACCGTCATATCTTTTTATAACCTTAATTGAGAGTTTGTTTTTTATTTCAGAGCTTCCCGAGATAAAGGGTCTTCCTTGACAGACAGACGGACACGGTGATCCTATTAGGGCTCTGTTTTTTTTTGAGGTACGGAACCCTTAGGCTCAATTTACACCACCGCGGAATGGAATGGAATGGAAGCGTCAATTTCGCCTCATGACACGAGAAGGCGCGCGAATTCGCTGGAATGCTTGAGTATTCTCGCGCATTCCAGCGAATTCGACTGCGACTTGAGGGACGTTCAGTCTAGATCTATTACTTGACAAGAATGTTTCTTTCTATATAATGTTAATTTATAGCTTTTACGTTATATAAATAATCATATTTTTGCACCAAATATATCATCAACTTTTCCTCTGAATCCATGTTTTAATTGCATAGTACGCACACAAGCTGTTTCGTAAACGCTTGACACTGCCGCGCCGCACTGCTGAGACCGACCCAACCGACTCCCCGTTCGTGCCACTTCCCGCGGATTCCACAGACGACGCCAACAGTAACTAGGGGAATTCTCGAGAATGCGCGAGGATTCCCCGGAAAACGCGCGACCTTTTTTGGCTCCTATGTAGTTTGTATGTTATACACTTGACATAAAGTTCATTATGCTATGTACAATTTCGTTGCAGAAAGTCGCTTCTATTCCATTCCGCGGCGGTGTAAATTGAGCCTTAAAATATCTATATCGGAGATAAAAACGAACCAATACTTACAAAGAAAAATGATTCTTTTTCTTCAGCTCTTTGACGTAGTAATTCCAGCGTTTAGGGTCATCGATCAGTCGTTCTCTGTTCTCCGCTAACTGCGCCCCAATCAAACCGATATTGAACGGACTGCCCTTACAAATCTCATGTATTTTCTTTGCTTGCCACGGTAACTGAGACACAAGCACATCCAGTGACAACGCAAAGATTTCCAAAGATTCTTTCTCTTCTAAACTGTTTTCTATCTGTGGAATATAAAATAGGTAAAACAAAAACAACCTGAAAAATTTACACAGGAAGCATTATTTATCTGTGTCCGTAGCTGCTGCAATCAGTTGAATATTTTATTATAATAATTATGTATAATGCCTGCGAATTCACTGGACTACTGCCGATAAACTGTTTTGCAGTTTGGCAGCTGCAGCTGTAATGTTAAGTGTTAGTTAGGATATTATATGTATTTAAATAAATAATAGGGACAAAAGTATTTATAATGCAACCAGTTAACCATAAAATAAACATAATACTAACAGTGAAAACAGAATAGAAATCAATCTAAAAACCAACCAGTTATACTAATTTTAAACGAATATATCTCTCTCTCTCCGAAACGCTTTTTTCTACAGCAGCTGTATGAGCGTATTTTGACGTCAATGCCAATGACTTCTCGTTCTAACTATTAACTTTAAAGTTTTATAACTTTGCTCATGATTTTCTGTTCATTTCAATGATAGTAACAGGAGCACAAATCAATGTTTCGCCAGCGCCATCCAGCGGAACGAATACCACCTAGCGAAAAGATATTTAAAAAAATATTTCTTAATAAAAAATATTTATTTGTTCAAGACTTAAACCATAGAATTTTTGTACCTTAAATTATTACGTATCGGTAGGTTAGGTTATATATAATCAATCAAGCAAATAAAAAGTTACATGTTACATATTCCCTATTGCCAGACTTTTTGTTGTATAATGCGTGGGAGCAATGACCGAGCGTGATGTAATGAATCAAATTGATTTGTTTACCAGCAATGATATTTCGTATTATGAACCTTAATAGCAAGTCAACTTAGTTTAAACCGCATTGCAGTATGAATTGTTTTCAATAGCCTTGTCATGCGGAAATTAACTTTACAGTAATGTTTTTAGGGTTCCGTAGCCGAATGGCAAAAAACGGAACCCTTATAGTTTCTTCATGTCTGTGTGTTTGTCTGTCCGGCCGTCCGTATGTCACAGCCACTTTATTCCGAAACTATTAGGACTATACATGTGAAACTTGGTAGGTAGATGTATTCTGAGAACTGCTTTTCGATTTTAAGTAAAAAAAAATAATTAAGGGGGCTCCCCATACATGGAACTGAAAATGGATATATTTTTTTTCATGGAACCTATGCGTGTGTGTGGTAGATATCTACAGACAGGTCTTTAAAAATGACATTGAGGTTTCTAAAATCACTTTTTCATAAAGTTAATCGTTTATAAGATATACACATCCAAAGTGGTAAAATGTGGTTCCTCTAACTTCTATAATAATGGAGTGAATGAGAGAGAATGAATAATCTAAAAAAAGTTTATGCTGTAGATTTTAATGTAAACTTTCAACGTAAATTGGTTTGAAGGAGATCGGGTCAGCAGTTTTTGAGATATAGCATATTTTATAAAACCGCAAATATAACTTTGTAATTCATACAAACACTATGAAAAACAAAGTTATTTTGCGTACTTACTACGGAACCCTTCATGGGCTAATCTGACTTGCATTTAGCCATTTTTGGTAAAAGTTAACATTGGAAATTACAAGAAAGAAGTATTTTTGTAATTTGTAAAGATAGGGCGCACAACAACTAAAGTGAGAATCCATAAAAGGTGATGTTAGTAATTAATTTAATTTTACAATAATGTATTAAAGGAAAACAAAAACATTTACAACGTATTACAGTGTAATATGGTTCTCCAATGACTAGTATGAAAACCATAATAGGGAAACCACCATAATAGGGTACCAGTTTCTAGTATATCCATGGCGTCATGTTTTCATATAGGAAAATGTATGTTTTGTTGTCATTACATAATAAACAACATGTACAACATCATTATGCATAAATAAACGGAAAAAATAAAGGCTAGAACTACATAATAAACGGAAAAAATTTAAGGCTAAAACTACATTATACACGGAAAAAATAAAAGCTAGAAAAGGTACGGTAATTAGTTCATGATTGGTAAGATGTGCTTCTAAAAATATACAGGGTGTAAAATATTGCACAGGGTGTAAATATTATACCTGACTGCAAAAAAGGAGAGAAATGATTTTTTCGTACCACTTGCTCAAAAAAGTGACATTCTATGCCACAAAAAGCGAACATAACAATAGTCATTTTTAATCTGTTAAAAACAGGGAAAGAAAATTGTACTGAATTTCATTCATCCTCCAGGGGGAGAATGTGATTTAAATTTGGAATATTTACCGAAATTTGTACTGAACTACATCTCGACACGCCCTATCAACAATGTCGGATCTGAAAATATGCAACTTTCCAGCAGAGCAGTTTAAAGTTTAAAAGCATGATAAAAATTTTATTTTATGGATTACGATTATATATGTGGATATTGGATATATGACACTCATTCCAAAATTCAAAATAGTTAATCCATAAAATAACATTTTTATCATGCTTTTAAACTTTAAACTGCTCTGCTGGAAAGTTGCATATTTTCAGATCCGACATTGTTGATAGGGCGTGTCGATCTGTGTTTACACCATTGAGTTTGTATATAAAGCATTATACATCTTTTTGAAAAAGGAATACGCATTTATTATGCAGTTATGTAGTATGAGATTGATGCCTTTGCTTTTCCGACAAAAAAATATTAGTCTAGGAATTTGCCGCGTTTTTATTTTCTTCAAATACATAAACGTTAAGTTTATTTTAATTGTCATTCTTTTTAATAAATGCTTATCTCATATCATTATTGTGTTAATTTTTTCGCAAATGGTACGAAAAGTAGAGTATTTTCCTCGGTGATAAAGCTGTCTTAGTCTTGGGTGAACTTAAATCCCTCGCTACACTCAGGACTAGTCTTAAATCCCTCGCTTCGCTCGTGATTTAAGTTTTGAACACCCTCGCTACGCTCGGGAGTAAACCTCGAGTCCTTCGTTACGCTCGCGATTTAAATCGTCACCCGCGACAGAAGACACTGCTTTATCCCCTTGGTTAATAATCTACTATAACGTAACGAAGCCTCGCGCGACAGCTAGTAAATAAATAAATCCACACGTATAACATACAGAAACTTACTTTGATAATCTGCGGATGATAATTCGCCACTACGTTAGTATCCCTAGTCGTCACCAAGATCTTGCATCCAATATCGAAAGCTTCCAAACACTTCTTATCGTTGACCTCGTCCAACACAAGGAGGCATTCTTTCAAGGGTTGTTCAGCAAACTGTGTCTTCAGTTTATCTTTCAGATCAATCATAGTCCACTCGTAGTTCGAAGACGAGTGACTATCACCATTGGAGCCGATACTAGACATCGAAATTGAAGAGTTCATGTACGAATGTTGCGTGTACATTGAAGAAGCTTTTCTTAGTAATCTGTGGACGAATAATAACAGTTAGTATGATATATAAACACATAAACATAAAAATAAACAATACGAATACGACTTTGACTGTAGGTGTGGTGACTAGACATTTGACCGGGTGATAAACAGGATTTAGAACACTCATTAATAATTTTTATTACATTAATACATAATAATAATATTCCACAACATTCACACAACGCCATCTAGTCCCAAACTAAGCAGAGCTTGTGCTATGAGTACTAGACAACTGATAAACATACATATATATTTCTAAATACATACATATTATAGATATATTACACCCAGACAAAGAACAAATGATCGTGCTCATCACACAAACATTTGTCCTGGGTGAGAATCGAACTCTTTTATTAAGGAACAAACAAGCTTCTGACGTAGCATTGTGCGCAAGAATCAGTGTCGTCATAACAGAATGTTTAAGGAAAATGTCCAAAGTTTTTTAGACGCGACGTAGTACTACTTTTTGTCTCTCGGCACTAAGCCAAACATGCAGACTACTGTTTACTACTCCTGTTTTCTTAGAAAAACTGTCTCGGTGGACTAGTGATCGCTAGCAACTGCTCATCAAGAGGCCTCAGGTTCGACAAAAAGTGCTATTGGGTTAATCTGTTAGAAATTTCTCAGTAGTAGCCCGGAGTTTGGAAGTTGGTGGTGAGATAACCCCCGTGCCTCGGTGTGCACGTTAAGCCGTTGGTCCTGCGCCTGATCTCTCTCCGGTCGTGTCGGCTTTTGGTCCCATCGGACAATGAGAGTAAAGGAACAGAGAACACCTGTACCTGCAGATACTTGTGCACTATAATATCTCCTGCGCAGATAGCCAATCAATTATGAGATTGCCCGCCGTTGCAGAAATCGGTTAGGAGGGCTAATTTCTTAGGAAGATAGCTTATATATTTTCTTACCAGCCACTTACGACCTTTCAGCAAGAGTGAACAGGCATTTTCTGGAATCGCTCGTTCCATCGTAGACCTCATCTATCGCTTACCATCAGGCGAGATCGAGGTCAAGAGTGGGCTCATACGGAATTAATACAATAAAAACTTTTTTGCAAAAAATAAAACCGACTTCCATATCAAAACACTACAAAGCCAAAAATAATTTTAATTTCGGTAGTCGGTGTTATTGGTTTTGTATTTTCTTTCTTTTTCACACCGCCTTCCGAAATTAAAATTATTTTTGGCTTTGTAGTGTTTTGATATGGAAGTCGGTTTTATTTTTTGCAAAAAAGTTTCTATTTTCGCGATTTTTAGTGGGTCAGTGAATTTTCAAATCGGTTCGTAAATGACGGAGTTATGCGCGAACAAAAAACGCAATGCAGAGTAAAGGAAAAGATCATCACCGTAAATATCTTTTTAGACTTTTGTTGATTTTTCAGAAACGGCTTGTCCGGTTTCGATAAAATTTTAGTATACTCTTTTCAACAAAAAAAGAATTTTTCAATTCGGTTGGCAAACGACGGAGCTATGCCCGAACAAACATAAAAAAAAAAACAAACAAACATCCGAATTGAGAACCTCCTCCTTTTTTAGAAGTCGGTTAAAAAAGATATATATTCCTTAAAATGTACTCACTTGCTTTGTTGAAAAATAATGTCATCATCAGTCTTGCAGTTGCCAAAATTGACCCAGAACACTACGCCGTTGAAGTTGTTGGTGACCAATTCAGGGTTGTCTCTCAGAGCGCTGAGGACTACACAAGTCTTGCCTGAGCCGGACATGCCGTGGAGTACAAGGACTTTGTGCCGCGTCAGCATCTTCAGACTATCTGCTACATATTGTTCCTATAACACATTGCACAATATTAACAAACAGGGCAGTGACATTAAGGAATTGAGTAAACATACGTATGTGCATTGTTTGGTTTTAGCAGAGACTTTAGTAGAGTGATTAGAGAAAAAACTCAAATTCAGAAAGCATCCCAGCGGTGGACTGTGATCATCTTAGTTTAGTAAATAGTTCTAATATGATTTTTTTCCGGTATCTCGTTAGAACATTTCCGCAACCCCGGAGTTCTTATATGCTAGGTAAGTACGACAGCCAAGAAATCTTTCATACATAGTCTTTGTTACTTCAAGTTGTAATCAGGGCTGACTGTACAAAGGTGCGCCGAAGGTAAGCTAAGCATATTAAAGTATCATGAAGGCTATTTTAATGCACGAGTAAGTAGTCGTTAATTTCAATCCCTTTTGTAAAGGATTCGTCACTTTTCAATTGTAACGAGGTTAATGTTTGTAGGAAATCCTATAATGGTTTTTGGAATTCAAATCTTTTTCTTTTGTGTGGCATATTATAGAGCTTTTCGTTTATTTATTTATGTACACACATGACACTAACAAAGGAAAAAGTTTAAATACAGACAAAAGAGCGCAAAGGTGCTGCTTATTTCCTAAGAATTTTCTTCCAGCAGACCTGCGACAGGAGAGTTGAAGAGGAGATGATAGACACAGTGTGTATAAATACTAATTACGATATAAAACATACTTAGCTATAAAATTAAACTAAAATGATATATTTAATAAATATATACAGACATAGGATTTAAATACATATTTATATTAAAGCTATAAAAATATATACCTATAATAAATATATAAAATTACGGGATGTTAGATAGGTACTGATCTTTGACCAGCTTTTTGAAAATACTAATGGATGTAGCTTCGCGGATTTTAGCGGGAAGTGAGTTCCACAGTCGTACTGCATGAAAGGAGGAGTGGGAATAGAAACAGGTTTTATGGGATGGGAAATTGAGATGGAGTTTAAGGTGGGATCTACAAAGGGCATCAGTAGGACGAGTGAATGAAAACAAAGAGAAAAGAAGAAGAAATAGACGTGATTTCCTTAAACTGCGATCGTAGGGGAATTCCCAAATGTAAACAAATATTGTGTTTCTGAAAACACAGCTTTAATACTCATACATAAAGTTTAGTTAACAGTGCAAGTTCAAACTTCCGATATAAACCTAATTTAAACTAAAATAAAGTCGATGCTGATTTGAGTGATATATCAATTGGAATCGAGGATTAAATGCAGGTAGGTCACGTATAATTAATTGTTACATGGTGTTACAGGTAGTGCAATAATTTAACATTTTTCTTTATTGCACAAAAGACAAACCTGCTTTAAAAAAATGCACCTGGTATACACAAATGTCATAGTAAGTAACTATCTTTCTAGTTAGGCCACCTAAAGAGTGAGATCTACCTAAATCCATGAACAGATCTATGGCGGCCCGTACACAGTCAATCTCGATCGCGATTCAGATTGATAATGTACGAATTAGATTGACGGATTAATGCATCTGATCTCCATATAACTAGATATTTTGAAATCCAGATTCGATCGCGGATCGCGATCGAGATTGACTGTGTACGGGCCGCCGTAGACCGTTGTATTGGATCGCGCGATTCGTCGTTCAATATGATTCTCTTTTGAGTAACCACTGTTTAACCAAGCGCCTTTTTCGAATCCTTTTCTTCAACGTTAAGGCCAAAACAAGGGATACTACCGCTTTAACTTTATGTAAATCCATGACAACAGGTGTTAACGTGGCAGTTACAATACATGGACTGAAGAAATCAAGATTGACTGTGTAATGTTGTGACGAGATCCTGTGATCCGAGATCACGATCAAAGCTTCGCGATAGCGATCGAGATTGAATGTGTACGGGCCGCCTATGAGAACCAAATATCTTGTGTCCTTCACCATTATCAAAGTCGTGGATTGAATCGTCTTCGTAACATGCTAGCGGTGATTCACGAATTAACATAATTACCTACTTGAAATTGAAGAGCTACTTCTTACATTAGATAACGTATGCTAACTCGATATCAATGGGTTAAGATAACAATAATATTAGGCGTAGACTGAGAAGTAGATAGCACTACCCCTCGAATGGCGAAATGGAAGGATACATAGATTGATAGATAGGTACCTGCCCCTTTATTGTAAACCATAACATTTAAAAATCTAAAAACCCCGACAGATAATATTCTGCTGCAGATTTTTAGATTTTTTAAATTACTTGTTTTTATTTGTTGTTAAGTCCGTATTTGTTTATGTTATGGTTAGACGAATTTTATTTTTTATTTTTGACAATATGGCGTCTGGTTGTCGTTGTTGTGAATTTTGATAACTGTCACATCTATAGTGACACTCGCAAGGTTCATACAAATCGATTAACGTAACGATTATCAAAATCGGCGCACGCGTATGGCCTCTACAACGCCACATAGGAACAAACACACATACATATGTAACATATGTATGTACGTACATAGACTGTGAAACACATTATCCTCCGCAGTTGGGTAAAACGTGTGATACAATGGGTGATACATTGCCCAGTAGTGGAACAGTTTCTGCTGATAAAGAAGCTTTACACGAATTATTATCCTTGCCAATCTTTCAGATTATGGTTCAAAATGTAATCAGGGGCAGGAGTTTTTATCAGTAGGCCTGAGTATCAGTTAAATATTATATGAATTCGTACCGTGATTTAAATGCGCAAGCGCAGAAAAAGGTTTTAATTGAATGCATGATTTTTATTAGTTAAATTAAGCCAAACATTGGTTTATATATTTCACTTAGATTTATTAGAACACAGAAATAAAAACTACTTTTTAAATACTGGAATAAAATACTCTTTATAATGTACAGAAGGGTGTCTCTTAAATTTCGATGGCGAAATATTTTTACGCATACCTTCTTAAAACTTTCATAATGATATAATATAGTCTAGAAATAAATATTAGCCCGTTTTATAAACGATAACCCGTGCCAACTATTTTTTCTCTGGATGGGAAAATCATCGAATGACTTCTCCCGCTCTGGGTGGAGCGGAAGGGAGTGTCAGACTTCTACTGACTAAAAACCCATCCTGTTCCTTCAGCTGCCCTCAAGTTCCGGAGCCACGGTATCTCGTTAGAACATTCCCACAACCCCAGCAGGTAATGGCCCTATAGGACCCCGTCACTTTTGCTGACAGCTCTGATGGCGTGCGTGGAACACAACGCGCCACCGACCCGGGCCTGGTCCTTATCGGACGGTGAGCTACCCCTGCTCGCCGTCCGCAAGCCCGCGCCTACGGTGGCCGGAGATCTGTACGCGATCCCCGACGCCCGGGGGGTCTCCCGCGGCGGCTGGGGCGTGAGGAAGAGAGATGCCTATCCCTCGCGCGTTCGGCCTCCTCCTTTGCTAGCATGACTGCTGCTATTTTATAATATTCGCGAAGTCAAGTTGACTGTCAGTGTAAGTGCCAATCTTGTAATTAAAGAGTGCAGTATATTTTGGGAAAATGCAAGAATTCCCGCAAACATTTTCTAAAATGCGTGAAGAAACTTATTGATTTATATCATGTTTGGGGAGATCTACAGAAAAATGTAAGAATGAATACTCCGGCCACGTTCAAGAATCTATACTAAGATTGTAAAGAGGTAAAATGTGAGGCGTGCTCAAACATTACCTACTTTCAAAAAAATGGTGAAAGAGCACTACCTCTCACTATAATTTAATTTTTCCCCTCCTTTCTCTATTATGATTTTGATATGTATTAGTATATATTATATTCATATATATGGTATGTATTTTATATTATTATGTTTAATTAGTATGATGTTGTACACTGACAGCCCTAAATCTGTCTCCTTTCATTTCTATCCATCCAAAGGTTGTCTGTAAGAGATTGCCCTGTGCGATAAGACCGCCCATTGTACACTAGTTTTATTATTTGTATCTTTAAATGTATTGTAAGGTGTACAATAAAGTATATAATAAATAAATAAATAAATAAATAAAATTTGTAAGTTTGTATATAGGGGGTAATCTCTGAAACTACCGAACCGATTTTGAAAATTCTTTCGCTTACATGTAGCTGCATTATCCCTGGGCTATAAATTATCTTTATATCATGCATATTAGCCGAGCTATTATAATCTTTGTCAAGCAAGTCGGGGACGGGATCCCGTGGAATATTTTCAACTTCTACGCGGACGAAGTCGCGGGCAGAAGCTAGTCGTGTATATAATTTTAAAACCACTCTGATAACTTATTTGATATTATTGCACATGCTGCCTTTGAAAGAATGAAAATAGATTCCTCTATTTGACAAGGCATTTTTAAAAGAAACAAAGAGAGCCAGGTCGACCGAGATGCTTAGGTGACGTTGCCAAAAAATTAACATAGAAAGAAGAAATAGCTAGTTAGGCAAAGAGGATTGGAAGAGAGAGAGAAAGAGGAGACTTCCACTACAAATAACTTGGGAGTCGCAACAAGAAAAAACTCAGGCCCCCTGGAGCACAGCATCAGGCATGATGGATAGCGAGAGCGATCTATTCTTCAAAATGTGTTTGCAATCACAACTCCGAATGATTGCGAAAGGCAAAAAGGCTCTTCAATATGTTTGCTTATCTATTGTCACGTTTACGTGTATGTTTGTTTATGTTAAACCTAGGCTCGAGTTGCAACTAAAGCACCTCACCAAGATTTGTGCTTCTCGAATAACGTAAAAGAGTACGAAATAAAAATTGGCCAAGTACGAGTCAGACTCGCCCATGAAGGGTTCCGTAGTAACTATAATAATATAATATAATATGTATATTTATTTGACGAATAAAAATAAAACCTTAATAATTTCTTAAAACTAGCTTATTTACATTTTTATAACTACGCTAAATAACTTTGTTTTTCATAGTGTTTGTATGAATTACAAAGTTACATATGCGGTTTTAGAAAATATGCTGTATCTCAAAAACTACTGACCCGATTTCGTTCAAACCAATTTTGGTTGAAAGTTTACATTAAGATCTACAGACATATATTTTGTTTAGATTTTTCAGTCCATTATTATAGAAGTTAGAGGGGGGACACACATTTTACCACTTTGGAAGCTTATATCTTTTAAACGATTGACTTTATGAAAAAGTGGTTTTAGAAACCCTTATCATTTTTAAAGACCTGTCTATAGATACCACACACGCATAGGTTTCATGAAAAAAAAATATTTTCAGTTCTAGTTTCATGTATGGGGGTTGTATGTTTATTTTAAATATTTTTTATTTATTTTTTTAAATCGGAAAGCGGTTCTCAGAATACATCTACCTACTAAGTTTCACATGTATAGCCTTAATAGTTTCGGAATAAAATGGCTGTGACATACGGACGGACGGACAGACAGACAGACGGACAGACATATCGAAACTATAAGGGTTCCGTTTTTTGCCATTCGGCTACGGAACCCTAAAAATTGATGCAACAATTTCTAAAGCTTCGTTAAACAAGTGTAGCCATTACCTGTGGTCCGTATTAGTGTAAAAAGACCGTCATATTATCACTATCCGATGATGAAGTTGATAAGCTAAAATTAAAATGATTGCCAAGTTAAATAGTTTTAGTTGGCAATCACAAAAACGCTATGTTCCATCGATGGAAGAAATGACCCAAAATCTTTTCGGTAAGCAAGTATTTGTTTTTTTTTTACATTTCTTGTTGTTTTTTGTTTATTCATGTTTTTTTTTTGTTGTAGATAAAACTAATGAATGATTGATAATGATGATTTTGTATCGGAAACAGTAAGGACAGTTTTCGTCAAGAAGATGTACCTATGTTGTTGGAATGATAATGCAGCTTTCAGGACGCTGAATAAATCGTTTGAAAGTTGTAAATGATACTGCTGAAAGGGCTGTCAAATAAACAGCAGAAGAAGTATAAAAACAGTTCTTGTTGTGTTGCATTTAGGAACATCGATATTTCAATCCGGACTTTAAAAAACTACACTTAGAAATTACCCTAGCTGACTGTTATTATTTTCTTTTTAATAAAGATTAATTTTAATATTTAAATGTATTTTATTTTAACTCTTATTCACTCAATTTGTTTCATTTATATTAGTTTTATTGCCGACCCAAATATGAGAACAAGACAAGATTTTCAATAAACTTTGAAGCTCAGTCGGCACGGGTTGCGATCATGCTAGAAAGATGAAATTTCATATTTAATTATGTTTTACATTATTGTTTATTGTTATACATACATTTACTTTTATAAAAAAATAGAGGGTACTTATGCGGTTCATATTAAAAAAAAATTGCCCATATAAGGGACACCCTAATGTACAGGTAAACTATAATAATATTGCAGAAAAATATCGATTAAAAAAATACACGGGGTGTCACAAAGGGCAGGTTAACATTACACTACAAAGTGCAAAATAAACTAAAATTTTGTTTTTAGTCCTATATCGACTTCTGACCTCCCAAGTTAATATAGCTTTTAATATTACATATAATTTTATTGTTATTACGATGGTTTATAAAATAAAGCTAGTATATAAAAGAAAACATACATTATGTACTTACCACTTTAGTTCTCCTCACATGGTGTTCCGGTAGTCTGGGCACATCGCCCTTACTGAGGCTGTCCTCGAAACTGTCATTAGGCATCGGGTTATTATTCTCTATGGCCAATTTCTCCCAAAGCCACTTGTAGTCCTTATGCAGGCTGTCTACAAAGGCCTCATAGGACCCGTTGTTACCATTCCTTATTAACGAGTCAAGTAAAAAGCGGGCTTGATCGGCGCGGGTTGTCTGCAAGTGTTATTTCAAATTAGTGTAAATACATCGGTCAAATTTTGCTTTATTTAGCGACGCGACGCTTTCACACAGAAGCTGTAATGCGACTGACGCTTACAGAATAATAGTAAAGGGTAAAAAGGAGGAACATTTTCATTCATAAATGTGTTATTTTCGTTCCGACTTATTTTTTAATAAATGGCAAGGTGAAATCAGTGACAAGAGTATAAACTCATGTAGGCATGTATTACGTGTAGGTAACAATAAGAATTTTAGTGAATTATCTTATTTGTCAAGAGACATTATGTAGCCAAAGTCTCAATATTCTAAGCACAATCCAAAACTAGTAAGTACAATAAAGCTTACAAAAACACATTCGATTTTAGTTCTTGCTATGTATGTACCTAAATATTAATTATATTAACCGAACAATACAATTGGCTTTGTCAATAACTAGACGGTAAATCATTAATTTATACAAGGTATATAAACAATTTCACACGTTTAATTATCCTTAATGGTTAAATACAGTTGTATAAATTAGTGCGAAGGCATAGCACACATACACGATTACTTATGACCGCTTAAAACAACTCACTAAAATCGTATATTATGAAGCTGATTGAGCAAGCGTGGGTTTTCGCGGTAATGGATGCTTCAAAAAATATTGGTGTGTCACAATAATACTTACAAGACTGAGAATATGATCGAACTCCTCAGCGGAAATGACATGTTTCGTGAACAGCTCATCGTAGATGTAGGCGACCTCTAGATCATCGATGATGTCTTGCTGGTGCTTCTGCAGCAGCAGCCGCTTGTTTGTGTCCATTTTCCTTCTTCACTTTTCATCTAAAAGCAAACGCCGAAGTCAGAAACTCAGACATAAAACTCAGCCCGCTTAAAGCAAATACACAACACACCTTCACAGTTCAATAAAACTAAATCTTTGAAAGAGGAAAACAAAAAGTTTAGGTATGTCCCACTAATCTAAGACACAACTACTCGAATGTAAATTAAGTTTCAAACTGAGAATATCCAATGACTTAAGCATACGACCTTGCCGATAGCAGCCTACATAACAAGGTAGGTAAATAAGTATACCCATAATAATTTTAAAATTCGAGAACATAGAGTCGTTGACCGGCGCTGATTGTGCGATGGTCAAGGCTGAGCGTGGATTGATCAGGGAATTGACAGATTTTTCTTATATTATAACACTAGCTTTTGCCCGCGACTTCGTCCGCGTGGAATAGTTACTTTGGGCTAACGTTAAATTTAACCCCGATTTTGAAGCATTCTTCATTGGCGCTCCGCTCCTATTGGCCTTAGCGTAATGATATATAGCCTATAGCCTTTCTCTATAAATTTACTATTTAAATAAAAATATTTTTTCAATTCGAACCAGTAGTTCCTGAGATTATCGCGTTCAAACAAACAAACAAACTCTTCAGCCTTATATTATTAGTATAGATAGCTGTTGCCCGCGACTTCGTCCACGTTTCCGTCGTTTTTCGTAAAACAAAAGTAACCTATGTCCTTCCTTACGGTTCAGAGATTTTGATGTGACAGACAGATTAACTTTCGTAATTTAGTAGGGAAATATAATATGTCAATCTATAATACTGTTGAAAAATATCGCAATACCGAACCGCACAATATTATTGTTAATAGCTGTGCCCGCGACTCCGTCAGCGTGTAACTCCTTGTGTGTTATTAAGTTAATGTATTGGTAATATTGTTTAGATCACGTTCACATGAGGCTTAAGTACCTATAGAACGAAAATACTTCAGCGCAAAGCTTCCGGTTAACTATGTTGAAAGTTGACCCGTCCGGCACGTGAACATAAAGATTTCTAGAACTGCTAACCCGGGAAAGAGCGACGTACAACTGACCATGCGAGAAACAACTGACACCGAGATCTACTCAAGCAACACGAAAAGTCTGCCCTTGAGCCTTATTAATTGTCATTGCATAACACACCGATACTGGGAATTGCGTTCTTTTAAATTGGAATGGAAAATTATTTGGTATTATGGGAATTCTGGGAATAAAGACTGTTTTTCCTGCACCGCAACCCGTAAAATTTGAGCCACGATTATATTTTGTTGCAACTGGGTTACTTTTAGCCGAGTTCCATTGCAAAGATGTGGTGGTTTTAAATTTCGGAGCAGAATAATAATCAGAAAGCTTCGAACTGCTAAGCTATCAGGAGTTACACGTGTTATTGTGAGTCAACCATAAAAGATAGATATATGCTGTCGTGGGATATTTTTTATATAATTTTAAGGAGAACATTTCCGTCATAATTGATTTCTGTGTAGCTTTAACCATTAAGGTTGCACTCGCGACGGAAGCTTAAAAAATGGAGTAACTTCTCCCGTTTTCCCAACATTTCCCTTCACTGCTCTGCTCCTATTGATTGTAGCGTGATGAAAAGTATAATATAACCTGCTCAGGAGTATGAAAAATAATTGTACCAAGTTTCGTTAAAATCCGTCGAGTAGTTTTTGTTTCTATAACGGTTATACAGACAGACAGACAGACAGACAAAAATTCTACTGATTGCATTTTTGGCATCAGTATCGATCCCTAATCACCCCCTGATAGTTATTTTGTAAATATATTTCATGTACAGAATTGACCTCTCTACAGATTTATTATAAGTATAGATTATAAGTATGGCTCCACAGTTATGGGAGACACCTAGGATAACATGTCTCCCTAGTAGACGATTATACTGCACCACTAGTAGATCGGCAGCTAGCAACAAAACATAACAATATTGATGTAAATATTATCGACGGTTAAAAGGAAATAGGGTACCTATAAGTGACATTTTGGACTGGTATTGTTTTGAAAGCCGACTGTTTCTTGTGTTCTATTATCTTTTATTTTGTCATATTTCCCGATTGGAAAATTAAAAACTGTTTTAGTTTTCACGATGTTTTAATAAAAAAATACATCAGTTTTTCTAAAATTCTAAACTTTGAACGGCTCTCCTGAACATTTCTTTTTTTGTCGCTTATACCCTATTTCTATTTGTTTTTAACCGTCGATATGTAACATTGAATACAAACATTATCAAGATTTCAAGGAGAAAAGTCAGTTTTAAATAACTGCAAATCCGCTGCAGATTTACGCGGGAAAAGTTCCATGTGAACAAAAGTTGCGAGCACAGCGAGTGATTTATGTTTCAAATTGCTTTGCGTATACGACATTCATTCATTAGACATTCATTTTTTCTAAGGCACTTTTAGCTACTTCTCTAAGCACTAAGTTTTTTCGTTAATACGTTTCGTTTACGTTTTCGTTAATGCGGAAACATTTTGTAATCTTAGGTCGAAGGAAAAAATATCTTAACATGAACAGTGAGATTTTGAAAAAAATTGTTTGAAAGGGTATCGTTCGTATCATCGTTGCCAAGGGTAGACAAATTTTGACAGGAAAGTAGATAAGTTGTATCTAGATGTATGTACATAATAATATGATGTATGTTTTGAATGGAACTGTGTTTGCCCTTATCGAAACTTTCTCTTTCCAAATAGGTACCTACACCTAAACAATATTCTCCCGGGCAAATCACATACGCGTTAGCAGTGTTGTATCGAATGGGGCGTGCAACTGTCAAAGTGGCGTTAGTAGCACACTTACCAATAACAAAGCAGTTTCTCTATGGAAATTGTAGTGAATTTCTAAATTAGAGACAGTTATTGAGAATTTTCCGATTAAAGAACATGTACTATGTTCTTTAATCGGAAAATTGTAAAGAAATCAATTGAAATCAATGAAATGAAAATAAAAAATACGAAGCGTATAAATGTTTAGCTCACCACAGATAACCATAGATGATACAGATAACTAAATTATCTCACAATCTAACTAACACTGACAGTGCCAAAGGTTCTTACGGTGGTGGCGCCATCTGCGATCAGCTTTCACTTGCACGCCCCATTCGAGAGTCTCAGCAAAAGTAAACAATTAATCTAATAATAATCATTAATATTCATATTTAACGATTTGGGTGAAAGTGTCACTGACCGATGTGCGGTGATAAGTCGCTAACAAAACAACATATGCACAATAAATTATATTCAAAACAAAATAGGTAGTAAACAAAATACTATCAAATGTCGGTCTGACTAAAAAATGTTAGCAAATTGTTGTTGAAAAAACCAGATTTTTTTAATTCGCTGTATTGGCTAACACACCCTTAGTCATACATATACAGCACATCCGAAATTAACGGGATTTCAGTGTTGCAAAACTCGCTAATGCAGTTTTCTACCAGTCTGCTTACGATACAATGAAAGACGAAAAAATTCTTCCTTTACAAGTAAACAGCATAGCACTTTTGTAATTGGATTCTAAAGAACAATTTACATGTAGGTACCACAATCCCACCACATCTCAGCAACTACTACTGACCAAACAGTCATGTTTACGTGCGTATATGATTGTAGTGACGCTGTGTGCGTTACCCCAGCAAAATAATGTCGAAAATAGTCATTTAAATCTTATAGATAATTAGTTGCCCAGCTTCTGTAATTGTTAAGCACATTTTTAAATTTGTTACACATATAGTTTTTTAGTTATTACCTTTGGTTATTACACAAAAACATATTCTGCTGGGGTAACGTTTGAAACGTTACCGCAGCAAAACTTTTTTTTAAATAATGGGAATATTGAAATAAATATTAGCTATACATTTAGTTGTCTAGACGAGGTAAATGTTACACGTTATTTTGTTTTTGTTCTTTCTTCGGCTGCGAAGTTATTCGAGATTTTGCTGGAGTAACGTTTGTGGTTTTGCTGGATCTCTGAAACGGTTAAGCGGATTCTTATCATCTTTTGTACATGACTTCTTAGCAATTAGTTTTAATTTGTTTCGCAATAAAAATAACGAAATGATATACCGTTTAAAAGTTATTTAATAAAATATAAAAACACTTCTTTAGGTCCTAACACTCTGAATATGAGCTCTAAAGACTTACTTTAAACGTTATTTTGTAGCTTTTAACTACCTTCAAATGTATATGAAGTTTCATTAGTATCCTGTAGGTAATTAACAAATTATGATGATATTCATTTCTCCACGTTCACGGTCACAATGCGCGCGGAGTTATTTGGCCACCGATAAACCTGTATACGGTTATATAAACTGAATGTTATATCAATATTTAGTTGCTTAATTCAGTTATATACCTGTAAAGTTTCAGAGTAGTACATACAATAATTAACGAGATAATTAAATAAAAGTCATTAGGAACTTCAAGACCGTGGTAATCCGACCAAGTTTAGGTGGTTACAAAAAAGCGACCGCGTAGAACATTATGCTATCTTCTAAAATATGTAGGATAATACACCTTAAAATTTCGGTACAGACGCGTACACTGTTAAATACATAACAATATTATAATATCTGTACTATAAACATTATTATTATTACCTTTCAGCTACTTATTAGATAGGTATATATTGTATTATGTGCACCAGTTCAATGGCACGTGTTCCTTCTATTTGGCAGAATCTTGATACTCCGAAATTAATTTGGCATAACACACTTGGTATAATCTTCCTTAAACGAATATTTTTAAGGCATAAAAATTATTTAGTAGGTATGTATAATTATTATTTAGCCGAATGTTTATACATTCGAATTCACAATGGCATAAATTACTTTTGGCAGAGTTAAAATTCTGCATAATTTCGTTTAGCATAACTGCATGCTGCATGCTTGCTTGCAAGTTTACATGTTTCTTACAGGGAAATAAAAACCACGTATGTTCATAATCAAATGTTTTGTTCAATGTATGCCAAAAGATGGTTCTAACTGTAAACTTTCTGAAAGAATGATGGTTCTACGTTTTAATTATTATGGATATGAAATTTATGCCTAAAGATGATTCTGACTTACGTGATTATACATGATTATTTGACTGCAGTTTAATATTTTATTTTTGATCTGTGATTTTTACATAATTTAAGTTAATCTTAGAATACAACTATCTATACTTATAATAAATCTGTAGAGAGGTCAATTCTGTACATGAAATATATTTCCAAAATAACTATCAGGGGGTGATTAGGGATCGATACTGATGCCAAAAATGCAATCAGTAAAATTTGTCTGTCTGTCTGTCTGTCTGTCTGTCTGTCTGTCTGTATAACCGTTATAGAAACAAAAACTACTCGACGGATTTTAACGAAACTTGGTACAATTATTTCTCATACTCCTGAGCTGGTTATAGTATACTTTTCATCACGCTACAATCAATAGGAGCAGAGCAGTGAAGGGAAATGTTGGGAAAACGGGAGAATACTCCATTTTTTAAGCTTCCGTCGCGTGTGCAACCTTAATGGTTAAAGCTACACAGAAATCATTTATGACGGAAATGTTCTCCTTAAAATTATATAAAAAATATTCCACGACAGCATATGTCTATCTTTTATGGTTGACTCACAATAACACGTGTAACTCCCGATAGCTTAGCAGTTCGAAGCTTTCTGATTATAATATTTGTCTACTCTTACGTTTATAACACTCTCAGTCACCCCTAATTGAAAAAGTTAACATTATTAACTATTCCATAAAAAAGAATCATATAAATCGGTATAGAAACACCAAAGTTATACATGAAATACGCTAATAATAAGCCAACGCGCGTGAATACTGAATCATGCTATAAGGA
Organism: Tholera decimalis; assembly: GCA_943138885.2. Taxonomy (NCBI): domain Eukaryota; kingdom Metazoa; phylum Arthropoda; class Insecta; order Lepidoptera; family Noctuidae; genus Tholera; species Tholera decimalis. The sequence goes on along the minus strand of OW964563.2, from coordinate 28,723,643 downwards.
TTATTTTTGAGAATCGGTCGCCGCGCTCGACGCGTCTTGATTGGCCAAGTGCGAGCCAGACTCGCCCATGAAGGGTTCCTAAAAACCTTAAAAATTTCTAGAAACCAGCTTATTTACATTTTTACAACTACGCTAGATAACTTTGTTTTTCATAGTGTTTGTATGAATTACAAAGTTATATTTGCGGTTTTAGAAAATATGCTGTTTCTCAAAACTGCTTACCCGATTTCGTTCAAACCAATTTTGGTTGAAAGTTTACATTAAGATCTACAGACATATATATTTTTTTAGATTTTTCACTCCATTATTATAGAAGTTAGAGGGAGGTGGGGACATTTTACCACTTTGGAAGCTTATATCTTTTAAACGATTGACTTTATGAAAAAGTGGTTTTAGAAACCCTTATATCATTTTTAAAGACCTGTCTATCAGTACTACACACGCATAGTTTTCATAAAAAAAATATTTTCAGTTTTAGTTCCATGTATGGGGACCCCCTTTTATTTTAACTATTTTTTTTAATTTTTTTCTTAATGTCGGAAAGCGGTTCATAGAATACATCTACCTACTAAGTTTCTCATGTATAGTCTTAGTAGTTTCGGAATAAAATGGCTGTGACATACGGACGGACGGACACAGACAGACAGACAGACACAGACGGACAGACATATCGAAACTATAAGGGTTCCGTGTTTTGCCATTCGGCTACGGAACCCTAAAAAGGCGGGGCGTCCGAGCGCGAGCTTCGCGGTTGAAAAGTGACCAGCCTTAGTGTGCTGAACTACGAGAGGCCCTACCTAAAAAAAAAGTGCGAGCATCATACAATTTTTGCCTGTTGAGCCGAATAGACGTTCAGAGCGTTCGACCTTATTGACAGACAATACTTAATTGATATTAACAAACCGTGCTTATCAGCGCAACTTTTAGTCGTTGATAATTTATTCTTAGATTCCTTTTGTTGTTATTTTATAAAATAGGTAAATTATTAGTTATTTTAGTATACCGATAGGTTAAGATTTGGCTAATTTACGTTCACTTTTTTATATTAGTTTTATTTTCACCCAGTTGCAACAAAATATAATCGAGGCTCAAATTTTAACAGGTTGCGGTGCAGGAGAAACCGTCCTTATTCCCAGAATTCCCATTATACCAAATATTCCAGTTCCATCATCGGACTACAAGACAAACGGCGATGCGCCATCGTTACATGGTGGACATCCCACCCATACGCACGAAACGTTTTGGGAATACTTTCATTGTGCGTACGGCTAAGGAGTGGAATTCCCTGCTGCTGTGTTATTCTGTAAGACCTCATTCTAAACTTCGAATCTGAATCCGCTGTGAGTTTATTGATTGGCATTCTAAAAACTCGGTTGATAATTCGAATTTACACTAGCGCTACCCTTGCGAGCGTGTCAGCGAGTTGAACTAAAGATTTTGACAGATAAAGTATGAGATGACGTGAGAAGTGGCATTCGGTAAGGTAATTCCTCCGTCACTTCGACGCTGTTTACAGAATGCAAAAACAAGGTCACTTTGAACCATAAGCGAAGTGACAGTGAATAGCTATGTGAGATGCGAGTTGTTGTTCGAATTTTACAGAATCGACGTACTGGAGTCTGTATTTCCTGATAGTTATAACCTGGGAGTCTTTAAGTCAAGAGTGAATAGGTTACTTCTAGGCAAGCGTGCTTCATCTTCGACCACATCATCGCTTAAGATCAGGTGAGATTGTGGTCAAACGCAAGCCTATCAACTATAAAAAAAAAAAATTTCATTCGAATTTAAAAGAACGCAATTCCCAGTATCGGTGTGTTATGCAATGACAATTAATAAGGTTCAAGGGCAGACTTTTCGTGTTGCTGGAGTAGATCTCAGTGTCAGTTGTTTCTCGCATGGTCAGTTGTACGTCGCTCTTTCCCGGGTTAGCAGTTCTAGAAATCTTTATGTTCGCGTGCCGGACGGGTCAACTTTCAACATAGTTTACCCGGAAGCTTAACGCTAAAGTATTTTCGTTCTATAGGTACTTAAGCCTCATGTGAACGTGATCTAAACAATATTACCAATACATTAACTTAATAACACACAAGGAGTTACACGCTGACGGAGTCGCGGGCACAGCTATTAACAATAATATTGTGCGGTTCCGCATTGCGATATTTTTCAACAGTATTATAGATTGACATATTATATTTCCCTACTAAATTACGAAAGTTAATCTGTCTGTTACATCAAAATCACTGAACCGTGAGGAAGGACATAGGCTATGAAGAATGCTTCAAAATCGGGGTTAAATTTAACGTTAGCCCAAAGTAACTATTCCACGCGGACGAAGTCGCGGGCAAAAGCTAGTCTGTAATATATATCTAGGAAAAAATATTGTGATATTTGAAATTTGTCTACAAAATGGTAGTAATTACTGCTTTTAAGTATAAAAATTATTATTTTACCTGTAAATAAAAATTCTTTAAGAAATATGTAGTTTTTTTTAACACTTGTGTACACATCTCTACTAAACTTGTAAGACTATCCTACATATTTTAGAAGATAGCATAATGTTCTACGCCGTCGCTTTTTTGTAACCACCTAAACTTGGTCGGATTACCACGGTCTTGAAGTTCCTAATGACTTTTATTTAATTATCTCGTTAATTATTGTATGTACTACTCTGAAATTTTACAGATATATAACTGAATTAAACAACTAAATATTGATATAACATTCAGTTTATATAACCGTATACAGGTTTATCGGTGGCCAAATAACTCCGCGCGCATTGTGACCGTGAACGTGGAGAAATGAATATCATCATAATTTGTTAATTACCTACAGGATACTAATGAAACTTCATATACATTTGAAGGTAGTTAAAAGCTACAAAATAACGTTTAAAGTAAGGCTTTAGAGCTCATATTCAGAGTATTAGGACCTAAAGAAGTGTTTTTATATTTTATTAAATAACTTTTAAACGGTATATCATTTTGTTATTTTTATTGCGTAACAAATTAAAACTAATTGCTAAGAAGTCATGTACAAAAGATGATAAGAATCCGCTTAACCGTTTCAGAGATCCAGCAAAACCACAAACGTTACTCCAGCAAAATCTCGAATAACTTCGCAGCCGAAGAAAGAACAAAAACAAAATAACGTGTAACATTTACCTCGTCTAGACAACTAAATGTATAGCTAATATTTATTTCAATATTCCCATTATTTAAAAAAAAGTTTTGCTGCGGTAACGTTTCAAACGTTACCCCAGCAGAATATGTTTTTGTGTAATAACTAAAAAACTATATGTGTAACAAATTTAAAAATGTGCTTAACAATTACAGAATCTGGACAACTAATTATCTATAAGATTTAAATGACTATTTTCGACATTATTTTGCTGGGGTAACGCACACAGTGACGCTGCAGCTACTTGCAGTTGCGTTGTGGTCACTACAAAAGTAGATGTGGTTGCGATGTGGTTACTGTTTACAGACTGACAGATCGACGGGTAGCAATGCCGTTGCGTAAACGCAACGTTTTGGTCGTTGGTGGTTGGGTATCGTCTGTATTTATTTCCACGACACGGTTGAATTTGGCGGCAAAATATTCCGTGTGAATTCCACTTTCCATTTTCAAATAAATTTGTGTTTTTGTGGAGCGTGTTAAATTCTTCCTAATGAGCAAATCCCATTTTTACATAAAACTATAAAGATTTTTCGACTGTTCCAATATAACATTATCACCTCAGCCGAAAGACATCCACTACTGTGCAAAGGCGTCTCCTAAACTGCACAACATAGCCGGTCTGACCTTTAACTGTGGCACAGACATTGAGGGAAAAACAATAATCGTACAGTCATAAAAATAAGATAATAGTATCTCCACTATTCATCATATCCGGTCAAAACGTGGTCACAGATGAATGAAATTAAAGGTCGGATGGTCACAAACCGCAGTTTACAAAATATTGCAATATTATACTGCGTGCTTCGTTCTCGATATATTTACCATGCAGCTTTCTCGAGTCACTCGGCAACTGTACGCAATTTTCAGAGCTAAAACTAAACAGAAGTGTTAGTGTGCGTTATCTGTGTCCTTACGCGAACTGTCATTCTTTTCGTTTGCGCGGCAACTGATACTGTGTTCTACGAATTATTGGTGTAAATTTGAGTGTTAAGAAGTTAAAATTGTGTACATTAGACCACAACTATGCCTATAAGGCGCCACGAAGAAAAAGATATACAATACTACAAAAAGAAAATAAGAAAAATTGAACAAAAACTGAAGCGTCGTTGTCGTCGTCGAGATGACTATAAAAGTGGAAGTGATACTTCAAGTTCTAATATTCCAGGTAACAAAAGGTTGTCTTGTGATTGCTATTATACCGGTACGGCTACTGGCTTGCATAGCAGTAAAAGCCACAAGGTCTTTTCATAACCTTAGTACCGGAAGGGACGGGTGGTGTACGAGATACATCGACGTTCCCACTGGACTCGGGTCGTATACGAGATATACGGACGAGATCCCTAGATGCGGGTCGTATACGAGATATACGGACGAGATCTTTAGACTTATGTGAAGTCCGTGAGGCTTCAATAAGCAGTTTTTTAGCAATCGCTAGTACAAATTTCCAGTGGTACCTATGGTTTTCGTTTTTCAGATTATAATACTGATAACACTTCGAACGAGGTCAAAATCATTGAAACATTACCACGAGATATGTCACCAGGACCTATGACAGATCTGGTCCCAGAAGAACCTGGACTTCTGATTGTAGAAAATTCCAACTCAACTCCTGTGGTGAATCCTGAGCCTACCTCAGCAATACCTACAATGATTTTGGAGGTACTTTTAGCACTGGGTGATCTCATGCCAGATAAACCTGCATATGGTCCTGCCTTTTGGCTCGTATTTGGAGCAATATTTTGAAAAACTGTCGGAAGAGACATAAAGATAGAGTTGGAACAAAACCAGCTAGGCATTGGACTGTCTATAGTCAGTAATGCAATATCATTATTGATAAATAATGATACAGTGGACAGATTGAAACTGATGTCACTACTTAGTGATGCTGGAAGGATCTTGACGGATCTACATTTTGTACAGACTAAGTCAAGAAGAAACTTAATTTTCCCTGTTGTAGACAATTTTTTTTTATAGTACTATCAAAGATGTTGATAGAGACGAGTATATATATGTAGTTAATCTTAGTGACAAGATCAAAGTTTTGAAAATATGCCAACAAAGTGGTCAGTCTATCAAGAAACCTACATTCATCTAATACAAGAATACAGCAAATCATAAGAGAAACTTGCAAGGTCCTCCTCGCTACAATCAGAGGACATCAGTTATGGACCCAAAAGGAACCAGTTTTCTGTACAGGCCTGGAAACATCACGGCCACTATTATCAGTCCACTACCAAGAAAACTAAAGCCTCACAGGAGAAACCTCCTGCTTGTACATAGAGGTAAGTCATGCTGGAAGACTGACTCATTTTTTATTTTGCTGGAACAAAATTTGCAAAGATGAATCTGTACTTAATTATATCAAAGGATATTCAGTTACCTTTGTAAAGAAACTTTAACAGAATTCAATGACACTCCCCCGTTCAGTAATACCTGCTGAAGAATATACTGATATGCATACTGCTATCAGCAATTTATTAAAATAGGGAGCTATATTCCCTTGCATGCCATGTAAAGACCAGTTTATCTCCCCTATATTTTTGATTCCAAAGCATATTGGTACAAAAGGATTCATACTAAACTTAAAGTCATTGAATAAATATGTAGAAACATCCCATTTTAAAATGGAGGACCATAGGACAGCAATAGCTTTACTTTCTCCAGGCAATCGCCCATGGCGAAAATAGATTTAAAAGAGTCATATTTATTAGTAAATATAAATCCACAGTGTAGAAAATACCTACGTTTTCAATAAGATAGATTATTATATGAATTAAGGCCCTCCCTTATGGCGTGTGTTCTGCACCTAATATTTTCACAAAGATTATGAAGGTTGTAGTGACACATCTAAAATAAAAGGGTTACAGGTCAGTTCAATACCTAGATTATCTACTTTGTATAGGATCTAGTTATCAATCATGTTTACAAAATGTTCAAGAAACAATAGCTCTCTTGAAGCGCTTGGGATTTGTTATAAATTTTAATAAAAGTATAATAATACCATCACAGTCTTGCAAATTTCTAGGTTTTGTATTTGATACAAAAAATATGTCATTACAATTGCCCATAAACAAAGTAAAAAATTAGTTCAGAAGTACTTAGACCTGGATAGCTGTCTTATAAGAGATCTGGCAAAATTAATTGGAATACTAATTGCAGCCTGCCCAGCTACCACATATGGTTGGCTTTACACAACATTTTTTGAACATCACAAGTACAAATATTTAGTTAAAAACAATGACAATTATTATGATGTGAAAATATACTTACATTCAGATATAAAATTAGATCTGCAATGGTGGAATGTTAATATTAGTACGAATAGTACTAATATTAACATTCCACCAGTATATTCAGTATGTAATAGCATTAGTAGAATACTTTTACATACTGTTTTACATGCTCATCATAAACATGATATTGAACTGTTCACTGATGCGTCCCTGTCTGGATGGGGAGCTGTTTATAAAAACAAAAGAGCACATGGCTTTTGGAGTGAATATGAGAAAACATACCATATAAACTATTTGGAATTACTGGCACTATTTATGGCATTAAAAGTTTTTGTAAAGGACAAGCAATACCTTAACATTCTATTGCATGTAGATAATAAGACTGCCATAGCTTATGTAAACAGAATGGGTGGTATTCAGTTCCCTCATGTAAGTAACTTGGCCAGGTCTATATGGCAGTGGTGTGAAAAGAGACATATTTGGCTAGTTGCCTCCTACATTAAGTTTAGTGAAAATAAAGAGGCTGATGAAGAGTCGCATAAAATCAATCCAGATAGAGAATGGGAGTTAAACACTGGCATTTCAACAAATTGTATCTGTGCTGGGTGAACCTGAAATAGATTTATTTGCATCCCGCACTAATTCTAAATGTATTTCTTATGTTTCCTGGAAACCAGATCCAGAAGCAAGGAACATTGATTCTTTTACCTTGTGTTGGACGGAATATCTCCTTTATGCCTTTCCTCCATTCAGTTTAATATAAAAATGTTTACAAAAAATAAAAAATGAGAAGGCAACAGGTATTATGATCATGCCCCACTGGCCATCACAACCTTGGTATCCCTTAATGCAGACTATTTTTGTCTCAAAGCTTATATATTACAAACCTCAAAAATATCTTTTATATTCTCCTTTTAGAGACCATCACCCTCTTCACCATCAACTTACCTTGATTGCAGGAATGTTATCAGGCAAGCTTGGCTGAAAGGAGCTATTCCCCCAACATCAATAATAGATGTCATGTTTGTATCCCTTTCACATAATACATTAAAACAATATAATGTTACATATACTGTTTGGTGGACCTTCTGTCAGGAACATGGTATAAACACATTCACTCCATCTATACCATTTGTTATGTATTTCCTAACAAAATTATTTGACTCTGGAGCTGCCTATGGGACCCTAAACCCTCATAAGTCAGCTCTATCTTTGATAATAGGCTCTAAAATTGGGGAGGATGATCGTATTAAGAGGCTCTTCAAAGGATTCTATAAGTCGAAACCGCCATTAGCAAAATACCAAAGTACATGGGACCCAAATAATGTTCTAAGCGTATTATGCAACTGGACCCCCAAAATGACATTAAGTTTTGAATGTATATCAAAGAAACTGGTGGTTTTGCTTGCACTAAGCACAGCTCAACAGGCATTAACCTTAGCTTTAATAAAAATATCCAATATAACACAGAGTGAAAGTTGTGTCAATATTGCCATTACTGATAAAACTAAAACTTCGGCTGCGGGAAGAACCCAGCCTAATCTTTTCCTACCCTTTTTTGAAAAAAAAAAAACTGAGATTTGTCCAGCCAAAACACTGTGTGATTACATGAGATTTACTAGAGAGATAGGAGGTCATAATGATTACATGTTTTTATCACTTAAAAAAAAAAAAAAAAAAAAAAAAAAAAAAAAAAAAAAAAAAAAAAAAAGTTCAAGACGAATTGAGAACCTCCTCCTTTTTTTTTTGGAGTCTGTTAAAAAACCCCATAAACTGGTTTCGGCTTCTACTATTGGTAGATGGATTAAGAATACGCTCTCAGACTGCGGTATTGATACGTATGTCTTCTCAGGCCATAGTACACGACACGCCTCTATATCCAAGGCTAGGTCAAAAGGAATTTCATTATATGTAATTAGACAGACTGCCAGTTGGACAAATAACTCATTAACATTTGCGAAATTTTATAACCGGCCAATTCTGAATTCAGGAGAATTTGCCCATGCTGTGCTTAATGCATAATAATAATATATATATATATTTTAGCTTACACCATTGTCTCTATGGACATTGTGATCTTAAGCATGCCATTATTAATTTGTAAAAAAAAAAAAAGCAGATGATTATATACCAGATAAGGCTGATTAATTGATTAATAACACGATGACTGATTGTTAATTAAATTTAAGATGTTTATGAATAAAACAATTTTGATTTGAAAACTTAAATATATTTATTTTAAAGGACAAGGAGTCAGGGTCATCTCAATTCTCAACTTTACCATATCTCTAAACATCTGCATGGTAAATATATCGAGAACGAAGCACGCAGTATAATAGATGATCAAACGAACTTACCTGTGTGAAGTTCGATCATTATTATACGAAGTGCTTCGTTCGAAGATATATGTTCCCTACCCACCTCACCCCAGGTAAAATTGAGATAACCTTGCAAGAATCTAAAAAGAATGACAGTTCGCGTAAGGACACAGATAACGCACACTAACACTTCTGTTTAGTTTTAGCTCTGAAAATTGCGTACAGTTGCCGAGTGACTCGAGAAAGCTGCATGGTAAATATATCTTCGAACGAAGCACTTCGTATAATAATGATCGAACTTCACACAGGTAAGTTCGTTTGATCATCTATTATTGTCGTCTGACTGACTTTTGCTGTTATCTTGTAGATAATGCATGGTTTAACGTGCAATACAATAGGTACATCCTTCTCTTTTGAATGCAAAAACCAGTATCTTCATACAATAAATGTGGTACCATTAATAGAATAACAAAATAGTGTTTTCACAGCCGAATCTGAAATGAAAGGTGCATATTTTTGCCTAGTGATTTATGTATGCATACATGTCGGTACGTTTGTATTATATACTGCAAAACATCTACTGCGTCACCGCTTCGACCGGTTCTGTGCTTTAATCGCATCACAGAGAGCCAACTTTTGCGTCACAATTGTATGTCGTACGATCATTACCACAAGACCATACCGTCGCCGAGGACCACAACATATCCATCCAACACGTCATTTCCTGAATCGCAGCGCGGATCAGATGGTAGTCGTAGAGCGCAGGACATTGGACCATTTATTTTGGTAACTGTTGAAGATAGAGAGGACTCACCGATTTCAGTTTTAATGTCGGAATATAAATACGAGTATGAATGTATACTACACTGACGATAAAGCGACAAGGCTTGACAGTGCTATCGACACTCAATATTATTATTTATATTTAGGTCATACTGTGTTTTGGACATAAACCACGAATTAAATGTTTAGTACATAAATCAATTGTTATGATTAAAACCTTTTTGATACAATGCTGAGTTGCTGACTTAAGTCAGAATTGTATCAAAAAGCAATGTATCATACGATTAGTTTTGTACAAAAACTACTTAAAATGATGTTTTTTGAAGACATGTCAGCCATTTAATGATTACCACCTTGAAATAGCGTTTGACACAATTGACAAAACAAAATTATGCTTCTATGCCAAGGTCACCTTATCGAGTACGAGTCAGCAGCAAATTAGTGTCAGTTGTCGGAAACTGGTCAAGTAGAGAGATAACGACCACTTATAGAATATCTATTGGTGCAGTAATAGGGGCAGAATACAAACGCGGAACGACGCTTTATGCACTCCTTAACATCACTGTAACGAATAAACTAGTTGTTGTCTACGATTTCGTTCGCGTAGAAGATTTCACCACGGGAATCGTACTTGCTCACAGCATAAAAAAGTTGCATATGTGAAATTTAGTGGTGGGCCCGACTTCGAGGCCCATCAGGCACATTAAGGTCAGTCGGGGCAAGTGCGCCGACGGGGTAAGCGCACCTACCATAAAAATATTGAAAACTACCGATATAATACAACTAACGACATTTTACATCCATGCAACATACTCAAACACAGTCCCATTTCACAATCGTAGATGCCTCTGTTCACTATTACTTGATGTATCCACTATTTTAGTTTTAGTGTCATTTAAACCTGTTACCAGAGATGAGGTCGTGTTATTTATCCCCTTAAATCTTCAAATATTTTGTGTTGCGGCAAACCAATGAAGCGAGTACAAAAATAAGTTGTTTTTCTTTAAATCTATGGCTGTATTTTAGTCCTAGGTAGTGAAATTAATATTTTTTTATAAAATCTAAAATCGTACCCTCAAAATAATCAAGTGAGGCAAGTGCGCCTACGTTTTTAGTAGTATGGCGCACTTCCCCCGAGCCAGAAGTCGTCAACTTTTATGATTCAGTTATTTTATTAATATAATCGAATATAAGCGATAATCGAAGACTAGCTACTTTTGAAAACTATCGATCCGGCTGTTATCATTCAACATCAGTCTTTAAGTCATGTCAAAGGCCTTTGACCTTCCTGAACAACTCTGACACTAGGTTGCCCACAGATCTCTCGACTAGAAAAAGTAGTTGGATAGTTACTACAAATGGTCGTAAAATAATTATCTTTTACAGATGGTTCATACTTATCAAAGAAAAACCGATAAACCTTCTTGTGGTCTAGATAAACTTTATGTCAGGCAGTTGACGCTGTCCGATCAGGCCTATCTGGATATGAAGCAGCTAAAACTTATGGTATACCTCGTAAAACAATCATGGATCATGTAACAAGTCGAAGGGGCTAAAATTTTTTCACACAAGGTAGACCACCAGCCTTGTCAGCCGAAATTGAAATAGACTTAGCTAATTATTTACATATGATGGAAAGGCATAAAGGAAAAATTGTTACCTACTCTTGTAATTTTACGTAATGCATAAAATTTGCTGATTTGATTAATTAAAGATATCTATTATTCTAGCCAAACATTTTTATTTAAATATAGCAGTTATTTACCTTTTTAAAAAGAACAGAATTTAAGGTTTATTACCTGATTACTAGTCTATGGCGCACTTGCCCCAAATTTGTTATGGAAGCTGCTAAGGGCACTCCCTGTAGAGTACGGGCCTCGGCATAGCGGGGTCATTGGGGGAGGGCAGCAAAGGGACAGGCTGGGTCATATTATTATTTAAGGGAATATTTATTGCTACTGGCTCAGCATCGCGGGCTGGCTCGTTTGGCAAAGGTCGGGGAGGATTTCCGTTACAAGTACGCGGACGTCGCGATGGGCCTCGTCGGCGAGGCCAGAATACGGAACGCGTTTTGTGTTTGTGTTTTCTAAGAGTGCTAGTTTCCCTACTGCTCTCTTGTCGGATGGTCACATTACTTTGTGTAACTTATTTCATCACCACTGCTCTAAAATCGGTGAAGGAAAACATCGTGAGCAAACCGGTATGTCCTAACTCCTAGGACTAAAAGTTCGAAGGCACAAACCGGTATGTCCTAGGACTAAAAGTTCGAAGGCATGCGACCCACCAACCCGCATTGGGCCCGGGTGGTGGATTATGTATGGCCCATTCCCTCTCTTAGAGAGGAGGCCTGTGTCCCTGCAGTGGGAACGTAATAGGCTGAATTATTATATACAAAAATCCATACATAGATCTAAAATTTCACATTTATAATACTTATTATTACTAATTACTACAGATAAATTCCAACATTAAACTTATAAATTGCGCGCATACGGATTCTATGACTGGAATATGTATGTATGTGTATATTTTTGTGTACATTACAAAGCTCCACATAGAACGTACGGCCGTGCGCGCACTGCCTTGCGGTGGCCGCAATTCCGGTAGTTCTACCGCACCGGTAGACTGACCGCAGTGCGCGCACTTCTATGACACTCCATACTTCACCCAAAACGCAAGGCAGTGCGCGCACGGCCTTAGGCCGTGCGCGCACTGCGTTGCCTTTTGGAAACGCAAAATCTGTGAAGTATGGAGTGTCATAGAAGTGCGCGCACTGCGGTGGAATAAACGCGTGCGGTAGAGTCACCGGTGGCCCCTCGCTGCAAAATTGCGGTGAGTCTACCGCAAATATTTTGTATCGCATAGGAATGTATGTAGTACCGCGCACTGCGGTGAAACAAACGCACGTTTTGTCTGATAATGTTGCCATACATACAGATTTCTTTGTATTTATACATATTTTTGATGTGTGATACAGATTAGCACTCGATACAGATTTTTATCTAAATTTCACACTGTATTGATAGATAGACAACCTTTGGAAGGGCAAAATTAGTGTACTTACTACTCATAAAAATAGAGAAAAAAATTAGTAGTAAAATATATATGCAGATAACTGTTACAACTAAAACAGAACTTAGCAAAATAAATTACCTAGATACCGCATTTATTACGTTACACACACCGTTGAACAGAACAGAATGATTGAACATTATTCTTTAAACATATTAAACCCATACATGACATCTATACAGACGACATATTGACCGTTGAACGAATCTATTCTTTATGGTTATTTTTTATATTTTTATAAACAACATTAATTTAAATACCTACTCTAATTATTTTAATTTATTATTTTAATTAATTTTCGTAGTACATTATTTTAACATAGGCTGGTGTCTATTGACGTAGTACTTGTAATGTAAGAGCTTGAAATCGTTTTTTTGGCAGCATCATCACAAAATATATGGAATTTTCTCTGTAATACAAATAATTAGAATGTTTAAAATAACGTTGTTTATAAAAAAATAAAAAATAACTATAAAGAATAGAATCATACAATGGTGTGTGTAACGTAATAAATGCGGTATCTAGATAATTTATTTTGCTAAGTTCTGTCTTTAGTTGTACCAGTTAATTTTATCAATACAGTGTGAAATTTGTATAAAAATCTGTATCGAGTGCTAATCTGAATCACACATCGAAAATATGTATAAATACGAAGAAATCTGTATGTATGGCAACATTGTCAGACAAAAGGTGCGTTTTTCTCACCGCAGTGCGCGCACCTGAGATTGCGGTCATTCTACCGGTGCGGTAGAACTACCGCAATTGCGGCCACCGCAAGGCAGTGCGCGCACGGCCTAGAACTTTTGTGTGCTGGCCGTTAAATACGTCAAATTAATGTAGATATTTTGTCATGTCGTGGCGCGGGATATAAAAATTATGCGAATCGGTCTCTACTCTCTACGTCACACTCATATCGCAACGAGTTTTGTAGCTAATCTACGTTACAAAGCACCACAACACAACACAAAAATGTGAACCCGACTTTCGTGATTCATTGTATTTTCAATCTTGGCTTCATTATTGAACAGATGGCAACCAGTTGTATTCTTATTACAGCTATGCCCGTATTTATGGAATAAACAAAATAGTTTTGGTCAGCAGATTCTTACTTAGTTTGTAATTCAAGGGGATAATTAAGCGAGTTACGTCGTGTTAATGAGCTTCTAATACCTATAATCTTAAATCAGGTTGGTAACTTAACCGCTGCGTTATATAATCCTACTATCCTATCCTACTAATATTATAAATCCTACGAATCCTACTAATATCCTACTATCCTACTAATTCCTACTATCCTACTAATCCTACTATCCTACTAATCCTACTATCCTACTAATATTATAAATGCGAAAGTTTGTGAGGATGGATGGATGTTTGTTACTCTTTCACGCAAAAACTACTGAACGGATCTGAATGAAATTTGGTAAGTATATAGTTGGCAGCCTGGAATAACACATAGGCTACTTTTTATCCCGAAATTCCCACGGGATCGGGATTTGCGCGGGAAAACCTTCCCACGCGTACGAAGTCGCGGGTAGAAGCTAGTAACATCATAAAATGGAATTTTTAAATTATTCATAACTAACAAATGTTGAGCTTTTTAAGACCTGACTGATGACTCAGACCTGGAATTTTGCTGCTACAGAAACATGATATTTATGAATATAGACTGTGTTTCAATTAAATTAAAAACTAATGAGACCTATTACATCTAAATGTGTTATTTTAGATATTTTTGAGTGAAGGGTAATACAATGTAAATGAGTTGATATTTGTCTGGCAGTCAAATATGCAATTTTTTAGCAAACCTACACTTAAATATCTATAAATTGAAAATCAAACTCATTATTTAGATTACTGCACAAACATTAGTTCCCATATGTCTTCGACAGTTTTTATTCTGCATGTCATATCAAGCAGGAACATAATTTATATAGAAAATTGCATTAATAACATAAAGAGAAAGAGTTAAAAATACCCAAAGCTAGATTTTGAAACAAATGGAACCTATAGGAAACAAATAGCTCCATCGAGCCTTGGGGGAGGAAAGTTGCTCGCGTCCGTAGGACCTACCATCTTTTATTTGATCCACCCTACACGTCTCCCCTGGGTGGTGCCAAACGAGCGACAACGCCGAGTCTCGGGCGGCTGTTATTTATCCCGACTCATCTTGCCTAACAAGTAAGACTTGCTGGGGGTAGGAAATGACCTTCACAACCCGCAACTCCATGGTCAAATTTTGGAATCGGGGGCATTGGCTTCACCGCCCGTGTCACGAGGTAGAAAGCCTCTCTAAAAATTCACCCTAATCCTAAGGTGGGAAACGCGCCGACAGGATGTATGGCTTGCAGGTAGCAAGTTGATAGCGCCAACCTCAACGGACCCGGCTAACGTTGTTGAATAGAGCCTTCTTGGGGGAATAGGCGTCACCCCTAAAGTGACTTCTTTTATCGTCCTATACTCGTGGGAACAGAATGAATGAAACTAATAAAACTCCTAATAACACTAAAAATATGATCCAACAACAATTGAACAAAAGCTTGTTCATCAGAAATCGTAGCAACAGTCTACCATCAGTCGCGGCAAGTACAACTAGCGACAAACAAAGTGAAAACGAGAAAACGGATTCCACATGTGGAGCAGAGAACTCGTTAGCTCCGTGGCAAAACGACAAAGTACCTCCTAAAAGGCAAAAAAGAAAGGAAACAAGTCCAATACACATGGATAATACAAAGAAATCCAAAAACGTTTCAACCTTTACTGTGCCTACGCACAATAAATTTGATATCCTTAACAGCGAGGAAACGGAAGAACCTGTTAAAGTTACAGAGTATGTACCCAAGCCAGAACCAATCTTCGTGACAGGTGTCTTGGATATTACAGCGTTAAAAGCTACTGTAAATAAAATAGTTGATAACAAATCATATATAATGACAACCCTAAGATCTGGTCATATCATCAAGTTAATGCCTAATGATATAAGCACGTACAAAGCTATCCGAGAACAGTTCATAACAAACAACATAGCACACTATACTTACCAATTAAAAAGTGAAAGAGCATATAGAGTTGTATTAAGAGGGCTACATTATTCCGAAGATACTTCTCTAATTAAACAGGAATTAAAAGAACAAGGACATGAGGTTAGACAAATAGTAAATGTTCTACACAGGTCCACCAAAGAAGCGCTACCCCTATTCTTTGTGGACCTAGAACCAAATAAGAACAATAAAGAAATATTTAAATTAAGGTATCTAAGCCATATGAAAGTGACATTTGAAGCACCCTATAAGAAAAAAGAAATAATGCAATGTAAAAGATGTCAGAGGTTTGGGCATACCAAAAATCAGTGCTATAGACCATTCCGATGTGTGAAGTGTGGCAATGATTATTCTACCTCTTTATGCACCAAAACACCAGATTCACATGCTACATGTGCAAATTGCCAAGAAAACCATCCAGCAAGCTATAAAGGTTGCACAAAATATAAACAATATAAGGAAAGAATACTTAAAACCAAACCAAAGATAAAAGAAAATCCAACTCATCCTTCAAAAGCGACCAAAGAAACAGAAGAAACAACAAAACCAAATCTGAGACAAAACAACCACAAAGACAGTAGAAGCTACGCAGATGTGACAAATAATCGACCAGTCCAGTACCTACCCGAACTAGAAAATTATTCAGACAGATTAGAACTAATGTTCGCCAAATTCCAACAAATCATGATTAACATGATGGATAAAATGATGGATCGTATGATCCAGCTAGTTTCAAGTCTCGTAACAAAATGATTAACACTCTCCGGGTAGTTACCTGGAACGCCAATGGCTTGACGGAACGTCGTCAAGAACTTCAAACATTCCTGCAACTAGAAAAAATTGACATAGCATTAATTTCTGAAACAAGATTCACTGAAAAATCTCACTTTAACATACAAAGTTACTCGGTGTATAGAACTAACCACCCGTCTGGTAATAGCCACGGTGGAACCGCAGTAATTATAAAAAATAATATAAAACATTACGAACTGGAGAAATGCTACACAGATAAAATACAAGCTACGTCAATAAAAGTAGTTGTTAATGAAAAAGTAGAGACAGCCTTTTCTGCGGTTTATTGTCCACCCAGACACAAGATATGTAAAAATGATTACAATAAGTACCTCTCTTCCCTTGGCTCCAGATTTATTTGCGGAGGGGATTGGAACGCAAAACACACTTATTGGGGCTCAAGATTAATCACATATCGTGGAAGACAACTGTATAACACAATAAAGGACTTAAAACTCGAGTGCATGACTTCACGGGAACCAACATACTGGCCAACAGATCGAAATAAAATTCCAGACCTGCTTGATTTCTACATTACGAAAAACATTAGTCAGAACTACATGACTATCCAAACCTGCACAGATCTATCTTCCGATCACACACCAGTCATATTGAATGTAAGTACGACAGTATTGCTGATGCAACCAGAAAAAAGAGTTTACAACAAGGGTACTAACTGGAAGACGTACCAAAACAAAATCACAACAGAGCTCAAACTGAATAACCCATTAAAAACGGTTGAAGACATAGAAGATGCTATTGGAAACCTCAATAAAACAATACACGAAGCAGCTACTATCTCTACAAAAGTGCGAAAAAAGTTACCTCAAACACTCAACGAATATCCTAAAACTATCAAAGACAAAATAATGGAACGTCGTAACCTCAGAAAGGAATGGCATAGAACTAGATATCCCGCAGACAAAACAGCATTCAACAGATCGTCAAACGAATTAAAAGAACTCATCAAAAGTTTTACCAACAATAACCTCCAAGCATTTCTCTCTAACTTAACTCCAAGTTCAGATACCAATTACTCACTATGGAAGGCAACACAGAAACTGAAGCGTCCCAGTAACCAGATCCCTTCCATCAAGAAAAATAATGGAGATTGGGCAAGATCAGACAAAGAAAAGGTTTCAATCTTCGCTGAATACTTAAGCAAATTATTTCAACCATTTCCTGAATTGAAACCTGAACATACTGCTGATATACAAAAATATCTGGAAAGTACAGAACAGATGTGCCTCCCGGTAAAATTTACGACCCCTACCGAAGTAGCAAGGGAAATAAAACTCCTCAAGGATGGAAAATCACCGGGATACGATGGTATAGACAGCGTTCTTTTGAAAAATCTGCCTAAAAAGGGTGTAGTAGCAGTCGTCAACATTATCAATGCCTGTCTTAGACTTAACCACTTTCCAGGACAATGGAAGATAGCGCAAGTAATAATGTTACCTAAGCCCAACAAAGCACCTAATGAAGTCACTTCGTACCGACCTATAAGCCTTTTACCACTAATAGGCAAACTATTCGAGAAGATCATACTGAATAGAATGAGGCCATACCTTGATGATATCATTCCCAACCATCAATTTGGCTTCCGAGAAAATCACAGAACGATTGAGCAAGTACACCGCATCGTCGACGTTATAAGTAGATCGTTAGAGGAAAAGAAGTATTGTTCTGCAGTCTTTTTGGATATCAGCCAGGCCTTTGATAAAGTATGGCATGAGGGTTTGTTATATAAAATCAAGAAGATGCTCCCTCACTCTTTTCTTCATATTATCAAGTCCTATCTAAGTAAACGATGTTTTGAAGTAAAATTTCACGAAGAACTTTCCGACTTGTATGAGATCAAATCAGGAGTACCGCAGGGAAGCATACTCGGCCCGGTTCTATACATTATATTTACTGCTGACCTACCAACAACAGACAAGACTTCGGTCGCAACGTATGCCGATGATACAGCATTGTTATCCACACACACAAACCCAGTAACTGCATCAGAAAATCTACAACACCATCTCAACAAAATAGAAGAATGGCTTGTACTTTGGAGAATCCACGCCAATCAAAGCAAGTCAATACACGTAACTTTTACTCTCAGGAGAGATACGTGTCCGCCAGTTACACTCAACAATGAAGAACTCCCGCAAGATGACAATGCCAAATACTTGGGCATGCATTTGGACAGAAGGCTGACATGGCAAAAACATATATGGACAAAGAGAAAGCAATTAGATTTAAAATTACGTAGTATGTACTGGTTAATAGGACGCCACTCACAAATGACCACACACAGCAAATTGACAATATACAAAGCCATCCTAAAACCAATTTGGACCTATGGTATCCAGCTCTGGGGTACAGCCAGCAACAGTAATATAGAGATACTAGAAAGGTTTCAAACAAAAACACTGAGAGCCATCTTTAACATTCCATTTTATATCAGTAATAAACTAATTTATCTTGACATAAAACTACCAACTGTTAAACAGGAGATAACAAAATATAGCAGCGCATATCAAAAAAAGGCTCTCTAAGCATAAAAACGAGCTTGCTCTCAGACTAACTGGAGATCAAAGCCTTCAATACAAAAGACTAAAAAGACACAGTGTTCCAACTCTACAAGATAGATTTACCAGGATGGAATGAGCCACCCCCTTGAGAAGTGTCTCTCCAAGCTAAAAACCACAAACAGATAATAGTATCAGACAAATCAGTGGCTTATTGTTGTGAACAACAGATTGCCGTGTTGCAGAAAGAGAAAAAAAAAAAAATAATAATCGAGCCTTGGCTAGTTTCTTACAGGATGTTTTTGGTGGGATTTCACTTCTTTTCACCTTTCATTATTAGGTTTTCTTATTAGACATTGCTTTTTTTATCTCGACTTTGCCCCACATCAAATTCCAGTTTTATATACATCAATAGAAGGGGCTCATTACCCATGGGTGCTATTTTGATGATCAATGAGTTAGTGAGTATCGAATTAGCACTACTTTGCTTTTGCATAATTTAGAAAATAAATAAGTTATGAACATGAAATTTTGTGTTTTAAGTGTGTGTTTATAGCTTATTAGATGACGATAATTTCAGCGTTCTAAACCTATCCAGAGGTCCTCAAATAGAGGCATGAAAATACGCCGAAATGGTCACAGAAAAGGATGGTATGGCAGTGTTTGCTTCGCGCTCGACTTGTCGGGGGCACTGCCGTGCCCCCTAATTCAAACTTGAGACGTGTTTTCCAGTTCTAAGTTTAGAGTCAAGGTCATTATGATTTAGAGTACAAATAAAAATAGACCAAAACTGATCATCAGTTGTTAGTTCAGTCATGTGATAAAGACATAGTAATGGACTGAAATTATTGCAAGTTCACTAGCACAGAATGACGAACTTTACATATTTACTGGGTACAATATGGGCTTAGGTTGCTGTATTTATTGTGGTTTTATGTGGGCCTAAATACATACAGTGTAAAAAACCCTGATATAGAGATGGAAACGAATGTGTCCTTTCCAGTCAAGGGAAGGGAAAGAGAAAACGACAATAGTAACAGAATGGTAGCTGTGTGACAGTTACAGTATCAAAGATAGAACAACCATTCAAATGTTGGAAAGAGAACATAGAAAAGAAGGTCCAGAATGAATGAATGAATGAATATTTATTGAATCAAACTAACTTACTTACATTACACAGTATAGGAAACAACTTATGTACATATATGTGAACTAAACTTGGTGAACACTGGTACCAAAAGTAAGATTTAACTTGAGTTTTAGGTACCAGAATGGAGTTATATTGCAAAAGACAAGACAAAATGCAAAGCATTACAGTAGGCCTTTGTCAAAGAACAAGCTATTGACAATAAACTAGCTGGTAATCATATTTTGTTATAGTAAGAATATGTTTAATTGAACCTAAGTTTTTTTTGTTTGTAGGCCTACATTTGACCACCATCTGGCCTGATGGCAAGCGATGATGTGGTCAAAGATGAAGCATGTTTACCTAGAAGTAACCTATTCACTCTTGACTTAAAGAAAGTTAAGAAACTTAGGCCGTGCGCGCACTGCGTTGCGTTTTGGAAACGCAAAATCTGTGAAGTATGGAGTGTCATAGAAGTGCGCGCACTGCGGTGGAATAAACGCATGCGGTAGAGTCACCGGTGGCCCCTCGCTGCAAAATTGCGGTGAGTCTACCGCAAATATTTTGTATCGCATAGGAATGTATGTAGTACCGCGCACTGCGGTGAAACAAACGCACGTTTTGTCCGATAATGTTGCCATACATACAGATTTCTTTGTATTTATACATATTTTTGATGTGTGATACAGATTAGCTCTCGATACAGATTTTTATCTAAATTTCACACTGTATTGATAGACAAACTTTAAAGTGGGGAGGGCAAAATTAGTGTACTTACTACTCATAAAAAAGGGAGAAAAAAAAATATTTGTAAAATATATACCTATGCAGATAACTGTTACAACTAAAACAGAACTTTTTTTTTTTTTTTTTTTTTTAACGTGGTAAAATTATCAAATAAGTCCTCCCACTCCGGGCAGGGTGGGAGGGACTGTCAGACTTTTACTGACTAAAATCCACGGTGTTCCTTCAATAGCCCTTTACGTACCGGGGCCACGGTAACGGGATGAGTCCCACGACCCCGGCAGGCTTCGGCCCTCTGCAGAGGGGGCCTCGTCATGCTGCTGACGCTCTTTGAGGCGCGCGTGGAACACGACGCGCCGTCGACCCGGGCATGGTCCATGGTCGGACAGCGAGTTGCCCTTTACTCGCTGTCCGCATGCCCGCGCCTACGGTGGCCGGAGATCGTCGGCCGACGTCCGACGCCGTGGGCGTCTACCACTGCGGCTGGGCTGGAGGGAGGACGCCATCCTCTCCCTCGCGCGGCCCGCCTCCTCCTTCGGAAGCATGACTGCTTCGCAGAAGGAGGCGACCGCTTCCCACTCCCTCTCGCCCCGCAGCATGGCCTCGACCAAGGCCGGGCGCGAGAGGCCTCCGCCTATTGTCGCCGTGAGGACACGTCGGTGCTCTGCCCAAGCTGGGCAGTCCTGCACCGTGTGCTCGACTGTGTCCTCAGGGCGACCCTCGCAGTGGTGACACCCAGGCGTTTCCTCCTTTCCCATCAGACACAGGTACCTCCCGAAACTTCCGTGTCCGGTGAGGACCTGCGTCATGCGGTAGGTCAGGACGCCGTGACGCCGATCTAGCCACTCCTCAAAGAAGGGTCTTACCGCCGCAATTGCGGCGTGCCCGGCCGTCGGTTGCGACAGTCGTTCCCTCCATACTGCCCTGAGATCGCGCCGGAGCTCTTCCCGCCGTGCCTCGACTTCTCGAGGCAGCGGGGATACGCCCCGGCGCTGCGCCTCCACGCGCCATTCATAGACGCGCTGGAGGGCAGTCGCCTCCAGATCCCAGGGCAGCAATCCGGCAAGGAGGTTGGCCGATTCGCCGGCGATCGTGCGGTATCCCCGGATCATTCGGATAGCCATGACCCTCTGGCATGCGACCAACTTTAGCGGTCGCGTCCGGATGCACAGGGCCCACACTGGGGACCCGTAGAGGGCCATGGACCGCACGACGCCGGCGTACAGCCTTCGGCAGGAGGCGTTTGGCCCGCTGAGATTAGGCAGGAGTCGCCTGAAGGCGGCTGCTGCCCGGTTCAGCTTTGGGGCCAAACTCAGAAAGTGCTCCCTGAAGTTCCACCGGCTGTCGAGGACGAGTCCCAGGTACTTCATCGTCCTCCCGACGCCGATGCGAACCCCCTCCACCGTTATGTGGGACTCGGACCGTGGCGCGTTCCGACCGCCATGAAAGCACATGGCCTCGGTCTTGTGCAGCGCCACGTCGAGTCCCAACTGCCGGATCCTATGAACGACTGTCGCAACCGCTTGCGTCGCCAGGTCGGCCGCCGCCTGGTGCGACTCTCCCTGCGCCAGGACGAGCGTGTCGTCAGCGTAACATACTACGCTGACGCCGTCAGGGAGGTCGCCGCGCAGCACCCAGTCGTATCCGATGTTCCACAGGGGCGGCCCCAAGACCGATCCCTGTGGGACACCGCACGACATCTCTCGCCGGTTCCACTCTCCCCGGTGACCGGGGTAGATGACGGCTCTGTCCGTCAGGTAGTCCTCGACTATGCGACGGAGGTAGGTCGGCACCCGGTGATACCGGAGTGCCTCCCTGATGCAACTCCAGGGCAGGGTGTTAAAGGCGTTGGTGATGTCCAAAGACACCGCCAAGACGACTCTGCCCCGGGATACCGCGTCCCCCGTCGTGAGGGCTCTCACGCGCATGATGGCATCCACCGTCGAGCGCCCCCTGCGGAAGCCAAACTGGCACTCCGCAAGATCCGGGCCCACCCGATTCAGGTGCCCGAAGAGGCGGTCTGCAATTACTCTTTCCAAGAGCTTGCCCGCCTCGTCGAGCAGCACGATGGGCCGGAATGCGGACGGAGAGTCCGCAGGGCGCCCGGCTTTCTGGATCAGGACCAGCTTTCCCGTCTTCCAGCGAAGCGGAAACTGGCCCCTCTCCAGGCATGCGCTAAAGAGCCCCCCTAGTCGAGGCCCGAGAGTCTCCGAGGCCAGGACCCACGCTTTCCCTGGCAAGCCGTCGGGTCCTGGGGCGGTATTTTTGGCCTTGAGCCGTTGTACCGCCACTCTCAAGTCTACCTCGGTCACCTCTGGAGCGTCGTAGACGTCGTCGTCGCTGTGGTCCGCGTTTGCGCCAGCTTCAGGTTCCGTCGGAGGCGGAGCCATGGGCGGGGGAGCGTGCTCCCCTCGCGATGGGAACAGGGCGCTCACCACGTCCTCCAAGAACTGAGGCTGGAGACTCTGCGTCAACGGGGGAGCCCAGGGGCGGAGCTTTTCTCGCACCCACTTGTAGGGGCGGCCCCATGGGTCCCCGTCCAGAGTCGCCAGCATCTCCTCCAGGGCCAGTTCCTTGGCCCGCCAGATCTCGTCTCGGAGGACGGCCTTCGCTGCCCTGTAGCCCTCGTACAGCTCCGCCTCTACAGTCGCCGCATCCGGAGGTCGGGTGCGGCGCCTGCGGAACCTGGTGTACCGGCGTCGCGCCGCAACGCACGCTTCGCGCAGCGCTGCTAGCTCGCTCGACCACCAGTACAGCTGACGCCGGGCGCGTCCTTGCCGGACCCGGGGCATGGCCACGTCGCAGATCTCCGACATGGCCTCCCGGAACCACTCCGCCTCGTCGTTTATGTCGGCAGGCCTGTCCGGGGGTGACCCCCAGGCCTGCACGATCGAGGCTTCCAGGAATAGCTCCCGGTCCATCTGCTTCAGCGCCCATCGCGGACCACTCAGGTCCCGTCGGACCGGCGCGTCTGGGGTCTGGGCGGAGACGTCGAACCGGATATACCGGTGGTCGGAATAGGTCTCCACCTCCTCCACAACGCGCCAGTCGGTGACGCGCGGTGACAGGCTGGGGGTGGCGAACGTAACGTCCACCACCGACTCGCCCGTAAACCGCACGCACGTGGGGACAGAACCCCAGTTCTCGATCACCAGGCCCTGCGCACGGGCCCAGTGCTCAAGCATCCTGCCCCGCCTATAGTCCGTGGACCGGGAACCCCAAGCCGGACTCTTGGCGTTGAAGTCCCCGAGGACGAGGGCGGGGAGGGAACCGAGGGCGACGACGACGTCTCCCAGCTCCGTTAGGGAGTTCTGGAACTCGGCGAGAGTTCGGTTCGGGGAGAAATAAACGCCTACCACAGCGATCTCTCCGAACCGTGCTGCGACGATCCCACGCCCTCTCTTGACGCGATCGAGGGGCGGGGTACCGGCGGCGGCCGACGAAACGAGGGTCACCGAGCCGTCCAAGTCCGCCACCCAGTCGCTCCTGGGCAGGACAAAATACGGCTCGGCGACCACGGCGACGTTGATCAACCACTGCGCCATGCTCTGGAGCAAAAGTTCCTGAGCAGCGGCGCAGTGGTTGATGTTCGCCTGGAGGAAGCGCAATGGGGCCATTAATCGGGATCCATTGCAGCCTCCTCCAGGGCCCCTCGCGGGGGTTCAGCCACGACGGCGACGGCGGCGGCAGTAGCGACGGCGGCGGCGGCGGCGGCGGTGGCGGTGACGACGGCGGCAGAGGGCCTACCTCTGCGCCTGGCTTTGGTGGGTGGGGCGCAGGACTTGCCCCCAGCCCGGTGATCGGCTGGCTTGCCAACCGCCTCACATGCGAAGCAGTGAGGCGGGGCGGAGCACGAGCCGGCCTTGTGACCGGGCTGACCGCAGCGGAAGCACCTATCGCTGCGGTCTACCTCCGAGGTGCACACGCATGCCGCATGGTTGCCCACTTGGCAGCGGAAGCACCTCAGGGGTCTGGGGTCCAGGACTTTCACCTGCGCAGACACCCAACCAACCAGGAGCCTTCGGCCCTCCTGGATCTTTTTGGCCGCCGGGACGGGGCAGCTAACCGTAATGGTTTGCGTCCCCGTGAAGCCAGGACGCAGGGCGCCCGCCCTCACCTGATCGGGAGGGCACCCCCCAGTCCTGGCTACGGCGGCCACCACTTCCTCGGCCGTCACGGAGTCATCCAGACCCAATATGCGCATGTCTGCGCGCTTGGTGGGTCTGGAGACTCGGGCCTCCTCCGCATTTAAGGACGCTCTGAGCCGTTCGGCCAGAGCGTCAGCGGCAGGGCCACTGGCCGCGCCGGGGATCTCCAGCATCCGAGCCCCCGTCGCAGTGACCCGGTGACGGAGGCCGCCGACGATGCCGAGCTCCGTGATGTCAATCGCCATCCGCGCCTTCGCCAGCACGTCACGGTACGACACGCCCCTCTTCACCGCGTCCGGCTGCAGTGTGATCACTACAGCCGCGGTCTTGGGGGCGCGCAATCGCGCCGCGGCGTCTCGCCGCCGCCGTCGCTCCCTTCTCCGCGAGGACCTGGCTGCGCCAGCAGCCTTCCTCTTCTCCCCGGCCACTTGCCAGTCGGCGCCGGCCGGAGGAGTCTTTGGAGGAGGCTGCTGGGACGGCTGGTTCCCGGCCTGGGCCTTCTTCCCTTTGGCCGCCTGTTTCGGCCCCGCAGGTGTCGGGGTCGGAGGCGGCTTTGGTGGGCCCAGTTTGGGCTTGGCCGGGGCCGTCTTCGCCCTCGCAGGAGCCGCCGCCGCTGGGGCCGTCTGCCCAGTGGCCGTCTTTGCCTGAGGCGGCCTCGTCACCGTCCGGGGAGGCTTGGACGCGGTCGCAGCCGCGTACGAAGGCGCCGCCAGCGGGGGTCGCAGCACGCGGCTCTCCAATACGGAGAACCGCTGCTGGAAGGCGGCCAGCTCCTGTCGCACCAGGTCGAGAACCGAGTTCTCCGCTGGTGTGGGCTGGCCTTTCTCCTTTTGGCCCCGCGGCGGCGCATTCCGCTGGCCGTCTCCCCGGATTGCGGCCAGGTCCGCCTTAAGGGCGGCGTTCTCCCTCTGGAGAGCCTCCATGGCGGCAGTCAGGCGGGTGACCTCCGGCCGCAGATCGGACATATCGTCCCTTGCAGCCGGGGCCCCGCCGTAAGTCCGCGCGGCCGCCATGATGGAGGCCATGGCTTCGCTCATCGCATCCTCCTTGCTTCGCCGGTTCCGCTTCCGCGAGATGGTGCGGATGGCAGCTGCCACGGCCTCTTCTAGTTTGGCCTCGCCCGAGGCCAGACCAGTGTTGGGCTCTCCAGAGGGAGGCCCCCTCCCCGAGGTCTTGCCTCGGCCTTTACCCCGCACGCTAGTGGGGATCTTGCGGGCCGAGACAAGCCCCTCCTCCGACGACGACTTGTCCTCGCGGGGGCGCTTGAGGAACTCCTTCCTCCTGTCGGCGCCCCCCTCGTCGCTCCTCACTGCGCTCCCAGAGACTAAGCTCTGGAAGCTCTCGGCGTCCGATGCCGAGTCGGTCTCCGACCCGAGCACCAGCGCCCCCTTCCTCCGCGGAGCGGCGCTCTGCGCTCGCTCAATGTTCGGTGCCGGTGAGGTGGACGTGCTGGACAAGTCCAGCGACTCCACCTCACGGGCACGTGAGCCTCCCTGGCTCAATGCGGCGACTGCCGGGGCAAAGATGGGGTAAAAGCCTTTGGTGTCCCCCCCAGAGTACGACGGGACTGACCGGACGTGTCCGGTGCGGGACTCCCCAGCTGAAGAGCAGCTGGGACCCGCCTGGGTAGCTTTTTCAACGACTTTATTTTCCATGGTTTTTTAACTTTTTTAGAGAGGTGGGTTCCTCTGTCCCTATCTCCCATTTCCCCTCCCCTTGTTCACTTCACAGTTACGTCTAAAGATTAGACGCATACTGGAAGTGAACATTTCCTCCCCCTTGACCCGATCTCTGAGACCGGGCCCCGCGCCGTCTAGAAGCTCGAGCTAGCTGCTCGATCCTCCAGGCGGCGCGCCTTTCCCCCGGTGTGTCCCTCTTGGTCTGGTTTCTCCCTCTGGGCCCGTCCGGCATGAGTGCCTCTACCGGCATGGCCCCAGAGATCATCGAAACACGCAAGCCCCACCACGACGACAACGTGGGGACACAGTTGGTGGGGACTAAAACAGAACTTAGCAAAATAAATTACCTAGATACCGCATTTATTACGTTACACACACCGTTGAACAGAACAGAATGATTGAACATTATTCTTTAAACATTTTAAACATATTAAACCCATACATGACATCTATACAGACGACATATTGACCGTTGAACGAATCTATTCTTTATGGTTATTTTTGTATCTTTTAAAAAACAACGTTAATTTAAATATTCCAATTTATTTTATTTATTATTTGTATTAATTTCCGTAGTACATTATTTTAACATAGGCTGGTGTCTATTGACGTAGTACTTGCAATGTAAGAGCTTGAAATCGTTTTTTTGGCAGCATCATCACAAAATATACGGAATTTTCTCTATAATACAAATACTTAATTAGAATGTTTAAATTAACGTTCTTTATAAAAAATAAAAAATAACTATAAATAATAGAATCATACAATGGTGTGTGTAACGTAATAAATGCGGTATCTAGGTAATTTATTATGCCAAGTTCTGTCTTTAGTTGTACCAGTTAATTTTATCAATACATTGTGAAATTTGTATAAAAATCTGTATCGAGTGCTAATTTGAATCAAACATCGAAAATACGTATAAATACGAAGAAATCTGTATGTATGGCAACATTGTCAGACAAAGGGTGCGTTTGTTTCACCGCAGTGCGCTCACCTGAGATTGCGGTCATTCTACCGGTGCGGTAGAACTACCGCAATTGCGGCCACCGCAAGGCAGTGCGCGCACGGCCTTAAGTTTCAGAAATAAAGGTTTATTTCTTTTTCTATGTAAGCCTCATCACTTACCATCAGGTGAGATGGTGGTCAAACACAAGACTATTATCAATTAAAAAAAAAGTCGAAGCTATTATAACAGCCCAGTGAGCTATGCTTGTATTTGCAGTCTGTGGGAAGCCTTTTATTACATATTAACATCAATCTGTGCCTCCAAAGGTATGACAAAAGCTGTTAATCCCATGTTTAATTCCTAGATCTTTAAAATGATAAATGATCTTAATTTTGCAAACTGGTTATTAAATAACACTTTTACACATAATCTTTTTAGTAAATTTAAACTAGATGAGGCCGGTGTTTCCTAACTGACTACCCTGAGAAGAAACACCGAAACAAACTCTGAGGTCTGTCTCTGTCAAAGTCAATACAATCTATACTGGTTAAATTATATGGAAACCTTGTAGGTTTCAGTCTGAGGTGATCTTTTGAGGATAGATGCTCACGGATTGGAGTGGGCCTGTCCATGCAGTGCAAGCATTTGTCGAATAACGTATAACTAGCTCAACTTAGAACAAAGAGCTTAACAATTTGACAAACATTACCAAGGTAAGGATGTTTGAGTAGGCCGCAAAACACACTCAAAACCAGGCAAACATGTTTAACTTGATATATAGTTGTTTCCTGTAATCAGAAACCAGATAGTGAAAAATTCTTGGGTATAAGCATGCCAAGTTACTCATTATGACAAGGGTTTATTTTAAGAAATTTAATCATTTCAACATCAATTGGTGTTTTCCAGTTTCCGTGATTGTTCATGAGCAAAAGTAAACCTAAATACAAAATAACATTCCTATTTATGTGTTTTCCCATGTTCTCAAAAGTACTTTTATTTGGATGATGAGTAAAGGTTGATTCACACAAATTTAAGTGGCCCAGCTCTTGACGAGAGAGAAGTAGTATATATCTCTCAGGGGCAGCTCAGATTTGTGTGTACCTAAAGCTGCTTTTAATATCAGACACTTTCCTCTACTTGGACTTACTGAACTTGACGATTTTAGTTAGACATAAGCATCTTATAATATATGGCTGTCTCAGCATATACAATATTTTTCACATACATGATATGACAAATAAATATCAACAAGTACATCAAGGTAAATAGGCTCTGACACTGAAGTAAATAAACATTTTTTTTTTTGAGATAAACCTATTCTTATTTGTTTTACTGTTATGGTGTACAATAAAGAAATATATATCTATCTGTCTCAATCATGCTTGATGGTAGGCTATGGATGAGGTCTATGATTGAATGAGTGAGCCCTAAAGATGCCTATTCAAGTGTCACACACACTGTTAATAGTTTTAGTGTGACTTTTGTTGATGTAGCTTAATTATTTCAGATTTAAAAGCTTTTCTTACACGATAACTTCCTATAAACAAATATATTTTTTATTTTGGGATATTACAAAACCACCTTAAAAACTTCAAATTCTAGAAATTTACATGCAATCATTTTGTGTTACTATACACAACAGGTAATCAGTCATTCACACCGCCCCTAAGACGACCCACTGACCGGTTATTCATATGTAACTTAATGTTGCTGATGTAACTAATCATGTAATTTGATAGCAAAGAAGTTTTTTAATCAATGTGATTTCAATTGTAAAACATTTGCTAAAACATAGCACTTTAAATGCCTTGAAATCTAAGTTTAGACACTCACCATGGGTAAATATTAAACAGATTTGATGTATTCAGAAAAAAAAATATGTTTTTGTCAAATCTAAAGCTTTTGCTTCATTTTGTTGAATTTCTGCACTTCCAATGTGTATAAACATGATAAGAGAGCTAAAAGCTGTACCTAAACTTCTATTGTTATCACACATAGTAGCTTTGAATGTAATAAATAGACAGTGTGTTCCTAAGCTCGATTATTCCTTTATGTTTCATGAATAATAACCGTTCTAAAGTTTAAACATTATGTTATACTCACTCCTTTCGTCGCGAACTCGTATCCATATTTCAATACAGGTTTAATTTCTCTTATAATTGGTATGATGTTATTTAATCACGGCACAGTCAAAAACTTGTTGAGCACTATGGTTGGCTGTACTTGTACGTTCAAAACAAAGCAAACAAAGTGAATGCAACTCAACTGCACAATGGCTCACGTTCCTTTCTGTCAATCCCAAAATGTATCAGGTTTTGAAATAATTTATTGCATATTTATAGCATAGCAAAAATTTTGTTCTCATTACATTACAAGGAGCAAACAAAGAGAGCCATGCTAAAGATTATAATATCGACGAATGACATTTGTCAAATGCATTTATGTAGCTTGAGTTACCAGTGTATAAAACGAATACGTAAAAATAAACCTACTAAAAATAAAGCATATCTAGGTATATTATGTTCTATAATATTAATAACTGATGTTTAAAGTTATTTTTATTAGAGTGTTATTCAAGAAAATATGATGCCTTTGCAATTGCCTCTTGACGACTGAGGTACGAAGGCTGGTAACATTATTCATAACATTTTGTATTTCGGAATCCATATTTTATAGGTGTTATAAATAAAATTTGAATATACCTATTTTTAATTTAATTACTTTCTGTCCCTTTATTTATTAAATCTTAAACAACAACACAATCATTATAATCGTACCCGTCCGCCATCTGTCGGAAACATTGTGAACTACTAAAGTACCTAGATTCAGCAACGTCCTACGTAAATTGCGTTTTTTACTTACTCACTGCTTATTTCACCTCGCCCGAAGTGAGTTCTTGAAATTCAGGTAGTATTTAGCTTAAGCCTTAATTTACATTTGTTATTCATTAATAATTATTGTGGATTATCATGAACGTTATATATGAATAGAACTCCATTCCTCTGTGAACATACATGGACGAAGTGGATTCTCGAAATTCGAGTATCAAAGCAAGATTGGGCTGTATCAATGTATGGATTCCCATCCGATATTTCTTGACTCAGAAAGCACGTTAAGCCGTATGTCGCCAGTCCAGGTATATTTATAGTTCTACGGTAGCGGTATAGATGTCGCTTAATTACAGACTGGCATGGCACTATTCGTACCAAGGAGAGTGATAATATATAAATATATAGCATAGCCGGTAGATAAGTATCGAAGAAAAATAGAAACAAAAAGTTATTTTTATCTGCTTCTTTGATATAATGTGAATGTGGGCACACTGCATACTCTAAAGCCTGCAATACATGTTGGCCGAGCGATGTCGAGTGAAGGCCAATACCAACATGTAGACGGTATCCCACCAAAACATCCTGTAAAAAAATAGCCAAGTTGAACATACTCTATGCACTTTTACTAGTTAATACATCGAAGTCAACGGCCAAGTCACATAAAATCTAACTATATTAATAAGGAAATCGCAGTAAAGATCCTTAGACTTGGCTTCGCTTTGCTTAGAGATTTCATTACTTTTATAGAGAAACAAGCAGCTTAAGCGAGACTTGGCTAATTTTTTACAGGATGTTTTGGTGGGATTTCACTTCTTTTTGTAGAAAGCTATTTTTTACTTGATTAATTTCTTAATTATACAGACTCTAGTTTCATATTCATTTATAAGAAGGGGCTCGTCACATTGAATAACTTTTGTCAAGGCGCATTTCCATAACTCCCATAGTTCAGCTGAGCTCTTAGGGTTCTTCATCAGATACTTCAGACCATCAATTTTTTATACACGTCAGTAGAAGGCACTCGTCACTCTGAATAACTTTTGTTAAGGCGCATTTCCATATCTCTCATAGTTCAGCTGAGCATTTAGGGACTATATATATCAGATACTTCAGACCTTCAATTTTTTAATTTCAAAAGGAAGGGCTAACCACGCTTAATAAACTTTGTGAACATAGCATGTCGATAATTTCAATAGTTTGGCTGGTCTGTTACGGTTTCTACTCAGGGTCGTAAGGTACTCCAGATCTTCCATGATCCTAGTTTTGATAGTTTTCCCTTCATATAGGTACTAAACCCTACCTCTATGCCAAATTTCAGCTCTCTAGGTTTGGGAAATAAAATAAATAAAATGAAATAAATAAATGGAAAGTAGTAGTTCTATTTTGATGATCAGTGAGTCTATATATGTCGAAATAGTACAACTTTGCTTTTGCATAACTTAGGAAATAAACAAGCTACAAACATGACATTTTGTGGTTTAAGTGTGTGCTAGTAGTTTACTAGATAACGATAATTTCAGCGTTCTAAATCTATCCAGAGGTCCCCAAATAGGGGCCTGATAATACGCCGAAATGGTTCCAGAAAAGGATGGTACGGCAGTGTTTGCTTTGCGCTCGACTATGGCGGGGGCATTGCCGTGCCCCCAGATATTTGCCTTGTCTTGCTATCGCTCGGTGTCACTTGCCTAGTTGGCCGAGTGGAGGCCAGCGCCAACGTGTATAGAGCTCATTTGGTGCAACTTGTCTTCGCTCGCCGTTGCTCGTGATCACTTGCCTCACTTCGGATCGGTGTCGGTTTTTGTTCACAAATCAAAGGCGCTCGCCTGCGCTTGGCCAACATGTGGGCAGCTTTACAGACACTCTTCTACATTGGTCGTCTGCATTGGCGTTCGACGAACTTGTCGAACGTGTGGACATTATTTCTTGCCTTGTACCTATTTGCCAACGCTCGCGTTGGCCTACGCTCGGCCAACATGTATTGCAGGCTTAAGAATCGTACTGATATACCTACATTGATTCTATTTCGACACTTTTGAAAGTTCTGTAGCCGAGTGGCAAAAACGGAACCCCTAGAGATTCGTCATGGCAGCCAGTCCGTCCGTTTATCAGAGCCACTTCATTCCGAAATTATTAGGACTGCAGAGTTGAAATTTGGTAAGTAGCTAGATGTTTATTTATTTATTTATTTAAACTTTATGTACAATTGTGTTACATGGGCTAATGCAGCAAGGCATTCTAAACCAGCCAACCTTTGGGTTAAAAAAAACACACTGTGGTAGGTGTACAAGAAAATGGAATGAAATAATATATTTAATACTAATAAATATAATACTAATATATAATAATACTAATAAAATACACATATATGCTAAAATGACAAACTAATAGATACGGTGCTTTATAATATTCTTTCTGAATAAGAGAGCTCATAATAATTATGACGAAGACCAAACTAAGAATAACAGCCCATTAAGTAGTGGTTTTTAATTTTGCGCTTAAAAGAAAATTTTGACTCAGCCTTCTTGATGTCAAGGGGTAGCAAATTCCAGAGTTTAATAGCGTAAGAATTAGATAGAAACCCGGTGCGGTGAGAAGGAATGTGAAGAATTAAGTTTTTGGATGCGCGAAGGTTAAGATTATGAGAACTGCCCAACAAATTAAAATTTTGTTTTAAGTAAACAGGAGCACAAGGATCGTTTATAATAGTGAAGAGCATACAGAGGGATCTGAGGGATCTCCTTTGACGGATAGGCAACCATTTAAGCTGAGAACGGAAGGAAGAAATGTGATCATATCGATACCGGAAATTTCAATTGTCGTAAAGGACATTTTGCCGAAAATGAGTTATATATATATTTGGAATCAGCGCCGCAGGCTCTATCGATTGGTATTTTTGAAAAAATTCTATCTTTAAAAAAAAGCCCCTTACGGCCTGGCTTTCCAACATCTCTAGCGCGATTTTTTTTACTATTTGGGATGTATCGTAAAAATATTTTTCAATAGGGAGCGTAAAGTCATGTTTCAATTATTTAAGAGGTCGTAATCCTCATTTTTGCATTAAACTTTTTATACGACATTATAAATAATAATAATTATAACAAATCAAAAGGTCGTAAACATGTTATTTGATAATCTAAACCCTTACGACCAAATCTATGCTTGTCTTAACTTACGTAATTAGGGCGTAAAGGACGTTTGTTTTATTTATTGTCCTTTACGACACTAATTTTAACAAAAACCCTTTTAAACATAATAATAAGAAATATATGGCAAGCGTAGAAAAGAGAACATGTCATGCACAGAAGTATATTGATGAAGATAAAGCATACGCAAAAGCTTTTATCGAAAGCCTTCCAGCCGTTCCTTCCCATTATTGTCGTAAAAAGAGTTCATATCTGTATTTACCTCAGGAATTTAAAAATGCTACATTCAGGATTTATCTCAAACACTGCCAAAAAGATTCTAAATTACACTTGAGTGAAAAAGTTCTTATTAAAATATTTAACGATGATTACAAATTCGATTTCATACACCAAAAAAAGATAAATGTGCCACATGTACAAAAGCTGAAAATACAGAGTTATTATCAGAAAAAGAAATCAAGGACATGGCTGTTCATCTCGAGGACAAAAAGGCTAGCTACCAAAGATTTATAATTCATCAAAATTTAACTTTCAACGATACGCTCACAGTTAGCTTTGACCTGCAAAAAATGCTTAATACTACTCATGGACAGAGTATGTTGTTATATTACTCTAGGAAATACGCCGTTTATAACTATACACTCTATGAAAGCCAAACCAAAAAAGGACAATGTTTTATATGGGTAGAAAGCGATGGAAAAGGGGTGGCAATGAAATTACTACTTGTATTTATACATTCCTACTAGAAATTGATAAAAATGTCCTGATAAAAATGTTTTACTTTATTGCGACTCTTGCCCGAGGCAGAACAAAAATAAGATAGTTCTCATAGCCCTACACTACTTTTTACAGAATTCCAAAAACGTTGAAGTAGTACAAATCAATTATTTACTACCTGGGCATACTTATATGCCCGTTGATTCAATACATGCAATCATTGAACGCGAGGTTAGATGAATTTATTGTTTGGAGTCCGAGTCAATGGCCGACGTACATAGAATCTGCAAGAAAACGTCCAGAACTATACAAAATTAATGTTTTGGGGTACTCCGATTTTCTCAATTGGGACAGCTTGGTGTCTGAAAAATTTACCAATATTTCTCAAAGACAAATACAGCTAAAATCAATGCGCATTGTCACATTCAAGAAAAAAAAAACGCTAAAAGTATGGATAGAAAATATTCAATGAAAGAAAACGAAGACGTTCAAGTAGTAACATTATATAATGAATATAAAGGAAGAGAATCAAAAGGAAAAGGCAAAGGAAAAAAAAACAAGAAAACAAAACCATGATCTAACAGGTGCCGACAAAGTAGAAG
This sequence comes from Tholera decimalis, assembly GCA_943138885.2. Taxonomy (NCBI): domain Eukaryota; kingdom Metazoa; phylum Arthropoda; class Insecta; order Lepidoptera; family Noctuidae; genus Tholera; species Tholera decimalis. Next base: position 28,688,775 of record OW964563.2, on the reverse strand, counting down.
ATGATACTTCTAATATTGGTATATCAACGCTTTATGACAAACCTAACCCTATACCGGTCGCCAAGTATAACTACACACATCAAAAGTGTCTAGGGATCAACATATATTTTTGCAATAACTTTTCTCCTGATTGATATTAATTAAAATTTTCTTTAAGGATTCATCAAATAAAGTGTTTTCGTTTGTCACAGTAACGATAAACCAAGTCACCTTTGCATTAATAAATAAATTTGCCATTTTCCTAATAAAGGGATTTTTGACATTTGAACCACTAACATTAAAGTTCGAAAAAAAGACTGAAATAACAGTTTTGTTTAAAATTTTAGTGGGTAACTTAAACAATTAATAATCCGTGTTTCTACCGCGAACACTAACAACACAAGAACATCGGTTTGGCATACTCAAAATGAGTTCATCCAAATCACGCTGTGGAATGGCCGCCCATGTTCGTTGCAACAACAAAAAAAGGTCTTCTTGCGACTGGATACCCTCCATATTCGGCAGAGCTCTTCTCTGTAGCATGTCCCATGCATGCTCAATCGGGTTCAAGTCTGGCGACTGAGCAGGCCAGAGCAGGACATTGATGTTAGCTGCGGCGAGAGTCTGTCTTACAACTCTTGCGGTGTGCGGTCGTGCATTATCATGCATTAACTGAAATAAGGGACCGATTTGCACTTGTAGAGGAACGATGACGTTAGATACAATCGTCTCAGCATAAATTTGAGCGTTGAGGTTGCCTCTGATCCAAATCAACTCAGTTCTTCCGCCGATCCAAATACCCGCCCATACCATGATGGTTCCACCACTATAAGGATGGACTTCCTGGCAGGATTTTAATCGCTGTTGGCGTCCAGGGGTTCTCCAGTGTCGTATACGTCTTGTATCCGGTCTCATACCAAAACGAGACTCATCAGAAAAGCACACGAAACGCCATTGTTCTTCTGCCCAATTTCTGTGTTCAAGAGCCCATTGATATCGAATCCTACGATTGTGCATTGCTATAGGTGGTACCCGTAGCGGTCTTCGGGAATGAAGGTTCACTTCATGCAAGCGGTTTCTGACTGTTTGGTCGCTAATTAAGTTCCCTGAAGAGTGATGAAGCCTCACGGCTAACATCATGGCGGTTATTGTTGGAGCTCTTCGAGTTAAGATTTGAATGTATCGGTCTTGTCTCCGTGTGGTGCAGTGATACCGTCCTCCATGGCGCTCAGCCACGGTACCAGTGCTTCGGTAACGTGTCCAAAGTCGACTGATAACACTCTGACTTGTATTCAGAGCTAAAGCCACAGTACGTTGCCGGGAACCAGCTTCTATCATTCCCACGGCTCTGAGCATTTCTTCCCTGCTTAAATGACGTCGCCGCTCCATAATAACGTTGGTTTTAATCAGTAGTAGGGAAACAGTAGCACTAATAATGTCTTCAATGCGTTGTATGTTTTTATAGGGAAAATATTGACAGCTGATTTTCATCTTTTACTCGAATTTGATTAACAGTTCCTGTTTCAAATTATGAAATGCACCAAAAAGGATCCATATAAATTTATAAAATCATAAATTTATTACAAAGCCACATCTCAATCTCAAGAAATCCGCATAAAAATGCTTGATCCCTAGACACTTTTGATGTGTGTATTTAAAGCGTTTATGTACTAACGGAACTATAATATACCAAACCGATTTCATATGGAGTATTTAGATCTACCGTCCTTGGGGACTGTTAAAGACAGTCTTCCTGAAACTGACGAGGAAGACGAATACGACACAAATGATCTCTAAGAGTTTACTGTTTAAGGCCCAGTTTTTTGATAACTCAACCAATTGTTAAATATTCCTGATTGTATCCCTAATCCCTATCCTCAATTGTTAGTCTTACAAATTTAATGGTCTAATAATTAACTATCTAACTTATTTGACCATTTATGAGACTAACAAATGAAGAAACATGGTATTTTACCGTTTGCAAACATTGGTTAAAATATTTAACCATTGGTTGAGTTAACTACGGATCAAAAAGCTAGGCCTAAGTTTCATTACTATAATTTTAACGACTGAAATTTATTGTCATTTAATTAATACTTTAGAATGTCAATTGTTTGAGTTTTGAGCTCTGGTGGGCAAAATTATTATTATTTTGGTTATTTTAACTTTATTATTATGTTGTGTACAATTAATGCAACTCAAACAACAGAACGTACTTACGTTCTGTTGTTTGAGTTGCATTAATTGTGAAAAAAAAAACTAGTTAGTAGATTAGTTTATTTGCTGATTATTCTAAAACTTGAGTTGTTTTTCAGTATCGCAACGATTACTGGCGATTTAAATTTAAAAAAGTTGCATAACATTTTGTTTAAATTATGAATTCCTATTAGAATAACATTTTTGATACTTTTTTTACAAATATTTAAATAATAAATAAAACATAATAAAAATACTTTTTTTCACTTGGTTTTACTACCTGTTGTAGAGGAATTTCTATTTAGAACTTTAGGTTTTTTGTTCCTTTTACCCCCTTAGTCTCTGATTTAATTGACTTGTACTACCCATTGATGATCAAGATTAGTCCTTTACGACTTATCTGACTTTATCATAACCAATTTTTCGTGGTTGTAAAGTACTTCAGTTACATTTTATTGGGCTGTAAAGGACTCTCATTTTCGTCAATAATTAAGTTTGGTTTATTTTGATAATGTATATGGATAGAACACGAAAAAATAGTTAGGGTTTCTTTTGACATCATAAATACCTATTACTTTGTTTGAAAATTTTTCAAGAAAAACACATTTTATTTTTGTTTTTTGGCTCTACTGAAAACTCATGTTTTGTCCTTTACGACAATTGAAATTTCCGGTATCGATATTTTCGATGGCCAAAAATGAAACGAATACAGTTGTTGAGAAGTCGATCCAGTTTGTTAAGAAGTTCTTGGGAAAGATCAGAATAGCAAACATCTGCATAATCAATGATAGGAAGCACAAGTGATTGGACCAATGTGGTTTTAGTGCTACAAGGAAGGAAATGCCTGAATCTATAGAGAGATCGCAGTGTGAATGTTACCCTCTGGCTAACCTATGCAATCTGCTTATTCCAACTTAACCTGTCGTCAATATATAGGCCTAAGTCTTTTACGTGCGGCGAGAGAGGGATGACAGTATTGTTGAAGTTAAGCGGGAGAAGTTGGCTGGTGTCCAAGTTTCGCAGGAAATATGAGCTATCGATCAGGATAGCCTGACACTTACTGATATTGACAGTGACACCAAACCTGCTTGACCAATCACTGATAGCTAGAAGGTCAGCATTCAGCTATGAGATGCAGTTGTCCAGGTTGTAAACGTCAGCTTGCGCGTAGAGCTGTAGGTCATCAGCGTACAAATGGTAAGAGCATTTGAGGATAGTGGTAATAGAGTTTATGAAAAGAGAAAATAAAAGTGGAGAGAGTATGCCGCCTTGTGGGACGCCAGTTTTCAGGGTGCACCACTCAGAAAAAATCTGATCAGCACGAACCGCTTGCTGGCGACCACGAAGATAAGATGAGAACCAATCTTGTGCCAATGAAGATACCCCAATGTGTGACAGAATGGCCAGGAGGATGTCGTGATCAAGGGTATTGAAAGCATTGGAGAAATCAATTAAAACTAATACCGTTAATCTCGAATTCTCCAGACCATTCCTTACATCTTCTGTAACCTTAAGCAAAGCTGTGGCTGTGCTGTGGCCAGGCCGAAAACCTGATTGAAAAGGGGATAACAGATTATTCCCAAACACAAAGGAAGATATTTGCTTAAGAACAACTGCTTCCAGAATCTTAGATAGGAAAGGAAGAATGGAGATAGGTCTGTAGTGATTTAGCAGGCTAGGGTTGGATATTTTTGGGAGAGGGATAAGATAATAATGAGATGTATACTGCCGGAGAAAAGGTTGACACCACTATAAAAAAAAATGAGAAAAAAATTAAAACTCATTATTTTTTAAACTTTTTGAAAAACTGTTTTTATTTTCATGTTGCCCACAAGATTTAAAATTACAAATTACATGAAGTCTTGATGAATACAAACAAAGTTTAAAAAAAATACACAAGAGATTTCATACACATTTTTCATCAAAATAGCCTCCTTTACATTTTATGACCTGTTTAACCAACCTTGGCATGCGAGCAATTAATTAATTTATGGTCTCTTGCGAAATTTTCCTTTAGCATTCTTCTAATGCATTCCACATGGCCTGCTGTGAAGAAGGACATTGGTCCCGAACGTTTCGGTCAAGCTCTTTCCACAAAGCTTTATAGGGTTAAGATCGGGGCTTTGGGGTGGCCATGCGCCATGTCATGATTTTAAATACTTCTTTTGACTGTTTCTTGTCAAAATAGTCCCTACATAATTTTGAACTATGCTTTGGATCATTATTTTGTTGGAAAATAAATCCTTTGCCGATTAACTTCATCCCGGAGGGAATAGCATTTTTCTACAAAATTTCTTTATACTGCTTCTTTTTCATAATTAATTTAATTTGGATCAGATTTCCAGTTCCATAGCCTGAGAAACAACCTCAGACCATAACAGATCCACCACCATGCTTGACAGTCGGGACTACACACTGTGGCATCATCTTTTCTTCGGCGGAACGTCGAACGAAAATTCTACTTTTTGAACCGAATATGTCAAAGAAGATGGATCAAAATTACTCCGCGTCCTATAACAAAGTGACGTATCTCAAAAAAAGATAAAAATGTAAAAACAAAATTTGGCATACTTCCTAAGTTAATTTTTTTACACCTACATATGAAAAAATTGCTATGAAAATAGTTCAGGCGTTGTTATGAAAAATTCGTTCGTATGAGTATTAAAAGACCGATTTTAAAAATTCTTTTTTGTTTGAAAGGGTACCCCCAAGGTAGTCCCACTGCCATTAGTCACGTCTTCGGTCTCCAGGTTCCTGGAGGAAATGAAAGTAAAATCTCAAAAATAAGCTCATTTTTTTTTTCAATTAAGGTAGTTTTTAATATATTACATTTATTTTGTTCAATCAACTATCAACTAACAATTATCTCCTTATTCACCTGATTATGAAAACGTGAGAATAACTCAAAAATAAGCTAATTTTTTTCTATTAAGGTAGTTTTTAATATATTACATTTATTTTGTTCAATCAACGATCAAATGAGGATTATCTCCTTATTCATCTGATTATGAAAACGTAAGAATAAAAGCTTGAGCTTAAATGTTTGAATACTATACTATATTATTATACAGAATTCAAATATTACTTTCAATACTATATAATAATACTGAAATTGTTTCTTTATGTGTAATTAAAAAAGGCGCTTTTGATGATTTAGTTTAAAAAATGAGTGGACTGGGAATTTCAGGATACAAAGAAAAAAAAAACATTTTTCTATTGTTTATTACACACGTTACAACGAATTCGGACAGGACATGTGCAATAAATGGCGAGCATAACGCACAGTTCGTCTCGTCATTTTCTCAACATTCATTTATTAATTTTCTAAATCCCTTAAAACATGGTTCAAAAAACCTGCCGGGTGGTTCATTTCTTCGGGCTGGTTCCGCATCCAGCCCAAATAAAATATTATACTCATAACATGGGCGCATACCCCCAATGTCCTGCGCCCGTGTATAAATACAAGAACAACAGTATTCAACCACGGCATTCCTTCCTTCATTTTGTCTATTATTATTAAACACATAGGTGTGGTACTCCTTTCTTCAGATATGCCGTGATTGAATCCTGCATCTGAACAGAACGTTATTTTGTATATTATTAACATTAATATTAACTCTTTCTGGATGTCTGTATATGTCAATATCATATACACCTGTTACGTTTATATGTTCGCTGCAATAAGAGCGTGCGATTCTGGGGTGGTATGTACCAATGGATAGTATGATCAAATCTTCATACGTTAACATGGGAAGTCACTTACTTCTTCGCTGTTTGCATTTAGTGTTAATGTAAGTGAAACAACCTCTGTCGATCACTCCCTCGCGTTACCACTGACGTTTCTGTTTCATCATAAATTCATAATGCAATAAGTCAAAAGAAACAACAAGAGAGTGAAAAACTAATAATGTAAAGTACAAAAATAAGCTTATTTTTGAGATTTTACTTTCATTTTTCCGGGATCCTGGAGACCGGAGACCTGACTTTATGGCCGTGGGACTACCTTGAGGTACCCTTTCACACAAAAAAAGAATTTTTAAAATCGGTCCATAAATACTCATACGAACGATTTTTTCATAACAGCGCCTGAACTATTTTTAAAGCAATTTTTCCACATGAAGGTGTAAAAAAATTAAGTTAGGGAGTATACCATAGTTTTTTATACATTTTTATCTTTTTTTTATTGAGATACGTCACTTTGTTATAGGATTTGGGATAATTTTGTATGGATTGTGATCCGTCTTCTTTAGATTCGTCACTCCAAAGTACTTTTTTGAAATCTTCTTCGGTCCAGTCTCGATGGGCTTGTAAGTTGGCCAGGTTTTGGCGTAGTGGGGGTAAGTTCGCGCATCGTGCACTTAGTGGAAGAAAAAAGTGAAAAAAATAAGTATTAAACAAGTGCGAGTCAGACTCGCCCATGAAGGGTTCCGTAGTAACTATAATAATATAATATGTATATTTATTTGACGAATAAAACAAAACCTTAAAAATTTCTTAAAACTAGCTTATTTACATTTTTACAACTACGCTAAATAACTTTGTTTTTCATAGTGTTTGTATGAATTACAAAGTTATATTTGCGTTTTTAGGAAATATATATGCTATATCTTATGAACTGCTGACCCGATCTCGTTTAAACCAATTTTCATTGAAAGTTTACATTAAGATCTATAGACATATATTTTTTTAGATTTTTCACTCCATTATTATAGAAGTTAGAGTGGGGGGACGCCCATTTTACCACTTTGGAAGCTTATATCTTTTAAACGATTGACTTTATGAAAAAGTGGCTTTAGAAACCCTTATATCATTTTTAAAGACCTGTCTATAGATACCACACACGCATAGGTTTCATGAAAAAAAAATATTTTCAGTTCTAGTTCCATGTATGTTCCCTTTATTTTAAATATTTTTTAATTTTTTTCTTAAAATCTGAAAGTGGTTAACAGAATACATCTACCTACTAAGTATCACACGTATAGTCTTAATAGTTTCGGAATAAAATGGCTGTGACATACGGACGGACGGACAGACAGACAGACGGACAGACATATCGAAACAATAAGGGTTCCGTTTTTTGCCATTCGGCTACGGAACCATAAAAAGCATTAAAAATAATATGTTCTCGTTGTCACAATCTATATATATATAACTCAAAGGTGACTGACTGACTGACTGATTGACTGACTGACTGACATAGTGATCTATCAACGCACAGCCCAAACCACTGGACGGATCGGGCTGAAATTTGGCATGCAGGTAGATGTTATGATGTAGGCATCCGCTAAGAAAGGATTTTGCGAAATTCCCTCGGGATCGGGATTTACACGGGAAAAACTTCCCACGCGGGTGAAACCGCTGGCACAAGCTAGTTAGTTCATAAAGCTGCTACCCCTTTTATTCTTCTTTTTCCCGGTGTCCTAAAGACAGTGACGAATTCGGAATTAAAACCTTCCTTAACTAACTTAACTTGTCTAACTGTTCTTTCTGACCTTTTAATAGTCTGCGTAAAACGGTATATGGTCCTGACATTGTAATCAACGTAACCAAAACTAAATATAAAACAACAACTCGTAACAAAAACAATGGGTACAACTTTCGTGTACGCAAGTGTATTCGGGAGCAAATTGAACGAGAACTACTGACGCGCGCTCGGAGCGGCGCACAGTGGGCCCATACTGAAAATTTGTGGACTTAGGCAACAAAGTTCACATATCGATGCGACTTTTTTTAATATTACGTGTTATGATATTCCTGACAAGTTTTATTCTTATGAAATTTCTTCTAAAGTTAATAGTTTGTCTTGAAAAAAAAATAATTAGATTTTTTTGTATGGAGCGAATCACGTTTAATTTTTTTTCTTCAATTGTGGTAATATGTTGGGTGTGTGGCGTGAGTAGATGACAGCTAGGGTCATCCTCTATCCACGAAAAAAAAATCAGCGCCGGCCATCTGCGGCAGCGCGAGTAATCATTCGGTAAAAAAAAATGCTTTGTAAGATTTTTTTGCCATTTAAAATAAATTCAAAGTATATTTATATTACTTGTTATGATATTCCTGATAACTTTTATTCTTAAAATTTCTTTTTAAGTTGATAGTTTGTCTGAAAAAAAAATATTAATTTTTTTGTATGGAGCGAAATCACGTTTAATTTTTTTTCTTCAATCGTGCTAATATGTTGGGTGTGTGGCGTGAGTATATCGATACTGGAAATATTAAATAACGTAAGGGACAAAACTAAGGTTTTCAGGAGAGCAAAAATAAGATATTTTTCTTACAAAACTGGCTATAATTTTTTAACTATATGTTTTATGTAAAAAGTGTCTAGGACAAAGTTTCTTAGATTTCTTCATTCTTTGAAGCTAAAATAGTAAAAAATCAATAAAACCCACAGTTTCAAAGATAGCATGTCCCTTACGTTAAATAATAATGAATACGAGTGATATACGTTTACAAAATTTTATATATAAATAAACGGCATTGGTGTATGGGACACTTAAGGAAATAAACATTTAGAGTTTTTCAAAGTAAAGGTCTCTTAATGGTACACTCTATATTGTTAATGCTGTTAACAAATATAAAAAATTGAATTTTATACATTCGTGACCTACTATGCCTATGCCGTACAGTTTAAAACTACTTGCTTACTCATAGGGATAAAAAATAAACGAATAAAATCGATCCAAACTTTTATTTGTGCAATTTAGGTACTCTCGTAAATTATGTTAAGTATAATATTATTAAATTCTGTTTTAAATCACAATAAAAATAGCTATTTTGGCTTACTAAAACTAGACTCATTGTCCCAAAAGAAAAATAAAATTCACTTAAAAAATAAACAAAACCAAAAAATCAATCTTATGTAAATAGTTATCATTAAACGTAAAAAAAAACCAATTAACCTTCCTTAATAGAAAGCCTACAGTTAAATTGAAAGTCTCAAAAATTAGTCTTTATCTCTATCAGTCTCATCATCGTCGGTGTCATTGAGCCTATCTTTAATTATACTCTTATTAGGAAGATTCAAATAGGTATTCTTTGTGAAACCTATTTGGTAGTATACCATTTTCACATAATTTTTTGAGATCTTTAAACTTTGGAACTGAAATTGGCAGTTTTTCCTTATATAGAAATGGTAAGCTATCTATGCTACTGGGCACAGCTAGATTTTCTTCCACTATCTTTAAGTTCGATTTTTGAAATGTATAGGGACTATGTTACTAACATCATAATCAACAACTTTTGTTCTATGAAAGTAAATAAAAATATTTAAATTGAACGCCCTAAACGCATGTAGCGTCTATGCAAAGCAAAAGAAAGCGATAGGATAAATTGCTTTCTTTTGCTTCACATAGAGTTCGTAACATTTAGGGCGTTCAATTTTAATATTTTTATTTTTGTATGAAAATCTGGTAAACTAAAATAATATGACGAATTCTTAAAAGTCATAGAACAAAAGTTGTTGATTATGATGTTAGTAACATAGTCCTGAAAGGTTTTCAGTGTTTTACATTTAACCCTGTATATTCGAATTTTCTTGAAATGCAGAACTTTGTTTTTGAGAGTAGCAAGAGTAAAAACTGATTCAGCAAAATCATTGAAATCAAAGAAATCATGATGTCCTAACACATTCACTCGATAAGCATGAGGTCTTTTTCTGGCTGATTACATAAATGATGGCCACTGGAAAGATCTCCAAACAATCAGTTTTTTAACCTCCCTTTCAATGAAAGCATACATGCTATCTACTGGCATGTATGTATGTCTAGCTAATAAGTAATTTATTTGAATCGTTTGTATATTCCCAGAACATTCCAAAAAATATTTAGACTTTGCGAAAATCACTTTATATTTATTCTGCCTCGTACAGTTATCACTACCTCTCATGGTTAAACCGGATGGAACATGATGGATGAGCTCCTCAGTGACCACCAGTATGGCTTTCGCCGTGGTCGGTCCACCGGAGATCTTCTTGTGTATGTCACGCATTGTTGGGGCGAGGCCATTGAGAAACACGGTGAAGCCCTTGCGGTGTCCCTCGATATCTCAAAGGCCTTTGACAGGGTTTGACACGCTGTTCTGCTGAGCAAGCTTCCTGCATTCGGTGTTCCTGCTAGCTTATGCAACTGGATTTCCGACTTCTTGAGTGAGCGGTTGATCTGAGTGGTCATCGATGGCTGTTCGTCGGATCTTATGGCAATTCCTCAAGGGTCTGTTTTTTCTGCGACTCTTTTTCTGCTGCATATCAATCACTTACTTCAACTGGGAGCAGTTGGGTACGCGGATGACAGCACAGTCTTAGAGAGATACTTATCCAGTGCTAGAGCTGGCAGGGACGAAATTGCCACTCTCAGAAAGGCCATGGTAGAGCGCATGAATTCGACCTTAAATCTCGTTTCCCAATGGGGCGACGACAATCTGATCAAATTCAACTCTTTGAAAACACAGGCTTGTCGTTTCAGCGCTAAAAGGAGCCCATATCAATTATCCCCTACTTTCCGAAGTGCATCTGTGCCAGTTACCAACCGCATGGAGTTAACGTCAGACCTCAACTTTGGCTCAACCATCGAGTCTGGGATACCTAAAACGAATAAGTACATACATTTTAATTTCAAAACGCAATCGAGTCAAATAATACGAGTCTGTGTTTCCCGACAGCTACAACCTAGGAGTCTTTAAGTCCAGAGTGAATAGGTTACTTTTAGGTAAGCGTGCTCCATCTTCGATCACACCATCACTTACCATCAGGTGAGATAGTGGTCAAACACGAACCTATTTTCAATAAAAAAAAATACCTCAAACTATATTTATTTTTTACTTACCGATTGGCAAAACACCAAAGTGGTTACAGATGTCTGCACCGTGCATTCGAAGTCTATGTACACTAACTGGCATGTAGTACCACGAATAGTGTTGCACGTACACATCAGCTGTTTCACTACAGTATCTTCTAAATTTTTCACAGTCAATGTTTTTGCCTGATGATATGGCTTATAGAATAACGGAAAATCTGAAAATCAGATTTTTGTCAATTCCCGTTATTCTGGATAATCTGCTGTAATCTTGGAAAAAACGCCTCGCAGTATTCCCTCATTTGTAGTTCCAAAACCCTTAAATGGGAAAACAATACTGCAATATACAATACATAGAGATATAATACACAAACAACATAAAAAGAGCGAAAATTAAATACTGTGTGAACTATGTTTGACTATATCAATCAGCATTCCAGTTTGCTCACGAAACTCTTGTTGCGTGATATTTTTAGCTTGTTTCAAAGCCAAAAAACAAAATTTATGTTCGCCTCGAGCAGTCCATCGTTGAAAATCCAGATTATAAGATATATGGAGAAGACATTCCATACACCGAATCTTCATATGCAGTGAAGAAATTCCTTGTTTGTAAATTTCTTCACGAAGTGGTTTGGAAGTCAAAGCGTCTAAATTATTCATCTCACTCGGTTTTGCCAAGCAAATGGGACACGTTGCATATAATGGTACTTCAACAATAACATAGGCCACTTTTCCATCAATCATGGTCATATGCAATTCATGTGATACAATAATATTTCCACACTGTGTAGATATTCGTGCATTAGTTTGTTTTTTCATCTCAGACTCTTCAGACTTTATAAAATCAGCTGTCTCCGAAGTGAAAGTGAACTTCACTGGTCGACAGTGCAGAGTTGAGCAAGATGTGGGGTTCTCCCAAACTATATTTTTTTTCCCAGATGATGGGCTAGTAGACACTAGCCGAAGAGGGACGATGCTTATCATGACTACTGACGAATCATCGAAATCTGTAGCTGTGTTTGACGTTTTCTGTTTATAATTACTCTGCGACGAAGAACCATCAAGACCCCATTTCCAGGTCAACTTGAGTTTTTCATTTTGAGACCTATCAACAGAATTCATATCTAGTAAAATCCACTCCAGAGTATGGTCCAATAGCGCTTGCAATTTAATCTGAGCTCCTTTTTCGGTAATCTCCATACTCTCTTGTGGTGGGTAACATCTTTTCTTGGCATTTACAAGCTTTGGATAAGATGGAAAGGCAACACAGTTTTCTTCTTTCAGAAATTGTCGAAGAGCTAAGTACTTCCATTTCGAGAGCGCAACTGATGTATAAAGAGCTCATTTATCTTCAGAGACAGTACTTAAAGCTCTGCTTTTTGAATAGTCGCTCGTCTACTTCGGGTAGCACATCTGGATTACTGGAAAGGTATTCGACCACTTTTGCCAGATTTGTTTTACCGTTGTCTTTCAATTTTGTTATGTACCAGTTCTGCAACTCTTCCTCGGAATTTTCTTCTACCATGGAAGTAGAACGTCTTTTTTTGCTTATTACTTAACTCTTCGAACGGTTTTCTGTGCTCTTTTTCTGTAGATATTTTGTTTTTTATAGTTGATAGGCTTGCGTTTGACCACAATCTCACCTGATCTTAAGCGATGATGTGGTCGATGATGAAGCACGCTTGCCTAGAAGTAACCTATTCACTCCTGAATTAAAGACTCCCAGGTTATAACTATCAGGAAATACAGACTCCGGCAGGGAATTCCACTCCTTAGCCGTACGCACAATGAAAGTATTCCCAAAACGTTTCGTGCGTATGGGTGGGATGTCCACCATGTAACGATGGCGCATCGCCGTTCGTCTTGTAGTCCGATGATGGAAAGGGCTTGGCGGAATAAGACTGTGCAATTCCATCGCACACTCTTAATTTCACAGGTTGGTTGGTACAAAATCCAGCCATAGTTCTAATATACATATAAAAATAAAAGTATTTCGCTGTGGTTACAAATAAGCGACAAGAGCAAAACTAGATGGAGTTAATGAATGTCTTTATTTATAGTCAGTGTTAATTACTCAAGTAGTGGACATAACAGTGAGTGACACTTATTCAGCCAATCAGAGACGAGCATTTTTCGATGACTCATTAGTTATGCGCTTAGCCGAGCGCACAAACAAATGAGTCATCAATCATAATGCACCTCTACCGATAACATCCAATAATAACTAAATCTCTACCAGAATTACTAGTTACAGAAGTGCTATTAAAACTATATATTTAACAATAAAAAACTGCAAAAAAAATCTTACCAAACATTTTTCTTTACCGAATGATTACTCGCGCTGCCGCGGATGGCCGGCGCCGATTTTTTTTTTCAGTGGATAGAGAATGACCCTAACTGTCATATACTCACGCCCCACACCCAACCTATCAGCACAATTGAAGAAAAAAAAATTAAACGTGATTTGCTTCATACCAAAAAAATCTATTAAATTTTTTTTCGGACAAACTATCAACTTAAAAAGACATTTTATAAGAATAAAAGTTATCAGGTATATCATAACAAGTAATATAAATATACTTTGAATTTATTTTAAATGGCAAAAAAAATCTTACAAATCATTTTTTTACCGAATGATTACTCGCGCTGCCGCGGATGGCCGGCACTGATTTTTTTTTCGTGGATATAAAATAACCCTAGCTGTCATATACTCACGCCACACACCCAACATATTAGCACAATTGAAGAAAAAAAATTAAACGTGATTTCGCTCCATACAAAAAAATCTAATTATTTTTTTTCAGAAAAACTCAACTTAAAAAGAAATTTTAAGAATAAAAGTTATCAGGAATATCATAACAAGTAATATAAATATACTTTGAATTTATTTTAAATGGTAAAAAAAATCTTACAAAACATTTTTTTTATCGAATGATTACTCGCGCTGCCGCAGATGGCCGGCGCTGATTTTTTTTCGTGGATAGAGGATGACCCTAGCTGTCATATACTCAAGCCACACACCCAACATATTAGCACAATTGAAGAAAAAAAATTAAACGTGATTCGCTCCATACAAAAAATCTAATTAATTTTTTTTCAGACAAACTATTAACTTAAAAAGAATTTTTATAAGAATAAAAGTTATCATGAATATCATAACACGTAATATAAATATACTTTGAATTTATTTTAAATGGCAAAAAAAATCTTACAAAACATTTTTTTTTACCGAATGATTACTCGCGCTGCCGCAGATGGCCGGCGCTGATTTTTTTTCGTGGATAGAAAATGACCCTAGCTGTCATATACTCAAGCCACACACCCAACATATTAGCACAAATGAAGAAAAAAAAATTAAACGTGATTCGCTCTATACAAAAAAATCTAATTAATTTTTTTTCAGACAAACTATTAACTTAAAAAGAAATTTTATAAGAATAAAAGTTATCAGAAATATCATAACACGTAATATAAAAAAAAATCGCATCGATATTGGCACTTTGTTGCCTAAGTCCACTAATTTTCAATATGGGCCCACTGTGCGGCGCTACGTTATACCCCGCGTCCCGCTGACACCTAAAAATCGCCTTCTGCGCATTGAACGACTCTTGCCAAGTTATTTGACGAGAACTATACCTATATTTAAAAACACCGTAAATATTACTTTGCCACTTTTTGGGGTCCGTACCATAAAAGGAAAAAAACCCTTATAGGATCACTTTGTTTTCCGTCTGTCTGTTTGTCAAGACCAAAGATCATATAAACACAATTCCTTAATATCTAAGTCCTCCAAAAGATTTTATTGACTGTGAAAATAAAAAGATTCTGGATTTTCCGTCGTACCTACTTGCCACTCTAAACAAGTGAAGTGTGATTATAATTGGAATATTAACTAACCACAGTTATTAAAATTTTGTCATAGTAAACAATACAATTATGATCTAGAGGCTATAAAATACAATACTATAATATATCTACATATATCTGTGTATAACTTCAGTAATAGCACTAATCAGTGAAACTTAAAAACTGTATATTTTAACGGATACCTGATAAATTATGGATACGGACGATATTAGTCCCTAGAATACTAATTATTTAATATTCAAATTTTGATCAAAATACTTTTGCATTGATCACGTATGGGGGAAACAGACTACTCTTAAAGTTTGTGTCAGGACATGCTACAAAATCACAATTATTTATTTTACTACTACTAACTACTACGTAAATGCAAAAGTTTGGATGGATCTCAATCACGCCAGAACGGCTGAATGGATCTGGATGTTGGCACAAAGATATATTATAGTCTGGAATAGTACGTTACGCAGTTATCCACTTTTCTTTTATTTTTGTATCCTTCGGATAGCTAAAATCTATACTAATATTATAAAGCTGAAGAGTTTGTTTGTTTGTTTGCTTGAACGCGCTAATCTCAGGAACTACCGTTCTGATTTGAAAAATTCTTTCAGTGTTAGATAGCCCATTTATCGAGGAAGGCTATAGGCTATATATCATCACGCTAAGACCAATAGGAGCAGAGCACTAATGAAGAATGTTTCAAAATCGGGGGATTTTTTTTCCACGCGGACGAAGTCGCGGGCGGAAACTAGTGTTAAAATAAAAGCAAAGTATGAATTATAATGATATCAATGATGCAGCCACAAAATTCAATGCAACAAAAAAGTCAAAGAATAATTACCATTTTTCACCAGACGATGTAAATCTATACTAATATTATAAAGCTGAAGAGTTTGTTTGTTTGTTTGTTTGTTTGCTTGAACGCGCTAATCTCAGGAACTACGGCTCTGATTTGAAAAATTCTTTCAGTGTTAGATAGCCCATTTATCGAGGAAGGCTATAGGCTATATATCATCACGCTAAGACCAATAGGAGCGGAGCACTAATGAAGAATGTTTCAAAATCGGGGGATTTTTTTTTCCACGCGGACGAAGTCGCGGGCGGAAGCTAGTTAATGAAATAAATGTTAAAATTCAGCTAATTTAATTGTGTATCAATTACGCTTATTTCTATCACAATTTTAAAAGAAACGCAGGTAAAAAATATTTTTAATTTTTTCTGTAAGTTTATTTTACGTTTGTGGTATACATAATACCATGTTTTGAACGTACCTCAATTACTTTTCTATAACGTTCCATTTTACGCACTGTTACTGGAATTTATTCATCTCTGCTTCTGAGTTTTATACATTATTTTACGTTTTATTTAATCAATATGTATTTCTTTATTAGTCTTTGTGTAACACGGATTTATTGAAAATAAAATAGTAATTAAATTTAATAATAATTTATTTCATGAATGACTGAAACGGACTTTTTTGACATTTGTCAGTTGTCCGATTGAAAATGGTGCAGTCCTTTGCTGTTGGCGTTGTTGCGTTTGCGTCTCGTTATACAATACAATAATTAAGTTGTACCTACTTTTTAGAGGTATACAAACTATTTATCGTTGTTTTTTACTATGTCTGTACAAGTTATTTGTGCTGGAAAAACAGAAATTATTATGCTCGACACTCGATTTATGTGCCAATCATCGAGAGTAAGCCACTGCTTACTCAAATTAATTACTAATTCCTTCAAACTAACTTACGTCTCTACGTAAGTTAGTTTGAAAGAATTCACAAAATAAAAAAGACGCTTAAGACCATAGCTAAGTATTTCTATTTTAGATTAAAATTCGAGAGGTAATAATTTAGTTCTTAATATATATGTCAATGGTTCTAGCACATTAAATCTTAACGGCAAATCTTAACCTAAAAATAAACATTAATAATTTTTGGACTTCGTAGCATTTTAATCGCAAAAATGACTATATGACATTATTTTCTAAACTTAAAGATAGTATTTCTTCGATAACTTCTATACATAAACTTTTATTGTCAGGTTTTGAAAAGTATGGAAAGTTGTCATTCTTCTTTTATTCCCTTGTCATTCGTAGTAAGTAGGAACGTATAAAATATCGACAGCCACAAACTTGTAGTTACATCACTAACCAACAAAAGTCAGCAGCGGCCGCTTCACGAAACTATCGTGTGAGTGAGGATATCAGTAAAATTACTTATCCATTGCGCTATTACACCTGCCGTTTCATTAGTCGATGTGTACTAAACTATCAATGGTTTTGTTCCTAATGAAAATAATTTCTTTTGGTACTTCATCGTGTTTCTACTATCACGAAGTAATGTTTTAACGAATTTAATAAGAAAAACAATATTATTTTAGTACTTACGTGTGAAATCAGATGCCATCTTTGACATAATTCACAATACAGCTGTTAATTTTGCAAACAAGCACTGAACAACGCGTCATTTTGTCAATAATCATATGCAGCGAAGATGTCGCAAGTTGACATTTGACTAATGGCCGAAACTGGCATCAAGGCGCTTTGGGCCATAATGATAGACATTCTTATCCTTCATCCTGGGGTGGACGAAGATGTCATATTCTTAAAGACTAAAATCACCCCATGCACTAGCATTATTTTGGTGGGTTCTGCGGGAAAACTTAAATACTCTGCCATGTGGAACCCGACTGGTGCCGCGGCCCGTCTTTGCGGCTCCCGTCTGATATGAATACGTAGCTCGTGCTATTAGGTAATACCACATAAATAAAAAATACAGGAGAAGTGGTAAGGGGGCGTATCGGTGTCCACGCGACATGGCCACAGGGCTCATGTCACAGGCAAGTGGCCGTCTCCGCGAACTAGTGCGCTTTCGACGGCGATCGTGATAACATATATGAATGCCGAGTTGTTCTGTGGTATCTTGTAAGAACCGAAGCCAAAATCAAATCTATGTGAATCATGGAATCACTTACCATATGTAAGTACAAGTATTTTACAATATTTGTCTTTAAAATCATGAAAAACAATAAATCGTAAAATATTTCTTGGTTTTACTATGTTATTTTTGTTTTCAAATATCAGAGCGACTGTACTACTTTTGCTATAAATACATTGCTCCTTAACCACTACCTGAGTTCGTCACTAAGTAACTGGACAAGCAATGTAAAAATAACATACGAAACTGTATTACGCGGATTCATCGCGTAGTGAGACCGCCACTTCTTGCGACGAATTAGTGATGTGCTTGTGCAGATCCACTAACGTAGGCTATCGACAGCAATGTCGATTGACGAATGAAATATTGCTATTATAGTTTAGGGGTTTTTCAACCGACGACAAAAAAAGAGGAGGTTATCAATTCGACGCGTATATTATTATTATTTTTTTATGTATGATCACCGATTACTCGGAGATGGCTAAACCGATTTGGAAAATTCTTTTTTGTTTGAAAGGGTATACATTGAAATTGGTCCCATTGTCACCAAGTCAGGATCTGATGATGGGATCCTGGAGAAATCGAGGGAACTCTTCAAATATTATAGGCACACCTATAGTGATTTGAGTATTTTTTATAGTAACTTGTGTCGTTGCATTCGAAAAGCACCATTTTGAAGTAGACCTGATGATGAAGACCACCGATGGCCACTGGAACTACTCAATATATAAGTAGGAATAATAAGTAGTTCATGTGTTCCGCTTCGATTACTTGAATGTGGTTATTAAGCACAATATGCTCGTCACAATGCATATGGTGAAGTGAAGCTGATGGTGAACTACCAAGAGAACTCCTCAACAAATAACAGCCCAACATTGGGAAACGCAATATTTTGTAAATGAATATAAGTAGTTGACATTTAGGCTCTTGTAACTAGGTAAATTAAAAATCGACCAACTAAAAAGAGTGAAATAAAAACTTTTTACCAAAAAATTAAACCGACTCCCAAAAAACACTGCAAAGTGAAAAATAACTTTAATTTCGGAAGTCGGTGCCAAAAACGAAAATACAAAACTAAAGACACCGACTACCGAAATTAAAATTATTTTTCACTTTGCAGTGTTTTTTGGGAGTCTGTTTAATTATTTGGTAAAACGTTTTTGTAGGGTACCAGTTAGGTGGCATGCCTGTGGCATCAATCCATTCCTTTTTTATGTTACCATCTTTTGGGAAGCTGAAAAGTACGAAAATCACTTATTTATCATTTACATACATCCTAAGCTACTTCTAAACGTCACCATAGTATAACCATCGCAATAATTACGTAACACACTATAAATCAACATCTGAATGATTTTGACGTATATTGCTAATCCATTGCTTCATATAAAAATCAAATAAATAAGTAGATATGGTCAACAGACGAAATTATATCGCTACCGTGTGTCTCCAGTTAAGCGCTGGGCGGGGCAACTACTACACATGCAGTTTAATAAAATCAATAGATACGCACTCGCACACACACCCGCATTTCTTAAATCAGAACGTACTATACAATCAATAATAAACCTTATTCCGTCAAACACAGCGTGTATTTACCATGCACCGTAGAACTTACCCACACAAAAACATCGCTCGCTTTCGTTGTGCTGTGCAAAAGCAACTTATTTTACATATACGCCAGTGATTGACTAAATCGGAAAGTTATCGATTCTTCCATTTATTATTGTACAATTTTTTTGGGCACCTGAAAATGAACCAAATAAAAAATGGCATGTCCAGAAAATATTATAATAACAATAAACATATTATTAAGAACATAACATTACATAATTATTATTAAGTACTACCTACTAAGTATTAAGAGCTACCCTGGCGCTTTCGACTATTTAATTATCATAGTGATAGGTCAAATAGAAGTTGATGTTAACTTACATATGTAAGAGCGTAATATTACGCTCTTGATCGGAACATACCAGCCGTATAGGTTGTATAGAATCCTGAAAAGTTGAATGACTGATTTTATGAAT
This sequence comes from Tholera decimalis, assembly GCA_943138885.2. Classification (NCBI taxonomy): domain Eukaryota; kingdom Metazoa; phylum Arthropoda; class Insecta; order Lepidoptera; family Noctuidae; genus Tholera; species Tholera decimalis. The sequence goes on along the minus strand of OW964563.2, from coordinate 28,668,979 downwards.
GCCCTAAAACATGAGAATAGCTTTCAGTAATAAAATAAAATTTAACCCACTTCTGCAAAAATCAGTTGTACTCTTAATTTTGGAATTGTCCATTCAAAAAGCCTGCGACTTTTCTTTAGAGGCTGGAACATTTCTGCGCTGAAGTGAACCGAGCATATGGTGCTATTTTTTGTAGGGTACCAGTTAGGTGGCATGCCTGTGGCATCAATCCATTCCATTTTTATATTACCATCTTTTGGGAAGCTGAAAAGTACGAAAACCACTTATTTATCATTTACATACATCCTAAGCTATTTCTAAACGTCACCATATAATAAGCATCGTAATAATTACGTAACACACTATAAATCAAGAACTGAATGATTTTGACGTATATTGCTAATCCATTGCTTCATATGTTCGAAATATTGGTCTGCTCAACAACGTAAATACCGCAGTGAGTGTTGTTGATTTAGCATAATGAAACTGATTCCTACTGTAAGTGTGTTACGCAATTACCCCGCAGGAAATAGTTTAGTAGGTTATAATAGGTTTTTGTTATAAGAAAAATCCTATTTAGTTGAGAAATTGTTAAATATATCAAAACAAACACACATCCATGCATAACAAATAAATAGCATGAATATATTGACTTATTTTAAGCTAAATTCACAAATATATTATCTGAACCATGCCGATTATTATAACGCATTCGAAGCTTCAACGGAAGTAAAATACAAAAACCATAAAAAAATAATACGATAATTCTAAACCGAAAAACACCACAGATTATTAACCTAAAATTAAAGTAACTTACTTTACGAATATTGGTAACGCATTTCTCTACTACTCTGTAAAAAAATCAAAATAAGTAAAAAAACATTATTTAAATCGATCTTCCAACCGGGTTAAAACGGTTGACAGATTGAAAAATAAACTATTGTAGCGACGGCGACGTCGGAACTCCTTACGCATGCTGCGGGCGTAAAATAAATTGTTTATTTTTTTTGTACACTTGACTTTTCAACGTATTTTTATTTCTGTCATCTCATGTAATATAAAAGTTAAACATATTTTCTTAGAGGTTTCCGTATGTTATAAAAAACTTTTTACCAAAAAATTAAACCGACTCCCAAAAAACACTGCAAAGTGAAAAATAACTTTAATTTCGGTAGTCGGTGTCTTTAGTTTTGTATTTTCGTTTTTGGCACCGACTTCCGAACTTAAAGTTATTTTTCACTTTGCAGTGTTTTTTGGGAGTCGGTTTAATTTTTTGGTAAAAAGTTTTTATTTCACTCTTTTTAGTTGGTCGATTTTTAATTTGCCCTAGTTACAAGAGCCTAAATGTCAACTACTTATATGCATTTACAAAATATTGCTTTTCCCAATGTTGGGCTTTTATTTGTTGAGGAGTTCTCCTGGTAGTTCACCATCAGCTTCACTTCACCATATGCATTGTGACTAGCATATTGTTCTTAATAACCACATTCAAGTAATCGAAGTGGAACACATGAACTACTTATTATTCCTACTTATATATTGAGTAGTTCCAGTGGCCATCGGTGGTCTTCATCATCAGGTCTACTTCACATATGGTGCTTTTCGAATGCAACTACACAAGTTACTATAAAAAATACTCAAATCACTATAGGTATGCCTATAATATTTGAAGAGTTCCCTCAATTTCTCCAGGATCCCATCATCAAATCCTGACTTGGTGACAATGGGACCAATTTCAAAGTATACCCTTTCAAACAAAAAAGAATTTTCCAAATCGGTTCAGCCGTCTCCGAGTAATCGGTGATCATACATAAAAAAAAAATATACGCGTCGAATTGATAACCTCCTCCTTTTTTTGTCGTCGGTTGAAAAACCCCTAAACTATAATAACAATATTTCATTCGTCAATCGACATTGCTGTCGATAGTCTACGTTAATGGATCTGCACAAGCACATACTAGTTACTTAGTGACGAACTCAGGTAGTGGTTAAGGAGCAATGTATTTATAGCAAAAGTAGTACAGTCGCTCTGATATTTGAAAACAAAAATAACATAGTAAAACCAAGAAATATTTTACGATTTATTGTTTTTCATGATTTTAAAGACAAATATTGTAAAATACTTGTACTTACATATGGTAAGTGATTCCATGATTCACATAGTTTTGATTTTGGCTTCGGTTTTTACAAGATACCACAGAACAACTCGGCATTCATATATGTTATCACGATAGCCGTCGAAAGCGCACTAGTTCGCGGAGACGGCCACTTGCCTGTGACATGAGCCTTGTGGCCATGTCGCGCGGACACCGATACACCCCTTACCACTTCTACTGTACTTTTTATTTCTGTGGTTTCAACGTTCTTATTACAGTATTCCTACTTATAATTACCCAGTAAAGGATGGTAAGTTTTTCAGACGAGTATCATGTTGCTACTGAAAAGGTACGAGTAGTTAACGACGTAGGTACTTACTATAGCTATTGGAATTGCGGGGATATTCGAACGAGATACCGCGGCCCCGGAACTTAAGGGCAGATGAAGGAACAGGGTGGGTTTTTACTCAGTAGAAGTCTGACACTCTCTTTCGCTCCACCCAGAGCGGGAGAAGTCATTAGATGATTTTCCCAACCGGAAAAAAGGTACAATAGCTATCATGACGAATGTGAAGATTGTATCAATGAGTTCTATTAATGTTTTTCATCTTTTTGAAGTCCAAGTTATAATCTATATCTATACTTATAATAAATCTGTAGAGAGGTCAATTCTGTACATAAATTATATTTCCAAAATAACTATCAGGGGGTGATTAGGGATCGATACTGATGCCAAAAATGCAATCAGTAAAATTTTTGTCTGTCTGTCTGTCTGTATAACCGTTATAGAAACAAAAACTACTCGACGGATTTTAACGAAACTTGGTACAATTATTATTCATACTCCTGGGCTGGTTATAGTATACTTTTCATCACGCTACAATCAATAGGAGCAGAGCAGTGAAGGGAAATGTTGGGAGAAATTACTCCATTTTTTAAGCTTCCGCCGCGTGTAGGTACAACCGGTTAAAGCTACACAGAAATCATTTCATGACGGAAATGTTCTCCTTAAAATTATATAAAAAAAACCCACGACAGCATATGTCTATCTTTTATGGTTGACTCACAATAACACGTGTAACTCCCGATAGCTTAGCAGTTCGAAGCTTTCTGATTATAATATTTGTCTACTCTTACGTTTATAACACTCTCAGTCACCCCTAATTAAATAAAAATAATCATATAAATCGGTATAGAAACACCAGTAGTAGTGATTTGCCGGTTCTGGCGCACCAATCCCGTGGCTCACCGGTTCTGGCGCACCACCGCTTCTGGCGCAATCGCGGTCCAGGGCGTTTCAAACCTAAAAAAAAAAAAAGGTTTTGGGGTCCGCTGATCACGTTTCTGCAATCCGTTTTCGCGTGGGATGCATGGTTCCGAAGATACACAAATCAATTAACAACAATCTGTTTCATTTCCGGTGACCCGAACCCTCATTATCGACTTTCATTGTTCGCCTTTTCTTATCTATTGTCCATGCGTCCGGCCGCGCACCCTCATTAGGATTGCATTGACGTTTCTATGTATTACTCATTGTTACTGCTACTGCTATTGTATACTTTTATTGTTCATAGACCATTGCTTACTTTGCTATTCGGGATCATCAAAACGGAATCAATAAAACACATGCGTCATTAACAAATTTTATTTTTATCTACAAAATATGAGCGGAACATCTCATCCACTAAAATATCGTTGTACAGTGTGTTCCCTGTAAATATGTTTGTAAAACTATGCATTGAACATCCATGAAACTTATATAGCAAATACATTAAGCAATATTCACCACAAACTGAAGTCCAAACACTCCAGCCCCATCTTTTACAATTCCTTTTCAAAAACTCGAGATGATATCGCGCAGGTGTTCGCCCATATGAATCAAAATATTGACCGATGCCATTCGTATCGATATGTACAGCTACCCAGTGTGAACCTGGTTTATCATCCGCATCCAAATTGCATATTATATACGTTGGTGCATGGGTATACATAGGGAGTCTATTAGCAGCATAAACATTATTTTCTAGACTGGGATGAATCTTTTTCAGATGTTTTTGTACTTCTAGTGTATCCATGATATAGCATATTATTACACTACCAATCTGTTCAATGGTTGTCATAGGAATGTTCAATTATAGTGATTTGTAAATATTAAATCGCATTATTTTGTAGCACTCACAAAACAGGTTGATGCCAGCAATGTGAGATAAGTTTGTTGACTCATAGAGTTACTATCAGTTTCCGAAGGAACGTGAGATAATTTTGGTGATTCATAGAGTTACAATCAGTTTCGTTGTATTTAGGAATTTGTTTTAGATAAGAATGGTGCTATATAAGATCGTACCATTGCAGTCATGCAGTCAGTCTATGGTCGTTTGACCGCAGTGGATTGTATACGTCTACCAATACTACGTTTGTGTTACTTCAACGCATCAATGGCCATGGAGGTAAGTGTTTATTCTATTGACAAACTTACTTGTATTCTTGTTGTTGTTTCCTAACGTGTGTGATTAAGTGTAAACAAATTGATATTAACATGATAACTGTCTTGTTGCAGAAATCATTCAACTTCGATGAAAATACCTATAAACAGTATTACTACTCACCGCTCTCCCCTCAACATAAAGAAGAGAACGATGACATCGTTATTAATAACACATGCGATGGTGGAAAAAGGAAATCACAACCGATTGATCATTTTTTTGAAGTGGCACCAAAAATAAAAAAGAAGAAACTATTATCATCAACCGTGGCACGAGCCGCTAGAGATGGTGTATCATACATTTCTAGTAATTCTGACGACGGAGACCAAGCGACGCATCTCATAAAAATTGAAATGTACGATATGAAGAAGCTATGTAAAATTCCAACTACTGATCATTGGAAACACGCTACCACGAGGATTAAATATTATGTAAAGAATAATAAGGATAGCATCTACGACAGCACAAACGGGCTCGTATACAATATTACAAAGACAATAGCAGAAAGTGAAAAAGTTAAAAAATACTTTTTTTTACAATGACACCCATTAGTTGATTAGTGAATGTGATTCTATTTACTTAAATTACTTCTGTGTACTCATTAGATTCTACCTGACTTTCTAATCCTTTGCTAGACTCTATATAATGAACATTATTTGAAATCTTAAACATTATTTGAAATTGGGTATCGGTTGGTCTACCAACACTTAACTGTTACTTACTGTGCTACCTAATTTCTTCTTTGCTATAAAGATGGAAAACTTCAGTGAAGTGTGTACCAGTGCTTTCTTTTCCGCACCCATGGAAGAGAATATGGAACTATTCATCAACGAATTCGATCAGGAGCTGCCTAAAGTTTGTGATGAAATGGAGAAGTGTGAACTGTTTGATTCATCGTATGATGATGAGTTGTATAATCACTGTGCGATGGTTGAAACAGCGTTGATGTAAGTATTAGAAGTACAAACTCACTAAGAAAGATTATTGTTGTATTGTTTTATTTTAAGATTTGTCTAATAATTTTCTTGCTGTTTTGTTACAGTCAACCACAAGTTGGAAGAGGTATCAAACGAGGTATCACTACTGACGAAAATAAGGTTCCCAAGAAAGCAAAATTTGATGAAGGAGCTTCTACATCATCGACTGAAACAAATAACGTGGACAACAATAAGGTGGAATGTGACACATGTCATGTTTTTATTAATAAAAGGTATCTAAACAACCATTTAAAAAGCAATGTTCACAAAAATAATCTTTTGAAATCACATAATCCACTAGCAAATGTTACAGTTGTTGAAACCGCTTTTGGCAACCGAATTTTAACATATAGAATTAATAGTAAAATAATTCAATCGGGGCAATATTTTGAAACACCGGAATCGTTTTTAAATTCATTAAAAATTGATATCTTATTTTTAATCAATGAATGTATTCAACAACATACAATTTTTAAAATAAACTTCATATTGCATGCTGATTTCATACAACAAACTAAAGATATTAAAAATACATTTGATTTTCAAACGTTTAGTTACATAATTTGTCAGGGTGATGACTTAAATATTTTTTTTTCATCATTAATAGACACTGTTGTTGGTAAAATTTGTCAATTTGAAAAAAAAGATAGTGGTTGGAGTCTTAATCAAATTAAATACATAGATATGAATGTTAACAAATTCAACCCCTTACGTGGTAGTTCATATATCGATCTTCCTCAGGATATTAAATTGAAAAAAGCTGTAATCAATGTTAAAAATAATGATAATATGTGTTTCAAATGGGCATTACTCTCCGGTTTATATCCTGTATGTAAAAGTGTAGATCGCGTAACATCATACGCAATTCATGAAAATAAACTAAAATTTACTGGTATTTCTTTTCCGGTTAAAATTGTAGATATATCAAAAGTAGAGAAATTAAACAATATTAGTATAAATATTTTTGGTTTAGAGTATAATAAAGAAAAAAAGTGTAATTCAGTTGTAGGTCCTTTATATTTAACAAAATGTCGTACACCTAATCATATCAACCTACTATATTTATCGAATGGTACTAACAATCATTACTGTTATATTAAAAAGTTATCGCGGTTAGTTAGCTCACAAATCTCAAGTAATCATCACGCAGTTTATATATGCGATTCATGTTTACTTCATTTCCCATCAGAGGAAAGACTTAATAACCATCAACAATATGATTGCGCTCACATTTGTACGGAATTACCAAACGGTAAGGATTCCAAAAAGGATTGGTTCGGTAAAGCAACATCAAATAATAAAATAAAATTTGATAAATTCGTGAAAAAGTTGGAAATGCCTTTTGTGGTTTATGCAGACTTTGAAGCATTTTTGAACCCGATAGAATCATGTAGTAACGATCCATCCAAGCCTAGTACAATTAAGATTCAAAAACATGAAGTGTATAGTTTCGGATATTACATTAAATGTTCATATGATGACAGATTATCAAAATATGAGACGTATAGTGGGCCAAACTGTGCACAAGTGTTTATGAATCGCCTTTGTGAAGATGTGAAAACAATAGTTAAAAAAAATTGTTTCCAAAAATGTCCCGTTCCATTATCAGATGAAGATAAAATTAAAATTTCAAATTCAAACATTTGTCATATTTGTGAAACTCAGTTAAATGAAGATCCTTTTTACGATTTTGATTGGTACACTGGCAGTTTTAGGGGTGTTGCGCATCAAGTGTGTAGTTCTAAGTACAGAACCCCTCGTTATGTTACAATATTTTTACATAACCTCGGTCACTACGATGCTCATTTTATTGTCCATGCATTAAACCTCGATGATGGCAAAGTTGAAGTTATTCCACAAAATAAAGAACGATACATATCATTTTCAAAACAGTTAACAATAAATAATCAACCTGTAAGTTTAAGATTCGTAGATTCATTGAAATTTTTATCATGTAGTTTAGATCAGCTAGCTAAAAATCTTAATGACGATCAGTTTAAAGAACTAAAAATAATATTAGTTATGTAATGTTATACTTGCGAGCATACATTTGAGGTGATTGTAAAATTCTGATAAGTACTAATTGTGTTACAATTAATTTACATGTCATTGCTGTTTTATATATTTTTTACTAATCATATATATATATTAAATTTTTTCAACAACACTGTTATTTTTTATTTCATCCTTTTAAGCAGAGTAGACGTGTGTAATGTTTCATTTTATTCATCCGTCTTAGGTATTTTTTGTGTAAAAATCTGATGATTCTTTGACCGTATAACATACATATCACCCCTTAAACTTTCATTATGTTTTAAAAGTTTTATACTTTTTAATATTCATGTTTCTTGTTATTGGCTTTGTTACTCCTTTTGCTTTTTTTATTTCTTTTTTCTCAGTTCTTATACAGTATAACTTGGCGTGTAAACCAACAAATTCTGAAATGACTTCTCATCCCATTTCGTGTTTAAAATAGCCGGGTATTTGCATGTTACGTTTAGGCATATAATAAATATATCCTTATAAAAATCATCAGTTTTTACATAATAAAGAAGATTATCGGTATCTGTATAACACAGTTTTATATTACCTTCATACATATTTTTCATAACAGAGTAATGGAAACTGTATAAATGAGCTTTAGAAATTTCAAGAATAGAAAATCCAACATAAATAGGACGATCTAAAATAATTTTTGTCTTATCTAATTGAATGGCTACTAGATTTTCCGAAAATATTGACAAGTTTTTAAAATTTGGAGCACTTATGTATTTTTCTGCTCCATGCAGTTTGTTTGTTGTATTCGACTTATCTTTCCATAATCACAAATCACAAATAGAATTAATTTGCTTTAAAAAAAAAACTATTTAAATCTGATTGAGCTTTTTGTCTCAGAGAAGTATTCAAAGATATATAAGGCTCTAAAAAGTTATCTTGGTAAAATTATAGTATTCTATGTATTTTCAGCAATATGAAACTATTTTTAAACACTCTTGTTAATGAATATAATGAATTACAAATCGATGTATTATTTTTATAGATGACTTGCTATTTATTTTTTACATTTTTACAATATTGAAATGGAGTATTTCGTTTTCGCTTAGAAATTTAAAATTATTCATCGGCAATTTTTTGCATAATGACAAATCCACAACAAAATTAACACAATCCAGATAAATGAGATACGTGCTCGCTTCCATCTCATTGTTAGATGAAAGATATTTATTATTAGCTTTCGCATATCTTATTGAACATTCAGCAAGTCCCCCACGAATTCCACTTTCCAATATTTGGTACACATCTACATCCGATATTAACTCAAGCTCCACTTTGGTGTGTGCATGGCATCCCAACTTAATTATAGAGAATATATATATAATAATACAATATTGTAAAAATGTAAAAAATAAATAGCAAATCATCTATTAAAATAATACATCGATTTGTAATTCATTATATTCATTAACAAGAGTGTTTAAAAATAGTTTGATATTGCTGAAAATACATAGAATACTATAATTTTACCAAGATAACTTTTTAGAGCCTTATATATCTTTGAATACTTCTCTGAGACAAAAAGCTCAATCAGATTTCGAAAAAGTTTTTTTTTTAAAGCAAATTAATTCTATTTGTGATTTGTGATTATGGAAAGATAAGTCGAATACAACAAACAAACTGCATGGAGCAGAAAAATACATAAGTGCTCCAAATTTTAAAAACTTGTCAATATTTTCGGAAAATCTAGTAGCCATTCAATTAGATAAGACAAAAATTATTTTAGATCGTCTTATTTATGTTGGATTTTCTATTCTTGAAATTTCTAAAGCTCATTTATACAGTTTCCATTACTCTGTTATGAAAAATATGTATGAAGGTAATATAAAACTGTGTTATACAGATACCGATAATCTTCTTTATTATGTAAAAACTGATGATTTTTCTAAGGATATATTTATTATATGCCTAAACGTAACATGCAAATACCCGGCTATTTTAAACACGAAATGGGATGAGAAGTCATTTCAGAATTTGTTGGTTTACACGCCAAGTTATACTGTATAAGAACTGAGAAAAAAGAAATAAAAAAAGCAAAAGGAGTAACAAAGCCAATAACAAGAAACATGAATATTAAAAAGTATAAAACTTTTAAAACATAATGAAAGTTTAAGGGGTGATATGTATGTTATACGGTCAAAGAATCATCAGATTTTTACACAAAAAATACCTAAGACGGATGAATAAAATGAAACATTACACACGTCTACTCTGCTTAAAAGGATGAAATAAAAAATAACAGTGTTGTTGAAAAAATTTAATATATATATATATATGATTAGTAAAAAATATATAAAACAGCAATGACATGTAAATTAATTGTAACACAATTAGTACTTATCAGAATTTTACAATCACCTCAAATGTATGCTCGCAAGTATAACATTACATAACTAATATTATTTTTAGTTCTTTAAACTGATCGTCATTAAGATTTTTAGCTAGCTGATCTAAACTACATGATAAAAATTTCAATGAATCTACGAATCTTAAACTTACAGGTTGATTATTTATTGTTAACTGTTTTGAAAATGATATGTATCGTTCTTTATTTTGTGGAATAACTTCAACTTTGCCATCATCGAGGTTTAATGCATGGACAATAAAATGAGCATCGTAGTGACCGAGGTTATGTAAAAATATTGGAACATAACGAGGGGTTCTGTACTTAGAACTACACACTTGATGCGCAACACCCCTAAAACTGCCAGTGTACCAATCAAAATCGTAAAAAGGATCTTCATTTAACTGAGTTTCACAAATATGACAAATGTTTGAATTTGAAATTTTAATTTTATCTTCATCTGATAATGGAACGGGACATTTTTGGAAACAATTTTTTTTAACTATTGTTTTCACATCTTCACAAAGGCGATTCATAAACACTTGTGCACAGTTTGGCCCACTATACGTCTCATATTTTGATAATCTGTCATCATATGAACATTTAATGTAATATCCGAAACTATACACTTCATGTTTTTGAATATTAATTGTACTAGGCTTGGATGGATCGTTACTACATGATTCTATCGGGTTCAAAAATGCTTCAAAGTCTGCATAAACCACAAAAGGCATTTCCAACTTTTACACGAATTTATCAAATTTTATTTTATTATTTGATGTTGCTTTACCGAACCAATCCTTTTTGGAATCCTTACCGTTTGGTAATTCCGTACAAATGTGAGCGCAATCATATTGTTGATGGTTATTAAGTCTTTCCTCTGATGGGAAATGAAGTAAACATGAATCGCATATATAAACTGCGTGATGATTACTTGAGATTTGTGAGCTAACTAACCGCGATAACTTTTTAATATAACAGTAATGATTGTTAGTACCATTCGATAAATATAGTAGGTTGATATGATTAGGTGTACGACATTTTGTTAAATATAAAGGACCTACAACTGAATTACACTTTTTTTCTTTATTATACTCTAAACCAAAAATATTTATACTAATATTGTTTAATTTCTCTACTTTTGATATATCTACAATTTTAACCGGAAAAGAAATACCAGTAAATTTTAGTTTATTTTCATGAATTGCGTATGATGTTACGCGATCTACACTTTTACATACAGGATATAAACCGGAGAATAATGCCCATTTGAAACACATATTATCATTATTTTTAACATTGATTACAGCTTTTTTTAATTTAATATCCTAAGGAAGATCGATATATGAACTACCACGTAAGGGGTTGAATTTGTTAACATTCATATCTATGTATTTAATTTGATTAAGACTCCAACCACTATCTTTTTTTTCAAATTGACAAATTTTACCAACAACAGTGTCTATTAATGACGAAAAAAAAAATATTTAAGTCATCACCCTGACAAATTATGTAACTAAACGTTTGAAAATCAAATGTATTTTTAATATCTTTAGTTTGTTGTATGAAATCAGCATGCAATATGAAGTTTATTTTAAAAATTGTATGTTGTTGAATACATTCATTGATTAAAAATAAGATATCAATTTTTAATGAATTTAAAAACGATTCCGGTGTTTCAAAATATTGCCCCGATTGAATTGTTTTACTATTAATTCTATATGTTAAAATTCGATTGCCAAAAGCGGTTTCAACAACTGTAACATTTGCTAGTGGATTATGTGATTTCAAAAGATTATTTTTGTGAACATTGCTTTTTAAATGGTTATTTAGATACCTTTTATTAATAAAAACATGACATGTGTCACATTCCACCTTATTGTTGTCCACGTTATTTGTTTTAGTCGATGATGTAGAAGCTCCTTCATCAAATTTTGCTTTCTTGGGAACCTTATTTTCGTCAGTAGTGATACCTCGTTTGATACCTCTTCCAACTTGTGGTTGACTGTAACAAAACAGCAAGAAAATTATTAGACAAATCTTAAAATAAAACAATACAACAATAATCTTTCTTAGTGAGTTTGTACTTCTAATACTTACATCAACGCTGTTTCAACCATCGCACAGTGATTATACAACTCATCATCATACGATGAATCAAACAGTTCACACTTCTCCATTTCATCACAAACTTTAGGCAGCTCCTGATCGAATTCGTTGATGAATAGTTCCATATTCTCTTCCATGGGTGCGGAAAAGAAAGCACTGGTACACACTTCACTGAAGTTTTCCATCTTCATAGCAAAGAAGAAATTAGGTAGCACAGTAAGTAACAGTTAAGTGTTGGTAGACCAACCGATACCCAATTTCAAATAATGTTCAAGATTTCAAATAATGTTCATTATATAGAGTCTAGCAAAGGATTAGAAAGTCAGGTAGAATCTAATGAGTACACAGAAGTAATTTAAGTAAACAGAATCACATTCACTAATCAACTAATGGGTGTCATTGTTAAAAAAGTATTTTTTAACTTTTTCACTTTCTGCTATTGTCTTTGTAATATTGTATACGAGCCCGTTTGTGCTGTCGTAGATGCTATCCTTATTATTCTTTACATAATATTTAATCCTCGTGGTAGCGCGTTTCCAATGATCAGTAGTTGGAATTTTACATAGCTTCTTCATATCGTACATTTCAATTTTTATGAGATGCGTCGCTTGGTCTCCGTCGTCAGAATTACTAGAAATGTATGATACACCATCTCTAGCGGCTCGTGCCACGGTTGACGATAACAGTTTCTTCTTTTTTATTTTTGGTGCCACTTCAAAAAAATGATCAATCGGTTGTGATTTCCTTTTTCCACCATCGCATGTGTTATTAATAACGATGTCATCGTTCTCTTCTTCATGTTGAGGGGAGAGCGGTGAGTAGTAATACTGTTTATAGGTATTTTCATCGAAGTTGAATGATTTCTGCAACAAGACAGTTATCATGTTAATATCAATTTGTTTACACTTAATCACACACGTTAGGAAACAACAACAAGAATACAAGTAAGTTTGTCAATAGAATAAACACTTACCTCCATGGCCATTGATGCGTTGAAGTAACACAAACGTAGTATTGGTAGACGTATACAATCCACTGCGGTCAAACGACCATAGACTGACTGCATGACTGCAATGGTACGATATTATATAGCACCATTCTTATCTAAAACAAATTCCTGAATACAACGAAACTGATTGTAACTCTATGAATCACCAAAATTATCTCACGTTCCTTCGGAAACTGATAGTAACTCTATGAGTCAACAAACTTATCTCACATTGCTGGCATCAACCTGTTTTGTGAGTGCTACAAAATAATGCGATTTAATATTTACAAATCACTATAATTGAACATTCCTATGACAACCATTGAATAGATTGGTAGTGTAATAATATGCTATATCATGGATACACTAGAAGTACAAAAACATCTGAAAAAGATTCATCCCAGTCTAGAAAATAATGTTTATGCTGCTAATAGACTCCCTATGTATACCCATGCACCAACGTATATAATATGCAATTTGGATGCGGATGATAAACCAGGTTCACACTGGGTAGCTGTACATATCGATACGAATGGCATCGGTCAATATTTTGATTCATATGGGCGAACACCTGCGCGATATCATCTTGAGTTTTTGAAAAGGAATTGTAAAAGATGGGGCTGGAGTGTTTGGACTTCAGTTTGTGGTGAATATTGCTTAATGTATTTGCTATATAAGTTTCAGGGATGTTCAATGCATAGTTTTACAAACATATTTACAGGGAACACACTGTACAACGATATTTTAGTGGATGAGATGTTCCGCTCATATTTTGTAGATAAAAATAAAATTTGTTAATGACGCATGTGTTTTATTGATTCCGTTTTGATGATCCCGAATAGCAAAGTAAGCAATGGTCTATGAACAATAAAAGTATACAATAGCAGTAGCAGTAACAATGAGTAATACATAGAAACGTCAATGCAATCCTAATGAGGGTGCGCGGCCGGACGCATGGACAATAGATAAGAAAAGGCGAACAATGAAAGTCGATAATGAGGGTTCGGGTCACCGGAAATGAAACAGATTGTTGTTAATTGTTTTTTTTTTTTTTTAGGTTAGAAACGCCCTGGACCACGATTGCGCCAGAAGCGGTGGTGCGCCAGAACCGTTGAGCCACGGGATTGGTGCGCCAGAACCGGCAAATCACTACTACTAACACCAAAGTTAAAATTGGCATTCCGATTATTCTGCTCCGAAATTTAAGACCACCAAAACTTTGCAATGGAACTTGGCTAAAAGTAACCCAGTTGCAACAAAATATAATCGAGGCTCAAATTTTAACAGGTTGCGGTGCAGGAGAAACCGTCTTTATTCCCAGAATTCCCATAATCTATACTTATAATAAATCTGTAGAGAGGTCAATTCTGTACATGAAATCTATTTCCAAAATAACTATCAGGGGGTGATTAGGGATCGATACTGATGCCAAAAATGCAATCAGTAAAATTATTGTCTGTCTGTCTGTCTGTCTGTATAACCGTTATAGAAACAAAAACTACTCGACGGATTTTAACGAAACTTGGTACAATTATTATTCATACTCCTGGGCTGGTTATAGTATACTTTTCATCACGCTACAATCAATAGGAGCAGAGCAGTGAAGGGAAATGTTGGGAAAACGGGAGAAGTTACTCCATTTTTTAAGCTTCCGTCGCGTGTGCAACCTTAATGGCTAAAGCTACACAGAAATCATTTATGACGGAAATGTTCTCCTTAAAATTATATAAAAAATATCCCACGACAGCATATATCTATCATTTATGGTTGACTCACAATAACATGTGTAACTCCCGATAGCTTAGCAGTTCGAAACTTTCTGATTATTATTCTGCTCCGAAATTTAAAACCACCACAACTTTGCAATGGAACTCGGCTAAAAGTAACCCAGTTGCAACAAAATATAATCGAGGCTCAAATTTTAACAGGTTGCGGTACAGGAGAAACCGTCTTTATTCCCAGAATTCCCATAATACCAAATAATTTTCCATTCCAATTTAAAAGTACGCGATTCCCAGTATCGGTGTGTTATGCAATGACAATTAATAAGGCTCAAGGGCAGACTTTTCGTGTTGCTGGAGTAGATCTCGGTGTCAGTTGTTTCTCGCATGGTCAGTTGTACGTCGCTCTTTCCCGGGTTAGCAGTTCTAGAAATCTTTATGTTCACGTGCCGGATGGGTCAACTTTCAACATAGTTTACCCGGAAGCTTTGCGCTGAAGTATTTTCGTTCTATAGGTACTTAAGCCTCACGTGAACGTGATCTAAACAATATTACCAATACATTAACTTAATAACACACAAGGAGTTACACGTTGACGGAGTCGCGGGCACAGCTATTAACAATAATATTGTGCGGTTCGGTATTGCGATATTTTTCAGCAGTATTATAGATTGACATATTATATTTCCCTACTAAATTACGAAAGTTAATCTGTCTGTTACATCAAAATCACTGAACCGTGAGTAAGGACATAGGCTACTTTTATTTTACGAAAAACGACGGAAACGTGGACGAAGTCGCGGGCAACAGCTATCTATGCTAATAATATAAGGCTGAAGAGTTTGTTTGTTTGTTTGAACGTGATAATCTCAGGAACTACTGGTTCGAATTGAAAAAATATTTTAAATTAAATAGTCAATTTATAGGGAAAGGCTATAGGCTATATATCATTACGCTAAGGCCAATAGGAGCGGAGCACCAATGAAGAATGCTTCAAAATCGGGGTTAAATTTAACGTTAGCCCAAAGTAACTATTCCACGCGGACGAAGTCGCGGGCAAAAGCTAGTACCAAATAATTTTCCATTCCAATTTAAAAGAACGCAATTCCCAATATCGGTGTGTTATGCAATGACAATTAATAAGGCTCAAGGACAGACTTTTCGTGTTGCTGGAGTAGATCTCGGTGTCAGTTGTTTCTCGCATGGTCAGTTGTAGGTACGTCGCTCTTTCCCGGGTTAGCAGTTCTAGAAATCTTTATGTTCACGTGCCGGACGGGTCAACTTTCAACATAGTTTACCCGGAAGCTTTGCGCTGAAGTATTTTCGTTCTATAGGTACTTAAGCCTCATGTGAACGTGATCTAAACAATATTACCAATACATTAACTTAATAACACACAAGGAGTTACACGCTGATGGAGTCGCGGGCACAGCTATTAACAATAATATTTTCCGTATTGCGATATTTTTCAACAGTATTGTAGATTGACATATTATATTTCCCTACTAAATTACGAAAGTTAATCTGTCTGTTACATCAAAATCACTGAACCGTGAAGAAAGACATAGGCTACTTTTTTTTACGAAAAACGACGGAAACGCTGACGAAGTCGCGGGCAACAGCTATCTATACTAATGATATAAGGCTGAAGAGTTTGTTTGTTTGTTTGAACGCGATAATATCAGGAACTACTGGTTCGAAATGAAAAATTATTTTTTAATTAAATAGTCAATTTATAGAGAAAGGCTATAGGCTATATATCATTACGCTAAGGCCAATAGGAGCGGAGCGCCAATGAAGAATGCTTCAAAATCTGGGTTAAATTTAACGTTAGCCCAAAGTAACTATTCCACGCGGACGAAGTCGCGGGCAAAAGCTAGTTAATAATAATTCAGCCTACGTTCCCACTGTAGGGACACGGGCCTCCTTTCTATGAGAGGGAAGTCCGAGTACAAAACAATAATAATTAACAAACTCTTTCGTTTTTGAAGACGGTTCGGTGTGCCCCGCATGTGAGTCGGTATACGTGGCAATGGTATTGAACATAGTGTAGTGTTATACAGTATGTTAACTAACAGAGGGCGTTCCCGTTAACCCGCAATACTATAGCATCCATACATGCTAAAAAAATATTACCATGCGAAAATAAAATGTTAAATTTTTTTTTTTAATATTAAAATATTCACTAAAAATGTTAAATTTATACGTAAAAGAAACACTCTGTACAAGCGTACTTGAAGGACGGCAACGTCGCAATTTATTTATGAATGCGTACGCGTGTACGTCAGTGCGTGTAGTGTTTCTTTTATTTACGTATAAATTTAACAAGTTTAGTGAATATTTTAATATTAAAAAAGCATTTTGTTTTCGAATGGTAACATTTTATTTCGAAGGGTTAACGGGAAGGCCCTTTGTTAGTTAACATACTGTATATTGTCAAGCTAACAGTCTAAAAAGTTTCCAGTCAACGAAATTAATGGTTTATCAGTATTAACCACACTTCCCGGTAAACTGAAAATTAACACACAACTTTAAGTTATATGTAACAATTAATATCCAGTACTGTAAGTAGGTACTCATATTTTGAAGCAAAATTTGAATAAAAAATGGTAACATTTCTTACGCCGTCATGTATGCCTTCAGGTAGGTAGAGCAGATGCACACCGTGACAAAGGCTTTTAGCAATATCTGTAAACAAACTATACTTTTGAGGTCGGATCAAGCCCGCTTATGAATGGCGTTGTGGCGGGCCCCGCTTTTAATAAGATTTATTGTAACCGATCTTGTTTTGACAATCACAATAGTGTTATTCTTGGCGGTAAACGGACATATTTGTGTGGTCTTGAGGTTTATTGAAAAGGTTTTGGTTAAAGTCAAAACTGAGTTTGTAGTTTACACCTGGTGCAGAAAAAAATTAAATTGGAAATAAAGTGACGATCTCTTGGGTGTTTTGCATGATTTTGTTTAGTAAATAGAACTTTAGGTATAGAGTACGATTACGATTCAAGTAGGGTTGTAGAACTCACTGCTGCCTGGCATTAGAAATACGTGCAGTTTTAAAACAAGAGGTAAATAACAACTTTTATGTTTCGTCACACTTGCATGTACAGACGCCAGCACATGAAGCTACCCGAAACTGTCAAATTTTCCCAATCAACCTTGAACCTAATTTCTTTACCAATAAAGATGAAAATATATTAAAGAAATTTGACAGATTGTTGTAGCTTGATGCGCTGGCGTCTGTACATATGTAGGTATGTATTATTATTTATGTATGTAGGTACCTATCAATTAAAAATAAGAATAATTGTAGTTTAGCCTTCTACTTCCACACATTCCCGCATCTGATGGTTTGACCATCGTCACCAGACTTCCTGTCGGAACCGCCCTAGAAGAAGCAGAAAAGCGAAAATGGAAGGCGCTAGCGTAGAGAGCTACGAAGGACACGATCCTTAATAATGAAGATTACGACCAAGAAGGCCACCACACAGTGCGTACATGACTTTTTTTCAATATTCCTTTCGCATGCTGGAAGAGATTTCTGTACAAATAAGTAGGTATAAACATAAATACAGAACAGGAATAGGTAGAAAATGTAGGCACTACGGTCTAGTGCCTATTTTTCTATTCCTGTTTCTTGCGTCACTATTATGTATGTGAACATAAAGTGCCAAATAAATAAATATGCACCTATAGGAAAAATATGAACACATGCATAATAAATGTCTTATCAACTTGGAAAGAGAGAAATGAAATGTAGTTCATAGCAATAGTGCTGGGATTGCGGGAACGCTGGGCTTGCGGTAATGCTGGGGTTGCGGGAATTGCTGGGGTTGTGGGAATGTTCTAACGATCCGAGATACCGCGGCCCCGGATCACAAGGGAAACTGAACGAACATGGTGGGTTTTTAGTTAGTAGAAGTCTGATACTCCCTTCCACTTCACCCAGAGTAATAGTTACTAAAAACAGTATAAGAATATAAGTAGGTAGGTAAGTAGGTATGTGAAGTCTTGAAGTATAGTAACAAATAAATCTTCACATGGAAAGTTCGGTTTCTCGCTAAGAATAGAATAAAATCATTTAATTCAGGAAAACATCCCATATAAAGATCAATAAAGTCCAGCTAAGTCCAACCCAGTACCAATAACTTTTTTTAATGTATGTTGATGGATATGTTCGAATATCAAAATACTATATTTCCATTGCAAACAAACATACTGTTAACCACCAGTCCACATCTCTATCTAAGAAGCTTCATTTCGAACGACTTTAAAACTCATGATGGGCTGCTATAACAACTCACAAATGCTCCATAACAACGATAGCGTTGAAACTCACCTGAGTTATGGTAATGGGTCTCGAGATATGTATGTCCCTTTCGAGAGGTCCCTCCCTCCCTGCAAGTCGGACTGCGGACCCATTCGAAATACGGGACCAGTTAATCTAACGATATAAACATAAAGATGTCTATTTCTACGTTACTAAAAGGCAATTGTTGTTAAATTTAATGGCACATAAAATAAAATAGTCTGACTCTCTATAATTATTGACGGATTAAGTAAAGTATTTGGTGTTAGGTCTTGTTGGTGTTGCTTAGATTTATGATGGTAGATAATTATAACTGGTTTACCTACATGACAACCAGTCCATGTCAGAGTAAACTGATTGTTTAAAGCTCTTTTTACGTTAGTTTTCAAATGTGGCAGGCCTTTTCTTTTAACTCCTTTGCTATTTAGTTGTACCTCATTCATATCATACATCATATTGAAAGATGAGTAACGGTTCTGGGGTATCTGATATACTGGAAAGAAGAAGTTTCCAAAAAAAATCGGCCTCAAATTAAAAGCCACGAACTACATAGAGTTTGAATCTATGGTTTGAATCGTTTTTTATTTGAAACATTTTGTTCGTTATTTTTTTTTTTTAAAACGTTTCCTTTCTCAGTCTTGTCTGTACCTCCTGTAGTTACCTGTACCAGACATGAAAATCATCCAAATATATGACGTGGTTTGGAATTGTTTCTGATTGATTTAGTAGAGACTTCAATATAGGGCCGTAGCATATTTGAAACATAATTGGGTAAATGGTACCTTTTTCAATTAAAATCCTAACTAGGCTAACAGTCAGATAATCCCTAAAATCATCCAGCACTATGCAAAGCCCTATCTTGCTCTACAAATGTCATGTTTCCTGTCATTGTTGTCCTGCACTAACAATCTCGACACAAATAAATTAACTAGATATTATATGTTAATGAGCCAATTAACATTAATTTCAAGAATGAGAGGTAATTACAGGAATCGTCTAATTATGTTTGAATTTATCGTTGACAGTATAATTTCCGCTATTCATCGTTTTTCTGGTAACAGGTCGTTAAACTCTGTTTTTAAAAATGTTAAGGAGTGATTAGAGGCTCCTCTGGTAGCTCGAAAGAATTTGCCTCACATAATTATGATTTTAGACATAGCAGAAGATCTACTTCTTCGAATGTTCTACGGTAATTAAATTTAATATTAAACTATAGCTAGTCTAATATTAAATTTAATTACCCCGGTGTTCCCGCGTAAATCCCGATCCCGTAGGGATTCCAGGATAAAAAGTAATCTATGTTTTATTCCAGGGTGTCTACTATCTATTTACCAAATTTCATTTAGATCCGTACAGTAGTTTTTGCGTTAACGAGTAACAAACATCTATAATGGATGTATAGATGTATGTATGCATGTTTGTTGTTACTCTTTCACTCCTCACAAACTTTTGCATTTATAATCACAGAAATCAAAAATTTATCTATGTTTATAATATTAGTAAGAGTAAGAAGTATGTTAAATGGAGTAACAATGTAATCCAAAATATGTATCAATGCTATCATTTATAATTGAGTGTTAGTTACAGTCGTTTTGCACACACGGTACGCAGGTTAGTATATGTGATAGTGTTAAAGAAAAATCGTGACTCATCAAGTTTGTTGATTTTCGATTAACGATATTCGGAGTGGGAAAGTGAGTGAGTTGTTAGTGTTTCACTTACCTTTCAGTGTATGTAGGCAGCTTGATAAGATAATAAGCACATTTGAAATTCTGTACCGACAACGCTCGTATATTTTAGGGCTACACCTACATAGGTACTATTGAACCTTTTACCAAAGGGATAAGACCATTAGATAACTACCAACATGCTTTTCTAACATCTAAAAGAAATCACATTAAACTAATGGACATAAAAATAGTCGATTTCGGAGCTAATGTAACTATCGCATCGAAGTACGGTGTTTGTGGATGTTTGTTTACACCGAAATTCTTTTGCGAACGTTCTTTTATGGGGCAACGTGGTAAGAAAATCTTTTCAAATAATATCTACTGAAGTGCAGCTCTAAATAATAGCCGTAGTGTGGACAAATAATAATTACACAGATACCGAGTTTTTTCCGTGCCTGTGTATGGTTTGAACATCTTTGGCTGTCGTGGAGGGTAATCAGAAACCAGAAACTTGCAAATGTTATAGGTACTTATTTACGGGTAGAAATCTTACCGATTACCCAATAATTGGATTGTAGATATGAAATATCAAGTGGCTTCGTTTATACGTATTTGTACTGGTACATAGCTGGATCCAGTAAGACGAAGACGAAACTTACATGGTTGGGGAAAAGCTACTTTCAGCTACTTGTACAACAAAGGTCCTGAAATGTCGAGATCTTTGTGAACTTAAGTGAGGTGATCCTCATACGGTCAATCCATGACAATCTCGATAAGCCCGACCGTTTGTTCTGGAATCTGACCTTAACCTTCTAAGGAGAATCGTTCCTAGAAGGGTTAGAGCTATAAATTGGCTTCATAAATATTGCTAATATACCAGGCTAGCAATGGTGCAGCATGTCGGTGTGACAACAATGGCAGGACTGAAGTAAACATCAAGTTCGATAGTCCGCGCACGTCCGTGATTGGTCATTTCAGTATATCTCTGTTAGACGCAAAGCTAATCTCGAATGAATTACGGGAATTGTTTACATCGATACACAACGATTTGGTCAAGATTTTCGATAAAAAGTTGAAGAACTAAGGGTGCGCCTGTCGTCGTTTAAATAGCAAATTCTCGGATCAGCTCTTTTGAAGCCGGTTTTAAATGCGCGAAGCGTGGTAAAACACGCCTGGAGAACATAATTATATGCTTTTTATTTCAATGATTTTTGTATAATAACTTAAACTGTAACTTTTATGTGTTTATCTTCAATTTGGTACCAACTTATTTATTCAGAAATCAGACTTTTGCAAAGAAAGTTTCTAATAAACATACAATCAATACGTTGAATACATATTTATTGTGGGTGTTCCAAACATTATTTACGACAAACCATAGTTTCATTTCATTGCCATAATTTATCATTACGTATTGATGTCATTGTACACCCGCCATTAACAGGCTTAAACGATTTAATTTTCGACTTGCCCTCAAAACATTGATGGCACCTAATCATGGCCCACGGACAAGATAATCCTAAAATTTATTGGCTATAACAACAGACGGTCGTCAATCGAATTGATATTGTGGTCATACAGATTTATAAACAGTTTGGTGCTAATGAAATTTCATTGAATTGCTATAAATTAGAAGGCAACAATGTCCGGGGTGACCACAATGATGGCTATTTACAATGTGCCGTATTTGGGTTAAATAGTGGTCACAAAATAAGACCACCCCAAATGTTTGGGTGCGTTTTGGTCCAGTCACAATAGTGTTGGGAGCAAGATGTTTTGGCTGCCACAAGAAGTGAATGATGTAATTTATTGGGGCAGTTGGCCAATGAGTAAGGAGACGTTAAGGTCAGGTTAAGTAAAATAAAGTTTAACAATGTGAGCAGTGTGAATAGGTAGTGGAATATTTAAATATGTTATGAAAACACGTTAGTAGTTCACGTTACTAAAATAAATTTTACCTAACTGTTTTTACAACTTTAGTTTGATTGGGTTACGAGGCGATACAAGAGACGGTATAATGGTGTTTAGTCATAATACTCATAATATAGAGATAATGAGTACTAATTTCCCAACTATGTTGTTATTGTTTTACATGGAGCAACTGCCTATCTAATCTCCACGACCACGACGTGCCTCCATGACGAAAAGCTGAGCAATATTTTATTTAGAAGTAGGACTTTGCCCTACCTTTTCTGATTTCAAAATTATTTTATAGCCTGTAGCGCTCGCAAACGGTCTAACCTTTCAACCCACAGAAATCAAAAATATAGGAGAAGTGGTAAGGGGGCGTATCGGTGTCCGCGCGACATGGCCACAGGGCTCATGTCACAGGCAAGTGGCCGTCTCTGCGAACTAGTGCGCTTTCGACGGCGCGCGGCGATCGTGTTAACATATATGAATGCCGAGTTGTTCTGTGGTATCTTGTAAAAATCGAAGCCAAAATCAAAACTATGTGAATCATGGAATCACTTACCATATGTAAGTACAAGTATTTTACAATATTTGTCTTTAAAATCATGAAAAACAATAAATCTTAAAATATTTCTCGGTTTTACTATGTTATTTTTGTTTTCAAATATCAGAACGACTGTACTACTTTTGCTATAATACATTGCTCCTTAACCACTACCCGAGTTCGTCACTAAGTAACTGGACAAGCAATGTAAAAATAACATACGAAACTGTATTACGCGGATTCATCGCGTAGTGAGGCCGCCACTTCTTGCGACGAATTAGTGATGTGCTTGTGCAGATCCACTAACGTAGGCTATCGACAGCAATGTCGATTGACGAATGAAATATTGCTATTATAGTTTAGGGGTTTTTCAACCGACGACAAAAAAAGGAGGAGGTTATCAATTCGACGTGTATATTATTATTATTTTTTTATGTATGATCACCGATTACTCGGAGACGGCTGAACCGATTTGGAAAATTCTTTTTTTGTTTGAAAGGGTATACTTTGAAATTGGTCCCATTGTCACTAAGTCAGGATCTGATTATGGGATTCTGGAGAAATCGAGGGAACTCTTCAAATATTATAGGCACACCTATAGTGATTTGAGTATTTTTATAGTAACTTGTGTAGTTGCATTCGAAAAGCACCATTTGTGAAGTAGACCTGATGATGAAGACCACCGATGGCCACTGGAACTACTCAATATATAAGTAGGAATAATAAGTAGTTCATGTGTTCCGCTTCGATTACTTGAATGTGGTTATTAAGCACAATATGCTCGTCATAATGTATATGGTGAAGTGAAGCTGATGGTGAACTACCAGGAGAACTCCTCAACAAATAACAGCCCAACATTGGGAAAAGCAATATTTTGTAAATGATTATAAGTAGTTGACATTTAGGCTCTTGTAACTAGGTATTAAAAATCGACCAACTAAAAAGAGTGAAAAAAAATTTTTATACCAAAAAATTAAACCGACTCCCAAAAAACACTGCAAAGTGAAAAATAACTTTAATTTCGGAAGTCGGTGCCAAAAACGAAAATACAAAACTAAAGACACCGACTACCGAGTCTGTTTAATTTTTTGGTAAAAGTTTTTTATAACATACGGAAACCTCTAAGAAAATATGTTTAACTTTTATTTTACATGAGATGACAGAAATAAAAATACGTTGAAATGTCAAGTGTACAAAAAAGTAAAAAAAAATAAACAATTTATTTTACGCCCGCAGCATGCGTAAGGATTTCCGACGTCGCTGTCGCTACAATAGTTTATTTTTCAATCTGTCAACCGTTTTAGCCCGGTGTAAATAATGTTTTTTTACTTATTTTGATTTTTTTACAGAGTAGTAGAGAAATGCGTAACCAATATTCGTAAAGTAAGTTACTTTAATTTTAGGTTAATAATCGGTGGTGTTTTTCGATTTAGAATTATCGCATGTTATGCTTTATCCTATGTTGCTGTTTCTTTATTTTTTTATGGTTTTTGTATTTAACTTCCGTTGAAGCTACGAATGCGTTATAATAATCGCCATGGTTCAGATAATATATTTGTGAATTTAGCTTAAAATAAGTCAATATATTCATGCTATATATTTGTTAGGCATGGATGTGCCGGGCACGCCGCAATTGCGGCGGTAAGACCCTTCTTTGAGGAGTGGCTAGATCAGCGTCACGGCGTCCTGACCTACCGCATGACGCAGGTCCTCACCGGACACGGAAGTTTCGGGAGGTACCTGTGTCTGATGGGTAAGGAAGAGACGCCTGGGTGTCACCACTGCGAGGGTCGCCCTGAGGACACAGTTGAGCACACGGTGCAGGACTGCCCAGCTTGGGCAGAGCACCGACGTGTCCTCACGGTGACAATAGGCGGAGATCTCTCGCGCCCGGCCTTTGTCGAGGCCATGCTGCGGGGCGAGAGGGAGTGGGAAGCGGTCTCCTCCTTCTGCGAAGCAGTCATGCTTCTGAAGGAGGAGGCGGGCCGCGTGAGGGAGAGGATGGCGTCCTCCCTCCAGCCCAGCCGCAGTGGTAGACGCCCACGGCGTCGGACGTCGGCCGACGATCTCCGGCCACCGCAGGCGCGGGCAACTCGCTGTCCGACCATGGACCATGCCCGGGTCGACGGCGCGTCGTGTTCCACGCGCGCCTCAAAGAGCGTCAGAAACATGACGAGGCCCCCTCTGCAGAGGGCCGAAGCCTGCCGGGGTCGTGGGACTCATCCCGTTACCGTGGCCCCGGTGTGTAAAGGGTTATTGAAGGAACACCGTGGATTTTAGTCAGTAAAAGTCTGACAGTCCCTCCCACCCTGCCCGGAGTGGGAGGACTTATTTGATAATTTTACCACGTTAAAAAAAAAAACAAAAAATAAAGGCATGGATGTGTGTTTGTTTTCATATATTTAACAATTTCTCTACTAACTAGGATTTTTCTTATAACAAAAACCTATTATAACCTACTAAACTATTACCTGCGGGGTAATTGCGTAACACACTTACAGTAGGAATCGGTTTCATTATGCTAAATCAACAACACTCACTGTGGTATTTACGTTGTTGAGCAGACCAATATTTCGAACATATGTAGCAATGGATTAGCAATATACGTCAAAATCATTCAGATCTTGATTTATAGTGTGTTACGTAATTATTGCGATGCTTATTATATGGTGACGTTTAGAAGTAGCTTAGGATGTATGTAAATGATAAATAAGTGGTTTTCGTACTTTTCAGCTTCCCAAAAGATGGTAATATAAAAAAGGAATGGATTGATGCCACAGGCATGCCACCTAACTGGTACCCTACAAAAAATAGCACCATAAATGCTCGGTTCACTTCAGCGCAGAAATGTTCCAGCCTGAATGGACAATTCCAAAATTAAGAGTACAACAGATTTTTGCAGAAGTGGGTTAAATTTTATTTTATTACTGAAAGCTATTTCATGTTTTAGGGCATTCATAAAATCAGTCATTCAACTTTTCAGGAATTCTATACAACCTATACGGCTGGTATGTTCCGATCAAGAGCGTAATGTAAGTTAACATCAACTTCTATTTGACCTATCACTATGATAATTAAATATTAAGATTTACGTCGAAAACGCCAGGGTAGCCCTTAATACTTAGTAGGTAGTACTTAATAATAATTATGTAATGTTATGTTCTTAATAATATGTTTATTGTTATTATAATATTTTCTGTACATGCCATTTTTTATTTGGTTCATTTTCAGGTGCCCAAAAAAAATGTACAATAATAAATGGAAGAATCGATAACTTTCCGATTTAGTCAATCACTAGCGTTTATGTAAAATAGATTGCTTTTGCACAGCACAACGATAGCGACCGATGTTTTTGTGTGGGTAAATTCTAAGGTGCATGGTAAATACACGCTGTGTTTGACGGAATAAGGTTTATTATTGATTGTATAGTACGTTCTGATTTAGGAAATGCGGGTGTGTGCGCGAGTGCGTATCTATTGATTTTATTAAACTGCATGTGTAGTTGTTGCCCCGCCCAGCGCCTAACTGGAGACACACGGTTCCGATATAATTTCTTCTGTTGACCACATCTACTTATTTATTTTATCTATGTTTCAACCAGTGAAAATATTTTAGAATGGGATAACTACTTCTAAAGAATACTCCCTATATACAAAATTGCAACCAAAGTCTGTTTATAATATTAGTATAGATTTAAGTACTTACAATTTTTTTTAAATTTATATTACCAAGAGCATATTGTTTGTGGTGTTTTTGTGCAGTTATATTTAAGACACTAATACATGTATGTTCCTATCTGTGTTATATCTGTAACAACTGTTGGTGAACCTTAATTAAATAAATAAATAAAATAAATAAACATGACAAGATCGGTGTCAGATTTTCTGGGTTCTGACAACCCGTAACGACTGTCAAATAGTACGTTCAGTGTGCGAAGAGCGAGTGACGTAATCGAATAGTAACGGTTTGTACATATAGAGTATGAACTAAGCTTGTAATTGAGGTAGCAAAATTGTCACTTAATTACCTTTGAATGAACGCAAGCTGAAAACGTATAGACGGCCGAAGATTGGGGGGGGAGCGACGTTAAGCGTATTTACCCTATGTACAAATTATAGCCGGGACCAACAGTTTAACGTGCTTTTCGAGACAGAGAGGCTTTTCGATAAGTTTAGATGGTCACACATCCACTGGCTGACCTCGACAAACGTTATAGATTCACTCGTGCGGCTGTTATTATGTAGCCACTACTCTACTAATAACTTGCATCTATAGGGGTATAATTAAAGAATTATTTTTATTATATCGCGGTTATTCTCACGACATTCCATTTGGTTCATGACGTATCTAAAATT
This sequence comes from Tholera decimalis, assembly GCA_943138885.2. Taxonomy (NCBI): domain Eukaryota; kingdom Metazoa; phylum Arthropoda; class Insecta; order Lepidoptera; family Noctuidae; genus Tholera; species Tholera decimalis. The sequence continues at coordinate 28,641,438 of OW964563.2, read as the reverse complement.
GTTGCGGACAAAGGGCTGGGGCCGCTCGCCCGGTAGGGCAGCCAGGAGCGTAGGTAGCATCGTCCACGCAGCCTTCCGTCAATATCGTGGACAGCGGGGCACCATTGTCACTCGGCCCATTGTACCCGCTGACGCTGCGAAGCACAGACCAAAAATCATTAATTTTGTATCACAAAGCAGAACCCACAAATCGAAGCCCTGAAAAAAATTAGGGCCCATTCAGGAGCGGTCACTGACACGATGGGACGCGAAGCTCGCGTAGCTACGTCGATATTTCGATTTGAGTTTTAATTATACTATTTTATACGAAGATGAGCCCGACAAAGTCGGAGATGTATGATCAGGAGTCGTTCTATTATTAAAACCAAGTGTGGACTATGAATAGTGATGGTAACGTTTCTTTTCTTGCATAACTCGGAATCTTACAGCCAATAATATTTCTTCTGAGCTATGTCTTTGTTCCCATTTAGTCATATTTTATTTACAACCACGAGTCGAGCACTTGTGAAACTAATAAAATACATAACGACGCTTTTGTTGTTCTCAAATGTGAAGCATGTTACTAAACTCTAGTTAGAACTGTAAACGGATCCGTGTTGTTGCATAGTTACATAAATCACTGGGTTTTTGTGATTAATGTCACAGTTAAACATAAAGATTCATATTTAGTGCAGTCGAGCTTGTACTAAAAGGCTCCGTGACAAACGTAACCGGATTAACTAGCCGAACTATAAAATACGTTAAAAAATAAAACATTTCAGCTTACTGTTTACAGATCACGTCTATAATTATTTATTAAAATCCCCCACATAAATTAAAATTTTCGTGTCACGATGTAAAGAAATTGTTAGAGTTCCGTAAGACAGAAATTAAATCCATACACACATAACCTTACGTTTCATTACCGACACGAACACAAACAGAACATTACGTTTATTTGCTCTCAACGTATGCAGATTTTAGGATCTGTTTATTTTTTAATATTTACTGACCTGCTATAATTGATAACTGCTACACGAACTTCTCGCCTACCTTTCTACTTATGCGATACTTTTAGTGTGGATCGGCGACCGACAATTGCTGAAATGAACCATTCTCGCCTACCTTTCTACTTATGCGATACTTTTAGTGTGGATCGGCGACCGACAATTGCTGAAATGAACCATATCGGGCAGCTAAGCAGAAACAGTATTTTTGCGATTTTAAGCGGTTATACGGAACGTCGTCAAACAATTGTTTTCTCTATCTTTCTACAGTTATTCTAGCCACCTTTTGTTGTCGGAACAACTCTCAAAGCTAGTTTCAAATACATATATAAAAATAATTGTCTTCTTCTACAGAACCCATTGAAGTCTGCTCATTGCCGTCATCGCCTTGTATCCTATCACCAAAATATTTAAACAAACCATTCAACTATCAATAACGTGTGGCGCAACAAATGCGATTAAAGCCGCTATAGAGTCCCCAGCCACCACAGATGTTTAGGGGGGAATTAAAAAGCATGTCAGAAAAAACCTCTTTGTGACGACGAATTTCGCTTTATCCAGTAAACCGGAATCCACGACCCTCCGAGCAAAATAATGCTAATCATAATGGCATTACATTCATTCGTCGGATTTTGTCAAGTATCCCGAGATAGGTCTTGAATTCTCATCTTTTTTTCTCTCTCTTGTGCTTTTCTCATTATAAAACGCTAATGTAAGCGGCGGAAGCGATTGTGGAGGCTAATCAGAAATGTGATTTGTAAATTGTGTTAAATACGTTAATCGGAGCGTCGTCGTTTATAATTCCACTGCGGAAATTAATGAATTCAGAACTAGGGAAGTCGGTTTTCCACAAGCAAGAATCGTCGGTTTTCGACAAAATTCATAAAAGTTTGATAAGTGAGTGAAAGTTATGTAAGTAAGTTTACGTACATTTTTAATTTAAATACGATTTCAGATATATTACCTATAGTCTATACTATTACACATACTCCTACATACCACACAGAATTCCATGGAAACGATGTCTCATTAACAACAAACATCCACAATTTGAAAGGAATATGATTTAGTGAAAACATCGCACATTTGGCCACAATATCCCCGTACAAAATAACAATATGACCTTAATGCCGACTTTACAAACCATTAGCACATCTGATACAAAATATTTTGACATTTACTACCACCAAATATGTATGGTTCTTTGGGGACCGCCATTAGATCCCTGGAAACACGAGAACAAAGTGAATAGCAGACAGCTAGGAAGATCGATTCGATTTATGCGTTTTTTGCCAAATCTCACAATGGACCCTATTTATTGACAGATAATAGAATCCAGAAACCATAGGGAACAGTTGGCGGGAATCGATTCAAGTTGTAATGTGGTTAGTTATGGTGATCAGAATCACATGTTGATTTCATTGGATGTCATTAGGTTAATGTGGTATATCTTACAACTAAACGTAGGTATAAATTATAGTACATCAAACACCTGTGTTCGAAGACAACCTTTTATAGCTATAATGTTGTATCCCGCCATTTTAAGCCCACTTACGAAAGAGTTGTCACCGTTATTTTAATATTTATAGCCACGGAAGAGAGTTATTATAAACAATATTTCAGAATATCAAGGTCCGTTGAATAATTATACGAATTTATCATCGGTGACATTCTGTGGTGGTGATTAATTAGGGATATGAGGTATGAAAAGCGACGATACTAACCTTTATTTTTTGAACCAGTGTCACGCAGGATGCATAAGTAAAAAAACTTTTTACCAAAAAATTAAACCGACTCCCAAAAAACACTGCAAAGTGAAAAATAACTTTAATTTCGGTAGTCGGTGTCTTTAGTTTTGTATTTTCGTTTTTGGCACCGACTTCCGAAATTAAAGTTATTTTTCACTTTGCAGTGTTTTTTGGGAGTCGGTTTAATTTTTTGGTAAAAAGTTTTTATTTCACTCTTTTTAGTTGGTTGATTTTTAATTTACCTAGTTACAAGTGCCTAAATGTCAACTACTTATAACCTTTTACAAAATATTGCTTTTCCCAATACTGGGCCGTTAATTTTTGAGGAGTTCTCCTGGTACTTCACCATCAGCTATACATCACCATATGCATTGTGACGAGCACCAAGTGCTTAATATCCATATTCAAGTAATCGAATCGCAATCCACGAAATACTTATTATTGAGTAGTTTCGGCGGCCATCTGTGGTCTTCATCATCAGTTCCACTTCCCCAAATGGTACTTTTTGAGAGCAACTGCACAAGTTACTATAAGAAATACCCAAAACGCCATAGGTGTGCCTATAATATTTGAAGAGTTCCCTCGATTTCTCCAAGATCCCATCATCAGATCCTGACTTGGTGACAAATGGTACCAATTTCAAAGTATACCCTATCAAACAAAAAAAGAATTTTCCAAATCGGTTCAGCCGTCTTCGAGTACTCGGTGATCATACATAAAAAAAAATAAAAAATATACGCGTCGAATTGATAACCTCCTCTTTTGGTCGTCGGTTGATAAAAAGTAGTCTTATCGTTTTCTGTGGTTTGTCTAAAACTCAACCAAATTAAGAAGATCGGTGACTTTATAAGGAAGTTTGATTTCAACGCCTGTTTAGTAAGAAATCCGTAGAGCAGGGAAGGTCAATTTAAGCTGGTGAGAGCTGTTGAGATTTACAACTTCCTGAGAATGAAACAAGTTAACATTGCACTTGATGCGACATACACTTACATCTATAATGGTTGTCCATTTTAAGGCATCTCCCTTCTTCCTATTCGACTCAGTCGCTATGATTGTGGGAAAATCCCTCGATAATTATCAAATAAATAAATATCAAATAGGTTATTAACCAATAGCTGTGATAAAGGGAACCTTGGTCGAGCGGAGGAAAAAACGTAGAATATGTTACAAAAAGCAAGGACATGAATAGCGCACTTTTTCCCATCACTCATTAAGTAATTAAAATTCAACAAAAAAAAAGTTGAAGATCGATGGTCTCGATTGCTGATAGTTATCGATGATCACTTTTGATAAAGATCACGATATTTTATTAAAACTAGTTTTGATGTGAGCTGGATAAATATTTAAATTACGCCTTTTTGTTTTATCGTTTTGTTTTATTTAATGAAGACCACATTGGTCTTCATTAATATGAGCATTGTTAGCAGGGTTCCGTAGGTAAACAAAAAAACCTTGTAAAGCAAGTGCATCTAATAGAGATAAGTAAAGCTGAAAAAAAGTAACCAAAGCTTTGTATTGGAAACTCAGAAAGAATCTCGGATAGTTAATATCAGTTTAAATCATAGAAATTGTTTCAAACGACGACATATAAATACAAGACTTGTGTACCTATTCAATGTTGAACAGAATGCGTGATAAAAAAATATGGTCAGAATCCTACCATGTGCTCGTAACTCTCGCACTTAGCAGGTTTTCATGTAAGGCGTGGCAATTTTTTCCACTTTTAATTTATGTTCGATTATTTCTTTGTTAATTGAAGACTCATTGGTTTGGTCCAAATTCCTTTCTACTCTTGGCTGGTTTAGGTTTCAATTCGATATAGTAACTAAGTTTACTTTATAAATTTTCATTCATTTTTCTCACAGGGATTTCGTATTCGTTTGCAGAACATAATTTTTTATTGTTTTGATAAAATGTTAATATGTGATATTGATGTTAACATAAGATTTTTTAGTTATATTCTCTTTACATTTATCATAATGAACAAATATTTAAAAAAAGTGAATCACAAAACTAAACCTAGGAACGTTGCCTTAACTCCGAAAAGTCCTTGAAACACCAGAGTCAGGCAGCATAATAATGATAAGCAGTATTTAAAAGGCTGTAAAGCAAAAAAAAAAAACTGTCACCTTTTCGAGTCGATGATTTGGTGCCGAATATTTTTTAAATTCTAGATTCAGCCTTAGGCCGTGCGCGCACTGCCTTGCGGTGGCCGCAATTGCGGTAGTTCTACCGCACCGGTAGAATGACCGGGGCCACCGGTGACTCTACCGCACGCGTTTATTCCACCGCAGTGCGCGCACTTCTATGACACTCCATACTTCACAGATTTTGCGTTTCCAAAACGCAACGCAGTGCGCGCATGGCCTTATGCGAGAGTAAGGATTATGCCAGTATTATGCCAGACACTGGTCTATTCATGGGGTATCGTGTTACCCGGCTACTGGGTTGTGGAGGTCAGAGGTCAGAAACACTAATACTCAGCTGTATCCGGGTAACTGGAAGCCGACCCCAACTTAGTTGAGAAATGGTTAAGGAGATAATTATGATGATGCAAGAGTAAGGATTGCAGTAGGAGAACAAGAGTGAATCAATTCTATAATAATAAAATCAGATATCCACGTTATGCCACCGTGGGCCGACAGGTCGCCGCAGTGCTCTCGTTTCGATCACTTAACTCTGCGGTACAATTTTTGTGTACTGCCGCCGAGAATGCCAATAAAGCCCTTTTCATGTCCCCGACGCCTTTTGTTTGTCCAAGTAAATCGCGTGTTCGCTTTTACATTTGATTCTGTGATAAAATACCAAAGAAACCGAAGCATTGAACACCAGTAGTTCAGGTATTTTAAAAACTGTGTGAATGTTATTTTTATGCGGTATTTTTTAATTAAAGTTCAGAACAATTCGTTTCGGTAAATTTTTTGGGTACTCCAAATAACTTTTGTTGAAATTAATGCGCATGTGATAAGAAAAGATTTTAATGTTGTGACTCTCACCATTTAGTTCATAAATATACAGGATAGTTTAGAAAGGTTTAACTGAAATTTAAATGTGCGTCGATAATGTGGTGTTTGTCAGAAGAAAGAATGCACCATGGATAAATTAAAATGACTGTAAATAATGGACTGGTAAAGCCGAGGAATCAGTAATTACTTTCTTCACACTTTAATCCTTTAGCACCCGATTATCGGCCTTCCACTAGTTTCCATAGAGGCTTTACGAAGATTGGAACGCATTACTAGTGACGTCATCATGAGTACGTTGTCAGGTGAGCTGATAAGATGAGCTATCGCAAAATGCATCATTACCCAGGTAGGTCCCAAATAGTGAAACAAAAGTATATTGTCAGAAATCACACTAAAATCGTGCACCCTTATCGACGATCATGTGAAAATATGCACATTCTTAGCTGATAACAGGTGATACATATCGTAGGTATCTCTGGTATTGTCATTCTTGAAGATTAAGTGGTTACATATTATTGCATTGTTATTTTTAAGTTATCATTAGGGGTTGTATAAATAATAAGTAATTATTGAGCAATATGCAAGTTTTATTAGCAATAAACCTGATACGATATCTATTTTTAATAACTTTACTGGGGACATCTATATGTATAAACTCTTTCGTGTTAACTAGTTCAGTTAAAACTTTATTACTCAGTTAAGAAGTTGTGAGTTTCAATTTATAACATCACTCATACTTATATTATTTTTTTACTTTCGCACGCTTTTCAGTCGGAACTCTATTGAAATTTTATGATTAGACAAAACAAACAAAGTAAGCACCGCCATGTTTATAAAAGCTCGCAAAGCGCGCTTCTGTTCATGCCAATCTTGTGGCGAGCAACTTGTTGCCGTTGTGAACTTTTTAAAAGAAAGAGAGGCACGTATTGGAGCTCTCTGTCGGGGGAGGAGCAACCGTGCGCGGGGAGCGTGCCGCCGCCACCGGTCGCTCAACTTGCGTCGCGCTACACTCAGTCGCTTCTCACGAGCCTTCGAGAGAGGTGCTTGCTGCTCCTCAGCTCGCCAACTCGTGCCGTTATGTGTCGCACTTCGAAACAAGTTTGACGGGAAATTCGTGAAGTTTTCCGAGCGCGTCCGGACTAACGTAGCGATGTGCGCGATAATATCAACTCAAACGGTGACAATTTAAATACAGTGACAGTTTAAAGTGAGTTATTCGAGATGTTATCGATGGGATTATTGGCTGTGTGGTATGCCGTATGGAGTTGGATGTACTTGGGTGCCGGCGCTGCCTCGCTGACGAGCCGTGTCGCGGAGGCGCCCCAGGAGTGCGAGTGGCAGCGCGTGTCGGGGGACGCCAGCGAGTCCACTCGCGTCCAGTTGGCGTGCTCGCTGCGCACTGCTGCCGGCGCTACAGACCTACTGGCCGGTCTTAGCTCCTCACAAGCTCAGCGCATTACCGTTCTAGACTTACATTGCACAGATGTTCTTTTTTTCGAGAGCTCACTCGACTTTGGAAGAAGAAAAGAAGAAGGAACACAGCTCTTGTCCCGGTTCCATAACCTGAGAGAACTGAGGATAGAGTCTTGTAAGATTCGATATGTTCCCTCTGCTGTGTTATCACCGCTTAGTGGATTGAGGAGCCTGACTCTTCGAACTCACAACACGGATTGGTCAGCGATGTCTATGGAATTCCACAGAGATACATTTCGTGGTCTCACTGACTTACGAACTTTGGATTTAGGTGATAACAATATTTGGAACCTGCCTCCCGAGATATTCTGCCTTTTGTACAATTTAAAAGAGCTGAACATAACGCAAAATAGATTACAAGACATATCAAATCTTGGATTCTCCGACTGGGGCAATGGGCCAACTGCACCTGGTAAATCATGCAACACCGTGTTAGAAACATTAGATATGTCGTACAATGAAATAAGGACTCTACCGGACAATGGATTATCAAGCTTACGTGCACTGCAAAAGTTATTCTTGCAAAACAATAGAATATCAGCTGTAGCGGACAGAGCTTTCGTGGGATTGAGTGATATGCAAGTTCTTAATTTGTCAACAAATGCTTTGACTGCTTTACCGCCAGAGATGTTCCAGTCTTCCAGAGATATCAAACAAATATATTTGAACAACAACTCGCTAAGTGTACTAGCCCCTGGACTATTGGAAGGATTGGATCAACTGCAAATATTGGATTTATCGGTGAACGAATTGACAAGTGAATGGGTAAATAGAGACACATTTTCAGGACTAGTTCGTTTGATTGTCCTAAATTTATCGCACAATAGAATCACTAAAATAGATGCACTGTTATTTCAAGATTTGAACAACCTTCAGTTTTTAAGTTTGGAGCACAACAACGTAGCACGCGTAGCGGACGGCGCATTTTCTAATTTGAAAAACCTTCATTCGCTCTCTCTGGCTCATAATAACATACTAGAAGTAGACAGCGGACATTTTTCAAATCTTTATGTTCTAAATCAGTTGTTCCTCGATGGTAACAGAATAACGAAAGTTGATATACGTTCTTTTGAAAATATTACCAAACTTCATGACTTGGGTCTCAGCGGCAACCAGCTTTCGGAGGTTCCAGAGGCTATCAAAACACTGCGATTTCTGACATCCCTGGACTTGGGTATGAATAGGATTACGAAAGTGACCACTGCCCAGTTCGAAGGATTGGATGATTTGTATGGCTTACGTCTTGTTGGAAACAAAATTGAAAAGATATCAAAGGATACATTTGCTGCATTACCCTCGATGCAAATATTGAACTTAGCTTCAAACAACATAGATCAAATAGACGACGGAGCTTTTGCTTCAAACCAACAGTTAAAAGCAATCGGACTTGATGGTAACAAACTAGTGGACTTGAAAGGCATATTTACTAACACACAACCGCTTGTATGGTTAAACGTGTCTAACAACGAGTTACTTTGGTTTGATTATAGCCATATTCCAACTAACCTGGAATGGTTGGATATGCACGAAAATAAAATTGAGAAGCTTGAAGACACATATGGACTGAAAGAATCTTGTTCAATAAAAATGCTCGATATCAGTTATAATAAGTTAAGGAGCATTGATGAGTTCTCTTTTCCAAGCAGTATAGAGACGGTTGTTTTAAACAATAACAACATTGATAAAATAAGCCCAGGGACTTTCCTGCAAAAGTATAATCTTAATAAAGTTATACTGTATGCAAACAAAATAAGAACACTGGAACTTGGCGCCTTTGCGATATCAGCTGTTCCCGATGACAAAGATTTACCCGAGTTTTATATTAGCGAAAACCCATTTGAGTGCGACTGCACAATGGAATGGCTGCAGACAATTAACCAATTAAGTGACCTCAGGCAGCGCCCGAGAGTAATGGATTTAGAAAGTGTAAGGTGCTCTTTAACCCATTCACGAACCACATCGGATATGCTTTTACTAGAAGTAAAATCTTCAGAATTTCTGTGCGAGTACGAGTCACATTGTTTCGCGGTGTGCCATTGTTGTGACTTTGACGCCTGTGATTGTAAGATGACTTGCCCCGATAAATGCTCGTGTTATCATGATCAAACCTGGACCACCACTAACGTGGTCGATTGTTCGGGCGCTGGCTACGATCACGTGCCGGACAGAATACCGATGGACGCGACCGAAATATACTTAGATGGAAATGATTTGAAAGAGTTAGGGAATCACGTTTTCATCGGCAAAAAAAAGTTACAAGTCTTGTACCTCAATAACAGCAATATAAACACAATACAAAATAGGACATTTAACGGTATCGAATCATTGAGGATTCTTCATTTGGAGAACAATAAATTGGAAGTTTTGAGGAATACACAGTTTACAAGATTACCAAATCTTAATGAGCTTTACCTCAGTGACAATAAGATCAAGGTTATAGAAAACGATACATTTAATTACTTGCCCTCACTGGAGTACTTGGGCCTAGACAATAACGGGTACGTTGATTACATGCCATGGAGAGTCATTACAGACAACGATCCCCGCACTCGTGTCTCAGTAGATGGGAATAACTGGATTTGCGATTGTAAAGACGTCAACCAGCTCAATCAGTGGCTAATAAAAAAATCAAAAGACACTGAGAGTATGATGTGCTACTTTGCTCATGGTCAAGCAATGAATAAAACCATCGCAACAGTTGCAAAGGAATGTAAAACAGAAACAACAACTGAGGAGACCGGCACTGAGACACTGAAGCGATTATTCATTGAATCGCATGACGGTGTCGAAAATTACATTCCATATATCGCTGCGGTGCTGATAATAGCAATTATTCTCTTACTAATGTGTGCTTTGCTCTTCATGTTCCGGGAAGATTTTAAATTATGGATGCATTCAAGATATGGTGTAAGAGTATTCACTTCGACTCCGAAAGATATGAACGACAATAAAAACAAACGGTTCGACGCTTTTTTTGTATACAATCCACGAGATGAAGACTTTGTGACTCGCGCCGTCAGTTCCGAACTAGAAAATATGGGACATACGTTATGTTTACAACACAGAGACTTGCCCCTGGTTGAAAGACGCTCAGGTGATAGTTTAGTGAGTGCCTCCGAAAGTTCTAAAAGACTTGTTATAGTATTATCGATAACATTCTTGCAGCAAGAATGGTATTCGGCAGAATCGAACGCAGCTATACAAAGTGCAATCAATTCAGTGAACGTTCGGCATAGACGTCAAAAGATAATATTCCTTGTGACGACGGACTTGAGTGCCATAAACATTGATCCGGACCTAAAAGTGTTACTAAAAACGTGTACAGTGATCGTGTGGGGTGAAAGAAACTGTTGGGAAAAACTAAATTTTCGGTTACCGGATGTGGACGTGACTCTTCCAAATCGGACGCTTCATAATGCGAATAATATGAAAAGTGGTAGTAATAGGGAGGCGTTTGGTCGTCATGGGAATTTGAGGTATACGGCGCCGCCGACGTCTCATGATCCTTGGTATAAATATGGCATGAATCCACCGGGCTTGATGATGTCAAGTCCGATGCATTCGACCAGCGCAAGCGCAGAGGTGTCAGCGCGCAGTACGGAGGATGAAACGTGTTCGGTGGCAAGTAGCGAGGGACGTCCTGACGACCGGTTACCTCACCACCATAGTTACGTCTCCATAGACAATCACCAATGCGAGGAACGACCTTTAAGGCCCGCCCAACAAATTCCCATGTCAAGCACAACGCACCCTAGAAAGACTTACTTTGTATAAACGAACGATCATTGTGATTAAATCTGTTATCTGTAAATATCATTCTAAAGAAAACATTATTAAATTTACTGGCATAAATATGTACTGGATGAAAATTGTGTTTGTAAGCTTCTCTTTGTTGGTGCTGTAATATTAAACTGTCTTATGTAACAGGTATCGGTCTTATACATATTATGTACATATTATTATGTCAAACTTGTAAAATCTTTTTATTGTACTGTAAGTACTATTGATGTCTGTAACGAATTCTGAACATATTTGTAGTATCTTTTGTACCTGTTTTGAATAGTATTCATTGTCCACTTCCCTTTTATGATTTTTGTACATGAATGAAGTTATGTTAGCCCATACATTCCTTTTTGCATATATGTGCATGCATAGGTTGTAACGTAAATGAGTAATAATACATACACTGGTACTTTAAGGTTCCTGATTAATTTTAAGACCTGACATGCTGAGTATTTTGTGATAATGTTAGGTACTTATATTGAATTTATCATGTGAAGTGAGAACTGTGTGAAAATATGTACTGTAAATATAACTATATAAGTAAAAGGTATCGCAGAACTGAAATGTACCCTAGTCAATTGTAAATAGCTTAATTGTAAGAAGTATACGTAAGTAAATAATTTTGTGATGTAATTTTTAGCTAGGATATGAAATTTTTTCGTATTTATTACGCTTCCAAACGCAGAGTATGAATAAAATAATATTTTTATCTACTATTAGTGACTTTTAATGATTTCAAATATACAAACCCAAGCTCACTTTTCACACACATACACAACACAAATTGCACGAGATACAATCTATAGTTCCACAAAAATTTCAAATGTAAGTCATATTATTGAGTAGCAGAGTCTAAATTAGTGTAGTCACTCTGAAGCATATAATAATGGGAAATGCTCAAGCAAGGTCCGAACGCAACCATCTGTCAAACCTGTCAATGAAAAGTAAATATTATTTAAAGTGTTGGCCATATAAATAAAACGTTTATGCTTACTCCATAACTTTGAGGCAGACAGGTGTAGGCACTCAAAAGCTTCGGCCGAATCTATTGAACTGTTTACCTTAGTAATAAACATTATCTAATAGACCTGTCTCGTTTCCAAATATTTTCTCTCATGAGCTTTGCCCCGAAAAGTTACGTTCTAAAGTGACAGAAATTGTTACAAAAATGCTTGAATTTAAATATCTTATAACAAGTCGATAACATTATAAAGATGCATATCTTAAATCGTAACAAGTAATAGAATGAATAAAGGCAAACGTCGAAACGTCAAATAAGTTTTCAGTGACGTAATCAATTTACCGAACGCTTTGTTCGCCCATCCAGTGTAGGGTGTATAAATATTTATTTTATCTAAATTGATCGAGCCGGATAAGATCACGCCCGAGTCCGTACGATTTTAATTTAAAAAGCGACCGCGACAGTGCGCGCGCGCCGATGGCCCGCTGCGAAATTATAAATCATCTGCCGCCCGGGCCAATGATGAATAAACAGCGTTTTAATTGACTTTTGATTACGACGATGTCTCTTCATTGTTAAATAGCGGTGCGAGCAAGTGGAACAATCGATTACGACTTAAGTGCGTAGGCGCATGTGTCAGGTTCTATTTGATATTTAAAGTACTTTATAGTGTTTCTTTTTTTCTAAAATAGGTACTAAGATAAAAAGTTGTAGATATACAGAAAACTGAACTTATTAAAGCGTGATTGAAGATATTTAAGAGAAATAGTCAAGAATGAATAGGTTACTTCTAGGTAAGCGTGCTTCATCTTGGACCATAATTATCATCACTTACCATCAGGTGAGATGGTGCTCAAACGCGAGACTATTATCAATAAAAACAAATAAATTATGTTTAATGTCGAACTGGCAAATAAAGTTTATGATGCATTTATCAATAATTTCTTGGACTTCAAAGACTTAAAAGTAATTTTCTCACATAGGACGCTTTCGACATGACATCATTCGATATCAATGCTTTAGCGAATAGCGAAACTCTTAGGTAATATTATATCCATTATTCAAACTTCGAATATAGTTAAGGATCTAAATGATAGTCATCAAGGGGTCCCATGTCTATGACACACAGGCCATTCATTTAAGCGCCAAGACCTCGACATCGGCCACTCATCACCTTTTTTCCCCATGCAATACGATATCCTATCGTTTATTGTCCACGGACGATTCTAAACCCGTTCCAAATGGATCTTAGACATCTTAAACTTGGTGGGAAATATCTAAACCCGAAGTGACAATTGATTATGTCCCCTGTAAAGACAAAAAGCGGAATCGTTCGATTAGTTATGTCGTCGGCGAGCGTAGGCCGAGTCGAAACAATAGATTGGCTCTGCTTTATGATTCTATAAACGTTTATGTCCCTATAAACGACCTTTTAGCTTTTGGTAAAGTTGAGATTGTGATGTTATCGGTGTTCCGACAGGTTTATTACAAAAGTATTAATGGCACTTCTTATGAAAATGCTGCAATAAATTTCCGTTGACATTTTTAGGTCTTTTGCAAGCCCAACGATGAATTATATGTAAGTCATCACCGGTATCTACAACATTTGAATGCAGATCGGGACTGGTCCATTCGATTTATTTTTTATTATTTGCGTTATGGTATTTATGTCCGAGTTCTAACCTCTCAATTTCAATATGCGTGGGTGGGTAAATGAAGGCTGCCTCTTATTAGCTACGAGTTAAATGTATCGTATCCTCATTAAATGATACTTCCATAACCGTAAACGTGACCGCCCATAGCTATCCAAAATCATAAATATCCCAGCCCCGACTAATGAAATGTTTAAAGAAATGTCTAAGCCCGTGAGATTCGCGTAGGACGTTCGGATGTCATAATAAAATAGTTCGGTTATGGCTTTACAAAAACAAATAAAATACTTGACAGCTGAATTAAAGTTGTAAATGGCAATATCGATATTGATTTTGTGGTGATGATAGGTAATGTTGTTGTTATTATGGCCATATTGTCTACTAATGCGATTCATACTAAATCGTTGGTAGATAGAGCTAATTACTTGACCTTGTTATTATGTACTTAGTCCTGTTAATTTATTAAACATTTTGTGTCTTCGATGCCAGCTGGTAAATTAATAACAGTTTTCTATAGATGATTAACAATAACACTAGTTATCTATAGCATTGCCCAAAGCTCAAGAGTCCATGTTTGTAATAATTAGGGTTGCAGCTGCTTCCGTCGGTGGGAGGAGTCAAAGGTTTTTTTAATAAATGTTTCGCTGTTATTGGTAGGAGCGAAGGAAGGAATTACAAATTTAAATTCGCTAGGGAATAGCCCGTGACAGTGTTGAAAGCGGAGAATGTAACGCATATGCTGTTGTTCGTAATTAGCTTTCCTTTTTTCATGTTTTGGAGCAAAATTAGAAAAACATGGTCTGTTCTATATTTATAAATGTAATCCGTGTTTTAACGTAACACAAAACCAGTCTCGAATAATGCCAAAACATCGCCGAATTGAATCATTTACGACTTAACAAGGCAGATAAAAAGAAAATTTTAATCGATAGTATCAAATAGATACGAGTCAAAGCGTTGGCGTATATAACTTATTAAACCCTCTTTTAATTATAATTTGCAAGCTTTAAGATATAGAAGCAATCAAACGAACGTTAGCGATATTCACTGATAACATCGCGAAAAAGCTTTGCGTCATTAAAATGATATAAAATGTCGAATGTTTTAGTGAATCTAACGCTTGCTTTAAATTTATTTATTTATGTAAAGCACCGTAGCGTTACTTGGGTGGCTTGCGAGATTTGGAAGAGATAAAACTTTAATTTTAATTATTATCATTGAACAAGGGCGAGCGTGTAACCCCTAATTTCTATTTTTGATATACGTCTACGTTTTGGAAACATCTGTAGGCTATTAGTCATATGAAGCTCCGGTATTAAGTTGAAAGTTTTTACTTAGCCGTAGTTTAAGGAATGTATGATTTTGTGGATAAGGGTAAATACTGCGGGACTAAGATCTGAGGATAATTCCCCGGACGTGTTATAGACGGATGCTGCGAGATAACGTGCATTTATCTAAGTAAACACGGACATAATAAATGCTTCTGGGTCGAACATGAGTCACTATGTAGCAAGAAAATAATTACCGAGCATAACCATCTATTTGCATAATCTTCGCAAATATTCTCAAGTATTGTAGAGCGGGTTTCAATATTTTTTTTATGTTGTTGGACGGGTCGGGGACTAATATTGATTTTTTATTTATTTATTTATTGACATTGACATAAGTTTTTTGAGTTTACTTCAATTGTGTTCTTCTATCTTCGACAAAGTGATCAAAGTTTTGAACTATGTATTTCATCAATAATTGGCAGCCTGTCCTTCTATTTACTTAAGTGTTTTGACACATCCGTTGATTTTTCTGATTTCTTCCATTTGTTTTCGGGGTTCCAAAAGTCCGTACTAAATCCACTGGAGAATGTTCAAAGTTGGTACAGATCTGAAATAATGAAAAGGCGACGCGAGTCGTAAATAATTGAATTTCAAATATGAGGCCTCTTTTTGGGGATAAATAGTGCCATAGAAAAATAAAAAAAGAATGACTGGGTATTGTGACGTATTAAACGAAAGTTAGGATCTTTGTGGGACTATAGAGAGTATAGACTCATACTATATAGATATCACATATAAATATGTACTTTATAGGTTTTAAGATTAAACGGACTACATGTTATCTCCGGAGCTTAAACTTCTGCAAAAAGTATTCACATTATAATATTTGACTTAGGTTACAGGAAAATCTAGAAGAAGCACCCATAGGTATAACTTTAAAACAACATGTTAATGAAAACATGAAATAATTTAATTTTGTCTATATGCCTGGAGTACTGTGAGATGAGTGTATGACTGGCTTTTCCTATATTTAACATGTCTTCAAGTAATGTAATTGGCCTTTGGCCGTGTTGTTTAGAAATAAATAAATGAAAACAACTAAAAAAGTTTGGAACATTTTTCACGTGAGTACCTACGACTGCAAAACAGTTAGGTATTCAATAAAATCCGGCAAAGTGCAGCCGGATTTTATTGAATGCCTAATGGGGCGTGCAACTGTCAAAGTGGCGCTAGTAGCACACTTACCAATATCAAAGCAGTTTCTCTATGGAACAGTAATGAATTCCTAAATTAGAGACAGTTATTGAGAATTTTTCGATTAAAGAACATGTATTATGTTCTTTAATCGGAAAATTGTACAGAAATCAATTGAAATCAATGAAATGAAAATAAAAAATATTACCACAGATAACCATAGATGATACAGATAACTATATAATATCTCACAATCTAACTAACACTGACAGTGACAAAGGTTCTTACGGTGGTGGCGCCATCTGCAATTAGCTGTCACTTGCACGCCCCATTGTTTTTGATGAAATTATGAAATGAAGAACACATGTCACTGACACTAATGTGAAGTTTAGACAGACAGACCAAAACTATCGAATTTTAAAATGTGGTTAGCAATAATCTGGCATATGTGAAAAAAAGGGGCGTGTAACAAAAATAATAAGTGGATGAAATTGAATACATTGATTAGGAGACAGACTGCGGCATGCCGCATGCCCCGGTACAATACGTGGTTCGTTAAAAACTACCCCGCAGTTACAAGTGTAGGGTTGGAAAAGGAATCCAAATGATTGCATTATGTTTTACTTACTATTTTTAAAATTTGAATATTTACTATTAAGATATCGGTCTCTTTGACATCGTCTAACTTAATTGAGTAAAGAAACGAAAGGATTATCATCATCTTCCCAGCCTATTGCTGCCCACTGCAGAAAATTGACTTCCGACCGATTTCCAACGTGACCGCTACAATTTATATAAAAAAGGTAATTTATATTATAACAAAATCGCTAATGAATGCAATCGCAATATTTGATTGAAAGCATTGATATTACATACATTTTTGTATTGCGATTACAGTTAGGCTGCCGGTTTCAGATTTGATAATTTGTTATAACTTGGATAAAATATGCGATTAGAGAGATTTATTAATGAAGAAGGAGAACTTAGCTCTCAATTCAAACATCCTGGAATAAAGATAAATGCTAATTTAGATTAGTAATGGAACAAATGTGACACACAACGCCTCGCACCACCTAGTCTTCTAACTTGACCTTATAAACTGGTCTACATATATAAAATTATATCTTTAATTCTGACAATGACCAAGGGATAATCGTCGCAGGTAATTTATTATACTCCATCCAACCTAGATCGTCCCAAAAAACAAGAACTAAAGTACTCAGCTCCACAGAATGTGACGTCCGCCCCCCGTCTCCCCGGATCCACATTCCCTTTACGTTTGCCGCCACAAAGCTCGACTTATTCTAGCTTTTTTGTTTTCGTCACGGTACGTGAATTACGTAATTAGAAACAGCTTATTGGATCTTTGGGGACGTCCTGTCGCTCCCAAATGTGATTAACTAGTAATTAAGTACCTGCCGCCAATTAATTAAATTTAATTGATTCCTCTGTATTTGTCCGCAGGTCTTTTGTCAGCGGACGATACGCAAATGTCAGAGTAATTCCACGCACTTGTTTGTTATTGTTAATAAAAAAATCAATTAGCGACAAGTGGCCACAAGTGCGACCTCTATCATTCATTTTATTGTATATCCGACTGTAGTACCCCAATACATATTCCATTGTAACGGACCCCTATAAATAAAAATGCACATTTGGTGTACGACCCGATACAAAAGATTAAAAAGCGGGATCGCATAAAAAACATCAGTGGTTATCTATTAGTATCTAGTTAGAGTTTCTCGTACAGATGTTACTAAAATAATAATCCCTCTTCGTGGCGTCGAGACACGAATGCGGGGAGATCGTGCGTCGAAAAAAATATTATCTTTTACCTGAACGGTAAGTTAGTTAGCGATGGGTCCCGTTAAACAAATGTGTGCCCACGAATAGACGAGGTGTTTTTTGGAGATTTAACAGGAATAAACCTCTACTAGTCTTCCTTTGAATAATTTAGCGTCACTACTTTGTCGTGTGTTAAAGATAATCCTAAACATTCCGAAGACGCTCTACTCGAGATTAAGGGAAGACAGTTCTGGTATACATGAACCAAAACTATAAATTAGAGTGACTTCAGTACTAAAGCATAAATAACATAGCTAGTTACACTTGTGCAACATAGTTTACAGTAGCTTTAAAATTCACAAAACACAAACGCAGCAGCAGATGGTGTTTATATGCGAAATTCAATACTCCCGAGTCCCCTACTACGGCGAGCATGTATAAATTAATAACTACGTATACAAGTAGTCATGTTTCAATGGAAGAAACTCAAAGATCTCTCAAAACGTATTCAACGCAGACAGATCAGTCAGTGGCAACAAGTTCGAAATTATTTCCTGTTACGAGACACACCCATCTGCTATTGCCAACAAATCGCTTAAGAAAATATCGCATTACAGTTTATACTCCGCGCGCATTGAATGCGTGGATGTTAAAGCTTTGGGAGATTTCGGGGTGCCTTTTTGTGTTTTTTCGAGCGCATTACGAGATATTAAATGACTGCGGCTGAGGCCAATTAATGTGGAACTCACAATGGCTTACGATGGGCGTGCAACCCAGTTCCGACCGGAAAGGTTCGATCGCAATTCGCGATACACAATCGAACGAAATACGATGCCGTGTGAGGTAGGAGCCACCTGTACGCGTTGTCCTCAGTAGTTCGCAATGAAAGCGAACTTGCGAGGATTGCATTGGAAGTTATAATTCTACGTTTGACTAAACCTGTTTAGTTACGTTGTTGCCTTGCCCCATTGGCCTTGTGGAGGTAGCTACTATTTTGGGAAACGGACTTCAAGTTCAAAACTCAGCGGGGATGAATAATTTGTCGCGGTGTGTTTAGGGCACAGTAGGAGGCTTCTATCTAATTAGTGAAACAGGTTAAGATTTATAAAATACGTAGGCAGTTGTTGGCATTAACGATGTTGGCAGCGTTTGCAGGCAGCACGCAGCTATGATGTGAAAAATAGGTGACACGTTACTGATTATATTAATGTTATTAAAATATTTAAACGTTGATGTAACCATAAGATATAGCACTTAGATGAGCCACAACTACTATAAAAATAATGATCATTTAATTAAATGAGGGGCTGGCTTTTACTTTTACTCTTGCCAGAGGTTAAGCAATGACATACTACGTGGCACTGCTGCCAGTTTCTTGGGCAATTATCAGCCGCGTTGAAGATACATTTTTTGATGCTTTATATTTATTTGTTGTTTAGTTTAGTTTTAATGTTCACTAGAATACAGAGAATATAGAATAGAGAATAATTTAGTACCTACAGTTTGTAAGAAGGTTGAGAATATTGAACTACAAACAGGGGAAGTCTGAAAAGTTCACACGATTTTAGGCGTCAAAGAAAAGTAGGTCCAACTAAAATGCTATGACAACATTTTAGTTGGACCTACTTTTCTTTGACGCCTAAAATCGTGAGATATACCTAATACAGTTAGTACTAAAACCAACCCGAAAATAAAAAAAAAATAGGACCTATTATAATAATATACCTTATTACTATTAATATCATTAAAACATAATGTGATACATCTACGTATTCGTAGTGCTCAAACTCCGTCCATACCTATGTGATGTACGTAGCGCTACAGTACTGAAAACCATTCCGACAGCGCGAGTTTAAATACGAACCTTTCAGTTTTCAGCTGACCAGTTCGTGTAGAGGGATAACGCGAGAGGGCGCTACGTCATGCTTTTTACAATTCTTTGTTTGTTTTTTAATTCAAATTCAATGATTTAGGTTCTCTGAAGTATCTCATTTGTATATTTAGATTCTGTTTTTAGCAGCTAAGCTTTTTTTGTTTTTTTTTTTTTTTTAACGTGGTAAAATTATCAAATAAGTCCTCCCACCCCGGGCAGGGTGGGAGGGACTGTCAGACTTTTACTGACTAAAATCCACGGTGTTCCTTCAATAACCCTTTACATACCGGGGCCACGGTAACGGGATGAGTCCCACGACCCCGGCAGGCTTCGGCCCTCTGCAGAGGGGGCCTCGTCATGTTGCTGACGCTCTTTGAGGCGCGCGTGGAACACGACGCGCCGTCGACCCGGGCATGGTCCATGGTCGGACAGCGAGTTGCCCTTTACTCGCTGTCCGCATGCCCGCGCCTACGGTGGCCGGAGATCGTCGGCCGACGTCCGACGCCGTGGGCGTCTACCACTGCGGCTGGGCTGGAGGGAGGACGCCATCCTCTCCCTCACGCGGCCCGCCTCCTCCTTCGAAAGCATGACTGCTTCGCAGAAGGAGGCGACCGCTTCCCACTCCCTCTCGCCCCGCAGCATGGCCTCGACCAAGGCCGGGCGCGAGAGGTCTCCGCCTATTGTCGCCGTGAGGACACGTCGGTGCTCTGCCCAAGCTGGGCAGTCCTGCACCGTGTGCTCGACTGTGTCCTCAGGGCGACCCTCGCAGTGGTGACACCCAGGCGTCTCTTCCTTACCCATCAGACACAGGTACCTCCCGAAACTTCCGTGTCCGGTGAGGACCTGCGTCATGCGGTAGGTTAGGACGCCGTGACGCCGATCTAGCCACTCCTCAAAGAGGGGTCTTACCGCCGCAATTGCGGCGTGCCCGTTTAGCAGCTAAGCTAGTGTAAATAAAACAATCCCATATTCTTAATACACATACATTGGACTTTTTTAAATTATGACTTATGTATATTGTCCAACTATTTTATTTTATATAATCGCCAGTAATGCAGTTATTGTAGTCTGAAGATTGGTTTAAATGCAATTCTGTATAAAAGTTCGGATATAATAAACTCGTTTATTGACTTATTAAGACCTATTTTTAGAAAAAAAGTGCGGTTATAACTTACAATTGCTGCATTTATATTTCACTTGTTTCACGCCATTCATTTTGATCAGACAGACAGTTTGTTCGTCGTGGCGCATGGCTCGATTTTGGTTTGTTTCGTTTTTGTTTTTGAATAAGTATATAGTATTAATAAATATCTAATATATACATATTGTATATAATTTGCAATCTAATATTTACCTACAAAGATATAAAAGTCGATTGTTACTTATATGCCTTCTATTTTATATGTGTTTTTCACTTTCCTTCGATGTCATCATAAAAGGATTATTCTGTAATTAAAAAACGTAACCTTAGTTGAATGTACTTGGTTTGCTAGCTGGAAGCAATATACCTAAGTCAAGATAATACTGGCAATATACCAACTAATGGAAAGGATGTAAACGGAAAATAACAAATGATACCAATTACTCCCAGGACTATATACGAAACTTACTATTAACTAGATGAAGTCGATTAAGTACCGAAGAAGGCAATTAGAAATTAATAATTCCAATTAAACTAGATACAAAATCACTTGTGCAGTTATCGTGCCAATACCTCGGTTTACGGACAGTAATTTATATGTGGGACGACATTTCATATCCAAGTGATAAATTTTAAATATAGCCCTGTACTGTGAGGTGGCCCCTGTGGGGGTCTAAGCGAATAATTGTGTGGCCGAGGCCGACCTCCTCGACTATAATTCACGCTTCAATAGCTACCCTTAAAAGAACATCTTTTTAATTGCCTAATCTTAATCCAGATGCTAGGAGGTCTATCTATGATACATTGTTTGTAATTTCCGTTTCTATATACGAAACTATTAATTCTGTATGATGTTAATTCTCGAAAGTAAACCTATGTAGTAACACTTTTGTTTCTTAATGTAAAATAGTAAGTAAATTAATTCAAATTTCCTCCGATTTTATGGCTGTTTAGGCGGATTATCCAATAAAATAATACGGTATATAATTAATAAAAAAATATAATCCATAAAAAGACTAGACTATTACGAAGCTTAAATTATAAACTGTTACCGAATAGACATAGAAGGAATTATACTAGTTGTAAAGTTGAATTTCATTAAAATTCACTACGGGTGACTGAGACACGTGGGTCCATACCAATAATAAACAGGATTTGGTTTTCAAGTGACAGCATGATTATAGTTTTCGGAGTTTTTAGTATTTTCACATTAAAATTTTATACTTTTAATTTGTTCTAAGCCAATAAATATTTGTAGATCCCGTCGGTCGTAAACGTCACCTCTACCGGCTAGGTGTTACGAATACATTCGCATTATAATTTATATAGGTAACATAAATAATAAAGTCGACCGATTTGGAACATTTTTAATTATAATTATGGGAATAATTTACGTAAATATATAAAATACCCGAGCTTGTTTGCCTCGGTTTCGTTAGAAAGAAAATACTTAAGAAAACATTCACAAGTCCTGTAAGCCCAACCATATCTATTCTTAGAGTCAGACATTATAAAGCCACTATTCAATATCAAGTTACATTAAGACGATTATAATATTTAGCGTCATAAATAAAGCGGGTCACCCACTAAGATTGTGATAAATAACATGTAAAACGTTTAGGGAATATAAAGAGTTGTATCGAGCAACCGTTTTGTAGCGGGGCGCTGCGCGACTGCGCAAGCGTTTCGTCCAGATAACTTTAGCGCGAACGTGATAAAACGAAGCTTGCGACTTTCGCGTTGCGTTTTGATGGACCGAAACGGGCCGGGTGCGATTGTACGTGCGGCTTACGTACTGCGAATGCTGTAAAAACATTGTTACTATCCTTCGTGAGGAAATTGAGACTGTTTTGTGATGTATTGACGCATCTCTGGTCATCTCGATTATGGCATTTCTTAACGAAAGTGGTCAAAATAAGTGAAGATTCAGGTTTTCTTGCATTGGTTTCTCAGGTTATGTCAATGAATCATGTGATGTTATTTTAGTTTAATAATTATCTGAAATGTTAACAGGTGTTTTTAAGATGCAGGAAATTAAACTGGAATAAAATAAAATAGTTATTACAGGAATTGTATGTAGCAACTGATTCGCAGTTCCCATCTATACTACATATTATTATGAAGCGGAAAAGTTTGTTTGAACGCGCTATTTTTCTGAAGTACTGGGTGGATTTAGATCAAATTCGGTATGGAAGTAGCTAGAAGCATGTCGAAGGTTATAGGTTGACTGCAAAAGATGGAGGTTACGTTTTTATCGCGATAAAGTCGACGGGAGCGAAGCCCTGCGCGACTGCTCTTGAGTTATAAACAGATTGGACGGAGTATTGAAGGATTCATAACAGACAAGCCGCACGTGTCAGTTCCCGCGCTATGGAGCTCAAAGCGCCCGCCATGTTTGCATTTCGATCCGCAAGGAACCTGTGTTTAAGTTGACTCGGGAATTATATCGCTGCGATTAGTGTAATAACTGGTTGGCTGGCGAGGCTTTTTCTTGTATCAGCGCATGCGCTTTCACTTCAACATCCCTTCGCATTGCATCGACGATTTCGATTGTTCGATCCAGTGCATTGTTTTCCGCGCCATAAAATTTATCCGCTTATTTTATGATTGCCTTTATTCTGTCTTGTCGTCGCAATTAATTCCCTTTTTGTTTTATTCTGTGAACACCCATGAATTCAGGATTTAATCACTATTAATTGAAAACGATAACAATTTATTTGTTGCGTAGCACATCATTTATTTATAATTCGCTGAAAGCCCATTTGTTGCTGATATCGATGAGAAAAACGAAACAGGCGATTTGAAATGACTGAAATGATAATGCATCGCAATATCATTAACTTGGAAGATTGCACGGTGGGTTATTTATGCACGGACACGAACTCTGCGGGCCGGCCAGTGTGCGCCCATCCTTACATAAATCGCTACGCTTGTAACGTGAACAAAATTTCGAGTCGGGAATTGATTGCCGGCTTCACAAACACGGAGTGTTCGTGGTCTGAAGCCGGCGCAGTAATGTACTCGTGTGTCCTGTATTGTCTCGTAAGGGAATAAATATTGATTGTACCGCAAAGAGGCGTTTGTAATTGCGTGTGCGGCCGAACGGAGCTTTTATAAAACTCGTTGGAAACCGCACGGAATGTAAACCAGAATGCTCCAGGACATTAATGTGTATTTATTGAGAGCGTCGAGTAATGTTTTTATCGGTTGCGTTTAAAGGCATGAACGTGGCGATTCGCCCGGATATGCGTTAGTATCGATGTCCTTTTGTTATTTAAACGTTACAGATATCGTTATTTTGCTGCGACATTTATATTTTGGTTCATCGTTTGAATCCTCCATAAGTATGCAGATAACGATGTCGTATTAGATTTTGTAATAACTAAGAGTGTGTCAAATGATATATTAAACAAAACAGGTTGTTTATTTTGAGCGGATGTAAGGTTGGCACTTACTCCTTGTGGATTGATATGTGAGCAATTATTGCGCATAGCAGCTGTAGGAGGCACAGTGTACGACGATTAGTGCCTCGGGGGGATTTAAAAAGCAACGAGAGCCAGAGTGCTCGTGAGTAAGATGTTACCATGTCGTGAAATGTTTGTTATGAAGCGATTCAATGTGAAGAAATGCTAGCGTTTTTTTAGCACTGACATTGACTTTTAAAAATATCTTTTCAGATGTGTTAGTCATTCGGATGCGTTGATAAAAGCTGTCTTTTGTTTTTCTTGCGTCATTCAGTGTGCGCTCGCGCTTGTGTGTGTATGAGCGCTATTTTCGTCCTCGCATATGCAAGAATAACGGTGTGATGACATAATCGCATAATTAGTTGCATATTTGTTTTGTTGTGGTCTGGCTTTGTAATAAAGGGTAGGTATTTAAAATTTCGTATCTCGAGATTAGATTATCTATTTTTATGCATCCGTGAATAATCAGATCGTCAGCCGCATGTCCGGTTTTTTCATCTTTGTGTATATTTGGAATCACATGATTAGTTTGATCTCGTATAGAGCTTTTATCGTCGCTAAATCTTCAAAACAATTTAACAAGTCAACAGATTCCATTGTCTGTTGAAAATTGTTTTAAAAAACACAACAGCTAGCGAGTATTTTACTATTTAAATGTTAACTATTTTATTTTACCTTAGCTCTTAATGTAACAAGCAAGAAAATAGGCCAAAAAGTTACTAGCAAAGTCGATCACTTACTAACAAACGCGCAAACTATTTATTCCTTAGTTACCCATTCATGTACAAGCAGCTATAAATCGGAGAGTAGTCGACTAACCGCTGGTAACTGCTATCGATTGTTTCAATTTAATTCAATTAAATCAAGTGGCCACATTGGATGATGCCGCCTGTCCTGACTTGCCAGTTTTACCACTGACGCAATATTTAAAGCTAAACGACGTATGAACGACGAAGTACGAATAAAACAAGCTTATCTGTATAAATTTACTAGCATGATATTTAAATTTCGGCTAAAGTAGTAATCTGGTTGCGGAAATATTCTAACGAGACACCGTGGCTTCGGAATGAAAAGGCAACTGAAGGAGTGTGGTGGGTTTTTAGTCAGTAGAAGTCTGACACTCCCTTCCGCTCCACCCACAGCGGAAGGAGTCTTTAGATGATTTTATCACCCAGAAAAAAAGCTAAAGTACTAATCGATACTTAGTTTAATCGACATCATAATATTGTGAGAGTCTGGTGCTTGAGCTAGGCCAAATAGCTTATATTATTGGTGACCAAGTCTCCTCCCCGATGAGATATGCGGGAATGTTCAAACCGCGGCCCCGGACCACAAAGGCAATTGAAGGAACAGGGTGGGTGTTTGTCAGTAGAAGTCTGACCCTCCCTTTGGATCCACTTGGAGCGAGAGGAGCAATTTGATAATTTTCCCACCGAGAAGAAAAAGGTCTCCTCCCCGATTAATAATGTCATCGTAATCAATATTTTAGGACAACATTTGAAGTAAATTCCGCCAGACACTAATTGTTCATGCTTGAATGCAGTGTGTAGATAGATATTGCAACAGTCAAGCCAAAACTATACTGGACCCGTGTCCGCCCCACTATCTAAGACTTTATATTGTCCGAAAATATTACTTTTTCATGTATCTCCACAAAGTAAAGCCTGATTGCAATCTGTGAGATAGATTGTAGTTGTAAATTGGATCTGGAATGAGAAGTAAGAGGAGATCAGGTAAACTTTGCCCTACTTTTGACAATGATCTATTTAATATTCTCATTTATTAAGACAAATTAAGAAACATTTATTAAAAACGAACCCCATCAAAAATAATTTCGCATTTAATTTTTTTTTATTCATTCGTTTGATACTGATACTGTCTATATATAGGAATCTTGGTTTTCAGAATAGGTGCAGTCAGCAGTTTGCGTATTCTTGTTAAGGATGAGCCTCTTGACCCTGATCACGCCTAGTCTACATGATATACTACTATATACTAGATGAGATCTACGATGCAACGAGCGAGCCTAGAAGATGCCTGTTTACTCTTGCTTTAAAGGCTCACGGGTCATATGTGGTAGGGAACACAGAAGCCGGTAGAGAGTTCCACCTTTTATAGCTTGTCGTATTTATACTTAATTTTAAACCTTGTTCACATAAGAAAAAGTACTGTAATCGTTGCAGATTCGATATGCATATTTTTGTGTAATCGTTTCCACGGATATTTAGAGGCATTTCATAATTGGGGACGCAGTTTAGTTTGAGGTATAACTGGTTTTGACGCTACCTTTGATGCTATTGTGTCTGGCATTCTTTATAACGAATAGTGTCTATTAAACGCTGGGATATTAAGCCATCATGTTTATAAATGTTTTAGGAGGACAGGATCGTCATATTTCAGACAAAACGAAATCTTCAAACTTCGACTACATCATACACATTATCACGTGATGCATATCTAGTCAATTATCGGTGACCACAGCTAACAAATTGTTGAAAATACGTTGAACGTATACGTTCTGAATACATAATAAAACTGTATATAGACATTTAAGACGACATAAAAAAAAGCAAATACATATGTCAATTAGGTACTTGCTCGATTAAAAGTTAACAATATTATTCATCACGAACTTACAGATTTCTTTCAATCACAACATTTTGGAGAATCATTAGTCATAGATGAAATTAGTTCGTAAAAGTGGAGTTTCTTGAACGTTCTTCTTCATAGAGATCTACGCTTTGAAACTTGCAACAAGTTTCATTTCTTTGACTGACCGACCTTGAATTCATGAGTGCCTGCATAAGTATGGTTTATTTAGAGTTTGAGTTTGAACAGTGAGCAAGTCTCGAGAGAATGACAATTGCCTCCTTCTAATTGATCTGATTGATCCAGAATAAATCTCCGTAACAACTGGGGCTAGTCACCAATTGAATTAAAATCCATTAAGGAGATGTACCCGTCAATTCATTTGATATACGTCGTTACGTCTTCAAGATAGCTAAATTAATTTGTTTTAAAATGTTGTTTCGCCTAGAGCGTGATACAAAAAACTTTGGTATTTCTCAATCATAGTCGCTTAGTGGCTATTAGCAAATTAATACAAAATATTTGATAATTCGCTGCATAAACTAGCGATTAGATGAGTCATAAAATTGATATATATATTCTGCCTCCGCAATCTTCTGATCGGTTACTTATGATAGTCTAAAAGATATGAAACGAGTGTTCATATTTTTTGTTTCCCTCAGTTTCTGGGAGACAAGTAACAATAAGTAAAAGGCGTATCACGATCCAGGGTCAATGTGTGAACCGTTAAAAATTCTGGCTTTGTCATGAAAAATTGGAAAATGTCATTATAATATAATATACTTTACAGATTTAAGTCAATCTATTTGTAAAAAGAATCTTAGTTTATTAACCTTGTTTTTTCGTGCATTTTTTACCAAAGTAACAGTGAAGTGTCCCTATTAATATTATTTTCATGACCGTTTCCGTGATATGCGTACAACGTAAGACAATTAAGTAACATAAAAACGTGTAGTTTTACGACGGATTCCTGTGCATTCTTGCTAGCTTTGTTTGTTCGCTTGATGCCCGCATTCCCATCAAGGATTCCTCGGCTTAAATGAATCGGACGAAGCTACAGTCGATGAAATGTTCGTATTACTTCTAGCCAAGAATCATTTTAAAATAGCTATCAAGTCAAGTATGATAAAAGTTTAAAGACAAATAGTTGTAAAGTACCAAGACAAGTTGTCGTAACTCGTAATGCCCGTGTACGTAATTGCGCAGGAAGTGATTATTTTGCTATTCAAAGATGTCTCAGAGAGCAGTTTTAAATCCATTACCCCTTAGATGTCACACGGCAATTTTCCAGTAGCTGCTCTTACGAATTTGCCCACACGCAGTCGGGTCACAATCAAAATGAGCTAATAACTATCATCTAAAATAGTTGAACAGGCGTCAGTGAAAATTATGATTAATATCTGTTTAGGTAACGGTGTTCGGCGCAAGATGCCGTACTGATGGGAATGGAGTGTTCGGAGCTCGGCCGTGCGGCTTCTAAACGAGCGTGCTTATAGAACAATGTCGGATAACGGTACAGGAGTTTTCAAAACAGAGGCTCACTTCCCTCATCGTTACCGTTTTAGTGTTAGTTTCAGAATTATGAAGGTTTTCCGTTTTGTAATCGTTGTCGGTTTACCATGTGCGCAACAGACCTTGACCGCTGCCTTTGAAGCTCTACCCAGTGTTTCACAAGCTCATTCATTGTCTGCGGTGTGGTAGAGAGTAGTAATTTCTATTGAATTCGAAATATTTAAAGGGCGTCAACTACATAGTTGATGGCCGAACGAGCGGTTACTTAGCTGTTGATATCCGTAATAGTACTTTCTATCATTCACACGTTCTCGCAATTTCTTTGTTCCGTGAAATTCCAACTTTTTTTCTGCAATAAAACAGATTTGTAATGGGTTACCGGCGGCGTTCATTGCTGATGGAGTCACGCTTTATCGCGTCTATGAGTGGCCATTTTAGAGTTGTTTCTATCACCCATTATCTGTAGTCTTCAATGTAACCGTGCAGTTGTTTGTTTTATTTAAGCGGTTAAAACGATTGGCATTGAAATTCTGCGTTAATATTACATCTACATCGATAACATTGAGACGGATATGATCGATATGATGGAAATCTTATTGATTTACGCAAACCATAACAAGATTATCTCTACACTTATCTATCTTATCTTGTTCCACAAGTGGAACAGAGTCTTGAGTACATAAATCAAAAATATCAAGATCTTAGGATTGACTAGTGTTTACCGATTCCCATGTAGTAATACATTTTGAACGCATTGGAACGTTAATCAAGTGTTTAAAATACGAATGTTCCGCTGTTCGATGTTGCCAGTCTTACAAGTTGGACATAACATCGCGGGATCGCGCTAGGAGGCGGCCTGCCGTTTCACTGACAGCCCCCTATTTAATAATAGTCCTCGCGTGGAAGATTATCTGTGGTCGCTAGTCGGTGCGTCCGCCCAGAGCGCTAGCTAGCAGGCCTAGTAGCCCTGTCCGCCGTCATTATGCAATTGAAACTTAGTGAATTATTACGCACGATAATAATCTCCATAAATAAATAAATGGAGCGGTCGGCTCAGCGGCGGGAGATTACGTTGTGTCGTATTCTCAAGAGGCTTCGTTCTGATGTGATGCTGTGGGTTGTTTACTTTGCTTTCTTTTATCAAACAACAAGGAACAACAAGAATATTTTTTAATGCAGTTATTGTTTTGACACAGTTTTGATTACATCACAGCAATTAGCAAAATTGGCCATTCTCAACTGAGAGACAATTACAAAAGCAATAAAGATGTAATACACGGAAGATATTTCCGGAAGGCTAAAGATACAAAATAATCACTTTTGTGCACGAGTGCTCGCCTGTTTCCATGGCTATTCACTTCCTCTTATGTTATTTTACATTTATTCTGGGACAACTGGGTTGAACTAGGTACATTCTTCTTTAAGAAGTAAAGTCAATTCTTCAACATTTTTTCATTAGATGCCAGTGAAATAGATCGTCTCACCTGCGGGTATCATACAATGTACCTACCTATTCACATACCTATACAGCACCTTCAGGAATCCAACTATGATCGTCATATTATGTTAATATAACGTAATTTCACGGATCCAACTTCAAGGTAAGGTAAGGTAAAAAATACCAAACATCGCAATGGGTCATCATGATCATTAATTGTAGGTATTTATTTATTATATACTTTACTAGCTGTGCCCCGCGGTTTCACCCGCGTATAATCCTACTACTACATATTATTAACGCGAAAAACTTTGAATGTTGATGAATAGATGGTAAAGTTTTAGTACTTAATCCTATCTAATTTGCAATGGATAGAGAATCGCGAAGTAAAGATGTTGTTAATCATGTTGTTGAGAATAGATTTAGAGTATTTCGGTATTATATACAATATTTTAGTCCACAGTAGTTTAGTGTGGTATTAGTATGTATTGGTTTCCCTGCAGATCTAGATAAAGCAACATATAATTGGCATTGTAAAAAAAAAAATTGGCCAAGTCCGAGTCAGACTCGCCCGTGGTGGGTTCCGGAGTAGCTACGCCAAATTACTTTCTTTTTCCTAGTGTTTGTTTGAATAACAAAGTTCAAACGATACATATTTCCAAAAAACAAAGTCAAACCTCACCATCATCCCATAATTTTATATATTATACTTAAATATATATTTTTTTCAGTATTAATATAAATATGTATTTTATTAGCTAAGTATGTTTTAATTTATCATCTCTTATGCAACTCTCCTGTCGCAGGTCTGCTGGAAGAAATTTCTTATGTGCACATAAATAAATAAATATATTTGCAGTTTCTGAAAATGTGCTAAGATATCTCAAAAACTACTGACTGTATCTCGTTCAAACCAATTTTGGCTAAAAGTTTTTATTAAAATCTACGGCATTATTTTTTTTATTTTACACTTTTTTATTTTTAAATTTAGAGGAGACACATTTTACTACTTTGGAAGTGTATATCTTCCAAACGATTGACTTTAAATAAAATGATTTTAGGTATCATCGTCGTCACTGTCATTTTGAAAGATCTATCTATAGACACCGACACCCGAACGTACAGGTTTGTTGAAAAAATATTTTTTTAGTTCCAGTTCCATGTATGAGGAGCCTCCCCTTAATGTTTTTTTTTATTATTTTTGTATAAAAATCAGAAAGCGGTTTGCAGAATACATACATCTATATACCAAGTTTCAACTCTGTTGTCTTAATACACAGTTTCAGAATAAAACGACTGTGACGTACTGAAAGACAGAGGGACAAACAGACATGACGAATCTATAAGGGTTCCGTTTTTTGCCGTTTGGCTATGGAACCCTAACAACATGGCTTTAAATCTATGCCGACGTGTTTGAATGTCTGACCCTTTTTTATGGTGGGAAAATCATCGAATGACTTCTACTGACTAAAACCCACCCTGTTCCTTCATGTGCCCTTACGTTCTGAGGCCTCGGTATCTCGTTAGAACATTCCCACAACCCCGGAAATTGTATCCTTCTAAAATTAGGTAAATCTGTAGGTACCATTGGGATTCGCAGTATTAGTGCCGTTTGTCTAGCCACTGGTCCTGTGAAAACTATAGCAACTATGACATTGCTTCGAAGATATTTTGATAAAAGTAACGACTTAGTTGGCATATAAAATTTAAATTTAAATTTTAGGTCTTCCTGTGTTCCTGTTTCCTGCGTGGATTATTGCAGCCACTTGTGGGATGGCTCTGCAAAGTACCAACTTGCTGCATTGGACTCGATCGAGCGCAGAGCTAAAAGGCTTATAGGCGACGAGGTGCTGGTGGACAAGCTTCATAGCCTGGCTCATCAGCGAACCGTTGCTTGCCTGTCGGTTTTCTATAGATTGTACTTCGGGGAGTGTGCGCAGGAGCTCCATGACCTGATTCCTTGGTTGATATACCGTCTTGTCGTACCAAGCGCTTCTCCTCCACATTTATTGTGCGCACAGCCAAGCTGTCGAATTCTCTGCCGGCTTCTGTGTTCCCTGCCACTTATGACATTTCAATCTTTAAAGCACGAGTAAATAGGCATCTTCTGGGCTCACTCGTCCCATCTTAGACCTCATCTATCGCTTACCATCAGGCGGGATCGAGGTCAAGAGTGGGCCCATCAGTAATAAAAAAAAACCTCCGACAACCATGAAACACCTGAACATACCTTGACAAGTTGTAGCTAAGAATCATCTCGATCACGTCAGCTTTCTAACAAAAAAACCGCATCATAATCGGTCTTACGATGCCACAGACAGACACACAGACACAAAGATGCACAGACACATCAAACTTATAACACTCCTCTTTTTGCGTCAGGGGTTAATAAAAACTTTTTAACAAAAAATTAAACCGACTCCCAAAAACACTGCAAAGTGAAAAATAACTTTAATTTCGGTAGTCGGTGTCTTTAGTTTTGTATTTTCGTTTTTGGCACCGACTTCCGAAATTAAAGTTATTTTTCACTTTGCAGTGTTTTTGGGAGTTGGTTTAATTTTTTGGTAAAAAGATTTTATGTCACTCTTTTTAGTTGGTCGATTTTTAATTTACCTAGTTAAAAGAGCTTAAATGTCAACTACTTATAACCTTTTACAAAATATTGCTTTTCCCAATGCTGGGCCGTTAATTGTTGAGGAGTTCTCCTGGTACTTCACCATCAGCTCTACATCACCATATGCATTGTGACGAACATAAAGTGCTTAATATTCAAGTAATCGAATCGCAATCCACGAAATACTTATTATTGAGTAGGTTCAGTGGCCATCTGTGGTCTTCATCATCAGTTCCACTTCCCCAAATGGTATTTTTTGAGAGCAACTGCACAAGTTACTATAAGAAATACCCAAAACGCCATAGGTGTGCCTATAATATTTGAAGAAATCCCTCGATTTCTCCAGGATCCCATCATCAGATCCTGACCTGGTGACAATGGGACCAATTTCGAAGTATATATACCCTTTCAAACAAAAAAAGAATTTTCCAAATCGGTTCAGCCGTCTTCGAGTAATCGGTGATCAGACATAAAAAAAAACTTTTTAACAAAAAATTAAACCGACTCCCAAAAAACACTGCAAAGTGAAAAATAACTTTAATTTCGGTAGTCGGTGTCTTTATTTTTGTTTTTTCGTTTTTGGCACCGACTTCCGAAATTAAAGTTATTTTTCACTTTGCAGTGTTTTTTGGGAGTCGGTTTAATTTTTTGTTAAAAAGTTTTTTTTTCACTCTTTTTAGTTGGATGATTTTTAATTTACCTAGTTACAAGAGCCTAAATGTCAACTACTTATAACCTTTTACAAAATATTGCTTTTCCCAATGCTGGGCCGTTAATTGTTGAGGAGTTCTCCTGGTACTTCACCATCAGCTCTACATCACCATATGCATTGTGACGAGCATAAAGTGCTTAACATCCATATTCAAGTAATCGAATCGCAATCCACTTAATACCTATTATTGAGTAGTTTCGGTGGCCATCTGTGGTCTTCATCATCAGTTCCACTTCCCCAAATGGTACTTTTTGAGAGCAACTGCACAAGTTACTATAAGAAATACCCAAAACGCTATAGGTGTGCCTATAATATTTGAAGAGTTCCCTCGATTTCTCTAGGATCCCATCATCAGATCCTGACTTTGGTGATAGTGGTACCAATTTCGAAGTATACCCATTCGAACAAAAAAAGAATTTTCCAAATCGGTTCAGCCGTCTTCGAGTACTCGATGAAGATACATAAAAAAAAAAAAAAAAAAATATACGCGTCGAATTGATAACCTCCTCTTTTTGTCATCGGTTGAAAAAAAAGATATACGCGTCGAATTCATAACCTCCTCTTTTTGTCGTCGGTTGAAAAAGGAATTGAATCTCCTACACAAAATTAAGAAACGTAAAAATATAGACTACAAATACGTATTTTTATAACTGTATACATATCAATAGAACTAAAATAAAACAAAATGTATAAACTTACTATAAACAGTAAACGATCCTTAACGCTCTCGTTTTAGAAGTCGGTAAAAAAAAATGGGATAAACGAAATAACACCCTATCAAAATTACTTATTATTACCGGCGTATTTTCTTCCGACTTACTTCACTAATACCCTTATTTTAGGAGAACCGAGAGCAATAGTGTAATGCTAGATAGCCTATAAACTTCCTCATAAAATTGTCTATCATAATCAGAAAGGATTTTTGAAATCCACCCAGTAATTTCGAGGATTAGCGCGTTCAAACAAACATACAAACAAACTTTTCGGCTTTATAATATTAGTATAGATTGTATACCTTACAATATTCCATTGTACCCATGCCACAACTCCTCCATGCCTCGGAAATTGAAGACCGGCTGTCATTTGTAAAAAAATCACCGTCGCGTCAATACGGGAGTCTAGAAACTAGAAAACCTGAGACTAATCTTTCTAATAGGTACAATTTCACCTAGGTACGTGGGTGTGGGGGTCAACTTAGTGTTGCAAAAAACTCGAGTCCTCGAGTCTTAATTTTAAAGACTCGACCCAAATAAGCAAGACTCGGTGTGCTAAAAAGGTTCGGAGTCTAGAGTCAAGCCGAGTCCGAGTCATTTAACAACCACTTGTGTCTTACAAAAAACTTTTTAACAAAAAATTAAACCGACTCCCAAAAAACACTGCAAAGTGAAAAATAACTTTAATTTCGGTAGTCGGTGTCTTTAGTTTTGTTTTTTCGTTTTTGGCACCGACTTACGAAATTAAAGTTATTTTTCACTTTGCAGTGTTTTTTGGGAGTCGGTTTAATTTTTTGTTAAAAAGTTTTTATTTCACTCTTTTTAGTTGGATGATTTTTAATTTACCTAGTTACAAGAGCCTAAATGTCAATTACTTATAACCTTTTACAAAATATTGCTTTTCCCAATGCTGGGCCGTTAATTGTTGAGGAGTTCTCCTGGTACTTCACCATCAGCTCTACATCACCATATGCATTGTGACGAGCATAAAGTGCTTAACATCCATATTCAAGTAATCGAATCGCAATCCACTCAATACTTATTATTGAGTAGTTTCGGCGGCCATCTGTGGTCCTCATCATCAGTTCCACTTCCCCAAATGGTACTTTTTGAGAGCAACTGCACAAGTTACTATAAGAAATACCCAAAACGCCATAGGTGTGCCTATAATATTTGAAGAGTTCCCTCGATTTCTCCAGGATCCCATCATCAGATCCTGACTTTGGTGATAATGGGACTAATTTCGAAGTATACCCATTCGAACAAAAAAAGAATTTTCCAAATCGGTTCAGCCGTCTTCGAGTACTCGATGATCATACATTAAAAAAAAAAAATATACGCGTTGAATTGATAACCTCCTCTTTTTGTCGTCGGTTGAAAAGGACTCGTGTCTTAAAATGAACTCGAGTCTTCAAGAAAAACTCGGAGCATGACGATGAGACTTGAAACTCATCATTCGAAAAGACTCGAATAGGTGATAAGTTTATATTAATGGTTATGTAATTCTGCACTAAAAAAAAACTGACACGAAAAAGTCATTACAAATCAGCTAAAAACTCACTTCTATGAAAATAGAGATGTGAAGGTAAACTGGCTTTATATTTTGAGATACTACCTGTACCTGTTAACGTTACAATTTAATTGCTAGACTCATACATGAAAAGAACTTGAGTACGACTCGCCGCATAAAAAAATTTTTAGCAAAAAATAGAACCGACTTCCATATCAAAACACTACAAAGGCAAAAATAACTTTAATTTCGGAAGGCGGTGTCAAAAACGAAAATATATACAAAACTAAAGACACCGCCTTCCGAAATTAAAGTTATTTTTGCCTTTGTAGTGTTTTGATATGGAAGTCGGTTCTATTTTTTGCTAAAAATTTTTTTTCACGCTTTTTAGTGGGTCGGTTTGTAATTTATCTAGTTACAAAAGCCATAATGTCGACAACTTATCATTTTTTTTTAAATTTTGCTTTTCCCGATGCATAGCCGTTAATTTTTGAGGAGTTCTCCTGGTACTTGACCATCAGTTCTACATCACCATATGTATTGTGACGAGCATAAAGTGTTTAACATCCGTACTCAAGAAATCGAATCGCAATCCACGAAATACTTATTATTGAGGAGTTTCAATGGCCATATGTGGTCTTCATCATCAGTTCAACTTCCCCAAATGGTACTTTTCGGAAGTAACTGCTCAAAGTACTATAAGAAATACCCAAAGCGCTATAGGTGTGCCTATAATATTTGAAGAGTTCCCTCGATTTCTCCAAGATCCCATCATCAGATCCTGATTTCGTAACAATGGGACCAACTAGAAACTATACCCATTCAAACGCAAAAATAATTTTTCAAATCGGTCCAGCCGTCTCCGAGTTACGAGGTAACATACATAAAAAAAAAAAAAAAAAAAAAAAAAAAAAAAGTTCAAGACGAATTGTAAACCGTCGGTTAAAAAGGACTCGAGCGCACAAAGAGACTCGAGCTCTCATGTCACATACAAGGGCTCGTAGAGAACTTAGTTCTCTAGTCTTAGAGTCCTGTTGTAATGAGTCGAGTCTTGTAATTCATCATCCGAGTCCGTTTATATAGGACTCGAAGACTCGAGTTTTTTGCAACACTAGGTCAAATAAGTAGTCGTTCCATTTCAGATGCTGATACATAGCTGCATCGGGCCGGACTGGAACTCGACTCAGCCATAAAAATATTGCACTTAAGGGCCTAGTCTTCTAATGCACAATATAAAGCCTGCAATACATGTTGGCCGCGCGTAGGCCAACGCGAGCGTTGGCAAATAGGTACAAGGCAAGAAATAATGTCCACACGTTCGACAAGTTCGTCGAACGCCAATGCAGACGACCAATGTAGAAGAGGGTCTGTAGAGCTGCCCACACGTTGGCCGAGCGCAGGCGAGCGCCTTTGATTTGTGACTAAAAACCGACACCGATCCGAAGTGAGGCAAGCGATCACGAGCAACGGCGAGCGAAGACAAGTTACACCAAATGAGCTCTATACACGTTGGCGCTGGCCTTCACTCGGCCAACTAGGCAAGTGACACCGTGCGATAGCAAGACAAGGCAAACATACCGTCTACATGTTGGTATTGGCCTTCACTCGACAACGCTCGGCCAACATGTATTGCAGGCTTAAAAATAGCGTGCGGCGAGTCCACGCGCCGAGCGTCTGCACCCAGGCTCCCCGCATTCATCCTACCTAGCGTAATATTATAAAACAATATTAGACACGGTCGGAAAGTTGCTCTACTACGTATTATTCAATATTTATTTATATTTGAATGGTACCTTGGGTCTGGGTGTTAGTTGTCCGTGTTTTTGTGTGTTCCGTAGTATCCCCGACATAGAAAATTATAGTGGGGGCAGCCAATGAGTGGGAGTGTGAAGCGTTATTTTTAAGGTTAAAAGAATACGCCATATTTTTATGTAAAGCAAGTTTATTATAATTTTTTATGAAGTAGTTATTAAACACAACATTGTTGTTTCTTATTTTTCAAACTATACGTAACTCAGTGCACTGTGTAATGATTACTCTTTGTAGGACTTTCTGTTTCATTTGTCTTTGTTACTTTTTTATATAATTTGGTTTTTCTATTTTTGACTGTGTTTAGTTTAGATCTTCCTGTACGAGTCGCAATAGGTACTTTTTTCTTTTTCTCAGGAATTAATTTTCCTGAACGACAGCGTCTGCGGTAGAAGACGTGGACGCGTTATTTTGTTTTTTTAATTTTTTCTTTATAGCTTGAACGATATATGGCGGGTCTTTTATTGGCATCGAGCGTTCAAGGCGGGGATCAATTAGCTCAGGAAGCAGACAATGCAAATAAAATTTAGACAATGGGCCTACCATTTTGTCGTGCCAGAACGTAGGGTCTCTTTTTATATAATCGACTTTCATTGAGTACTCCTCTCCAGTCCATACGGCAAATAAGCACATGTCCATCTCCGTAATGTTTAATTGGCCCTGAATTTGAAAATAATAATCGTGGTTTTTGTCAATCACAAACGTATTTTTCCTAGTGTTCCATTTCCAAAATTTTATTTTTTTTGCTTTTATAGCTTCTTCAGCTTGCATATTTTTTGAAGAAAATGGGCATTTTACTTCTACCAGCCCTGTTTTTCCATCTTTGTCTTTATAAATACCATCGGGACTTGCTCCTAAATATTGGAGTGTTTTATGAATATAAAGACCGCAGCGGGCAATTGTGACATTTTCCTGCAGAGATAATTGGGTTAATGCTATTTGTTCATTATCTCTACCATATGTGATCGATGGGACATTTGACAACTTTTGCGGTTTCACAATAGCTTTCACTAAAGGAGCGCAGCTAATGTTTTCTTTCCGTTTACATATTTTTCCAAACATAGACGCAGTTAACCTATATTTTCTGTTGTCTAACCATTCTTGACTGGAACTTTGGTCTATCGTCTGTTTCTGTAGTTCGTCTCTTTGTTGGTCAGAAAGCACCATTTGTTTAAGAAATTCATTTTTTGTCATCTGAAAATCTTCATCGGTCATATCTGGTCTTTGAGCTTTCTGTCCATAATCTGGATCGTTCATATTTCTACGGATTTTTTTTCGAAATAATCTTTTGTAAACTTTTCTTTTCGCTTTTTGTGCCTCATATACATTTGTGTATTTGCCAGTAGGTTTACCAAATATGCATTTATGGATAGCGTTTATTGGTCGCTTGGTGTTAAAGGAAATAACTGAAGCGGAACACCTTTCCTGGTATGAATTCTTATGTGTGTAATTAATTCGTTTCCCCCCCACATATTTGGCAATCACTGAATTGAATGACTCAGCAGGATTGCTATCAACGTCAAAAATTAGACTTTTAGCATTTGCAGCCAAAAATAAGACAATTTGACTCATTTTCCTCCACAAAACTGTGTTAGCTACATCAAGTGCCGTATTTCGGTCAGTTTTGTCAGTTGCTGGGCATATAGCGTCATCGCAATCAGAGTGACTACCAAAAGAATGGTGTAATGCATTCAAAATATCTGCACGAAGTTTAACCATTTTTTGACTGTCAGAAATGTCTTCGTGTTTCCTTATCTTTATAGCCCGCACTGTGTATCTGCGCAACTTCATGATTTTGAAGTCAGTTAAAAGTTTCCGTAATTGCATAGGAATATGAGTATCTTTAGTAAGTGCTCTCAGTTTGTTACATAGATTTCTTAACAGATGGTTTCTGCACTCTATCTTCTGAACCTTGCAGTTTTTATATGGATTGCTTTCTAATATTTTTTTATGAGTACTTGAATCACCATCTGATATTAGTCTAGCATATATTAAACCATGAGTTTCTAGAGAGTTACCAAATCCTTCAACAAGCGACGTTGACTCCATACTGGAAGAGCTACCAGAATAGTTCTTATAGCATATATGATTTGCAGGTTCAATTTTTTTATTTTCAGCTTTTGCACATACAATGCAGTATTTATTTTTTACACCAAGATATAAAATTTTACCAGTGTATGCACCGATTATTGCTGCTGCACCTGATGATGCTGAATAGTTATTACGGAAGGATCTTTTGGACCAACATCCGTCAGCTATTACATCAATCATTGGTGTACCTTCACAATCAACACTGCCAATTTCTGTCACATGTTCTGCCTCTTCGATGCCTGCCTTGGCCATTTCTTCTACTGCCGTCTTATGGAACCATTCGTAAACTTTTTTGCTTGTTTGGGCGTATAAATTTTTTGACATACCAGGTATATCAGTATTACCTGCCAATTCATTTAAATTTCCCAACCCGCAGCCAATACTAATAATACCTGCAACTATACCGTGGTTCACATCACAAGTTTTAGACGGATCTTCAGTGCTTATGTCAAATTCGGAATTACAGAGTTCACACTTGAAACGCAGTTTTGATATAAAACCATTACGTCGTTCACCGATACATTTCAGATTTCTATACCTGCATCCAAAAGATTTTTCGTTATGATCAGCAATCTTCCCCAAAATTTCTAAAAAATATTTGATCGATACGATTCTGCGTCCTTCTAGGCAAAACAGTTCGTCATCATTGGTAATTTCTGTTTCATTTTCAATTTGTAGATGTTGGTCGTAGCTAATCATTACAGGTTTTGACGTTTCCTTACGGAAATTCGGCGAAAAGGAAAAGCCTCCTCAAATGTTCGCTTCCGGTTCATTTTCTTATTTGAGTTTGTTACATTTTCAGTTCTGTCAATATTTTCAATCATCACTGGTACTCCCATAGTAGAAGAGGTAGGATTTATATTTCGAGTTTCTGACAGGTTGCTAACATCTGAAAATGGTTGACGTGAGCCAGCAGCGGACCTGTGAAAATAAATAAGTCATATTATTAATTAATTTTATTCCACGGTTAAAAGATATCCGACTTTGGTCAAATTACCCCTAAAGTATATTAGACTAGCTACACATACATACATAAACACTAAATACACACACACACACACACAAACACACCACAAACACACACATCCATCCACACACTCACGCCCCCACAAACACTCACGCCCTCCCCAACCACACTCTTTTACACCTTCTCACAGCATGCATGAACATCATATAATTAATTAATTTTTGTTTATCATATTTAGATATCGATACCCATCACTTCTGCGGAGTTTTGCTATCTAATTTAATTTGACCATACAGGGTCAAATTAAATTAGATAGCAAAACTCGATACAATATTATCTAAACCCGATGAAAATATTGGCCAAGTGCGATTCAGACTCGCCCATGAAGGGTTCCGTAGTAACTATAATAATATAATATGTATATTTATTTGACGAATAAAAAAAACCTTAATTTCTTAAAACTACATTTACATTTTTATAACTACGCTAAACAACTTTGTTTTTCATAGTGTTTATATCAATTACAAAGTTATATTTGCGGTTTTAGAAAATATGCTTGTAACATGTATAGTCCTAATAGTTTCGGAATAAAATGGCTGTGACATACGGACGGACGGACAGACAGACAGACAGACAGACGGACGGACATATCGAAACTATAAGGGTTCCGTTTTTTGCCATTCGGCTACGGAACCCTAATAAAAGCAATAAAAATTTGATGATTTGTTTTGGGGTCAATGACCGCTGTTAGTATTGTTACTTGAAGTGCGAGTTGATAAAATCGTATACCCATCACGTCTGTGGAGTCTCGCCAGCTAATTTAATTTGACCTTGTAGTTAGGCCCTAAACATGAATGCTGTAAACAGTTCTACTTACCTTTGGATTCTATTTCTCTTCATCACTTCTACGTTTGAGCCCAATTTCCTTTTTTTCGTACATGCATATTTTTTTTTACGTTGACGATCCATATTGAAATCAAATATTTACAAAACTATTACTAAAACAAATATTTACAAAACACTCGAAAAATTATATACAAAAAATAATAAAGTAGAGCAACTTTAGATACACAACGTAACCTATGTTAGAGCAGGAGCAAAGTTAGAGCGAGAGGGAGCAATTAAAATTCGACGTAGACCACACGTCCGAATGCTCCGGCCGTGCAGTGGCCACTAAGAAATTTCTTTTAATTTTTTTTTTTTTTGTGTGTGGCATCTCGCAGGTCAACCTCTGAGGTTGTCGGCTGCTTAACCGGGCTTGCCTGTGGTTGCCTTAATTAATTAATTAATTAAAGCCTCCAGCCAGGGCTTATTAGAAAACTTACAAACTAGGCGACTACACGCTAAGGGCACCCCCTGTGGGGTACGGACCTCGGCTTAGGGCGTCGCAGTGGGAGGGCAGCTAGGGACAGGCTGGATCATATCATTTTTATTATTAATAAGGGAATTTAAAGCTACTGGCTCAGCGTCGCGGGCTGGCTCTGGCAAGGGTCGGGGCGGACTATTACGGGGACGTCGCGGCGGGCCTCGGCGGCGAGGACGGAAGGACGGTCGGTTTTTGTTTTTGTGTGCCACTGTACTTGTTTCCCTACGGCTCTCTTGGAGCAGGGTGATTGCGTCATCGGGAGTGACAAGGGTGTGCCTTGGTCGGCGAATCTTAGAGATACGCGAGGGTTCGTATTGGGCGGCCGATACGATAAGGGGATTCCTATGTTGGATTGCAGTATCAAAGAAACGCTTGGAGACACGTTTCATGAACTGCTGGATGGTGGGCATCTTGAGGTCTACGTGAAGAAGCTCATTTCGAACATAAAAGGGGGCTCCCGTGACTCTACGGAGGAATCGGTTTTGAAGGGTCTGCATCTTGTGGAGGAGGTAGGGCTTTGCGTGTGCGAAAACAACGCAGGCGTAGGTCATGATGGGACGGATGACCGCGGTGAAAATACGCAGCTTGCACCTGAGTGATAACTTGCTGCGGGAGCTAAGAATGAAGTGGAGCCTACCTAGAGCGAAGGCGGCGCGCGAACGTGCCTGCTTTATGTGCTCAGCGAAGGAAAGGTGTTTATCGAGGACCACGCCTAAGTATTTGGCTTGCTTTTCCCAGGGGATCGGCTTGCCGTACATGGTAATCGGACGGGGGGAGGGTGGGTTTATCCGCGGCTTAGAAAAGAGGACTGCCTGGCTTTTGTCTGGATTGACTTCGATTCTCCATTTCCGGAACCACTTGGCCAGAGTGTTTGCGGAAGTTTGGAGAGTGCGAGCGATGGCATCGGGTTTAAGACCGGTATAATAGATAGCTGTATCGTCGGCAAATAGGGCTAGCTGAGTATTTTTATGCTTGGGGATATCGCTAGTGAATAGCGTGAAAACGAGGGGGGATAGTACGGAGCCTTGAGGAACTCCTGCGCGAATGGGATGGGGGGAGGAAAGCTCCCCCTCAATTCGGTAACGAAAAGTGCGATTCGATAAAAAGTCCCGTAGGATGAGCACGAGACGGTCAGGCACGCCGAGTTGGTATAGCTTATAGATTAAGCCATTGTGCCAGACTTTGTCGAACGCTTTCGCTATGTCGAAGAATAAGGCTCCCGTTATTGCGCCCCGTTGGAAGCCGGCGCTGACGTGTTCTATGATGCGGTGGACTTGTTGGATACATGAGTGTTCGGTTCTAAATCCAAACTGCTCATTGGGTATAAGATTCTTTGCTTCGGCAAAATCTTTGAGCCGCTTATATATAAGCCTTTCATAGATTTTACCAAGGACGTTGAGTAAGCTAATGGGACGGTAGCTAGACGGGTCAGACTTGGGCTTGCCTGGTTTGGGAATACCTATGACGGTGGCCTGTTTCCAGGTTGCGGGGAACATATTATTGCTCAATGCACCATTGAAGATGGCAGTCATTAGCACTATAAGCTGGGCGGGGAAAAGTTTGAAAACCCTATTGGTGATGCCGTCGGAGCCAGGGGCTTTTCGCGGTTGGAGACTTTTAATGATATCCTGGACCTCATCAGGAGTGATGGGGGCCAGTGGATTATCGGGATCTTCGACGGGCGGAAGGGAAGTTCTACGTTCGACTTCGGCGTTCACCATATCGAGGTGGGCTTGGTCTACTGGTTGAGAGCTGGGAGAACACTGGGACTCTAGGCTGTCGGCTAGGCATTCTGCTTTTTCAGAGTTATCGAAGGCGACACTCTTATCGGGACGAATGAGAGGAGGCATTGTGGCCTCTTCAGTGGATCGTAACTTCCTCTGAAGCTGCCAGAAGGCAAGATGGGTGGGCTCAAGTTCGCTCAGCATCTTGTCCCAGCTCGCATTACGCTGCTCGGTAATGCGTTTCCTTACAGCACGCTGTAAGTTGCGCATGTGAGCTTTGTTTGCGGTGCAAGGAAAAGCGCTGTACGCACGGATGGCTGCGTTCTTCTCGGTTATCAGATTCCGTACATCGTCCGGGAGTTTCCAGCGGTGGTCTTCCACTACAGGAACTTCCCTTGAACAATCGTTCAGGACGGATTGTACGTGATTTGTAAGCGAGTCGATCGCCGCCGTCGTGTCAGCGACTGAGACTATGTGGTCAGGAATGGTGTCCAATTGAGGCGACGTGGTGGATTTCAGTTTTTCACTTACTTTCCTCCAGTCGGTGATCAATTGGGTCGGAGGAGGTTGGGTAGGATCATGGTTACCCGAGCGGGAACCTAGGTGTAGGATAACGGGACGGTGATCCGAGTTGAGCTCGTGAAGCGCTTCTATGGAGTGTAAACGGAGGTTTACATTCTTTAGGAGCGCCACATCGAGGACATCGGGGTTATGGTTGGGGTCGTGTGGGTAGTGGGTGGGAGTCATCGGAGCGATGACGTCGTAGTTTAGAGTCGCGCCTAGGTTATACACGATTCTGCCTCTGGCATTTGTCGTGTTGCTGTTCCAAGCGGGGTGTTTGGCGTTGAGATCGCCCGCTAGTAAGACGGAGTCACTCAGGCCGAAGAGAGTCGTGAGATCGCTGGTGAGCGCGATAGGATCGTCAGAAGCAAGAGACGCGACCGATGGTGGGGGATGGTAGGCAGAGATGATGGTTATCGGAGGATGACCAGTCATGCCTAGTCGACAGGCAGAGTACTCTAGGTGAGAGAGAGGCGCGGGTGGGGTCAGAGGGATGCAGTATAACTCCTTTCTATAATAAATAAGGGTACCGCCGCCGTGGCAACGTGTTCTGTCATTGCGAACTAGACGGTAATTC
Source organism: Tholera decimalis (assembly GCA_943138885.2). Classification (NCBI taxonomy): domain Eukaryota; kingdom Metazoa; phylum Arthropoda; class Insecta; order Lepidoptera; family Noctuidae; genus Tholera; species Tholera decimalis. The sequence continues at coordinate 28,596,958 of OW964563.2, read as the reverse complement.
GCAATTTTGGGATCAGCGCGGTGGGGTTTCAAAAGGGTCTCCTGTATAAGGAGGACGTCTAATTGGTGGTCGCGGAGGAATTTAGTTATTTCGGCGCGTTGGTTGAAAATTCCATTGGCGTTGAAAAAACCTAATTTGAGGGATCGAGGCCTAGTGTGGTTTGTGCGTTGGGAATCCATTGGATCAGTCCATCGCATCCATCTGGTCGAGACCTAGCACCACATCACTGTGTGTGCTGAATATTTGGCTGTACATTGCCGTCGTAATTTTGCCGTTATTCTGCTGTTCGGCAGCCAGAAGGGCATCGCGGAGAGATCTGGCTTGGCGGGTCATAAATAACCTATAATGGCGCAGTATAGTCTGGGCGCAAGCCTCGCCATGCGCGACGGGTGAGGGATTGGGCGGTTGTTTGACTGCAGGAGCAGCAGTGGTTTGAGGCGCGGGTTTGTGACTGGCTGTGGGCTCTGTAGCCACGGCTATAGGCAGGATCTGCGCTGCGATGGGTATATCCATCAGTGCCTGCAAAGGTTTGGCAGGGGCCAAGGAGGGAAAGGCTTTTTCGTGGTTTAGCCTGTTCCACGGGGACGGTCTCTGAGGAGCGAGACGTTGGGGAATTTGAGAAGAAGGTGCCTCTCTCTGTTGGCGGGCGTTGGCGCGCTTCGCTAATTTAGGAGCGAGTTTGGGGGCTTTGGGACAGCCGCGGTAGTTTGCCGGGTGACCGGTCTGGCCGCAGAGAACGCAGCTGGGTGGTTCCGAACAGAGGGTTCGGTCTTTAGGCCGTGGGCAGTCCGCAGTGCTATGCTCGCCCAGACACTTGACGCATCTGGGAGTCGCATAGCAGTTGCTCTGCGCATGGCCATACAGTTGGCAACGGTGGCATTGTCCCACTGTTGCGGTTTTGTAGGGCTTTTCTATTGAGATACCGGATAGGGAGCAAATAGACTTAATCTTAAATATTGGGTGATGACCTTCGGTTGGTTCACAAATGACAAGAACCATGTCGTACAATTCACCGCCTCTCGCTTTATGTAAGCGATGGACGGCGATCACTGGTATACCTTGATCGGCAAGGTCGTCTTTAATATCCTGTACTAGGATTTCTTTAGGGACACGTTTAATAATAACACGAGTGGGCGTGTCCTCGGGGAAGGAGAAAGTGTGAAAGGAAATATTCCTTTCACGGAGGGCGCGATATAGTTCCCTATAGTCGTTCGACGTAGGGACGGTGACTTTAATGCCATTTTGGCAGGCACGGGCGTTTGTGTAGTTGATCTTTCGATCAACACACATCTTGGACACATCAGTCCATTTACCCTTGTCCTGGATGTAAAAGGGGGGCGGAGGGCGTTGCTTCCTTTGGGCTGAGGAAGTTTGGGCTATCGGGCTGGCGGGACGACTATTCTGCGCTCGAGCAGAGGTAGTTGGGGCGGGGCTAGCGGGTCGAACGGGCGTTTGAGTTGGGGACGGGGGCGACGCGGTGGTCTTTTTGGCCTTGCTGGCCTGGGAGGTTTTCCCTTTCTTCCTCTTGCCACCGGTGACGACTTGAAAGTCGTCTTCCGAGGACGAGGGGCATGATGACAAATCATTGTCAGAGTTGTTATTGGACACAGGTTCGGTGGTGTCCATTTCACGGAATTCAGGTGCAGCGCACACCTGCGCGGCGTCCATTGTTTTAGGAACAATGGGATTAGCAGGTGGGCCGGAAACAATGGGTGATTTCGGGAATCGGGCGATCGGCACGACTTTGTCGGCGGGCGGGGGCAATAAAGGGCTATCTACCTGGAAGTCGTTCGTTGTTTGACGAACAATGGGATCGGAGTTAATAAATACTTCCGTGAACTGACCTACCGGGATGCCTTGATCGGCAAGCGGGGGAGATAATGGGCTGTCAAGCGCGTCACTAAAATCAGCGACGTTGGCTTCGGTAGCCGGGGGACAATTAGCGATTTCACGCTGGATTTTTCCGCCATATTTGGCGGAAATAGTAGGGTTTTCCCTAAGGATTTCTAACAGAATCTCCAAAATATTGGAGTTCGCCATGATTGGCAATTGGATCAAAATTGAATGGGGAAATTTTGGAGATTTCTCTCCCGCGGGGGGCCTATTTAAAGCCTAACTGGCCTAACTCCCCGGATGGATGGGTCCGGGGATGTGTAACCCTCCCAGTCGGGTAGAGACTGGGAGGTGAGTACCTAATGGTGAGCCCTAAGCTTGTAACCGGTCGCCAGTCTTATTGTGCGAACCGGGCCCTATTGGGTCTAGTGCGAAGGGGTAGACACACCCAACCGACACTAGGTGTGTAGCTGAAAAGGAAACTCAGTAACTAGGTTTGACTAGGAGATCCCCCAAGGCCAAAACCTAGCACTCGACTCCAATTTACTGCTTCACCCTGAAGGGGATCAGCGGGTGCGTCGGGTCAGCACCCCCTTGGTATTGTTGACACCGTGAGGTTTCCAACCAAGGACCACGAAACTGTGGTTTTACCCTGAAGGGGCCAAACCAAATTGTTTTTGACGATACTCTGTTATAGAAACAGGATATCCTTCACCGCCTCGAAAAAGGCGGATCCGGACCAGGCGTCGTAGTCGGCGACTACGAGTGACGTCACGGCGAGCGTGACGAAGCGTAGCGATGACTCAGGCACGGAACGATCGAGAGCGCGGAGCGGTACGACCGTCGCGGGCGAGCGTCGGAAGCGGAATGGCTAAGAAATTTCTCTCTCAATCAGGGCTGCCAGCACATTAATCTCGTTTATACGGTCGAGTGTCTGCAATTATACGAAATTCGACTGCATTATACATAATTATTTTTATACCCGATTTTTTTATTCCTTGACAATAAAAAAAATACTGGCCTGTATTTAGTCGCCACCGTTCCGTTATATTAAATTTTTATGATTTTTGTTCATTCTTCGAATTAATCAAATCAACCAGGTACCTTTCTATCCTTTTTAGTACTGGTCACACGCAATCATATTTATCATTCGCCGAAATAAACGACAGTTATATTCAAAGTAAACGTCAGAGTGTTGAGAATGTTCCCCGCCGCGTACAGGAATTATTAGCAAACAAGAATTATTTTACTGTGTTGTATAAGTACATTTGTAGTACGGTAGAAAAAATTTAGTTAAAATTAATAATAATGTATATAATTAAATTAGCTATAAGCAATGACATCACAAAAAAAATGTATTCCTCTATTGTTGTATTGTGATATACGTATATAACCATCTATGTATCCGACTGAAAGACTTGCATCTATGGTCAAAAGTAAATTAAAAAAAAAATATTATTCACATTGGTGGTAAAATTTAAATCTGGAATAAAATAAAATAATATGAATCACATTCACATGAATACATACGACGATTGCGTCGATTTAGACTGCCATCAATCGTTTTACTCCCCTATTCATTTTCAACAATTACTATGTACCTACACTTGACATTTGCGAAGTGCCTTGCAAAAGCAAAAACAAAAGCAACACACAAAAAGAAGGTGGTAAATGAGAAGCACAGATTAGCATAGTAGGATAGTTAGTTCTGGTCTTACCAATTTCCATTCATGCAACCACAAGAAACCAACCATCATGCAGATTTCTAATATTAATTATTTTGTAGATTAATTTTCAACCGACGACAAAAAGAGGAGGTTATCAATTCGACGCGTATATATATATATATATTTTTTTTTTTTGTTTAACATAGCGCTAAAAGGCTCAAAAGTAATGCACCTTCCGTGTTTGGCTATGCCATTTTTTGTACTCATAAGAGCAGCTATTATTTCAGTTTTCAAACAGTTCCTATCTTGCGTTTTTATTTTTTTTAAATGACTAAAAGTGCGCTCAACAGATGCATACGAAAATGGCAATATAAGCAAAAGTGCTATGACTAAAGCTTTTGTTACCAATTCGATCACTAAGTGAAAAAACTTTTTTCCAATATTGTGCTGCTGAAAGTTTATTATCCAGACCTAAACTTTCATGGTCTAGGACGCTTTTCGAATGGAAGGAACAAATTTTGTTGTTCGATGTATGTACACATAAAAATCATGAAATATCCAACTTTTCACTTTCAGCCACACAATATGAGTCAGTCAGTCACACAGCTTTAAGTCACATAATATGAGATATTATTCATTAATTGATTAATAACTTGCTTGACGCAGAACGCAAGACTTGAACAATCCGACCAAAGTAACCAAAAGAGGCGCCAAAACACAACACACGACAGTCAACAATTCTACATGGAAAATTTAAAATACAGGAAAAGGAAAACACGTCCCACAGTTGAACAAACACCACACCAAACCAACCAAACGTTCACAGACTAAAAAAAAACCACCAAACCACTATAAATTATATTGTCAAGTTGGTAAGCATACTGATACTGTATATATCTCCATCTCTGTTCATCAGTCGTCGTGACCGAAAAAGGCGAATAAGTACACAACGTTTCTTTTCAAGGTCTCTTTTAGAAATAAATATGGCATTTGCCGTGTTGTTTTTTGTATCCAATTATACTGAATGACTACCTATACGCAACAGATACAATGAACAGTCCGATTATACACGTTTTGTATCCAAATATACAATCTGGCAGCCCTGCTCTCAATTCTTGTTTATAAACTCGTTTTTTGGAAGTCTTTTGAGATTATTATTATTGTTAGTGTAATGTGATTTTTGTGCTAGTTTTTTTAATATTTGCTTAATGAACTCTAGGCATTAAAATAATCAAATTATTACATACATACGATGCATAGTTATTATGGTACAAACCGTTTATTAGGAGATAAAAACAGAGATTTTTTATGAAATTGTGACCTCTGAATTAAGAAAATGAAACATAATTAGAAAAAACTAATCAGCGCATTTTGAAGACGAGAATGTTGAGCTAATTATGCGCTGAACAGATTTTTAAATTAATTCTTCATTGCCATAAACTAAGCGCACAAACAGAACTCGAAATGATGTTGGGCGAGAAAGAGCTGTATTTAACACTTGATTTACCTAACATAATCCACCTAGATGTACTTAAAAAAATAACTAGCTATTACTTATATTATGGTTATCTATGTGCAATAAAAATATTTCATGTTATTTCATTATATTGTTAAAAATAAAAAAACAAAGTTGCGCAAATAATTCCCCGCGAGTGCATTTTGCAAGACTGCAGCCTTAATCCTTTATAATTATCTATCTTAGGGCGGATTCGACCAAACATTGATTTACACGCGCGTAACTATACCAGGAATAATTTTATTCCACGATTTTAAACTCGAGTAACTGAAAGTAGTTTTTCGACGCAATCTGAAGTATAACTATACTTGGAATAACTAAACCCGAATAGCAGAATGAATGATTGAATGGTATATTATCCGGCAAAATAATGTTGCACCAAAACGGTATGGTGTGAAGGCTTAAATCCTGTCAACTCAACATTGTCGTATTATAGCGTGGTACTTTCAATAGCGAGCTGTCAATGTGTTGATTTTGCTTTGAGTTTCGCTTAATTTTTATTGTTTTCTTTCTTATTTTTCGGTGTAGTGCATTTTTATAGTTAAATATGAGTGAGGAAAAACGAAAACGCAGTCCAAGTTGCCGTCCGAAAAAGAATTATTGCTAGGCTTATAAGAGATTCACTATAATATACTTAGTTGAAAATAAAAAAAACGGACGGTGTAACACTCAAGTCGAATTCCTAACGAAGTAACGAAACGACCAACAAACAAACAACAAAACAATGAATGACAGCATCTGCTGACGTATGACATAACCAAAAAAAAGCATGAATCATATTGCGAGCGGACCAATGACGTATTATAAATAGACACGTCATATTCCCACAAAACACCTCTCAAAAACGGCACGAAACACACACATAGAGAATTACTATCTAATACGTGTGAAGAAAGGGACAGAAAATAAATGCCATCTTTAGGTACACCTGATGTTAGAGAGAGATGAATATACATCTTTAGTTAACAACCTCCCCTAACGTCACGTGACTGACTTCATTCATACGCTAGCCGCCATTAGCCGTGTAGAAAAATTAAAATAAAAAATGTATTTCTGTTGATATTTACCTATGAAATGACACATTTTGACCTCTCACGGAAGCAGTATAATTAGTGCAACGTCTGAAAACACACAAAGGCATGTATTTTTCCTAATTTTCTTTTAAAACACATTTTTTCTTAAGATGTGTAGTCTCGCGTTCGCGACACAGGTTCGTGCGTAACTAAACAGACACGAGGCACTTACCTTGATTTCAACTTGCCATTTTAGAGCGCGGACAACGTATCTATAGTTTATTATATATCTTTGGAGCGGACGCCATTACAATATTCTCGGATTAACTCTGTTATTCCACGCATGAGGGTGGGTATAAGAATTACTCCCGAATAAGCGCGCTATTCTTGGAATAGTAGATGGTAAAACGCAAAATGGATTTACTCTCGGATAACTAGCGATTTAATCTAAGGATAAAATTTATTCTTGTTTGGTCGAATCCGCCCTTAGAAGACGGAAATCAGTCCTATTGCTCTCCTTCAATCTTCATCGGTCGCAGTTATAAAATGGGCCGCCTTTAGATTTTACCTTGCGGAAGTTTTCTTGTCGGTATATTTCAAAACAGTTTATGCCTTTATATCAATTTCCTTTCAGACCCTATATATTGCAATTCAATAATTGTAAACTTGAGCGTGATTAGTATTGTAGCATCTTCTGATTCCTGTGATTATTTACATCAAAAACCCTAAATTATATACCATTAGAGATATGTTATTAGGCCAATAGTTTTCCGGGGTTCCGGGAATTACTAGATACCGCGACCCTGAAATTCAAAGGCAATTGAAGTTACAGTGTGGGTTTTTAGTCAGTAGAAGTCCGACACTCTCTTCCACCCACTGCGGGAAGAAAAGGGCTAATCGTTGTAAAGATACCTACATAAGTGTGAGGAATTTGGCTTAATTTGCAGCTCTTTAGTTACAATTGTAGCTTGGGGATTATAAGGATGGCGGAGGAGATTTATGTCACATGATTGTAATTGTAAAACTATTTGGAGAGAGTTTGTATTGTGTTGTTTAAAAATTAAAGCTCTTGTAACACTAATCAGCTTCGAAATGTGAAAGTTTTATTGCTCAGAAGAAAAGGTGTGACATCCTTTCGATGACGTTACTTCTTTCGAAGAAAACCAGAGGAAATCGCAGTGCAATGTAATACGTCCAATGAATATGTTATTAACTGTGTTATCAGCAAATCTGATTAATACGATGCGTGCTTTGGCGGCGCGTGCGATCCTGTAATGTGCACGAGCACACGACTTGGGCAATACTTGTGATGTTTAATTCTGGTATAGTATAAATGCAATAAAATTTTATACGCGTATTGAATAGTTCAATAATGTGAGGAGGTAGTTTAGTATGTTTGTATGTAGTTTAGTCATTACTTCCATTGTTTGTGACAAAGCTCGGTAACAAGGAGTCGAGTTTCTGGGAAGCAATTTAAGATCTTTTTTTTCGGTGGGAAAATCATGCCGCTCTGGGTGAAGGTGGAGAGGAGCTTTTTACTGACGAAAAAATCCACACTGTTTCATCAGTTGCCACTGCGGTCCAAGACCATGGTATCTCGTCAGAATAGTCCTGCAACACCAGCAGGCTTTGACTGGTCAATGTTGCTGGCTGCTCTTTGAGGCGTGATCGGGCCTGGTCCTTACGATGAGCTGTCCCTGCTCACTGTCCGATGCAAAGCTAGGTCTGCCATGACTAGTCTAACTAACTAAAACGTGCCAGTAAACAAGTATTAGTTGAGCCCCGCTGGCACAAAATTTGTGTGCCAGTGGGGCTCAACTAATACAAAATAGTTGACGTAAATAATGGCGGTCCTTGAGAGGTTAAAAAAACATGCCTTACAATATGTTACACACTAGGATTCCCTGTGTTGTGGGATCTAGGATCTGTCTTCCGTTTACAAATTTAGCTATCATAATATAGATAGTTTTTGTTCCAAATAATAAGAGGAAAAGAAGGAATACAATATTATAGAAAAAGTACGTATTTAACAAAATAGCCTCTATGAGATATCTGTGTCGAAGTTTCTTGTGTTTTAGTACTTTATAAATATGCTATCGTTCATACACTCGATTGCGACCATTGATGATGATATAATTTATTAATAAATATTTTTTTTAGAAAACAGAATATACTTCTCAGTCCTTTGGACATCGAAGATTATCATTTTTAGTAAACGCGTTATTTATATATATATATATATAGAGTTATTCTTAGCTCTACGCCAGTTTTAAGGTACATTAACGGTCTAGGCATTTATATTTAAGAGAAAGTAGTGGTTTTATGTGGAGAAATTTAATTTACGTCGATTAGTTTATGATGAATACTATTATCATTTCAAGAAGATGATTTGTATATGATATCAGCAATAGTTCCCTGTGTTGGAATACCATTAAACCAAGCATCAAGTGTGCCGATCATATCAATATTCTGCAAGAAGAGATCGTTATGACATTTTATGGGAGGACTAGTTCCACAATAGAATATTTACGACGTAATGTGATGATATACTAAATCCTGAGTTTACTGTAAATTTCCTCAATGTAAAACGGATAACCGTTTATTTATTTATTTAGACTTTATGCAACATAAATGTACAAAGGCGGACGTAATGCCTTAAGCATTTTTTGTAAGTCAACCATGGGGTGATTAGACAACATGGCCGGTGCATAAGAAAAACTAAGTAGAAAATATAATAATACAGCTTATAACGTGTCCACTCTGACACTCTGACACAGGCCTCTATATCAGAGCGACAGTCGGAACCGTAACCACTCTACCACCACTGCCCTTGTAGAAAATATAATTCAGGTTTCCTAATAGGTATATAGTTAAAATATACCGCTTGATTTCAATGAACCATACTAGTAAGGCAAAACAACACCACGTCAGGCGAACTGGCGATGTCGCATAAACCTAATAATTTACTGCAAATAAATATACTCATATCACGCGCAAGAGACAATAATTTCCGATATCAATTCCTAAAGGGTTTCCCGGGTTTCATCGTCGACCGATCAATTATTCCATATAGTTATGTCTCGAAAGGCAGTGGGAATTGTGGCCCGGCACCGAGGTTACTCTAATTGAATTTATGCAGGATTGCGACCGCTCTACGACGAAATAGTTTATTGCTAATTGATCGAATATCGAAACTGGGATATGTTATGTGTTCCGTGATATTGTTGACTATGAAATATGCATGGTTATGTGCGGGTATCGCTTCTTTTACAATGTTTTGATTTCCTGTCGATCGATCACGACTTGGAGAATATAGAGTGGCTGTTTTTGTTGCAGATAGTTGTTTATTGAAGACTAGGAATCGCGCGGGGCTTCACTCCCGTCGACTTTACCACGATAAAAACATAATCCTCCTTTTTTGCAGTCGAATAAAAATAGCCTATAGCCTCACTACTTACTTTCCTACCAATCTTCATTCAAATCAACCCAGTAATTTCGAAGATTAGCGCGTTCAAACAAACAAACTTTTCCGTATTATAATATTAGTATAGGTGCCAATGGCCAGATTGGAGGCTGATAAAGTTGTAATGAACACGGTATCTACTGAAATTCAATGACATTACACAAAACAAAATAGGAGGAAATCGTGGCTGAATAATAATAAGTGCAGGGGTCGATCTTCAAGGCAAAACAACGCTTGCCAAGATCGGTCCGTTGATGGATAACTTTCTTAAGCCTGCAATACATGTTGGCCGAGCGTTGTCGAGTGAAGGCCAATACCAACATGTAGACAGTATATTTGCCTTGTCTTGCTATCGCTCGGTGTCACTTGCCTAGTTGGCCGAGTGGAGGCCAGCGCCAACGTGAGCTCATTTGGTGCAACTTGTCTTCGCTCGCCGTTGCTCGTGATCACTTGCCTCACTTCGGATCGGTGTCGGTTTTTGGTCACAAATCAAAGGCGCTCGCCTGCGCTCGGCCAACGTGTGGGCAGCTCTGCAGACCCTCTTCTACATTGGTCGTCTGCATTGGCGTTCGACGAACTTGTCGAACGTGTGGACATTATTTCTTGCCTCGTACCTATTTGCCAACGCTCGCGTTGGCCTACACTCGGCCAACATGTATTGCAGGCTTTAATTTATCGAGATTCCTCCGTGCCTAACAAAGCACGCCTATCCATAAGTCCCAGCTGTCATTTGCAAGTACATCTTCGACACTCGTTACAGGTAGCCAAAAGCCTAAAAATGTCTCACCTATCTTGTCTTAGGTTATCCTGTTAACCAGCTAGTAGATTATGAAGATCCGATATGCAGTCGCTTAATATAATCCTAGCTGTGCCCGCGACTTCGTACGCGCGGAATAGTGACTTTCGGCAGCATTTTAATTTTTTTTAGGCTAATGATTTTGAAAACAAAACTCATACATAATTTGAATGTCGTATTTATTAATAACTCATCAAAAGTCTAAAAAATATGTTTCAAGCTTCTAGCTTTCAAAATGACGCAATTTCCATACAAACTTTCATCCCCTATTTCAACCCCTTACAGCCCTTTTTTTGCATTAAAAAGTAGCCTATGTCCTTTCTCAGGCTCTAGACTATGTCCGTACCAAATTTCATTAAAATCGGTTCGGTAGTTTAGGCGTGATTGCGTAACACACAGACAGACAGAGTTACTTTCGCATTTATAATATTAGTAAGGAATTTGTTACTCAGTTGCATTAGGTTAGACTGGAAGTCGACTCAAACAAAATAGGGATAAAGTAAAGTAAAATAAGCGTCAATAGCCTAATGGATAAGGTGTCAGACTTGTGATCGAGAGGTCGCAGGTTCGAATCCCACCCATTACACTTTTGCCGTGAACCCACTCCAGACACAAGCATATTTAGCTTAGTTGGAGGGGTTAACAAGATTGCTAGTAATGTGAATTCTAACCACATAGCTAGTAATCTTTAAAAAAAAGGCTAAGGCAGATGATGGTAAAAAATACTTAGATAACAGAAGGAGCTTTCAGAAGGACTTCAATCGGGTTCAATTAAGTAATGAATTTGATCAGTAAGGTGTAGTAATACAATGAAAATCTTTGCACATAGCACATTGTGGATTGACTAGGTTTCGAAGGGGACCAAGTGTCTTTGTGCGAAGTGGACTATATTTCTCAACATTGTTGCAACAAGTATCAGGCTTACCTACATACATGATTAGAATGCATCGATGCATCATACTATTACAAACCTTGTACCTATTTCCTTATAATTTTGCGAAATTCATGTTAATTACACTATCTTTTATCAGATATGAAAGTTAGTCATCATACGTAGCCCAGGAAGTGATTAGGTTATCTAGAGTCAAGTAGGTACTCAAAGTATGTTATCAATGTGTATGAATAATGGTGTCTTTGTGTTGTGTTATGATTTCATACGTATTAGCATAGCCAATATTCATTAGGTATTCTCAAAGCCTACAACTTGAAAGCTTTGATATTAGAAACGTAGCCTGTGCCTAATCAACACAATCATAAATGTTTTCTCTAATTTATTTTATAGTAACATTTTGTATATAATTTATAAATGGTAATAAAATTGCATAAAATCCTGAAATAACACGTAATGAAGATAAATACGATGCTTATTCAAAATACTTAAATGGCTATATTGTAGCAGGAAACTATTGATCATTTTTCATACCACGAACGGTGTGTAATTTTAGTGCTTTAGTAGCAGAGCGTACAATAATTATGACAAAAACAAACAAAGGTCTGGTTAAATTAATACCCTGAATACAAAATTGAGTTGCGCGCTATAAACAAAACAAAATCAGCATCAATAAGATCAATGCGGTCGTGCACGCTTCTTATAGGTATCTACTTCTTATAAAAACTTAAAAGTTAATTACTAATCACTATAAAGCAAACATTCAATTTACAAGGCGGGTTAATTGCGTTGGCCCGTAAGATGCTTTGTAAAAAGTCAGCTAAAAACCGTATCTCAACTTATTTCTTAATTATAGACCAATTCGTGGCGGCGACGCAGGCTACGTGCCAGCTCTGGCTTGACGAACCGTGGACCTCGCCACACCTTTCACTCTTATTCGGAAGTAGCAAGGTCCATTTTCTGATGACCACCATACGTTGGTACTTTAACATTAGTAGTCTCGGCAAATGGTATCTACAATAATTATACGGTTTGGATAAAGGTTATCAGCCTCTTAATGTCATGTATACGTTCTTTATCTGCCAAGATCTGCACTAATTTATTATGGTTTTGTTGACTTTACTAAGGTGTACGTTATATTTATAAAAAATATATTGTGATATATAAATCCTAAGAAAATATATAACATGAACAGCGTAGAAATGAAGGAAAATACTACAAATTTGAACATAGTATGAAAGAAATGACTTATAGTGAGCAAGATACTAATAAGTAATAACGCTTAGCCATTTTAATAGCGGAAAATAATTGTTCTTCTTCTTAATGTCAATCATTAAACAATTACATTCGCTGTAAAATGTATATAATTAAAAACTTCTATTTCTACAATATACCATTCCAAAAGATGAATAAACAATTTATTATTTTTATTTTTTCTTTATTTTTGTTTTTACATTTCTCTTTCAAGGAATATAAGGATGCGTGCCGTACAAAAGCAGTTATACGTTAAACGCAAAAAGTCAACAAATAATTCCACGAAGATGGTATTTAAACTTAAGCCCACCTAGCTGGAGGTAAAGTCCTATTGTTACGATAGCCTTGGGTTAGGCGACAAATGGAATGGGTGCTAGTCTTCAGACAGTATTAAGCCCAGAGCTCTAATTTGAAAAAGCCAGACATATAAATTTTACTCTAATCCTACAATTGTGTGAGAGAGAAAATTGGACGCAATTTCGTACGCACTCGTTTGCCCTTTAGGTTGCAAATCGTCACTGTTTATTGCATAATGAGTGTAGGGTGACACGGAAAAGGCCATTCGGAATTCATGAATGTTTAGCGCAGACATTAATAGCAACGGTAGCAATTGCCCTCCTACATGATTTCACTCGAACATCGGTATATTCGTTTCAAACATTATAATGATGAGCTCTTTGCAATTTGATACACTTTTACGTTCGCGGTTTAATTCAGACGGAGGAACGTGTTTTGTTCGCGTTCGAATATATAAACAAAGTTGTCGGTGTAATGATCATTAGCAATACACATGTTGATTGTAAGAACGAAAGTTCCACCCAAACGTTTTTTTATCCGACATTCATTAAAGTATCCACAATGTACTATTCTGCTGCCGTTCAAGATGAACAAACGTATAGGATGAAGTCGTACAAGCAGTCATTTAGAAAATTGCCTTTATAACTAGCTCACTAAACTCTTATTAAGTTAGAGTTGTTTTAATTTTATACGAGAGGCATTGTGCCGTGGCGTGTTTATCCTGGATCTCTGAGGCCATTTGTCGCCGTGAAATCCGTCTGAGTGACAAACAATACGGGATGGGGGACATAATGTTGTGCCCCGGCTCTGCCTCGACACGGAGTCTTGTGTTCCTCGTCTGCCGACTGCTACGCATTGCTCTGCGATCCGGTTAGCTGGTTAGCTTGGCCCTAAAAGGTCTCAGGCGAATATAATGGATTGTAATTGTGTTCTCATAAGCGGCGCACCATGTCGCCTGTTCGATTCCGCATGCGCCTACGATTGAGTCAGCGATACACGAGTAATGCTGTAATTGACGTTTACTATGTTCTTGCTCATTGTTGTCGGATGATATGTGTCAAGGCTTGGCTTGGGAACGGAGGCGGTGATCTCAGCGACTAGCTGCACATAGATTAACTAGGCAACATAATGTAAGGAATTCTGTAAATGGCGAACATAATGCGTAATGTCTTTTTAAGTTTGAATTATGCAAATAAAGGCTTTACATGCTACCAGATTTTCGTGCGTCTTGGAACTGCAGCTGAGTAACATATAAGGACAAAGATCGCAGATTTACACAGGTAATGATAAGTTGTTAGTTAATCTGTTGCCTTCATGCCGCGTACTGTCCTCGTCCCGTTCTCTTTTCTGATGATTATGGGATACATTGTGAATTTTTCGTCATGTGGCTTATGGGTAACAGTTATTAAAACTATTTCTGTGTAAGTGCAAACTTTCCAAACCGTTGGGTCTTTGGTCAACTGGACCCACCCAAATGGACCCACGTGATCACTCAACCTGATTACATTTTGAATAGGTCGACTGGACCAACTGTCCGAGTTCATTACTATAACAGTCGCGAAGTCAAGCCGAATCTTTTTCTTTTATATTATGACTTATATACTCTTATTATTATTTAAGTGTAATTCCTAATTGAATTTAGTAAAACATAATGTTATTTTTATTTTATCTGTGATTTTTAACTAGTACTTATTTTTTTCTGTACTTAGGTAGGTATTTGATTATAGTTAATATTCACGTTACACACAGGTTTGTCTTAATTTTACTTCTCATTTGTGAATGAATGACATGGCAATCGCCAGAACTTCGCCATTTGCACGGCGCCATCGGTGGTGGCACAGAGACTATCAAAACTTTTTCTTTCCTAATTCAAAATAATTTTCGATATTGAATTAGAATAAAGTAACCGTATTGAATTGGGCTCGACTGTGTCCATGAGTTGCTTCAAACAATAGATGTTGTTTTAAAATTTGAATGTTCGTCCAGTTCACATACAAAAAAATAGAAAATAAATTATAATTATGGCCAAGTGGAACCGCGGGTCCAGCTGACCGAAGATAGCTGATTCATGGTTGGTTTATTTCAGAGTATGTTTTGATACTTGTCACAGAAATGCCTTACCTGATAAAGGACGTTACTCCTTAGGTGTGTACAACTCACATAATTAATTCAACGCGGCCACATTCATTGAAAAAACCCATAGAATTCTAACATTTCCGTAGCCTAACAACTATTTTTAACGCTACCGGAATACAAACTTCGAAAAAAGCCCCTAAGAACCTGATACAGTTACACATGTGAGCCGTTGCGTGTCCCGCATCGATTTACATACTTTTTTTGACAGCTTCTAATACAAGCTACTGTCTTGTTACTTCGTGACGTTTTTTGTCGCTAACAAGGAGGCTCGCAATGGAATTCTTGACATTAGAGGCAATTTCGAGAATATGATAATTGTGGAAAATTGTCGGGTTCAGTAGCTTCCTGTCGTCGGTTATTATAAGTAAACCACTTTGATTTACTACATTGTTACCGTGTAGAATGTGACTGTTGAATTGAAGGTATAATTACTTAGTTAAATGTTGTTTGTATATCTCAGGAGGAATGTGCCGTGTATCTGAATAAACTAAGTAGTAATCTATTAATGTTGAGGTAGGACCATCTCGATCAAGGACCGAATGTACACTGAATCAGTTTTTTATTTTTTATTCAATACATTGCCCATATGTTATTTAAAATCTCATGCACAAACACCACTTCATTTCACCCAGAACCGAAGCAACTGTCTGTAGGTCATACAAACATTTTTTCTGCGCGGCATTCAAACCCGCGCCATGTATCGCAGCAGCCTATCGCTCAAACACTGCATCAACCAGAGCGTAAAAAATAAAGTATCGTGTAAGCGTAATTGATATTAAGCCATTATTCTTAGCAATGAGAATTATCATACTAGACATCTATATTTCTTCACAATATGACTATCTACATACATTAAAGATCTTAGAAATCTACATACATTCTGATCTAGGTATCTGCTTCCTTTAAACTCGACTTTCACTTATTACTTTCCGATACGTGACGATTGAGAACAAGTAAATCAAAAGTATCCTTTTCTCCTGACTGGTCCCTTGGATGTAGGTTTAAGATTGTCCACTGTCTGCTCCTGGGTCTTCCGTGATGTTGTTAAAAAGGATAGGATATTCGAGGATTCGTAATAAATTCTTGATATATGACCACAAGATATTGCGCTTGACATTGAGGATATCCGTTGATACTTTTGACAGGTTTTTTGCTATAAGAGCTTCGGTTTGTGGGTGCTATTTCTATACAACATTGTTTGATAATAGATAATTATATATTCATGATACCATGAAAATTAGCATAGATATACCTAATGCTTGAAGTAAAATAAAAATAAAAATGTTTATTTGACACAAAGAAAGACATACACATTCATTTACTGGAGACACGTTATAGTTTACACATTTGAAGATACATTCCTCTAAAGATAATGGGATCTATTTTCAAAACTAGGCGCCTGTGTGTATTTGTGATTATAGAACTTCTGGGCGACTATAGGCCGACTACTGGCCTGCGGGTGGCGCTCGCTGTGCCGCTGTAACCTTCAAACTAAGTCGGGTAGAGACGATAGTGATATTAGTGACGGATGAATTTCAATCGGTGCTAAAAAATATGTATTAGCAAAAAAAAAAAAAATATGTGCAATCCACTTTGTTATTGATACTGAACAATCTGTTTTGCAGGTTTTGTAAGTACCAAAAATAAATTTCTTTTGAGAGCGCGCGCAGGAGCTCCACGATCTGATCTCTCCTACCTACTCTCCCATCGGCTACCGATCTATCAGACGTACAGCAGGGTACAATCCACACTTGGTTGATATATCGTCTTTTCTTAATAAGTGCTTCTTCTCCACTTTTATTGTGCTCACAGTCATGGCTTCACTCTCTGCCGGTCTGAGTTTCCTACCACATACATATCGCTCGTTTGCGAGAATATCGACATAACTCGAAATGCAGTCCAATTTAATTAGATACTTGTGTGAAATAATCATAAATTTAAGTATAACATCGTGAACTGAGACACAATGCCAATTTTGCACCGACGACGTTCATCAGAGACAGCCTGGGTTTGAGTCAAAGCCAGGCCTAGTCTCTCTCACAGAAGAGCTTTGCATGCTTAAGTTTTAAGCAAATCATGTTGGATTCCATATTTAAAATAACATCGTATATTCTATGTTTTATGCAAATAAAATATAGTGTTTTGTCTCAAATGAATAATAACACTGTTTCTTTTTGATGAACGTCGGCGCAAAATTGGCATTGTGTCTCAGTTCACGATGTTATACTTTTGATTATTTCACAAAAGTATCTAGTTAAATTGGACAGCATTTCGAGTTATGTCGATATTCTCGCAAACGAGCGATATGTATTCCTTAAAAGCAAGAGTGAACCTCATCGTAGAACTTATCAATAGCTTACCATCAAGAGTGAGATGAGAGAGGCTCATCCAGAAAAAAAAACTTTGTATACATGCCCTGAAAGTTACGAAAGAAAGCTTAGGACTTAGGGTCTTGTTACAAGTATGATTTAAAGAACCAATTTTCTCTACTAAGTTTATATTTTTTGATTCATATATTCTTTGTAAAGTAGTGAAATTATCCCGTTACTGATAGTAATGTAATAAAGTATGTTAATAAGTAAGTAGTTACAATGTGCTTTAGTAGCCTACTATACGGAACATGGTTCTAAGAATTTATAACGTGAAGTGTACCTATGGGAAAATCGCGCTACCTTTCTTGTTAATAGAACAACGATGTGTAATTCTATCTTTGTCATGTCACCTACATGTCTACGAGGTTTGTTCCAAAGAATTTGGAAGCTGATTTTTAATTGCATGAAGTCATCTATTGGTGAACCAGTTCTACTATAGTCTATACGCCTTTATAGGTAATTGATTGCTTGATGACTGGCAGCGCTTTAGATATTTACGATTTGGCTATAAATGATTCATGGATTTTTTATTTAATCTGTTCGAATATTCAAACACACCAACGGTTGCGTGTTAGTATGAGACATAAAAATCACTTTTTTTTATCTTCGTAGAAACTTATGAACTGTCATTTGTCGGCCAAATCAAACTTTTATCTTTTTGACTACCTAAACTAGTAAAATTACATCATAATTATAAAACAGGCAGCTTCCTGATGGGATCAAAGCATAAACGAAAATCATTATCGGTTTTTTGTTCTCATAAATCCATTCGCATGGCAAGAGTGCATTGAAGCGTTAATTGAATTAAATCGATATTATTGTGGACGCAAAGCAGAACGATTAGAACGAGTGATGGCATGCAGCGATTTGTCACAGCCGAGGATCGTGGGGACCCGTGGCTTACGCTCTACTCCGACCACGCTCGCACTTCCGCCGCCATTCACTAATCGATCGAGTATCGAATATCACCCACCATTCATCACGAAATCGATCGAAGAATCAAACGTTTGAGATATCGATTTCACGGACACGTTCCCCACCATTTGTTAGGTTATCACCGTTACATTCAGTTTTGTTTAACGGATGTATGTTTTTTACGGTATTCGATTATATTGGATCTCGTCAATACAAATATTTTTCTGGTTATGTAATTGCTTATATTCGATGACTCAAGACTCGGTCGCCCGGTCAGCAGCAAGAATATTTTTATATTCTCTTATTTATTTGTAGAAGAGAACTTGCTTCATTTAAATGAATAAAATTGATTGCTTATACAAACTGTGCGCCCAAATACTCAGCCATCACAATAAATAAGGGCTTTTGAAGAAAGAAAAAAAGTATAAAAGTGGACTGTGGATGGACGGCGAGGCGCGGCGGCGGCGGTCGGGCGGCTCGGGCGCGGGCAGGCCAGCCCGACCTTGGCGCGCTCTGTAAGACAAGTCGATTTTGTTATTTGTTTATACACAACACTACCTGTTCCCGACACCGCCGTACGCCGAGGTGTGGAGCTCGCACGCACACTGGCTCGCGAGCGAGCAACTCGCGCCGCCCGCGCAGCCCTCGCATCAATGTCGAATCGCTCAGGTATTTTACGGCGATTTCTATAATGAACATCGATTTATTGCAGCCATGGTATGCCGCTCAAAAACTGACTTTGTAGATAAAACATACGACCGCGATTACGATCAATTTTATTTAAACGAAACACGCAAAGTATAAAAGGAGCGCACACTCTACTCCAATTAAAAATAAATCCGTAACGGAATTTATATTCGACATCGTTCAATTTAAAACAAATATTTATAGATCCTTAAACTGTGGAGCGGCTCGAGCCATCGCAATACGTTGTCAAGATGTTGTGAAATGTCGTTGATGTAATGTTTCTATGAGATATGTGCCATAAACCGTCGTAATAGGAACATGTAACTAGATCTGGCGGACAGTTTGAAAGACACGGAAGCCGCCTGCATCTAAACGCTATAAAAGTATTTCACCGCGGGTATCGGCGCTACCTGATAAGGATACGCAGTCATTTGTAGTAGCCTCATGATCCTCGTGATGAGTGCGGCTCAAGCCCGAGACTCGGTTCCTTATATAATTTATGTGTAAACCAGTGTCAGTATTATCTACTTAATGTGTTTTTAGACACGTCGCTTAGATACCAAACCTCCTCGTCTGAAAGGACGCCGAGCTTTTTTCGTAAGTCGATCGGGCCATATTCGGATAAAGCCTTCATATATCGATCGATCGGTTCGAGACAAAAACAAACGGAGATGCTGTACAGAAATTTGGTGTGTGACGTGACAGTATAATTGACAAAAAAGTGCTTTGTAATAAATGGCATCCAGAAGGGCCTACCTTTTTTGTCTTCATAAATATTGTCCAATAGGAGTGCTTCGTGACCTCTGTTTAAAATCACTGTTGCGATTACGTCCAGTGATTTAGATGGCCATTACTGGGTCGCCTCCACAGATGGGTGGTTGAATTACAGTCTTCCCGTTTGCTTTGTTGGTTTTGTACCGACGTAAGCTCGCCAGTAATTATGAGATCATGTTTCATAGTTATCTATTGATTTAGAACTGTTCGAAGTCTCAATTATGAATCATCGATTATCGTTCAAATCGAGAGTTATGTGCGACGGTCCTCTATCATCATTTCGTTTCCCTTGGTCCGTAGAGTTTGTTAACCTCGCATCAGTGGTGTAACTATAACTAGTATGCGTTTTAATAATGTTTTGTGTACTAAGTACTAACCTTTGCAATAAGGTTCGCGTTGTTCATTGATTGCTTAATGTTCCGAGTTTTATCAGAGCTATGCCATGTTTGTCGTGGGTCGTAGGTCATCTATAAAACTAACCGCGCTGTCGTAAACGGGGCCAGACTTCTATTTACTTTGGGGCTGCTTATGGTCTTGATTAACTGCTTTGTTGTAGAGGTTTACAAATATTAAGAAAGTAATAAGTTGTCTTGAAATATTGCCTAACGAATATTATAAACATAAAGAGGGTTTCATGTTATGGTGAGGAATTTCGTACTAGCCACCAGGAATTTCATAAAACCTTATCCGGGACTATTACTTATTATCTGAATAAAAATAGAAAAAAACACAGAAGTTTGTTTTTTTTTATTTTTTAAAGAGATGAGCGACTATAATTATAATTATGTATTTCTCAGTTCATAAATCAACAAAACATGACAGATGCTTTTCTTACTTAAAAAACCATAAGAAGAGCCTTCAATCTCCCTGGGGCTGAAATTCTTATTTCGCAAACAGTGGAGACTAGGAGTGAAGGTACTGGTACAAGTGTAGCGTTCGCGTGACCAGTCCGACACGATGCGCCTGCGCCATCATACGCCTCGTAAAATTCTCACGACATATTTTGACATTTCACTGAACAAATATAGAAGCCATTTTTGATTGGAACGACAAACACGCAAAGAATGCGAATATATCGCTTCTACACGTTACGTGAGGTACGTTTTGACAATAGCCCCATATGTGTGCAGAGTTAAAAGGTCACCTGCCTATGGAGATTTTATAGAGATCGAGGTAATATTTTTCCTATTTTCTGATGGACCAACATTGTTGCAGATCGATTACCATCCTCAATAAGATATAAACGCCTTACGAGACGCTCTTAAAACTAATTCAGTGCGACCGCAACTGATTTTTATACGGCTACCGGAGAATGCTTTCCGTTTTCAAGTCTGATTCCAGACCAGTTAAAGTTAAGTCTGTACTCCGAAAACTCAATCAGTGCCCATGAAATTTACAAGGCAGATACAATTTAATTTAATGTTTTATCGATAGGTGTGTGGCCAGTGGCCTGTGTGTGTGTGTGTGTGTGTCTGTACACAGTAATTATGCGGCGGATCGGGCGCGCGGGCGCAGCGCTGGTGGTCCGGCCCCCCCCTCATGCCGCGCCATGCTATAGAAAAGCTCACTACATCTGGGAACTCACGGCCGGACATTTAGTATGGTATTAGTATTGGCTTTCGACTCAGAAACTGTGAAGTATTGTTCATTATTACACGGCAGACTTGTTTCAAGAATGATTTAATGAAACTCGCATGTAGACTTGATTTAATTTTTACTTCGTTCTTATTGGAGTAGGAAAAGTGTGAGAATCACTCGGAGGATGTTTCCAGTGTGAGTCAGGTCTCGAGACGTGCACGGTCCACGTCGCCGGCGCGCGATGCTCCCTTTGTCTACTTGTATTTGCCTGTCACTCACAGCGCCTCACTCGGACGTGCTTTAAGCGCATGACAATGTACTTCATTGTCAGAGGCTTTAGCGACCTTTACAACAGTAAATTTCGTTGTCATGCATAAAACCATGTGTTTATATGGAACACTGTAAAAGCACAAGGTTTGTTTGAAATAGTTCGCTCTGCACGTTGAACAATTTATTAGAAGTGCGTTCCCAATTAAAATTACAAACAATTTATTTAAAAAGTTGATTATTCGATATTGGTTTAGAAATTGCTTCTGCAAACGCCATAACTGCTTGTGAAGGTCAATAAAATATATTCAGTTCATCAAAGCGATAATAAACCTGATAATAAAACAGATGTCGTAAATCCGAAGTGGTGTGTGATTATTGACTTTATGACGACTGGCCTCATGATAATTATATCAAATAAATACTCACGATCCTTTCGAAATAAATTAATTGTGAGTGCGGTGCAATTAGATCTATACTTATAATATAAATGCGAATGTAACTATGTCTGTCTGTCTATCCGCTAGATTTTGACACTTAAAACGCTGTACTGGTTTAAAAACTTATATTTGTGTACGCAACTCTATTTACTGCAGATTTAAAAAAATTCCAAGTCTGAAATAACTCGCCAAAAAATATTTATCACTGAAGCCATGTACCGTCGCCTCGGAAAGACTTTTTCAACGGCTGGGAACACCCAGACTGAAAAAAGAAATCGCCTAAAACCAGAAAATCTACAAATTTCATGTTTTTTAAATAAAAATTTGCCTGTTGTAAATTTTAATTATTAGAAGAGTAAACATTCATCAAATAAATAAGTCTTTTATTACCATGGTGAGATATTCGTATTCGTATTCACCGAATAGTAGGTTTGATATTCGTATTCGTATTCGTAAAAGTAGTATTCGTTGCATCACTAGTTTAAACCTAACGATATCTTTAAAAGTCTAGATAAATGTCGATCCAATAAGGGATGTGGGTAGGTTAGACTTATATCTGGATGAGTTTAGTAGCCCGATATAGTCGGAATTCAGTCCGGGACAACCGCCGGCAGAAAGCTACTATAATGTCCATATTTATTTTTATCTACAGAAAATACCTACGTACAATTAAGCATTAATAAAATTAATGTGCACATGAATGTAGATGCTTAAAAAAATATGATTGTATATAACCGTTCCTGGGTTTTTCCTACGGACAATTTATTACTGTAATTTTGTTTCTTGTCGGCTAAATATGGTTAAAAACAATAAACAAGAACATGTATTTAACTCTTTGGCTCCCGTATTGCAACGGAACTTTAATCCCTGTAGGCCATAAACATTCCTTTGTGTTTCATAATATTTGCCGACAGCCCGTTACACCCTTTGTCTTTAATTGGCGAAATCTCCATTTTACAAGGACCTTGAAAATACTTGTTTTTCTGCAATAAATAAGCCTTTAACCGGACTAACGGTTTCTCGTGTCACAACAGATTTTGGGTTTGCAAATTCGAAAGTATTTATTGTTTTATTTGCAACTCTTTTTGCGAACCCTTCAGTACCGTTGCTTTTTAGTTTAATGGTAAGGGCCCCCAATAAAAGTCGGCGCTTTGGAATCGCATAAAAGTTGCATTGTGCAACGAAAGTAGTAAAAAATGGGAAATCTAAAAGGCAAATATTAGCAAATGGTATGTTTTAACGCCTTGTGAATCACCTTTTTGTGTTTACCGACTATGGTGTAGAAAGTACATTAGACCCACGCGATTACGGTAACGGGATTTTATTTCAAAGTTGCGACATCCGTGCAATTTGTCTAAATTGACACTTAAGATGTTGTCAAACATTGTCATCCTGCATTCCCTACAGCCATTGCAAACGATCGACCAACTGTTTTTGGTATGTCAACAATGATACAACTGTTGTTGGGTAAAACGACACTCTGGTGTACTGAGCACATATTCACATAACTACTTGTTGGCTGATTGACTTAGTCAATATACAGATCATAACTGGTGCAAACAATTAGAAGTCGAAATGAAAAATCGAGGGTATTCTGTCAGGACATAAAAATGAAAATTCAAAAAAAAGGGTACATACAAAGCAAAGTTTTACCTAATTCATTATCTAACAAAACCATGTAACCATTTTTTTTCATTTAAAATAAAAGCAAATTCCTACGATATATCCACTCTTACAACAATATGAATAATAAAATAGAGTGATTACAAATAAAACTATTTACTCTTTAAACATAAAAACAACTATAAACCATTTAAATTTTCGTTAAACTATGATCACTCAAAGCTTAAACTGTTCTTTTCATACTATTACATTGGTGTACTTATCTGATTCAGCTAGAATACCTTCAACATATGTATCGATATCTAATAAAACTTATCTATGCCAATCAATGTAGGTATCTGTTAACCAAGACATCAATCCTTTGAAAGAGTCCTTAGAACTTCAACCGCTTAATAACACAAAACCAGAATAACAATAACATTTAAATCTGAAAGATAATATAGGACGTAATATTCAAATTGCGGTCTCCCAACCACAAGCTCGTATCTCCAGCGATCAGGTATGCGGCGTTTCAGATCTAGCTGATAAAATGCGATGGGGTTCGACTCGAGGAGATTCATTGCGAATTGACAACGCAAGGAACCGAGGTGCTAACGTAAGTACGTAACTTACGCTGGAGGAAACATGTGCAGATGTGAAGATTAGATACTGAACGCTACAATTCCTGTTTAGAACAGGATCAGGTGATATGCCAAGTTCATGGTAGTATTTGCGGTTGAAAAACATCCTGAGTATTCCTGAGTGCGTAGTTTGGAGTATTGGTTAATTTTTCTGCGTATTTATTTAGGTAACCCTTGGTCTTGTAAATCAGTCATTTTTATTAGGGTTCCGTAGCCGAATGGCAAAAAAGGAACCCTTATAGTTTCGATATGTCTGTCCGTCTGTCTGTCTGTCTGTCCGTCCGTCCGTATGTCACAGCCATTTTATTCCGAAACTATTAACGACTATACATGTGAAACTTAGTAGGTAGATGTATTCTGTGGACCGCTTTCCGATTTTAAGAAAAATATTAAAAAATATTTAAAATAAAGGGGGGTCCCCATACATGGAACTAGAACTGAAAATATTTTTTTTCATGAAACCTATGCGGGTGTGGTATTTATAGACAGGTCTTTAAAAATGATATAAGGGTTTCTAAAACCACTTTTTCACAAAGTCAATCGTTTAAAAGATATAAGCTTCCAAAGTGGTAAAATGTGTGTCCCCTCCCCTCTAACTTCTATAATAGTGGAGTGAAAAATCTAAAAAAAATATATGTCTGTAGATCTTAATGTAAACTTTCAACAAAAATTAGTTTGAACGAAATCAGGTCAGCAGTTTTTGAGATACAGCATATTTTCTAATACCGCAAATATAACTTTGTAATTCATACAAACACTATGAAAAACAAAGTTATTTAGCGTAGTTGTAAAAATGTAAATAAGCTAGTTTTAAGAAATTTTTAAGGATTTTTTTATTAGTCAAATAAATATACATATTATATTATATTATTATAGTTACTACGGAACCCTTCATGGGCGAGTCTGACTCGCACTTGGCCAATTTTATTAAGCAACTGCTAATTCATTAAACTCCCGAGTAAATTCAATGTCTTGATGTTAACTCTGGTCAAAATTGAAGCACTTGGAGCTTCTCCGAACCAATAGCGCATCCTGTTCCACGCGCGCTTCAAAGAGCAATCAGCAGCAATGACGGGATCCTTTAGGGCTATTGCCTGCCGGGGCTTATTGCCTGCCGGGGCTGCAGGAATGTTCAAACGAGAAACCACGGCACCGGAACGCAATGGCAACTGAAGCACCATGATGAGTTTTTAGTCAGTAGAAATCTGACACTCCCGTCCGCTTTACTCAGAGTGGGAGGAGTCATTTTTTTTTTTAATCTTTATAATCTTTATTTATATAAAAAGGGGAGATTGTTACATAAATTACATCTGCTTATGTACTATACTTAATACAAAATAAAATCTCCGACTAAGTGGGTGAACTGCTGTTCTCCTAGCTAGGCTACAAGATAGCCTGTATTAAGGAGTAACAGTGCCGAGCCCCTCTTATTAACATATTATCAAATATTTTTAAGTACATTGTAAGGTATTACTAACAAAATTTAACACTAAGTGCTATAATTTATGCAAGGTAGGTAGTTGCTGAGAAATACTCTAGATCGTATTTTTGTGTATGTGAGTGCATGTGTGGATGTGTTTATGGGAGTGTATGTGTGGATGTGTGTGTGTGGATGATGAAGACATTTGATGTTTATCCCCCTGAAAAAAGGTCATTTTAATAATTTTCGTGTATTATGAAGTGCTACCTGTAAACAACTTCAGCATTACACTTACTTCTGAGGTCACATTCAAGTCTCAACGACAAACGTGGATATTTACCACAGTGCGTGACTGTTTCCAAGAACACATATCTTACAGTTAGCCTTGCTTGATCCTATTTTTAAGTCCCTACGCTTTCAGCACGTACTCAAACAGTATAGCTCCTAAGAAAAATAAAAAAGAGCCTAAGTCGTATTATCATAAAGATGTTTTCCAAATATTACAGAGGTTTACTTTCCCTGTTGACTTTCGACGCTTCATTAAGTTTATTCCAAACCTTTGTTTGTATATGAGAACGACAATGCTTCTGCATACATACAGATTCCGTATATCGGTATAAGAGTCTTCATATTTGCATGTTAAACAACTTCATAATCACATAATGCGTGGCTTTCATTGATTTTTTTGCCGAGTTTGTTGAATTTATTAATGTTACGTATAATAATTTCTCACACGAGTAATTTGTGTCCGCTTCGCATGCATTAGCATCTCAAGCTGGAAACACCAGGTCCCGGGGTGCAATTACGCAAACAATATAATAGCACGGTGTCAGCCCAGTGCTGATGTCCAGGCTGGCTTATTTACTGCTACACATCGCCTGGAAGAAAAGAAATGTCAAGACATCCTCTTGTGTTGCGATTATCGTGTCGGAATCGCTTGGAGCTCGCCGGACCGGGACGCTTATACATAAGCCCATAAAATATGCTTCGCTACGGGGAGAAGACAGTAAACAGCCATTATGCTTCATGTATCTTTTAAAGCGTCTTAGGTAGCAGTTGCGTCGCTGTGGTAATGGTAAACGTAAGTGAATATTGATTAAGGACTACACGTCAAACAGCAGAATTTAGGGGAACAAGCTTTAAGAATTCAATAACTGGATAGAATAATAGCTTTTTGTGAAGCTCACCAGCCACGAAAATGATTCCCAGTTTAGTTTATTCAGCGAATGACGGTTGCTATATATTGTTTCTCGTAGCGTTACCAAGAAATGAATCATGTCGTGAATGACATTTGCGGAGATGAATGGCGTCCAATCTAGTCACACCAAATTTTGTTATTCTTAAGGCCATCTCCCAAACAGGTTTCGATTTTATGAAACATTACCATTTCCAAGGAGGCCGACTGTATGCTCTTGTCAAGTGCCTTTTTTTCTAAATTTTAGCGTATCACGAAGACAAATCTCACCGCAGAGCCTAGAGCCCGCTCACACCGGCTTCTTTATCCTTTCCACAAAGGACGTAATAACCATATCAAACAGCGTGTCCCTTTGCTGTGTCGCATACATATCGCCGGGTACGAGTAGCGACGCCTTTATTCTATATTAAAATAAGTAAAGAAATGCGTTTTGTTTCCACCGAGGCGAGGCTTCCATACCTAATGCTTAACCGAACACGGTCTTTGAATACCTGACACGTCCGCAGATAGACAGACTGAGGTTTGGCATGACTTCATCCTTACGTCTCCATAATTGGGACAGCTCCGGCATTTATTTGTTTGGATTATGTAAAGCTTGTTTCCTAAGACTCACAGAATATCTTTATCAATATGATAATCTTTCGAATCTTATCTTAACGAAAACATTTTCGTATTTTACTCGCATACGTGTACAATTCTTTATCATTTTCGTATCAGGTCATAAAGCTAATGGGTTTCTATGAAAGGCTCATTATTTTTGTGTTGATAATATTTATATGTGACGTGGGGGCAGGTAAACGTCACAGAGCATGCTCCGGTTCGGCATGCTTACGTGAGGGGCATGAGAACTATACAGAGCGACCCTGCACATAATTTTAGTGGTCTCGTCCTTTGTACTTTGTACCCGGTCTTCATTGTTATTAAAGTAATCACGGCCGCCCTCCATCATGCTCCAATCGAAACATTATGGGATATAAACAAAAGAAAGCAAGAGGAATTCAATGAAAAGCCATTATGTCGCCGCGAAGGGCACTCGACGAGCCTGTTGTCTCAATATTTTTCTTGGTGGATGGAGTTGACGCGTCATTCTCTCGCGTTCGTTCAAAAACACCGCGTGGAATTTTGAAGGGCCCTCGATAATGGCCGATATTTACTGCCTTTAGATAATGTTATTTAAGCGACGGACGATTGAATTATGGTAAATAAAACATGAATAATTGTCACGTGGCTCTTCATATGGACTCGTGTGTGATGCTTCATTCATTGATGGGTTTGGTTTCGACATGAAAGATTAAGGTTAAGTGTTTCTATATGTAAATAAAAATAATGTTACATGAATATTTTGTGAAATAAATCAGTCTATGTATAACCAAATCCACCTGTTAAAAAATCCTTACATTTGCATGTATGTATTATTTTTTACCATTTAGTTTGTGACGTCATTAGTTGGAAAAGAATAGGTCCTGGAGGCGGCAACCTTTCGGGTATTTGGATATGTGACAAATTATTTTGATGGAGACGCGTGATCCGACAGTTGCTTAATGCGTTTATTGTCGGCACTTTTAAGTTGCCATTAGGAGCCCACAGCCATGTGGTATTAAACACCCTAAATACCCTTAAAGGATTTCGTAAATTGAAAATGTTTTATAATACTCGATACGGATTTCAAGAAGAATATTAATATGTTTTTGTTGAACGACCGTCTTAAATTTTAAATTGACATCATCATTCATCGGTTGGAGGCAAGTTGGCAACACAAATAAATATGTAAATGATAGTAAAATTAATCGACTGTCATTTATAAAGTCGGTGGACATTGTTGACGATTCGACATCCTTCTTAGGTTTAACATGTTTCATGCTCAACTGTACCTATGATCGGTTTTTGGTCAGTTAAATATAACTTTTTAACATCATAGAAAAATATGTTGTATCTAGTGTAGAGAGGTACCTAATTAATGTATGTACGTATGTATATGTGCTATTGGCATCGAAGCAAATACTCATAAGATTGCCATAATGTAACTAAAACTGCGAATCACCTACTAGCCGCCGTTTTATTAACAAAAGAGACAATTAAGTTTATCAAAATATCTTTAATAGCAATAATACCTAATTTAGTGAGTTTGTTGATACTTATCTAGATTTTACGGCAATCTATTTTAAACATTCAAAATTATTCTAAATTTCATCTATAAAGAATAATAGCGTAATAAAATCTTAAGTATATTCACAGACGAAGCTCGGATTTAAATGGAATGGTCATGTTTAGAAACTCATAAGAATATTGTGCTCGACAAAAATGCCAACCGTTCCTCAGCACGGAGAATGCTTTGAGGCAACTATACTCGTAAATTGGGAACGTAGCAATTCCAGATTGTATCGTTTGTAGGCAATTTAGGCTTTGAACGAATGTTTTATAGCTTTATGTGGAAAGCCGAAACTGAATTAATGGCCTCAAGCATGCTTTAAGAGCTTTAAAAACGACTCGTATCACTAAATGAGAGAAATAAGGAATTCCACTTCAAATGTCAAATTCTTGATATATTCAGATAAATGTAAATATATGTACACTAGTTTGATACGTAATTTAACAGTAGCTGGAGCAACAGTCAATATTTAGATATCTCTCAAAGTGTTCCACAGTTAATAGGTTACTGAGTCATCTGTCATTGCGAAAGCTCCCAAAGGCTTTGCGAGCAACAGACTTGGTGCTGGTTTGTGAGAGATCTGCAAGTATTTATGTTATTGTTTACGAGGTTCGCGACAACCCTTTGTTTTGCAATGTGGGACAATGAAGTTTTAACTGGTAAATGTTTTATTGCTGCTGGATTGCGAATTGCTGTCTCGAATGGGTTTGTCTCCATCGAATAGTATTGTCGTGTAATAGAGTGGTCCCGTTAGTTTTATGTTACTGCGTGATTTATGATCCAGTTACTGAGATGTGAATATTATGGGTTTTTTTATAGGTGTCGTTTAAAAGTGTAAAAAATATACGCCGTTTGGATTCCTATACATGGGAAGTTACGTATAAAAAGTAATCAGATACTGCTTAAATTTTCCGCTTTGTAATTTAATGATGTGTGACAAAATTAACAAAAATATGAGCTATGTCCTTAAATAATACTGAGTGCATAACATTACAGTGTATAATAGAGATAACTTACCACATTAAAACGTCGCTTAATATGTTAAAACAGAGCATTTTGATTAATAAAAATTGTTGGTATTATTTTAAAATAAATGTGTATAAGAAATGTTTTATTTGGAATTTTAAATACGTAGATTTTTTATGAGTGTGTACTTAAGCAAATTTTTGTGCAACTGTTTATTGTGATTTCTACTTCCTATTTTATTTCTTACTAAAGAAATAAAATAGGACACGTTAGGGTTTAATGTTAACGTTATCATCTAAACTAATATTATAAAGAGGTCAATTTTGTTTTGTTTCTAAGTCATATGCAGGAGTAATCTCCGAAATGAATGAACCAATTCTAAAAATGTTTTAATTGGTAGTAAGATACACTATTTTTGAGTGCTAAAGGCTATAAATTATTTCCAAATCCAAGTGGACGAAGTCGTTGCGAGAATGTTTTAACGAGATGCCACGGCCCCGGAGCTTAAGGGCACCTGAAGGAACAGGGTGGGTTTTTAGTCAGTAGAAGTCTGACACTGCCTTCCGTTCCACCCAGAGCGGGAGAAGTCATTCGATGATTTTCCCACCCAGAGAAAAAAAATAGGTGGACGAAGTCGCGGTCGAAGTGCTAGCTTTATATACTTTACTTTCGTATAAAGTCGTAATGGAATATAGTTGCATACAAGTATCATTTGTATGTATGTATTTTGGTATCTTTCATATGTATGCTTATTAAATTACAATCCGATTGCTCAATATAATAGTATAACCAAACAAATTATGTAACTCACATTTTTTTCTAACAGACTCTGATTGTTTATCAGTCACTACATTATTTGAATGCGATGTTCACATCTCGCGATATCGGCAGGATGGCTGTCTTACCGTATCTAACGCTTTAATCAAAACATGTCAAATAAATATTCAAGCCGCTGTAACTAGCTAGACAGATGGAGCTCCCAAATGTGGATTGAAAATTTTATTGTATGTTTTTTGATTGTATAATTTACAGGTACTAGATCAAAGGAATTTAGCCTTTTGACTTCTTTAATCTTTAGCATCCATGTTTATCAAAGTTCGTTGTGCATATTTAACAAACAGAGTTAGATGATCAAATTAAATTAGAATCGGTTTTATGCAAAACATACAATTCTATTTATATTCCAAGAAGTGTTCTGAATTAATTCCAACTATAAACAAGCCATATCTCCTACGATCAACTAACACTGAATTTATTAGTGTCACCAATTCGCTGTTTTATATCCAACATAAATTCATTGAAATTGTAATACGTAGAAACTAGGTCTAATACTGACAAACTGAAATGCCAATTCAATAGAAGCCACTTCACAAACTTGAAAGTGGAGCATAAATACGGCTACAAATCGTAGCCTGCTTATCCCTTAGGGAATCATAATCATGTTGTAGTTACTATAACCCGCTGTGGAGCACCAAATAACCTGTTTCTCCCAACGCTCCTACAACTTGGGGGGTATGATAACCGTCTGATACCACTCTATGTTTTACTCTTATTTCTAAATTAGCATGAGAACAAATTGAATTCGTAGCATCGTGATCCTCTTTTATAACAAATTGAGATGGAAGGTTCTTAAGAGCTTGTAGCTCTTGTTTTATATGTTCTATCTGAATAATTATTATACCTTGTATAGTTGATATAAAGTATGTTATCAATATATTAATGTAATGGACTCATAATGTAGGTATGTAGCTGTTCTGTATCTCAGCAAATTCTTTCGGTTGCGTGCGTACCTCACATATAAAAAATCCTTCGCATAAAATCACAGTATGAAATATAAATTACATGTAGGTAGATTTACATATTCATATAAACATCACCTAAGCGTGGAAAGCTCTATTTTTGTTTATTGCGTACTTACTAAGCCTAGCATTAGTAGGCAGATACTCTCTGAGAATCCATTAGTGTACCTATCACCGTACCGTAATCAAATATCCAGTTCTAGTCTAAAGGAATAAGTAATTCATAAAAACGTCCCCTGAGTTAGGTCTTATATCAATATAATTATATCTTCAGAGTTTGCGTTATAGTTCATCTTGAAAGCACTGGAGGCGATGTATCCATTTTCTTATAAAGTTCTTTACAATGTAACCGCAGAATCGCCTTAAGCTACTAAATGCTACTATAGACATAAAATATAATGCTTTTTGTGTCTTTACTACGCCCGGGTTTTCCGTTTCCTAAATACGACCTTAACCTTTACGGGACAAGGCTTTGATTGAATTGTTAGCGTTCTGCAGTACTACGTACAATTTGTTAGGGCGAGTTTACACAGGACCCGAAGTGCAACGTCGAGACAAACATTAAGCTTTGTGCTGCTCATGGAAAGGGTAAATATTGACCCTTTACTTCGGGGAAAAATGCGTTTAGACAACAGGCAAGCCGCTGTGTACTGTTTTAGTTATTGGTATTAGGTTGAGGTGCTCGTCAATGCCCACAGCTATTGTTACGCCTATTATGTTCCTTGTTTAAATTTGGTTTTTGATAGATGCCGACGACTATGCGTTGGCGGTCGATACAAGCCGATCGAGCATTAATTATCGAAGTAATAAAATGAGGTTCATGTTTGTTTTGAACGGTAGTCGCGAAGTTACTGTTAATGGTTTTGGGCCAGACACGGGAAGGGCGTATTATCGTAGTCAGGTATTTCTTATCGTACACATAAAAGTAGTTTGGTTAGTGACTCAGTGGTAATGTATCCGATTGTGACTAAGAATTCGGAAAATAACTCATAGGTATATCTACATTCACGAATCTGATGTAGTGTGAAATATTTACTATTCTGTTACATATGGAATACGAAACATAAATAATTCTGATTAATTAGTATACATTAAAAATATCCCATATTTAGTTTGAAGACCTTATCTTTTGAATACTTTCGTAAATTTTAGTATTTTAAAACCTGTTGGCAAGAACAGACAGTATTCTAGTAATTTTGACCACTGAAAAGATCACATCATTCATCTTTCCTTATCATGATGAGTCTGATTTATTTTTTACTCTAAAGTAATATATTCCACAACTTTTTCACACAACGCCATCTAGTCCCAAACTAAGCAGAGCTTGTGATATGGATACTAGACAACTGATAAACATACATATATATTTCTAAATACATACATATTATAGATAAATTACACCCAGACAAAGAACAAATGACCGTGCTCATCACACAAACATTTGTCCTAGGTGGGAATCGAACCCACGACCTTCCGCATAGCAGTCAGGACCACTGACCACTATACCAACGGGCCTGTCAAAAAAGTGCTCATGAGTTGACAGTTATCATCAATTTCCACATCACCACGCTAATCGAGATTTTCCCCTCGATGTGGTTTACAATCCAGTCGTTTCTGAATGTGGTCTTGGGCCACCATTGTGTAGACAATGGCCAGGAGTGCGCATCATTGGGGGCTGGTAACATCGTTATGTTCGGCCTTTGCGTATGTATGCTAAATGGTTGAATTGTTTCCTACCACACGGTTACCACACGTTGGAAAGATTGTCGGATTTTACCGAACAAAAATTTACAAATAATAAAACAGAAATAGTAACAGTAAAATTATGCTACATTGGGTGTTCGGAATAATTTTATTTAACTAACTGTCTAAAAAGTAGGCACCTAAACTAAAAAGGAAAGTCAAATTAAGCCTTTTGATTTTGAGTTAGTTGAGAATTCAAAACAAAGCATTACTTAAAAACTTATGCAGTAGACGTGTTTTGTTACTTATATTACTTAACTAATGTCTTTTTACTAACTCCTCCTTTCACCACCGTGCAATAACCACAGACCACTGTGTCTGTGATGAATTATTGCCATCATTACTTGGCAAAAACAGTGGCAACCGTACTTTATTAGAGCACATTGTGATGCTACTACCTTTCTTTCAAAACAATACTCCTAGTTTTTTTCGACCCTCACGGGCAAGCCAGAAGGAGGTCTTTACACCAAAAGCTAGATAGCAAACAAAACAAATTCAATAATACAGTAGCGTTTAATAATACAAGAATATCCTTTGAGAATGGAGATCCTACAAACACAAGAAGTGCACCAGCTATATGGCGGCCATAAACCCGGTCACCTTCACAATATAAAGCGACAATGTCCATTCACACTGGTATCCTAAAATATTTATCGTCTTCCACCAATGATACGGTATTAGAACTGCGTGCAAGGGACATTGTGTTGTTTCTGTCCATGTTGTAAAATATACCTACTAATGGTAGCGGAGTAATGTCGCACCCCTGATGAAGTGTATAGCTAGCTTTTGATAGGTGATATTTTCAAATATCACACCTGATGTGATAAACTTTCGGATGAAGAGCTGATAATAATAATATATGTAACAGAAATAACTAGAAAAATATATGAGGAAACAAAATCTAGAATTCAGAAATGCTAAGACGATTTAAAAACGTATCTCAAGTGTTCATCTATTTGTTTGTGTAATCACAAAGTATTATATTTTACATAAAATTATATATGTATATAAATAATTAAATGTCTTATTATAGCTGTGCCGTGTGTACACACGTGCACGCACGTCGTTCGCATGGGAGTTTATTCCGGAAAAACAAAATTTAGTTAAGTTTGTTTCGTGTTTCAGTATCGTCTTGACATTTGAGAAATACAAGGCAGGCACTTCGATTTTATTTGTATGTATTTAATCCGTATCCATACTAATATCATGAATGCGAAAGTCTCTCTGTCTCTCTGTTCAACATTCACGGCTAAACCACCGCATCGATTTGGCCGAAATTTGGCACGAGAATAGTGTTCAAAAAAATAAAGGGTTCAAATAGGGGATGAAAGTTTGTATTGGTGAGATGTTGATTAACGCGGGTGAAGCCGCAGGACACAACTAGTTGAATATAAATAAGAAATCGTAAGATTCATATATATTTTATACCTACTAGCACTTCGCCTGCGACTTCGTTCACGTGGATTTCCGTATCCATACTCCATAGGTACTTACATACATGCGAAAGTAACTCTGTCTGTCTGTCTGTTACCTTTTCACGCCTAAACCGCTGAACGGATTTAGATGAAATTTGGCATAGGAATAGTTTAGGACTTTGAGAACCTGACTTACGATAGTTTTTATCCCCGGTAAAACCCTTCACACGCGATCGAAGTCGCGGGCAGAAGCTAGTAATTTATATGCACGTAAAAACCAATGGATCAATGAAAAAAAAAATTGAATTGGATTGTCAGTTCCGGAGATTACATCCCTAGGTACATACAAACTAATGTTACTCCTTTATAATATTAGTACAGATACCTGTATGTAGATAGTAAAAGCTGTCAATGAATATCCGGTAGGTATCTAACTACTTCTGAAATAAAAGTGTTCATCATTAACTTCTAGTCTTACAACTGTTTCTTTTTTTAATCTGAGAAGGCGCTAGTTTTTGCCAACGATCCAAAACTGTGAGTGTTAGATTCTCATCCTGTCTATAATTAGGATTTCCGTTACAAATAATGACTTAATTACAGACAATGTCAGTCGTGTAGTCTGGTGGTGTAGTGGCTTATTAAAACGCTTTTTATCGTTCGTTCTGAGTACCATGAAATTGAGAACGCAGAATTCTCGAACGCGTATTAAATTTCATAAGGTGCTAAACACCGCTTAAAAGAGTATCACATAATTTTTCCGTTGAATTTATTCCGTCCATTTGCATACATATATTATAACAAGCCTTCCAAATTAAATTTATACCGAGATTTCAACTGATATGAAATTGATAAGTGTCATAAAATGCCTAAAATACGCATTGAGACGTTGTTAAAGGAAACACATCATTAAAGTTCAGAATGAAGTTGTAAATATATCATTTTAGATACATTTTGTTTTGCGTAAATGTAAGTTTGGAGATCGAGTCGCCCATTGATTTGATACATTATGTGTTATGGTTGCCATTAATATTTTTCAATTTTTTTCGTGTTAGTAAAATTATCTGGAATCGAGGCCTACATACATAAATATTGTCAATTACTGGTGCTGCCTCAGTTTATGTTTTTGTATGAATTATGAGTCATATTAAAATATTTTATTTATTTAGTTAATGGGACTGAGAGCTCTCCACTAATATTTTTTTTACATACTTACATGATTCATTTGAGTGGAGCTATTAAAATTTGTGCCTACATTTATGAATATATCATCGTGATCATGTGGTTATTAAGTAGAATAAAGTAGGTATAACGCCCATAAATATGTACGAACGTTGAAATCATAGTTGAAATCTTTTCTTCGACAAAGTTGAAACGGTGTCTAATATTTACAGAATGGGTCTTATGAAATGTTCGTCAGTATCCCGTATGGTCTAGTGGCTAGGATACCTGGCTTTCACCCAGGAGGCTCGGGTTCGATTCCCGGTACGGGAAGACTCTTTTTTTATTTTAGTTTTTTTTTTTCGGAGTATGTATTTATAGAAAAGCAAACCGGTAATCGAACACATTAGCTAAATAAATTTTAACAACATATTTATTTGAGATCGTTTCGTAATATAATTATGTAGTTCAAATTACAATTTGCCATCCAGTGGACATTTACGAATTAGTGAAATATCTTGATATTTCTATCAGATAGACACTAACGCACCTTTCTAGATTTTACTGATTTCACTTAATTTCTAGTGTGTGCCGGAAAAGTGGGAAAAGTCAACAACTTACGTGAAATTGATAGGCAGCAGAATCATTTGATAAAATCATACAACGACTAACAGTTGTGAAAGTTGAAATCTGGTACAAGTATTACTAGATATTGAAATTGAAAATCAGGAATGTTTGCCTACTGTGTGTGACTGCAAGATTGAAACAATACCATTGTTAGAGTATTTCAAAAACTCAGTATTTTGACAGGTTCTGTAATGGAGTGTGAATGTTTTCATCATTATAATACCTACAGGAATCTTCTTCTGGTGTGTAAAGGCCTTCTCTTTTTTCTGTCATTCTGTATTAACGTGACGTTTATAAAAAGTTATTTAAGAAATCTAAAAAACACGACTGCTCAACTGAAATGCAAGAAACAAGCAGATTTTTATTTTAAAAAGTGATAAGCAGGCGGACCCATCCCATTAAAAATAAATATGTTCTATTGGGTTCCGCCTTTTTTTCAACTTTTTAGTTAAAACATTAATTAACAATTTTTTAGTTTTCCCGGTCGTGTCACATTGGCACTCCACCGGATTCAGAAAGTGAAGTCTATATTTTTAAACGTTCTCATTGTATTTTTTCATAGTATTATACTAATGATAAACATGATATACCTTTTTGAAATCCTTGTGTTAAGCCCTTTAATTTGATACCCATTTTGTAGAACTCGAAAAAAACAATTTATCTTTCACCATTTAGTTATAATGGCTTCGCACAGCTGCCATGTTTAATTTTTTCAAATGTCACCTATCTAAGAAAACTCGGGCTGCTAAGACCAATCTAACGATACCTCAATTGTGTGAATCCGTTCAGCGGTTCTGGAGATATGTGGTAATAAAAAATATGACAAACATACATACATACAAGATACGCGCGAAAAACCCTTCCTTTGCAGTCGGGTAAAAGTAGATGAAAATACCATGAAAAGATTTGCTCAAAGCAAATAAAAACTGAATTAATCATCATTTTGCGCTTAAACTTTTGCCACCTTTTTCTGGCTATCAACTACCCGTGATGACTGTTAAAGATGTTCAAACGAAGAAAGAATGTTCAAATAAAGTAAGTCGAAACGATACTCAAGTACTTTTAATCGATATAGGTGTGTAGTTGGAGTGAAGAAAGAATAACACCCAATTTAATATTATTAAGAAAATTCAATCCAAGTGTAATGGAAATTATCAATAACAAAACCAGGCGGATGCTCACGATGTCAGAAACTTTGGTGCGTCGAAGATCTAATCGGAGTATTTTGTACACTTATAAAATAAATAAAGTTTTGTCATGTGGGAAGCGGATAAGGCTGTCAATGTTGTCGTTGAAAGAATAATATTTCTACGTTCATTTACATTCTTAAAGGTTTCCTGTTGTTTATTAACTTTTTTATTTACAAAGTATTAAAAAAGAATAAGTAAATTTTACTTCAAAATGATGGAAATACATATTTAGGATAATTAAAAAATTTTCAGCATCTGTGTTTGGGTCACAGGTAACCACTAATCTTTTTCTGAATAAGTCTGAGATTCATAACTACACCAACGTTTATCTAGCTGAGACAGACTCAAGAGTATTCCCATTTTAATCCTTTAATGATTATTCGAAACTTAAATAAAAAGTATAATAATATATATATAATAATTTAATAATAAGTAAAAATAATGTTTTGGTATCTTTTCTTCTCATAATAATATTTTCAAATTATAACCGATTAAGGAGCCTGACTGCCGAATCTTCCACATAAAGGTCTTGATTTGCAAGTCGATATAAAACCTAACCATACTTTATAGAATTAATAGGCGATTATTTTAACACTTCAGGTTTTATTTGATAATTAATTTTATACCGGTATTCACCTATAAACTTTCCTTTACGACACAGGTTGAGAGCAAGTAAGGTGAATAGTTTAAGTTGATGACTGTCCATGATTTTGTTGAGGCAGTTTTATAGACCTTAGAACAATGTCGCTGCAAAGATTTTCCTATATGAAACAAGTGACCTGCGTGAAGACTGCTTGCATTAAATCTGGACACTTATAATGTTATGATCCCGGATTCTAATTCTGTAACAATTTTGACTTATATTGTAATAAAAAACCTAAAATTCTAATTATTATCGCAACGATAACCTATTGGTTTGAGGCCTGACTTACGAAGAGTGGGTTGAATCCAGTTAAACAGGTACCCACTTTGTGTACTTATCATCGCCACTGTTTCGTATCGGTGAAAGAAAACATCGTGAGAAAATCAGCATGTCTTAGGAGCAAACAATCTAAGACATGCGTGGTGGATTATGGCCTCTTCCCTCTCATAGAGGGGTCCCGTGTCTCAGCAGTGTGTACGTAATAGGCTGAATTATTATCACAATAAAAAAAGAATTATGAGAGTGAAACATTTTAAACTGAAAAGAATCAACTGTGTTTCATTTTCAGAACAGTCTTTATTTTTATATAGAAAACAATAAAAGCGAAGTAAGAAATTAATTAAGATGAAAGCCACTACCGGTGAACAATAGAGTCCTATTTAAAACACAGCATTAGACATTCATTTAAAAACGTTCTTATTTTAGTTAAGACACAAATAAACGATTCTGCGACGCTCGATTCGATCCGACGAGCAATATGTTTGGACCGGGGCTTACTTTGAAGATAAATTTACAAATGGTGAAGGCGCCGTTCGGTGACAGCGCGCTTGCACTGGGCGGACGCATTGTCGCAGCTGCAGTTAGGTTGTTAGCAACTAAAATATAATATGGATTATATCAAACGATTCCATAGAATTTGGGTAACAGGTTAATCTATCACGCTTTTCATTTCTTCTTTGATTTCCCTCGTTATGGCTTCAAAGGACAGCTTTCTGCTGGTAATAAAAGTTGATATTTTGTCCGTTTATTGGCTGCTAGATATATTATGTTTATTATTCCAATTATATTATTTGAAAATTATTGTTTTTGTTTTAAAATAGTATAATTGGAATAATTTTTGTTTTATCATCAACAATGCTGATCCTTGAGATAGTTATACTTCTTTTGTCTCAAAAACCATGAATAAAGTAACAACTATGTTATCAAATTGATAACATTCTTCTTTTATAATTTAATTCTAAGTCGACGAGGATGTTTTATTCTGAGATTATATTATATAAAGCGCAATTTTGAAACTTGCCCAAAGTTATATACCTACTTACTTACTTTATTAATCAGTATCCTATCGAGTAAATTACTTTTTACCTACATTATTCTTGGTGATGTACTTACACCTGGCTTGACATAGTTGTCGTTATCGTCCTATTATCTCCATTTTATTCTTTCTTTTCATATATATTCCAATTACAACCAAGAACCTGTATTATAGTGACCCATTTCGTGACTTGAGTTATTCAAAAATACGCTTTCTTAAGTATACCTATGGAAACCCATACTTGTTGCCGGAGACGCAATGCTGACTGGATTTTTAAATGAGCAGTCGAGTCGCACCCCTACTCAACTCGCGTTTCTGTCAATGCATTCGATTTTTATTAAATAAGGAATTGGCTTAAAATTCAAGTACGCCCGTACTGTTCTTCAATTAGGCTCACTTGGTATCCATTTTGGATAATTTTAGAAGAACTTAAAACGAGATATTAACCATGTACTGGTGGTAGGTTCAAACCGCAGGCTTGTGACCACCCACAGGGCAAAGACGTACCGCCAAACGGCCTAGCTGTGTTCCGGTACGATGCCCTGTGTAGCCTATCAAGGAGTTGGGTCGAAGTAGTTGCTTCACTGCTGAAAGACCAATCTGGCTCGCACTAGTGCGGACGTATCGGGAGACTAGTCGCGGAGGGTAGCGGGATCCGAGGCACGGTGCACCGCTGGCCGACCGCAGGTAGTTGGGGGCCCAAGTAGGGTGCCAGCCACGCATGAAAGGCTGCCCCGCCAACTGTCGAAAAATCCCGGAATGCACCATCGTGCTGGTTGGCGACCAGATGAGAGGGCCCGATGGACATTCCCGGGGGGGCTCGGGCGTCCCCGCAGTCTCCAGACTAGTCCCCCAATCGATACCGTCTGTCTAGTGCGGGTCTGGGGGTTGACAGCGTGAAGCCTCACTTCACTTCCTTCTCCTCTCCTCTTCACTCTCAAAATTTATGAAACGGAAAAAACAGGGCACAGTTAAACAGCGGCTGCACTCCCTCTCTCTCAAAGTGCACCTCAGTAACATCCGAGGTCTGCACTCAAATCTCGTCGCAGTCCACCACCACCTCGAGACTGATAAACCTGCTCTGTTGTTTCTTTCGGAGACGCAGATCAGATGTCCGTCAGACGTGTCGTATCTTTTATACCCAGGGTTTACCTTGGAGCACAACTTTAAACCACGTGCGGGTGTATGTATGTACGCCCGCGACGACATCTGCTATCGGCGTCTCCGGAATCTTGAGGACTCCAGGTTCTCTACGCTTTGGGCTCTGGTGGACACGGGCATAGACAAAATTATTTATGCCTGTATCTACCGCTCGCACAGCGGAGATCAGGAGACAACCAGGCTCACACAGTACATCAGTGAGGCGGCAGATGCGGCCCAACAGCGGTACCCTTCAGCTCAGCTCGTGTTGCTGGGGGACTTTAATGCCCATCACCAGGAGTGGCTCTTCCCATACCAGTGCACGGACCATGCTGGGCGAGAAATGCACAATCTTGCACTTGCATTAAATCTCACTCAGCTGGTCCAGGGAGCAACGAGGGTGCCGGATGTTGAGTCGCACACAGCCAATTGCTTGGACCTTCTGCTGACTACAGATCCAGACCGCTATTCGGTAACGATATCCTCACCGTTAGGTAGTTCCGACCACTGTCTGGTGAAGTCTGTATCCGTCTACTCTCCGCCCGATCTCAGCCTTAAAGGCACTCGGCGGGTTTGGCGATACAAGTCAGCGGATTGGGATGGCATGCGATCTTTCTTTGCATGTTATCCTTGGCAGCCTACTTGCTTTTCTTCAAATGATCCATCGTCGTGCACAGACGCCGTGACAGATGTTTTGCGACAGGGGATGGAGTACTACATTCCGTTCTCTGACCTAACAATGTCCGGCAAAGCTCGACCTTGGTTTGGCGCCGAATGTGATCGCGCTGAAGCTCTTAAACACGCGGCGTACCTAGCATGGGTCGATGCTCGAAACTGCAAAGCAAATGACGTGGATCAGAAGAAGAGAGCCTTCAACAGGGCTGCCAAGTCCAGCAAGAAGGTTTTGCGGAGGTCTCGGTTTGACCACGTTAGCCGAATTGGGAACAAACTCGCTTCATACCCTGCTGGAAGCAAAGCGTTTTGGTCCCTGGCAAAGTCGGTTGAATCGAACTTCTGTCGCCCCTCACTACCACCACTGCTCAAACCTGACGGGTCTCTGGCTCACTCCGCTGAGGAAAAAGCAAACTTGTTTGCCGCTCTCTTCGCGGAGTCTTCACGTCTGGATAGTAGTGGCGCTCACCCTCCTGATGCTCCTATTGGATGCGAGACGTGTATGTCGGACATTCGCATCCATCAGAAGGACGTCCGTAGAGTGCTGCGTAATCTAGACGTGAACAAAGCTAGTGGCCCCGACGGGATACCAGCAATTGTTCTTAGAACTTGTGCGCCTGAATTGTCTCCAATCTTGACACGCCTGTTTCGCTTTTCGCTAGAGACTGGAAAGGTGCCGAAAGCATGGAAGCTGGCTAACGTACAGCCTGTACCCAAAAAGGGCAGTCGTGCTGACCCTGCCAACTACAGGCCTATTTCCGTCACGTCCATACTCTGTAAGAGTATGGAGCGTGTACTTAATAGTAAGCTCCTGGCATACCTAGAAGCCAACGACATCCTCAGTGACCGGCAATACGGCTTTCGCAAAAACCGGTCAACTGGGGATCTTCTAGCGTATGCCATTCATATCTGGAGTGAGGCCATTGAGAGGCAAGGGGAAGCACTTGCTGTTTCCCTTGACATCTCCAAGGCTTTTGACAGGGTCTGGCACGATAGCCTTATTGCTAAGCTTCCTTCTTTCGGGTTACCCACCCAACTTTGCGTTTGGATTGAAGACTTCCTGAGGGATCGGTCCATTCGAGTGGTCATTGATGGCTGCTCGTCTGGCCAATTGGCAATTAATGCCGGGGTCCCTCAGGGGTCTGTTCTCTCAGCAACTTTATTCTTGCTGCACATTAACGATCTGCTAATGCCCGGTACCTTTGGGTATGCAGACGACAGCACAGTTTCTGAGAGATATGTGTCCAACGCGCGAGCTGGTGGGTCACAGATCCAGTCTCTCCGTGAGGACATGGTCGGGCGCTTGAACTTGACCTTGAAGGCTGTCTCCGAATGGGGCGATGCCAACCTGGTCAAGTTTAATGCAGCTAAGACCCAGGCGTGTCTCTTCTCCGCAAAAAGGAGCCAATTTGAACCGGCTCCTACTTTCCGAGGTGTAACTGTGCCGATAACTGACCATATCGAGCTTCTGGGGGTAACATTAACTTCTACCCTCAATTTTGGCCCGTTTATCGAGGCTAAGGCTCAACTAGCATCAAAAAAGTTGGGAATCCTAGCAAAGGTGAGACGGTACTTCACACCCGAACAGTTGCTCAATCTCTATCAAGCCCAGGTTCGGTCGTGTATGGAGTACTGCTCTCATCTTTGGGATGGATCTGCTAAATACCAACTGGACGCGCTTGAGTCTATCGAGAAGCGGGCCAAAAGACTCATTGGCAACGATGCACTGGTCGAATCAAAGCTCCAGAGCCTTGAACATCGACGACGAGTTGCAAGTCTATCGGTTTTTTATCGGTTACATTTCGGGGAGTGTGCGATGGAATTACACAATTTAATTCCAACAAGCCCGTTCCATCATCGGACTACGAGACAAACGGCGAAGCGCCATCGTTACATGGTGGACATCCCACCCATACGCACCAAACGTTTTGGGAATACCTTCATTGTGCGTACGGCTAAGGAGTGGAATTCCCTGCCGGAGTCTGTGTTTCCCGATAGCTATAACCTAGGAGTCTTTAAGTCAAGAGTGAATAGGTTACTTTTAGGTAAGCGTGCTCCATCTTCGACCACATCATCACTTACCATCAGGTGAGATGGTGGTCAAACGCGAACCTATTCTAAATAAAAAAAATAAAAAATAAAAAAAAAAAAAAAATGTTTGTGATTTGTTTCCGATATTTCTGCACTGTTGCAAGAGCTCGTTAGTATGGCCGAAAATTCATCCATCTCATTTTAAATTGTAATGATTGTTAGTGACTATGTCATTTTAAAAACTTATATTGATTCTGAATATTTATTCACTTCCTGAATATCTCAGTCATGAACTTTTAGTTTAGTTATGCTAAAAAAAAACATTTGAATCTATCTCGGAGACATGAAAAGGGAAACGACATATGAAGATTTGTTTTTATTTTTTATAAAAATATCTATTCGTATTTACGGCAGCAGTTTCTAGCTCCCGCAGAGTGTGCTACCTGTCAGCCCGTGTCTAAACCGATATTCGTTACCCGACTGCCTCTCGTTTAGTGCTGACACATTGACTATTATTTCCATGAATAAAAAGTGACTTGACCGTCCCCGTTGAC
The DNA here is from genome assembly GCA_943138885.2 of Tholera decimalis. Classification (NCBI taxonomy): domain Eukaryota; kingdom Metazoa; phylum Arthropoda; class Insecta; order Lepidoptera; family Noctuidae; genus Tholera; species Tholera decimalis. The sequence goes on along the minus strand of OW964563.2, from coordinate 28,552,801 downwards.
ATTCGGGAGCTTGTATAATAAGTAGGAATTTACATTTCATTGGCTCATACGTCCCTCCGTTGTTTCTTGTATTTTGAAATTTAAATTCAGCCCTCGCTGCCCCGCATTGCCTATATTATCTAGAAAACATTTTTCATGCCGAAGTTTAATTTAAAAAGTTGACGGGTAAAATAATGGTAACATAACCTTTAAAATTTGACATTATCACGAGTAAGTGGCCGTGTTCTACGCTCATTAATTACATACTCATTTATGCATGTAGAGCTGAGCTTGAAGAACCACCCGCGCCATCGTCGCAGCTCTTTAATGAATTTTTAACAAAAACTTAATTAAAAATCGTATCTCGCGTGTTCGAAGGAAATGAACTCATTCTTTGGACTCGCTGACTGACGGGCGAACTGACGGGCCCGTCATTATGAAGAGCGTCCACCGTATCTTGACCCGCGGTGCCCCCTGCTGCATCCACAAAATTGTGGCCCCCGGCAGAACCAACGTGCAGTCAAAGGTCAACCAGCTCTGGTGTAGGTTGTATGTTTTGGAAATTTCGTAGTTGACGAGGTATGCGGTAAATGTTATTATGCACTTAATTATTAATTAATGGTTCATGTAACGTTAGCTTCGGTTACTCGTTATTAACCGTTTAATAATAAATACACGTTTGGGTTGGATTTTTTTATGCAAAAGTAGAGTAACCATAACAATAAAGTTATATTCAAATCTGGAATATATTCAAGAGACTGTAAGAATCGGCGAGTGAAAACCCAGTACATTGTAGAACAATGTGCATCTTCCAAAACCAATACAACAACGAAGTAAATAGAAACTCATACCGTGTATACAGGTTTGATAGTAATTCAAATATTCTATTGTATTCGAATCATATCGCATATATCGGTAAGAAGGGCTAGTAAACATTTTTTCACGTCCACTCTAGGTGTATTGAGATGGCAAAAAGTGTAAAAAGCCTCGCATGTAGGTATGAAGACGCTGGCTTCAACAAAACCAACACGGGGCGGCCACAAATTGGCGGTTCAGCGAGACGGGCACGTCGTGACTGCGCCGCCGCGCCGCGGGCGCATCCACTTGCACAGGACAGAGCATGAGCGGAGCGGATGCGGAGCGAGCGCGGGCACATAAACTATAAAATAAAAATGTATATTAGTCACAAAATCAATACATACACCTTCATGCGCTGGAGACAAACGCTAGTTAACAATTTGTATGTATACTGTTAACCTAATGGTGTTAAGAAATTGTTTTCTAAAGTAGGCTACACCTATATTTTGGGAGACAATGAACAGAGTTTAATTACACAATTTAACTAGAGGTGTGTGTTTTTATAAACAACAGATTAGGGTAAGTTACTATATAATAAACACAAAAGTACAGTTGAATCTAAGTTTTAAAATTAACATGGTCATTAACATTATTATTAGAACTTATAACGCGATATTTACCATGTTACCACCCATTATTGTTTTGAGTTTTCGATATTTCTGCACTGTTACAACTGTTACAAGCGCTATGATGCCGGATGAGCTAGATCGCGTTGTTTTAAGTTCTAATGATATAGTCGAATCTTAAAGAAGAAGTTAACTTAAATAAATAAAAAAAATAAATCGACGATCACAGAAATTCACTATTCTAGCTGTGATCATCGGAGTATTTATATTTATATACATATATGAATTGACGTTTTGAGGCAGGTGATCCTTATCAAAGTGATCGTATGCATGATTGAATTCGATGCAGCATAGCTGAGTGAAAAAATAATGACCAATAACATTTTTCATGAAATGCATTTGAAGTTCGTTAGTTGTGAAAACACATGACGTTAATTTGAAATATGCATTCTGAAACTTTATGTGCGTACGATTTGAATAATGTATACGATTTTAGTAAAAATAGTAGGACCACATAACGAGTTAAAAACCAAACGTTATAAAATATATCTCGTTAGAAGAGAGTTGTGATAAGTCAAAAACTACAAAATTATTTATTACGCGCACATAAATTATGTTAATAGACATCACAATAAGCGCGCACCCTTACGAGTCCAGTACGATTATTTGCTCAGTAATGGTAGAAATCCATTAAACAAGCTCCTTTTAGTGATTGAACAAGTACAAAGACTAGAATGCATTTTTGAATTGCATCCAGCCAATTTACAAGCACTAAATTGCATAGCATGGAAATGCGAATCCTTTATTGGACCTTTTTTTAACATATTGCGAAATTAATTTGAGTGCGTAATTACACTTAATTCACTCAAGTTTATTACTGTGTGAAAGTTTATTGAGTTATTTTGTTCTACAGTTTTGCTGATATATTGAAAAATAAGTATTTTCAATATGAACTTGATCAGATATTGTCGAAACATGAGAATATTGCTTCAAGCGACATACTTTCACTGCTATGTTATCGTATTTTTCGTCTAATATCCATAGCATTTTCATTTATACTTTTATTTCCAAGACATTGAGTATGTCTTCATGCTGTGTGGGTTGTGCTGAAGTATAAATTGAATTTAATCTTACAAATATGTAATGTTTTTCATATAAACCTTGCATTTTACTGACTGTGACCATCATAGTACATAGTAGAATTTTTTTATATACTTTTTTGCAGCTCACGGCAATGCATTTGCCCCTTAACTGTATACTATCATTGTTAAATTTACTGTCATGAAAAATATTATGGGAACTTAGTCACAGTGCTGGGTTTTATTTAGCAAGAAACGTCTCGATAATTTAGTGGGCTCTTAGAAATATAGGTGATAAAATACTCATACCTACTCACGGACTTGTGTCGCGCCAGTAGTTAAATAATATTTATGAATATAGACGAACCATTTTATTGTTCGGCTGCAAGTTTAAGAGAGGTTAATAATGGTGACTGTAGTTTTGAAGTAAATGTAGAAATCTTGGATGGTAATGGTAAGAACGACGATGGTGGAAAGTATGCCTGCTTATATTATTCTACGCTACAAAGTCAGCTTAATTACTAATAAAACTGTACAAAAGATCCTGTTAGTAGAAAATTACGTTTTCCTTTTTTTTCATCTCCACTGGCGAAGATTGTATGGACTTCAAACGGTTTTGAGTCATTTTAAGTTAAAATCTAACATAAATTCTGTGGTTTTCTAAATCTAGAATTTGAACCAAAAGAACAGGTATTGAATCGCTTAACGTCAATTAAGATCATATGTTAAAGTAGCACTTAGATAGGTATGGCAAAAAACTGTACTAGTCTCTGTAGATATCTGTATAAGTACATATTATATTCAGCAAATATTCAAATTATTTTAACTTTTTTACTCACAAAGCACGACGTTGAAAATGCATATGCTTTAAAAAAACGATACAAAAACTTCATGAAACCAACAAAACCGTACAGATACATTGCGTAAACTGTTCCATTACAGTTTGATTACGGGCACGCAACCAGCAGTGTTTTGTTCAGCAAAAAAGCACAGCGTACGACCGTCACCGGACTTCATTTACATATAGCGAACATAAATTCTCGTTTGTAAGAACACACTGGCACTTTTATTGTGCAGTCTTCGTTGGAAGCAAAAAACTGACAGTTTTTTTTAATGAGATAGACCACCGCTATATGACGACCTTTGATCGCGTCTATACAAATATTAATTCTTCGCATGTTGAAGCAGTGAACTAATCGTTTTTTATTGGTCACGGCGCTTGTACGGTCGTGAGCTTTTTATGTGGGAGGTATTGATTCTATAGGTAATTTGACGAGTACGGATATGCATGGAACAAGTATTACTTGTGTATCTGATTTAACACCGGGCCCGCTTCAAAAAGAACATAACTGCCGAGTGTGGGATTTTGATTTCAATTCCTGATTCGAACCGAGGCTAAATTCTATTGAATCACACACTAAAAGTGTTAAGTGTGAGATAAATATGTGCGATAACAATGCCTAATGTGAATTTAATGCAGTTATCACTTCGGACAAATTGTTTGCCTAACTTAAAAAGAGGATTGTTATTTATATCGTAACATATGTCCTCATATCTGAGTTGAATATAAACGCGTGTTATTTTTGGGATGTTGATAAGGAGCACTTTAGTGATCAAACCTTTTCCTTTGAGTTTGTTTGGGTCTCATAAAGTGATGTACGTAACATGCGTACTGCGTAATGGAGCAAATATTGTTTGTTGCGTATGAGTTTCGGGTATTGTTTAAATATTTTTAGTAAACGTTTAAACAATATAACTGGCGAACAGGTTTACACCGGCAGCCGTAAACGACAAACGGGCAATGTTCATCGGAAACAGTAAACATTATTTAATTTTATAAATACGGACGCGTACGGTGCGGATCCTGGAATAGCCGTTTTCACAATTCCAGTCTGCGAGAACATGCTCATATTTTACTTTATGATCATCAAAAACGTTGTAAAATTGATTTACAACAACCTCGGAGTGATTGTGGCGTCAATATATGAACGGGAACGCTAAATTTGTATGAGATATTCAATGAACGCTCATTCATTTGTTAATTTTGTACGGCACAGTAATATTTAGTGGCAGTAAATATTACGGCTATAAAACAGTCCGGAATGCTCTCAATATTTTAGTTCGCGTTATTTTTGTTGTTGGATTTTAAAGTGTTTTAACGTATTATATAATTATTATGATAACCGGAAGATATGACACACATTTATGCTATATTGTTTATAAACAACACATTATTATATCCTACTAATATTAAAAACGTGAAAGTTTGTGAGGATGGATGGATGTTTGTTACTCTTTCTTTGTTAATATTCTGGAATAACACATAGGCTACTTTTTAATCCGGAATTCCCACGGGATCGGGATTGACTCGGGAAAGTCCTAGTTGGTTTTATTTAATTCTTGAGTATGTATAGAAAGCTTCGAGCAGTAAATCTTTTTCAACAGATTAGTCTGCAAACCCGCCTCGGGATGTTCAATGATGGCGGTCTGAATGGGAACCCTATAATCAGTTATAGCTTTTTTCTCTGCCTTGAGATTCTATCAATTATTGTTCTAAATAAATCAATAATACATTTAGAATATACGACGTGTAACGGAAACCCCAAAATAAGTGACTCAAAGAATTGATACCAAATTATTGGTATCATACATTTCTTGAATACCAATCATAACAAACGTGTCACAGCACTACGAGGGTCAATAACTTTCCACGTCACTTGCCAATAACCTGATAATTCTTTTCGTTCTTCTTAATTTGAAAAATTCGGTCTCTGGTATCAGTGTATTGGAATTTGTAATAAGTTCTACACACGTAGACTTAGGATTACAAAACCCTTGCCATATCGTTTGTTATCATCCAAAGAAGCCATGCACTTGGTATGTATATACCCTTTAAATTACACGTTGTATACATATATACATTTTTGTCTCTAAGATAATTAATGAGAAACGATTTCGTTTTATCTGTGATTTTATGGTATGTCAATGTTTTCCACTTACTGATTTGAAAAAAAAACCAATTTGTCGTTGAAAAGGCAGACTTAGATTTCACGATTGTAACACAAATATACAAACATCCTAACTTTCCCATTTATAATATTAACAGAAGAAAATTTACTTTATACGTAGTACGCCTATTTAATGGTAATCTCTATAAAACCGATAAAAAAAGCGGTTGGTTTTATTGTTTTGTTAAAAAGCTTTTTATTGAGTCAGTTTGTAAATTATCTCGTTACAAAAGCCTAAATGTCTACTTCTTATCACCTTTTGCAAAATATCTATTTCTTTCCCAATGCAGGGTCGTTAATTATTGAGGAGTTCTCCTGGTACTTCACCATCAGCTCCACTTCACCATATGCATTGTGATGAGCATAAAGTGCTTAACAACCATATTTAAGTAATCGAATCGCAACCCATGAAATACTTATTATTGAGTAGGTCCGGTAGCCATCTGTGGTCTTCATCATCAGTTCCGCTTCACCAATGGTGCTTGTTGAGAGCAACTGCCCAAGTTACTATAAAAAAAAAACACCCAAAATGCTATAGGTGTGCCTATAATATTTGAAGAGTTCCTTCGATTTCTCCAGGATTCCATCATTAGATCCTGACTTCATGATAATGGGACCAACTATGTAGATAGTTTACCCTTTCAAACAAAAAAATAATTATCTAAATCGGTCTCGCCGTCTTTGAGTAACCAGGTAACATACACTTAAAAAAAGATTTAGCGAACTGAGAACCTCCTCCTTTCTTTGAAGTCGGTTAAAACCGAAATAGGATGAAATAAAACTATGCTCAAAACAAAGAAACGAAAATATTTAATTAAGTAATCTTATTGCAAGACGTTCACAAAATTGAACAGAATTTAGTAAATTAGGATGCGTATTCTTATCAATGCTTGCTTTAATTTTCAACCGACGACCAAAAGAGGAAGTTATCAATTCGACGCGTATATATATATATATATTTTTTTAATGTATGATCACCGAGTACTCGAAGACGGCTGAACCGATTTGGAAAATTCTTTTTTTGTTTGATAGAGTATACTTCGAAATTGGTACCATTTGTCACCAAGTCAGGATCTGATGATGGGATCCTGGAGAAATCGAGGAAACTCTTCATATATTATAGGCACACATAGGTGTGCCTATAATATTTGAAGAGTTCCCTCGATTTTATTTCTTATAGTAACTTGTGCAGTTGCCAGGGGCGGATCGTGAATTTGTGGGGCCCTGGGCTACAACTGCTAGGGGGCCCCTTAATCATTCAAATAATTGTCATTTTGTCAATAAACTGTTTCCTATTTGATGAAAATACTGGCTGGCATGAAAATACAGGGCTAAAATGGATTAAATTGAATTTATTTAATAAGAGTTCGTTTTTTAATTTTTATTGCTGATGAGTCCGCTTTTGACCTTGATCACGCCTGATGATAAACGACAGATGAGGTCTACTATAGGACGACAGAGCACAGAAGTTGCCTGTTCACTCTTACTTTAAAGGCGGCAGACGGGTCATATGTGGAAAAGAACACAGAAGCCGACAGAGAGTTCCAAACCGATTCGAAGACCGGTCGAAGTCCGACCGACAAAGTGCGCACAAAAAATGTAGAGGAGAATCGCTTAGTATGACAAGATGGTATATTGACCAAGTGAGGATGGTGCCCTGTAGTACGTCTGGTATATTAGTAGTGAAAGGGAGATGGAAGAATCAGGCCTTTATTAAGTATAGTAATTTATTTATAATATAATTACAAACAGTTATTGGACGATCTTTCTGCATTTTCTGCAAATTCCTTTATTTACTCATTCTTTTTTAAACATAATTATGTATTATATGGATAGAATTGACCAATGACTTACACCGTCACTCGTAAGACATTTCTTTTTTTCCTATAGGTATTTGTTTTCTATATACGACATCTTGGCGAAAGAGCGCTCTTCTTCATAGCTAGAGATTGCTAATGCCAAAATAATTAATAATTAAGATGGTATACAGCAATTAGTGAAAATATGAACAACTTTATTTTCAAAAATAAGATCTTATCATTCATCTTATCATCTTACGTCAGGTGTTCATCTGAATATATCAGATCTTTACCAATGAAATTGCCGTTATTCATGAAATCAGTAATCTTCTATTTATCACCCATGCAATCGATGCATCTTTTCCAACGCAGTGGTAGCTTATTGATGTCCTTCTTGAAGAAATCAGTTGGACGGGAGGCAACAAATTCTGCAAAGGCATTTTTACTGCCTCTAGGGTGTTGATTTTTTTCCGAGAAGTTATCCAAATTCAGGAAAAAGTAAAAGTCTTTAGGCGCAGGGTCTAGTGAGTACGACGGATGGTGGAGAACTTCCAACACCAGCTCTTGTAACTTGAAAACCGTCTGCTGTGTAGTATGAGGACGCGCGTTGTCGTGCAGGAGCAGCGGAGTCGAGCGATTGACCAAAGCTGGTTGGAGATGTGCGAGCTTCTCCATAATTGTGTTCAGTTCTGCAGTAATGCTCGTCCTATTTAGTAGGTGATGAGTTACACCAATTCTAGGGGTCAGTTTTTGTTTAGGAAAACGTTTAGATGCTAATCCAGGATCCAACCAATTTGTTGAGCGCTTACGATTGTCAAACAGGATCCATTTTTCGCCACAGGCAACAAAATTCTTTCGTTTGTGTGTCTGTTAAGCAGTGCAAAGTACGTCTCGATGCACAGTGGTTCCGCGCCCTAAGAGAGGCGGTCATAGAGTTTCGCGAAGGTAATGACTGTCGTTATCAATACTAATTATTATTATTATTATGATTTTTTGAAAATGAAAATAAGCGAATTAATGTTATAAAACTTTTTAATTCGAAAAAATAATGCGGTTATTATACTTGACAAAACACATACCGTAAAACGGGGTGACATTGATTAGTTATAAACTTCAAATGGATGCCACACTTGCAATTTCAACGATAAAAATGTTTAAAAAAAAGCAGTAGTGTAGACTCATTACGTAAATTAATTATTGCAACAAAAATATATGAATTTGTAAATACTTTTTTTGAAAAAAATAATAATACCTAGTTATCAAAGTTTTATTGATTATGGGGCTATTTTGATTATCCACTCATTTAACTATTTATCGAAAACACACTTCGTTAAAAAACTGCGTTTTAAATATTTTTGGGATTACTTTGAGTCAAGGGGTCAAAATAATGGGTATTATAATTATTACAACCGATATAAAACAAATAATTTTTATTATTATGTAAGAAAATAAAGTAACATTAGCAGTAACATTAATCAGTCTTAACATTTACTTCGAGATCGATTAAGTGGAAAATCCAATCACCACATCTAGCCGCAGCACGTAAGATTGCTATTTCTTCATGATGCATGAAAACAGGTTGGGCACCAGGCGTTCTTCCGTGTAATCTATACTAATATTATAAAGCGGAAAAGTTTGTTAGTTTGTTTGTTTGTTTGCTTGAACGCGCTAATCTTCGAAAGTACTGGGTGGATTTGGATGAAATTTGGTATGGAAGTAGCTTGAAGCTTGAGAAAGGTTATAGGCTACTTTTTACCCAACTGCAAAAAAGGAGAGTTATGTTTTTACCGTGATAGAATCCACGGGAGCGAAGCCCCGCGAGAGTACTAGTCCTTTATATTTATTATAAAGTGTTCCAAACGGCATTTTATATTGAATTGCAGAAGCATTAATAGACAATTCATTATTAGTAATTATCTCTATTGCTTCTTCCATTGCCTCCTCTGTGTAATTTTTATAATTGCGGGTACGCGAGGTCTTTTTGTAGGTGCGAACCATGAGGAGACTAAAATAAAAGAAAAAAAACGGGGTTAAATTGATAATTTGTATATTAATCCTATAAGATTGGGTACCACGACCATTCGGGTAAATTTGATAACTATCAAAGTATATCCTATCAAAGTTGCCCCGGTGAACTTAGTGTTCATGCAAAACAAAATGGCGACCAAAACCAAAAATGCAAACGTTTTAAATCCTTAAGAACTGTTAAATTAAAATAGTGAAACATTAGAAAGCAAACAATTATACTTACACCTGTGTCACTGAAGTTATTCAGCCAAATTATTTACGCCTTTTTAACACAAAACTTTACTAAATAATTTTATTTATTTCTGAACACAAAAAATCGTTGGAGCTTCGGCAAAATATGGTCGATCTATCAATCTGGCTAACAAAACAAACAAAATTTAGGTTGCGTTCAAAACCACGCTTTAAATCCGAAAAAATGTACTAAGTTTAGCCATCATCAAAGTTACCCCAGCTCTCAAAGTAACCCCGTTTTACGGTACTGAAATACAAAATAAGAATTGCCACTTAATAACTAATAAACTTAAATATTTACATTTTTATAGTAAAAATAAAGTAAATACCTAATTATTACCTGACTACAAACACAGAAATATATAATAATATAAATCTAGTGTTTCTTATTTAACTACACACATCAAAAGTGTCTAGGGATCAACATATATTTTTGCAATAACTTTTCTCCTGATTGATATTAATTAAAATTTTCTTTAAGGATTCATCAAATAAAGTGTTTTCGTTTGTCACAGTAACGATAAACCAAGTCACCTTTGCATTAATAAAGAAATTTGCCATTTTCCTAATAAAGGGATTTTTGACATTTGAACCACTAACATTAAAGTTCGAAAAAAAGACTGAAATAACAGTTTTCTTTAAAATTTTATTGGGTAACTTAAACAATTAATAATCCGTGTTTCTACCGCGAACACTAACAACACAAGAACATCGGTTTGGCATACTCAAAATGAGTTCATCCAAATCACGCTGTGGAATGGCCGCCCATGTTCGTTGCAACAACAAAAAAAGATCTTCTTGCGACTGGATACCCTCCATATTCGGCAGAGCTCTTCTCTGTAGCATATCCCATGCATGCTCAATCGGGTTCAAGTCTGGCGACTGAGCAGGCCAGAGCAGGACATTGATGTTAGCTGCGGCGAGAGTCTGTCTTACAACTCTTGCGGTATGCGGTCGTGCATTATCATGCATTAACTGAAATAAGGGACCGATTTGCACTTGTAGAGGAACGATGACGTCAGATACAATCGTCTCAGCATAAATTTGAGCGTTGAGGTTGCCTCTGATCCAAATCAACTCAGTTCTTCCGCCGATCCAAATACCCGCCCATACCATGATGGTTCCACCACTATAAGGATGGACTTCCTGGCAGGATTTTAATCGCTGTTGGCGTCCAGGGGTTCTCCAGTGTCGTATACGTCTTGTATCCGGTCTCATACCAAAACGAGACTCATCAGAAAAGCACACGAAACGCCATTGTTCTTCTGCCCAATTTCTGTGTTCAAGAGCCCATTGATATCGAATCCTACGATTGTGCATTGCTATAGGTGGAACCCGTAGCGGTCTTCGGGAATGAAGGTTCACTTCATGCAAGCGGTTTCTGACTGTTTGGTGGCTAATTAAGTTCCCTGAAGAGTGATGAAGCCTCACGGCTAACATCATGGCGGTTATTGTTGGAGCTCTTCGAGTTAAGATTTGAATGTATCGGTCTTGTCTCCGTGTGGTGCAGCGATACCGTCCTCCATGGCGCTCAGCCACGGTACCAGTGCTTCGGTAACGTGTCCAAAGTCGACTGATAACACTCTGACTTGTATTCAGAGCTAAAGCCACAGTACGTTGCCGGGAACCAGCTTCTATCATTCCCACGGCTCTGAGCATTTCTTCCCTGCTTAAATGACGTTGCCGCTCCATAATAACGTTGGTTTTAATCAGTAGTAGGGAAACAGTAGCACTAATAATGTCTTCAATGCGTTGTATGTTTTTATAGGGAAAATATTGACAGCTGATTTTCATCTTTTACTCGAATTTGATTAACAGTTCCTGTTTCAAATTATGAAATGCACCAAAAAGGATCCATATAAATTTATAAAATCATAAATTTATTACAAAGCCACATCTCAATCTCAAGAAATCCGCATAAAAATGCTTGACACTTTTGATGTGTGTATATACATTTTATTCTATACCGACAACAAATTCAACACCTCTTTAGATAGAATAGATTTCTTCTTCCGTGGTAAGCTTCTTAAGCCAGAAATATAAGGATCCGAATTAAGAAGAAGTCTATGTTTCAAGTCGGTGTTTGTGACAACCCGGGACATTTTCCTCGTGTTGTCACGCCTAAACTGTTTAACTAACTTATTGCAAGATTCGGCGGCCTCTTCCGAAAGCTCACCTATTGACAATAATGCATGGTTAATTAATTCCGAACCATGAATGAGGACCTTATGTACAGACGAGGGTAGGTTGTACCATGGATAGGTAGCAACAAGCTTACGTGCTTTGTCTAGAGCATATTCTTTAAAAGCCGCGTTATTAATTTTGTATCCCCACGAAAGACACTGCAGCAGATTATGACATCTGTCAATAAGGTCTTTGTCTAATCCAGTAATTTCCGCTAAAATAGCTGAATTACAAAAAAACCTTCTGGCAGTGTTTCCATCGTTGGATGTGCCACTTCCTCCACTTCGCGGTTTGTTGACTGTTAGACCAAGTCGCTGCCTAAACTGTTGCTGGACATGTTGTTTTTTTCTGTGCAAAAAGAGCTTTATCGTCTGATGAACGCGTGCTGCAATTTTTTGAAATCTAATCTATAGGAAACGTGAATAAAATATTCAAAGAATCGGATATGCGAGTGAAGAGGAGATAGTCCAAATTGATATTTACAGTTACAGTCTACAGTTTTGCTACGTGATTTATCTGTATCATTCATGTCTTTTGGAGTTAAACCACAAATATAGCACCTACTACAAGATGTATCACTCAGAGCACTGCACACTTTACCATCAAGCATGGTTAATTGTAAATAATGCCGCACCTTTATATCACATCCGTTGTGAGTGAAAGAAGATGGCTGTAAACTGTTAATTTTAGTCTTGATTATATATATAGATTTAAAAGTATTGTCTATTTTATTAATGAAAACTGGCAGGGGGCCCCTTATATCCGCGGGGCCCTGGGCTGCAGCCCAAATAGCCCATAGGTAGATCCGCCCCTGGCAGTTGCTCTCAAAAAGTACCATTTCGGAAAGTGGAACTGATGATGAAGACCACAGATGGTCGCCGAAACTACTCAATAATAAGTATTTCGTGGATTGCGATTCGATTACTTGAATATGGATACTAAGCACTTTATGCTCGTCACAATGCATATGGTGATGTATAGCTGATGGTGAAGTACCAGGAGAACTCCTCAAAAATTAACGGCCCAGCATTGGGAAAAGCAATATTTTGTAAAATTTTATAAGTAGTTGACAGAGTTAGGGTCTTGTAACTAGGTAAATTAAAAATCAACCAACTAAAAAGAGTGAAATAAAAACTTTTTACCAAAAAATTAAACCGACTCCCAAAAAACACTGCAAAGTGAAAAATAACTTTAATTTCGGAAGTCGGTGCCAAAAACGAAAATACAAAACTAAAGACACCGACTACCGAAATTAAAGTTATTTTTCACTTTGCAGTGTTTTTTGGGAGTCGGTTTAATTTTTTGGTAAAAAGTTTTTATGTCTGGTTTCGAAGCTGAATTGCCGTAGAGTAAAATCTCATAAATACAACAAACCTAATTTACAACTGTGTTTAACTCAACATAACTTTACTTAAGCAGTTTGTCCACAAAGTTTTAAATAAGATATGTTTTCTTTCAATAAACAAAACTGAAAATCGCGTTGTCGTTGTCTGGCACATCTGTTGTGATCGCTTGTTCGGATCGCGAACAGTTTTACGTAGGTATAAATCCTGGCCGATTTGTCCCCGTGGTGGCTTGCTTTGCGAAAGGTTGCCTTCATTATGTCAAGGACAGATGAATACTGTGCGATGTTTGAAATAGATATTAAAAATACTTTTTTATGACCACCATCTCACCTGATGGTAAGCGATGATGTGGTCGAAGTTGGAGCCTAGAAGTAATGTATTCATTCTTGACGTAGAGAATTTCACTCTTTAGCTGTACGCATAATGAAAGTATGTATTCCCAAAACGTTTTGGGCGTATGGGTGGGATGTCCACCATACTACTCTTACTATTTACTCTTATTTAGAATAAGTTTTCGCTATAATTTTATTGTTGTTATGTGGATTACGGCCCAGTCCCTCTCCTAATGAGGATGCATGTGGCCCAGTTTTTTTTTATTAAAAGTAGGTACTACTTAATCGTCATTCATCGTAATCAAGCTCTGTTGTTTCTTTGAATAAGAAGCATGCATCCGCTAAATGAGCTAGAACAAATACCTAACACATTATAATATATTGCTCGCCTATAGTAAATCTTTTCTGCTGTAAAAGCAGCTTCGGCAACATCAACAAATAAATTAGGTTGGTAATCGATATTAAGATACACATAATTTTCTATTCCTTTATCTACATCCGTTTTTGTGTGGTCGTCAGCCCATCTGGTTGAGGACGTAGCGTATGCATCTTACAGATCTATAAATGAAAAAAGTCAATTGAAATCAGAAAAAAGAATAAGTAGAATAGGGTATTAATTAAAAATATTAGTGAAAGCAATATTTAAAAAAAAAGATAGCTCGAAGTGGAAGGCCTACTTATAGAGAAAGTCACTGAAAAGTAACATATGGCAAGCATTTTGGACTATTGACCGACAAGAATGCTGTAAAATGTAATCTCATCGAAAGCCCCAGATGTCGTTAAACAAATTACAGTTGACTTTTCTGAAAGTCTTCAAAAGGCGAGCAGTTCCTTACAATCTCGGCTCTATAAAGTTAGTCCGTATACAAACTCAACGACAATATTGTCTGCGATCAAATAATACGACAAAGTTCTTTGTGACGCTCGCGTAGTTTGCGCACACTCTAATTAAACGCGCGGACTGTAACCAAAAGATTTTGTCGCGACGATTTCAGATTTAAGTGAAACTTGTTCCTTGTCTTTCTTCGCGTGTAGGTGTGTATTGTATTAAGATCCTTACGGCCATCTAATATTTTTAAGAAAAAAATACTGGAGCAGTTTAGTTGGCTGGTGGTAAGAATTTGCTGAATTTTGTCGTTGTTCGCAGTGTGGGATTGTTTTGTCGTGCCTTTAAATGCACTAAACGAAATGCTTGTCTATTTACGTATCCTTTGAACCTATGAATATTTTGTAAAAGACTAGTGTGAGTTCGTTTGGGACACCATGATTTGGCTGGGCGTTAATATAGCTAGGGCCGACTAGGATTCGTCAGATCTACATACCTACAGATGGGCGACTAAATGGAACAAGGCGTTCTTTACCATTCAAACTTTGGATTAAAAAGATCATGATGTGTACAAGTAAATAAAATGACATAAATTATCGAAAGAGTAACAAATAATATAATTACATAATAATAAAATACATACGCATACTAAATTTTTTTTTGCAAGAAATAAAACTGACTTCCATATCAAAACACTACAAAGCCAAAAATAACTTTAATTTCGGTAGTCGGTGTTATTGGTTTTGTATTTTCTTTTATACACACCGCCTTCCGAAATTAAAGTTATTTTTGGCTTTGTAGTGATTTGATATGGAAGTCGGTTTTTTTTTGTAAATAAGTTTTTTCACGCTTTTTAGTGGGTCGGTTTGTAATTTATCTAGTTACAGTACGGCCGTTCTAACTTGGCGAGTGTGAAGTTAGGCTCTGCGAACTTTAGCGCTTGTGCACTCGTATAAAAATAAAGTTTTTAAAAAATAAATGCCAATAACAGTTGTTAACAGGAATAACAACTGCTAATTGCATTTTTTTTTAAACCTTTATTTTAACTAAACCTAACTTCACACTCGCCAAGTTAGAACGGCTTCATTGTACAAAAGCCAAAATATCAACTACAAGACGAACTGAGAACCTCCTCCTTTTTTGGAGTCGGTTAATAATAAACTAATAAATACGGTGCGTTATAATAATCTTTCTGATGAACAGACCAATAATTATGGCGAAGACCAAACTACGAATGGCTTTTAGGTAGTATCTAATATTGTACATTTTATATTATAAGTAAATATAAACGTTCAGTATATTACACATTTTTAAGCAGCTTTTGATTGCGTAACCATACGTGCCTTATTTCGGGTTTAGCAGTAGTTTTAGTCAATATTGCCTCAAATATTTATTCAACCGCACTGAATTACAAGTTTACCTTTACCCATATTTTGTGTAAGCATTTATGAGAACAAACCATACAAATAGTTAAATTATTATTAACAAAAATGTTGTAACCGTAGGCGGGAAGTCAAATAAAAAGCCGGTTGCCATAATAGGCAATAAAAAAAAAACAACTTGCATTCGTGTTGCCAGCTAAAAATGCCGTTTACATAAGACGATCATCACTCATGTGCTAATAGTGTATTCATGTAAATCGTTCTCATTAGCTGTCTTGATTCTATTTGCCTTCATACAGAAGCACCGACTAAATAATTAGTTGTATATGAACGTATTTTATTCACACCCGTGTTATTTGATTACTTAGTATGAAACATCAGCCATCTTATGTCAATATATTTGAATTTCGAACACCTTGCTTCTTTCAAGTAAAAAGCCATTTTGAATTTAGATTAAATTTTTGTTTTATAATGTGAAGTGATATTGAAAATGTGTTTAGATGTTAATTTGTTGCTTAAATATTTTGAGTGATTTTTTACATCTGTGGGAAAATAAAATTGTACTTTACATTCAGAAAAATAATTATATAGTTTCAAGCTGTACTTGAATTGCATTATGAACCATAGCGAGGATTTATGGGCAAGTTAAATGAGCCTTAAGCACCTAACTAGTCACAATGATTTAATATATTTTTTACTTAAATGTTGGGCATGTTTCCTCGTAAAGTCATAGAAAATTCGGCTTCATTTAGTTTATGATCAGGATAACGATACGTTTTAAAAACTCTAAATAGGTTTTTAAGTATCCATAGGCAATTAAAGGGAAAGTCAGTTGGAAAAAAATATTTTAACCGTAAGTCCGGTTTATCTTATCCAAAACAAGGGTTATAACGATGCACTAAAGGTATGAACTCATGATTTTATGAATACAACCATAAAAGCAGTAATGATATTATGGTATTATTATACAAACAAGATTTTGGAGTAATAAGCCCTATGAATGGGAGGCTAACTCACAAGACCAGCTTTAATTGGCGGTTTTAGTGATAAAACCGACTGCATTGTTATACATAATATAATATATGGACACACGTGGAAACTTGGAAAGTTTCAAAGCAAACATAAAAACCTGCTCCGGCCAAGTTACTTATTAATTTATAAATCTCAATAAAATGATTCACTAATTTGATAATAAAATATTCTTATTTACGAATTCAATAATGAAGTTTATATGAGTTGTTCAAAAAGGACATGAATTATAACTCTGTACCAGACATAATTAAATTAATATTAATAACCGCAATAATAAAGGAAGATGGTCTTGTATCGCAGTACCTCGTATTCAGGCCACATAGCGTTCGACCACATCGGACGAAATTTGTTTGTGCCCGACGATTAAAATCTTTTTTTGGTCTCGTTTGATGAAACATAGCCCTTACGTCTGTTGGAACATAATTTTGAATAATGAAACGCGTGTCGTTATACATCACTCTGTTGGACAATAACACGGGACTCGTACAATGCGAGCGAAATTACATGCGGCTCATATTGGCCGGCGCAAATAAATATTTTGAATTGACGTTTGGATAGGTTTTTTGTCCTTTTTGTGGCTAAAGACAAAGGCTATATCCGCCCACGATGCCGGACGAAGGGCACCGAAAATTATTATGGACCGTGTTCACTTTCCGAGGCATTCCAATACTAATGATTTCGAGAGATATCCTCCCCTTGAATGTAAAACGACCCCGCCCCCCGAATGAATTGAAACACTGGCCGGATTTTTTTTATTTATATTTATTAATTGTTGTTTTTCGACGACTGGTGGCCGAACGGGGCAAAAACTCTTGTTCTATTTTCGAAATCGTTTTATAGAATGAGTATTTTAGATGAATTATGGCTTCGGGAACTTTGTGCCTCCCACGAGAATTCCATTATACGGTCAGAGACAAGTTTTATCTTTGAAATATAGTATAGAATTAATTATATAGCTAAGTTAATTGCGATTTTTGAAGCAGAAGTCATATCACTTAATTTTTATGAGCAAGCTCGAGGTATAAAGTGATATGTTAATGGAGATATTTGAATAGTGTATCAGTGGGCATGTTTTGACATTTCAAAGTGGAGTAACATCTAAATCTTGGCTAAACTTGTCCGACTCCCACACGTTGCATGAACGTATTACTGCGGGCATAGTCTGGTGCTAAGCATAATTTATTGGCATTATATTTCAGTGTTATAGTAACGAAGTAGTAACGGGATTAGCATTAATATGGTCTAATTAATATTGATATTAATAAGGTAGTGGCTAATGAAGATGGCCGGTTGTTATTTATGGCCTATAAGCAGGAAGTCAAAATAATTAATTAAGTTCATATTGTCAACTGGGTCCGAATAGATATATTAAAATCAGATGATAATAGTTTATCTTTTCTTATTCATCGGGAGCTACCTTGAATTAAAGAATTTAAAAAAATTACTCCTCAGCAATTTAAAGCAAAAGTGAACAGGCATCTTCTGGGCTCGTTCGTTCCGTCGTAGAACTCATTTAACGCTTACTATCAGGTGTGATAGGGGTTAATAGCAGGATCATCAGAAAAAAAAGTACAAAAAAACTAGATACTTATAACATGACTTGAATCAGGTCTGTGGTTTAAAAAGAGCAGTTTATGTCCCCTAAATACATCACCGGTAAGACGTTAGTTATTTAGAATATCCTCATCTATTAGGGTAGCATAACTCATCAAAACATCTAGTTACGCCAATTTCAGACGTTAATGAGCGAATCCCTTTACATTGAAGTTCTCGCTTTTGAATACTGCAACCAGACTGTGAAGCGTGAAACTACTAGTGGGCAAACACCTTTATAGAGTGAAAAAAGGAAATTACTAATACGCTTTTTGAAAGCAATATTTTGTTCGAATCCAATTTGAAATCTCTACAATATCGGCTTTTATTGACATCCATTTTTCTAACTTTGCAAGCAATTGACAGATTTACATTCAAGTGACTAAAATTTCCATAAAAAGTAGCGTATATGTTGCCCTATAATCTATATAATATATAAAAAACTTTTTAACAAAAAATAGAACCGACTTCCATATAAAACACTACAAAGGCAAAAATAACTTTAATTTCGGAAGGCGGTGTCAAAAACGAAAATATATACAAAACTAAAGACACTGCCTTCCGAAATTAAAGTTATTTTTGCCTTTGTAGTGTTTTTATATGGAAGTCGGTTCTATTTTTTGTTAAAAAGTTTTTTGTTTCACGCTTTTTAATGGGTTGGTTTGTAATTTATCTAGTTACAAAAGCCAAAATGTCAACTACTTATCACCTTTTACAAAATATTGCTTTTCCCGGTGCAGAGCCGTTAATTTTTAAGGAGTTCTCCTGGCACATCACCATCAGCTCTACTTCACCCTATGCATTGTGACGAGCATAAAGTGCTAACGTGCTCCATGATCTCATCATTAGATCCAAACGTGACGACAATGGGACCAACTAGAAAGTATAACCTTTCAAACAAAAAAAGAATTTTCCAAATCGGTCCTGCCACCTGTGAGTAATGAGGTAACAAACATAAAAAAAAAAAGTTCAAGACGAATTGAAAACCTCCTCCTTTTTTTTGAAGTCGGTTAACAAGCGAAATACCACTCACTGATTAATCACGAAATCCCAGAAACTACAAGTAGTAGGGATCTCAAATTTTGTATGGGTTTTAGTACGTAAACGCTAAGACGGGATTTCGCGAAATTCCCACGGGATCGGAATTTACACGGGAAAACTTCCCACGCAAACGAAGTCGCGAGCAACTGTTAGTATCCTATATTTGCTAGTGAAAGTTCCATTAGAATCGGTTAAGCATTCCAGAGATTAGCCCAGACAAACAGAAAGACAGACAGACATTAAAAAAGTTTATAAATTGTATTTTATGAAATCACAGACAGACACTTAAGTATTATTTATATGAAATATATATAATATCTTACGCATACAAACTTACAGGCGCAGTCAAACTTTGAGGGATGCAAAGACAATATTAGTCTTATGACATTATTATCATTAATTTCGAGAGCATGTGGTAGCCCAGTCGCTACTGGCTTCCAGTGTAATCTGATGCAGCTGAGTGCTAGAATTTTACACGGAGCGGCTGTGTATCTCACCTGCACAACCCAATAACTGAGTAACACCATACCTCTTGTCAAGACCAGGATCACATGCACAACCCAATAACTAAGTAATACCATACCACTTGTCAAGACCGGGATCACATGCACAACCCAATAACTAAGTAATACCATACCCCTTGTCAAGACCAGGATCACATGCACAACCCAATAACTAAGTAACACCACACCCCTTGTCAAGACCAGGATCACATGCACAACCCAATAACTAAGTAACACCACACCCCTTGTCAAGACCAGGATCACATGCACAACCCAATAACTAAGTAACACCACA
This sequence comes from Tholera decimalis, assembly GCA_943138885.2. Taxonomy (NCBI): domain Eukaryota; kingdom Metazoa; phylum Arthropoda; class Insecta; order Lepidoptera; family Noctuidae; genus Tholera; species Tholera decimalis. The sequence goes on along the minus strand of OW964563.2, from coordinate 28,532,719 downwards.
CCCCTTGTCAAGACCAGGATCACATGCACAACCCAATAACTAAGTAACACCATACCCCTTGTCAAGACCAGGATCACATGCACAACCCAATAACTAAGTCACACCATATCCCTTGTCAACACGGAGGAATCTCGTTATATTAAGATAATCACCCATCTACAGACCGACCTCGGCAAGCGTTGCTTAACCTTGAAGATCGACCCGTGCGGCTGTTAAGATTTAGCCACTAGGTTCTTTCCTCATCCAACCAGTTTCCACCCTTAATTTTGGTCCGTTTATCGAGGCTAAGGCTCAATTGGCTGCCAAAAAGTTGGGAATCCTAGCAAAGGTGAGACGGTACTTCACACCGGAATAGCTGCTCAACCTCTATCAAGCTCAAGTTCGGTCGTGTATCGAGTACTGCTCTCATCTCTGGGACGGATCTGCCAAGTACCAGCTTGATGCACTTGAGTCTATAGAGAACCGGGCCAAAAGGCTCATCGGCAACGAGAAACTGGTCGAGACAAGGCTCCAGAGCCTGGAACATCGGCGACGTGTTGCAAGCCTGTCAGTTTTGTTATCGGTAACATTTCGGGGAGTGTGCGATGGAATTGCACAGTCTTGTTCCACCAAGCCCGTTGCATCATTGGACTACAAGACAAACGGCGATGTGCCATAGTTACATGGTGGACATCCCACCTATACGCACGAAACGTTTTGGGAATACTTTCATTGTGCGTACGGCTAAGAAGTGGAATTCCCTGTCGGAGTCTGTGTTTCCTGATAGTTATGACCTGGGAGTCTTTAAGTCAAGACTGAATAGGTTACTTCTAGACAAGCGTGCTTCATCTTCGACCACATCATCGCTTAACATCGGGTGAGATTATGGTTAAACGCAAGCCTATCAAATATATATAAAAAAAGGTTTCTTTGGTAATTTATATTTTTTATTTTTTTTCATTTTATTTAATATCAACATTAAATTTATTGGGATTTAAAACATTGAATTTTAAAAACACTGCTAAACCTAACTACGTACATAAAAATAATAATAATAAAAAGTTTAGGCGTCAAAGTACTCCTCCACATCGCTGTCAAGTGCAGGGCGCATAACTCGGCACGCCAGCATCAATGACATTAGTCGTTGAGCTCTTGCCACCGCCAGTACACCTGCGATATTAGAAATAAGCGGCTTAGTACGTGACGATGGTAAGAGACCAGATGGTATGACGTTGGCTCCTTGGAAGATGGGTAGGCCTCTAGTGTGGGATGCAACTAGTGTCGACACTCTTTGGCCATCTCATATTCCAAGTACGGCAAGCTGTGTTGGTGCAGCAGCCGCGACTGCAGAGGCCCTCAAACGGCGCAAATACTGTAACTTTTCTAGCACTTTTCAAATTAAAGTTTTTTGCCGTTTGGAGTCGAAATGCTTGGGTCATGGCCCATGGGGCCCGAGTGCGCGTCTCCTTTATAAGGAATTGTCTCACCGGCTGATCGATTCCTTGCATAACCAGAGGGCTGGCTCGTTCTTTTCCCAAAGAATAAGCATTGCCATACAACGTGGCAATGTTGCCAGTCTTCTGGGCACGTTTCCGGCCGACAGCGATGTGGAGGAGTACTTTGGCGCCTAAGTTTGCACAGTGGGCCCCAAACTAGGCACAGCCTGGTGACCCATACAACTCATTAAGTCTACCTAAAACTGTTCTGCTGGCCCACGTAGTTATAATAATATTATAACTAGTTACTGATCTCAAATCGGTGAATGAAACATCGTGAAGAAACCTGCATGTCTTAGAACCAAAAGTTCGAAGTCATGTGACATCTAACAATCCACTCACTGGGCCCGCGAGGTGTTTTATGGCCCATTACCTCTCATAGAAAGGCCCAGCATCATTAATTTATGCAACATATAACATTATTAGTGTACATTTTTTTTATTGATAATAGGCTCGCGTTTGACCACCATCTCACTTGATGGTAAGTGATGATGTGGTCGAAGATGGAGTACGCTTGCCTAGAAGTAAAATATATCCTGAAATATATCTTGAAGTAGTATATATCCTGAAATTACTTTGTTCAGAATCGTTTCCTTTGATAATTTTTATCATTTTTAGTAGGTATTTTTTATCCAAAATATAATAAAATCAACGAAAATTTCAATTACACTATCGCTGTAAAGTTAAAAAAAAACTAATATGAACTGTAAATAAAAGAAATAATTTTCTAAAATGCAATTTTGTACAAATTTCGTCATTCAATACATACATATTAATGAAAAATTTAACTTAAATCAAGGAAGTTAAAGTTTGAGCTCCCGTGGAACTTCACGATAAAAACATAACCCTCCTTTTGCAGTCGGGTCAAACTCGTGTTAACACCTATAACCGTCCTCAAGCTTCAAGCTACATCCATACCAAATTTCATCGAAATCCACCCAGTACCTACTTTCGAAAATTTGCGCGTTCAAACAAACAAACTCAACAACTTTATTAAATAAGAATAGTTTTTATAATTTTGGGGTTTGACGTACACCACGTTAATTACGATACATGTTAGACAGATAAATAGAATATACTTTATTGTACACCTTTATTGTATACCAAAAATTGAAATACACTTAAATAACAATATTGCTAAGAGAGACGAGACCGTAACCAAAGTTGGTTACGGTCTCGTCGCTGAGAGCGATATCTTCCAGAACAAAAACAAAAACAATTCGTAATGAATTTTGTATGTGAATGAGCTTATTTATTATATAAAATGTGTAACGAAAACCCCATATCTATCCAAAAGGGCTAAAGACAACATCTGGTATGGAGTCTCTATGCACAGTTTCAGATCAAAATAACTGACTCAAAGAATTGATACCAAATTATCGGTTTCATATATTTCTTGAATACCAATCATAACAAACGTGTCACAGCACTACGAGGGTCAATAACTTTCCACGTCACTTGCCAATAACACGATAATTCTCTTCGTTCTTCTTAATTTGAAAAATTCGGTATCTGGTATTGGTATTTGTAATAAGTTCTACACACGTAGACTTAGGGTTACAAAACCCTTGCCATATCGTTTGTTATCATCCAAAGAAGCCATGCACTTTGTATGTATATACCCTTTAAATTACACGTTGTATATTCGGCACACAATATTATTATATAAATATGTTTCTATAAAGTAATATTTATAATAGAAGCTAGAATCGTGACTATGTGTAATAGACTTACTTCCGCAATGTAATCATACAAGTGAATCACATGATATTTATTATTTTATTATTAAAGCCGTTATGGGGAATAGGTAAGTGAGGTCGAGTGATATGTGGTGTGTAACCAAGAAATTATATTTTATTATAATATTTTTCCCACGAGTTTAACTCAGAACGTTAATGATCTAATAATTACTATACAATGTCAAATATCATTATGGATATAGATAATTGGACACATTAAAAAAAAAAGTAATGTAACGTGTATTCCATTTGGTAGGTAGGTAGGTAAACTTAATTTAAAGCCGGCTCTTCACGTTGGCCAACACAGTGGCGAATGTAGTGGCCAATGCCTATTGGCCAACGTGTAGACGGGGTGTTTGTGCATGTTGGGTGCACAAACACCCCCTAAGAGTCCATACACACACATAAATGAACACAAGAAACGATTATTTAGTTCCCTAAAGCCCGATTTACACTTCAACAAGTACAGTAGCGAGTTAAGAACTCAGACAGTTAAGTAATAAGTAGTAAGTTGTAAGTAGCGTCCAAACGTAGGCGAGTGAGTAGTCATAAGTTGCCCGAGAAGAAGAAAAGAAAATAACACGTGTACGCGGCCGCAACCTACAAATTTATGGACTGTACTAGGGACGTGAAATAATAATCGATTATGGAAATAATCGATTAAAAATCGATTTTTATCAAAAGAAAAATCGATTAATATAACAAAATCGATTATTTTCTTAAGAAAAATCGATTATTTATTAATAGATTTTTCATGCTAAATATATAATCGATTAATTAAAAATCGATTTTTTATGCACAATGTTACATCCCTAGTAGGGATGTGAAATAATAATCGATTATGGAAATAATCGATTAAAAAAAGATTTTTATCAAAAGAAAAATCGATTAATATAACAAAATCGATTATTTTCTTAAGAAAAATCGATTACTTATTCATCGATTTTTCATGCGAAATATATAATCGATTAATTAATAATCGATTTTTTATGTACAATGTCACATCCCTAGACTGTACTAAACTCGCCCGTCTACATGCCAGCCAGTTAAGTTGGAGGGGTGCGGGAGACGCGAGAGAGGGGGCTACTTCGCACTGGACTCGCCGAAAAATAGGATCGCGATCTATTTAACTCAACTTAATCAACAACTTACTACTTAACTCGCTTTTGCCGTTCAAACTACAATAACAACTTAACTCGCCGATGACGCAAGTTAACTCGCTACTGTACTTGTTGAAGTGTAAATCGGGCTTAAGTTTAAAAGCAGCGGCACGGGTCAATGTCCTAGGTTAAGCAACGCTAGGCGAGGTCTGTTTGTGGATGGGTGACCATTATGACATATCGAGACTCCTCCGAGCCTCGGAAAAGACGCTAAGCAGTAGCTCCAGGCTGTTATTTGAACATCTTTGAGGGTACTTAGAAGCTAGAAAATCTAGCACTGGTCTTGTCAAGGGGTATCCATAGGGTTGCCAATCATACTTTATAATAACGTATCCTACTTTTTTTTTTGGTAATTTTTTTTATGCTTTTGCATACAAATAAAGTATCTGAAAATACTTTATTTCCAACCTTTACTGCGATACATAGAACAAAACACTCATTATGGGATTTATGATTTATTTCCTTAACTATTTAACGGTACATATACGTTAAAACAGATGATGGAAACGATTTATAATAATTACTGAATGAAATTTTAGATGTCAAATGTTAATGTGACAGTGACAGGACAGGTCACATAATCACAGATGTCACTATCGACGAAATTGTATGAAAAATGTCCGTTGTTTTTGTTTTTAATTAAAGAATCCATTTTAAAGTGAAAATGAATGCTTAAAATGACGAGTAATTCTGATAGTGATACTCCAGTGACTCCTAAAAAGCTAAAATGACCAGAGTCTTACAAAAGTATAAGCTTTCACTGAGAAGGCTTTTTCAGTAATGAATCTGAAGTGGCGAGAAGAGAAAAATAGAGCGTCAATTAATTTAATTAGAAAAGAATTATTTATTTATTTATCGAATTTAAATATCGATTGTCAAACAAGCTTTGAAACATTTCAAAATAGTAAAAAATTGTTAGCTTGTGCTAAAAGCACTCAAAATACGTTTTTAAAGCAATAAGACCATAAAATTAGAAAAATATATTTTTTTCTTTCAAATACTTTTTTTTTCCTATTCAAACAATTTTATACGTTTTTTTTCGTCAAAAAACGTTGGCAACCCTAGGTATCCAGCTAATGGTTTGTGGAGGTCAACTAGGCAGTCGCTCCATGTGGACTCAGCTGCATCCAGTTAGACTGGCAGGCGACCCTAACATAGTTGGGGTAAGGCTAAGCAGAGGATGTTGTTGAAATAACTGATTGATTCATTTATATAACACTAGCTTCCGCCCGCGACTTCGTCCGCGTGGAAAAAAAATCCCCCGATTTTGAAACATTCTTCATTAGTGCTCCGCTCCTATTAGTCTTAGCGTGATGATATATAGCCTATAGCCTTCCTCGATAAATGGCAGGGGCGTGCATAGGATTATGACAGGGCATGCGGCGGAGTAAAAACACACAAAAACTTCTTCTTTTATAGATTTTTAGCATAGCCACAGCCACGCATCGTAGCATGGTGGCGATGTGTGGCTGTGGCTATGCTAAAAATCTATAAAAGAAGAAGTTTTTGTGTGTTTTACTCCGCCGCATGCCCTGTCATAATCCTATGCACGCGCCTGATAAATGGGCTATCTAACAGTGAAAGAATTTTTCAAATCAGAACCGTAGTTCCTGAGATTAGCGCGTTCAAGCAAACAAACAAACTCTTCAGCTTTATAATATTAAGTATAGATGTTACTTATCTTCTTACTTCTATGACAGTCTTTAATTAAGGCTGCACTGTAAACTGTAAAAATATCGTTATAAAATGTATTTTGGTATAGGTATACTTTGTAGGTGGTCCTCAAATAAATAAATAAACCGATATGAATTTTAGTTAGTTTGACACAATTACAGTCAAATATAGTTAACACGTTTTACTAACTTCCTTTTAGTTGCAAGAAATATTCACATCTACCTTCACTTTTTTCTATCGTTAACAAAATCTTTAAAATAAAGGAAATCCTTTAACAGCGACGAGCGTTAAAATTTTGTCGGGAAATCATCAATTTAAGGTGAAAGGATTGCCCAACGTCCTTGAGCATTGAACGTGAAACAAGCGGCCAGTGCTGACCACCCCGAGCGCCCGCGCGCTCCCCCGAATGTCATAGGTATCACCGGACGCAGATACGTTCGAAGGATTTTTGTCGCTACATATTAGCTTTTATTATCATAAATCGATTGAATATAGTCGGACTCAGAACATTTGCAATGCTTGTTTTGAGAACAAAATATTCTTTAGTGAGTAGTTATTGTAGTTAGAGTGAATCAAAATATAAAAAATATCAATTTGTTTTTGTGAAAATAAATAATAACGCTTTTATCAACCGACGACAAAAAAGGAGGAGGTTATCAATTTGACGCGTATATTTTTTTTAATGTATGTTCACCGATTACTCAAAGACGGCTGAACCGATTTGAAAAATTCTTTTTTGTTTGAAAGGGTATACTTCGAAATTGGTCCCATTGTCACTTAGTCAGGATCTGATGATGGGATCCTGGAGAAATCGAGGGAACTCTTCAAATATTATAGGCACACCTATAGTGATTTGAGTATTTTTTATAGTAACTTGTGCAGTTGCATTCGAAAAGCACAATTTGCGAAGTGGACCTGATGATGAATACAACAGATGGCCACTGGAACTACTCAATATATAAGTAGGAATAATAAGTATTTCATGTGTCCCGCTTCGATTACCTACTTGAATGTGGTTAGTTATTTTTCACTTTGCAGTGTTTTTTGGGAGTCGGTTTAATTTTTGGTAAAAAGTATTTATAATGTACTTAAAAAATTGGCCAAGTGCGAGTCAGACTCGCCCATGAAGGGTTCCGTAGTAACTATAATAGTATAATATATGTATACTTATTTATTTGACGAATAAAAAAAACCTAAAAAATTTCTTAAAACTAGCTTATTTACATTTTTACAACTACGCTAAATAACTTTGTTTTTCATAGTGTTTATATGAATTACAAAGTTATATTTGCGGTTTTAGAAAATATGCTGTATCTCAAAAATTGCTGACCCGATTTCATTCAAACTAATTTTGGTTGAAAATTTACATTAAAGTCTACAGACATATATTTTTTTTAGATTTTTCACTCCATTATTATAGAAGTTAGAGGGTGGACACATTTTACCACTTTGGAAGCTTATATCTTTTAAACCATTGACTTTATGAAAAAGTCGTTTTAGAAACCCTTATAACATTTTTAAAGACCTGTCTATGGATACCACACACGCATAGGTTTCATGAAAAAAAATATTTTCAGTTCTAGTTCCATGTATGGGGACCCCCCTTTATTTTAAATATTATTATTTTTTTTTTCTTAAAATCGGAAAGCAGTTTACAGAATACATCTACTTACTAAGTTTCACTTGTATATTCTTAACAGTTTCGGAATAAAATGGCTGTGACATACGGACGGACGGACGGACAGACAGACAGACAGACGGACAGACATACCGAAACTATAAGGGTTCCGTTTTTTGACATTCGGCTACGGAACCCTAATAAAAAACTTTCCGAGTGCGAGTCAAACTCGCCCATAAAGAGTTCCATAGTAGCAAGCAGTTTTTCTTTCAACTTTGTTTTTCATAGTGTTAATAAAATAAATAAATATATTTCAAACGAACGATATGCATGCCGAACGAGCTGTGGGCCCGTAAACCTCGAGATTGGTGCCCTGAAACAGGGACACAAGGTCGCGGCAGACCACGAAGGAGATGGCGGGACGAACTTGATGTCTTCCTTGAGAATTGGAAAGAATTGCCGCAGAACCGGGACCGTTGGAAGGAATGAAGGGAGGCCTTTGCCCAGCAGTGGGACAGTGCAGGCTAAATAATAATAATATTTCAAACAATTGACTTGGAGAAAAAATGGTTTGTGTCATTTGGCTACGAAACAATAAAAACTAAAATATAAAAATAATATCTTTATTTACTTAACATTTAGTTTAGTCCACTCGCAATCAACACTAAAACTAAATATTCACATACGTCCAAGCGCAAACGAAATGTCCGGTTTTTAAATAGCTCAACCATACCACTGTACCAAACGTACTATCTACGCTGTTTACTCTTTGACGCAAAGTTTAAAGAGCGGGGCGCGCTAACATGCGACACAGCCTCCCCGTGCGAACGCTAGGGTGAGACTGGCCCTTGCGTATGAGTGAGCGCGCGCGCCGGGCGCTAATGTAATAATATGGTATTATTGATTTAACGGCACTTAAATAATAATTTTGTAAAATTTTGTATTTAAATTTTATAAAGCAATAAATTCTCTATAATAGTGTGAAAGAAATATTTAAATCGGTTCAGTTATTTCAAAGCAGTAAGCAAATTATTGCAAAAATAAAGAGGATATATTCGATTTTTTTCCAAGAAAAGTATGAACAATAATGAAAAAATTAAATTTAAAATTTAAAGTCAAATATGTTACGCGTATTAGGTATTTTTTTTTATCTATTTAGTCCATCCATCTAGTAGTAGTAGTCCTTCAAAACGAGGTCTATTTTGTAATTTAGCCAATCCTTTCGCCTTAAACAAATTTTGCTGCTAACAAAAATATTTCCATAACGGACTTGAGAATATTTTGCAGCAACTATCATTCATCCCAGTATCTGTCATTTATTTTATAGCCAATCATGACTCACGACACAGTTAATATAAAAATATCAAAATAGGTAATAACGAGAGGTGACACGTATTTAATAATAGCAAGTTAGTTTGATGTAGTTTCGTTGACATACCACGAATTCATGGATGAAATGACATTTGTAAATAATACTGCCCACTAATAAAGCGAAAAGAAAGAAGGTTTACTTTTAACAGCATGATGAGATAGACGACACAATTGATCGTTCTAACAAAATCTTGAAAAGAAGGGAAGTAACGAGTCAGCCTTAACACAAGTATTATTAATTACTTAATGGGACAGCCTCATAATGCAATTATGTAAAGATTTTGGAACAATAAACAATTTATTATTCATTCATATTTATTTATTTACCGGTGTTAAAAAGTCTGATAACTGAAAATCTGTAAGTATAGGCACGTACTCAAAACTGGATTGGAGTTTATAAACTATGACATAGTCTACAATCAATGAAAATATCGCTAGAAGCTGAACACGATTCTGTTGATTCCACAGACATTGGAAAGACAGCAAAATCAGTCAAATAGCTGACAAAATAAACTGTAGGTTTTTATTAATTTAATTTAGAAGAGATAACGGAAACGACAAAAAAAACGCCGTTAGTAAGTTAATTAAGAATCCCAAGTTAGAAGCCCTAGGTTTAACTTTTGGGTTTTTAAACGCTAAAGTTTTACTAGTTATTTCTAAAGGGGAATGCCTATAAAATGCTTGAAAGTGACAGAAACTGCGAATAGTCCTTAATTCTTTTTAAAATAAAATATGTGTAATGAAATCATTTTCAAGTTTGTTTAAGTAGGATATAAATATATGGGAATCATTAAAATATTTAACCTGATATCCTTTAATTCATTCTTATTTTTATTGGAGATCAGTGTTTTTTTGACACTAGTAAGTGGCATTCAGCCAAACAGAAATCGTCAAGTGCACAGTTATTATTAATTTAATATAATTCGACCAGTGTACCATAAATCTAGTCAAAATAATTTATGCATGTCAATATTAATTAAAATTAAATATCTTTTGAAATAGAAAACGTATCGTATGTTGTATGAATCACATCTCCTTTGCCTTACCTACTGGCAGACTGACAGTATGACATTACTGCATTTTCGATTGTTTGTTTACTTGATTCTTGCGCTTGCGGATTGAGTTACATACGGATTGCTTTTTTATGGTATAACTAGTACTCACGTGGGGCTTCGCTCCCGTGGATTCTATCACGGTAACAACATAACTCTCCTTTTTTGCAGTCACGTAAATTGTAACCTATAACCTTCCTCAAGCTTCAAGCTACTTCCATACCAAATTGCATCCAAGTCCACCCAGTACTTTCGAAGATTAGCGCGTTCAAGCAAACAAACAACAAACAAACAAACTTTTCCGCTTTATAATATTAGTATAGATATCAACTGTGTCAATTTTTTAAAGACTTTGATTTTAGTTTGCACACGATACCCATTTTTGAACACGGACTTAGATTGGACCTGCTGAAACGATGACCCTGCATCCATAACCTAAACTTAACCTACCTATATTTCAGAAAAAGGTTTGTAACTATAACTGACTTGTACCTAGTTTTTTGATAATTATTGAAAATGTAAAGGGTTACCTACGATTTGAAGTAGCATTTTGCGTATATTTCACTGTTGTTCATTTCAGGCATTTATATGGCTGATGGGCATTCGCCTTTCAAATTCTCAATCCAGAAAACGGGGGTAAAACAGTTGTCCCACCGCCGACGATGAACGAGAAACGAGTAAAGCTATTTTAAGTTTGTTTTACGTAACTATGGATGAGTTTTTTGTCGAATGTGTACGACAATATCCGTATTTATATGAATTAAGTGTTGTATCCCAAAGACAGAAAACTAAATTCATATACTTAAACAATTAGATTTGAAAGATGTAGCGTCGAAAGGATTAGAAATGACCGCTAGTACGTCTCTGGGCTTTAGTTCTGATAGCTAAGCGAGCATCGCTGAACGAGTATTATCTTTGATAGCTCAGCGATAAAATTAGTGAAGCGAGTCCTCGCAGGCAGTGTGCTTAGTCAGAGAGCAACTATTATAATATATGCATTTCTTTCATTTACACGGAATGTATACTTTGTTGTGCATTTCTTTAGCGAGATAATCGCCGTTCGTTAGTCGTTTTCTCGCCGGCATTCGGACAACTGCCTTAGTCTTAGGGTTAATCTGACACCAGATAATGCGATGAAATGTAAACAAAGGGTAAATAGAGGGAAATGTGTGGCTCATTCAACCATTATAATATGGTACCTATTTACTTTACGTTAAGTGTTGACCTTCTGGATCCGTCTATTTAATGTTATGGTGCGTGTGTCCATCGATATGACCAAAGGTCGTCTCGCATTTGATTTTCACATCACACAATCAACGAAATTCACGCATAAAAGCTGATCGCTGATTCAAACATAAAAGCTGATCGCTATGTTACTCAATCACATCAAGTGATGACCTTTTGCGCACAATTACGTGAGAGCTCTTGAGAAAATAGTAATAGTCAAATATTTGGAGGATTGCATGTGATAATGTGAATACGATGAAGTATTTTTTTAAAGAGATCTAGCAATGTGGATGGAAATCACATTACTAACAATCTTGTTACGATAACGACGTTGAATATGCTTGTGTCTGGAATGGGTTCACGGCAATACTGTAATGGATGGGGTTCGAACTCGCAACCTCTCGGTCACAAGGCCGACACTTTAGCCATTAGGCTATGGATGCTTATAAAATGTCCTATTAATAAATTAACAAATAAATTAATAGTTTAAAAAATACTCGAAAAACACGCTTTTATAAATGCACGTAGAAACAAAAAAATTCTTTAGGTTTGTTTTAACCTTGAAACCTGATCGTGTTCAAAGTCCATTACGTGGCCTTTCTCACAAGTGCAAACACGACTATGATACGATATTCCATCATTGAATGCCAGTGCCTATCTTCCAGTTTCATCATCAGATCTTGAAACCTAATCGTGGTCAAAGATCTTTACAAGACTTTAAAAAAAATCCAAAAAAGCTATGATACTTCTATGATTATAGCTATGATTTTCCATCATGAAGTTCCAGTTCATATCTTCCGGCTCCATCATCAGATCAGTTCGACAGTACCATATTATTGTATTGTCATGAGAACTACATACAGCTGCCAATTTTCAATACGCTACGACCCTTGGAAGATGGTTAAATTAGTTACCTTAGATTCCATTACATAGTTAGTTACATACAGGTCGACCTAATAAAAGCGTGTTAAAAATACATCCAACACATCCGTCAGGATTTGAAATATGTTTATGTAATTTAGGTTCACCAACAGTTGTTACAGATAATAAAGATCATTAAAGTACTTTTTTCTTAAATCTAACTACACAACCAATTATAGACAAACAGCACATGAAATGTTTTCTCTGTGTCAATAATGTCAATATACGTGTATTTTATATAATTTTAGTAATTTACTTATTATGGATGATTTATATATATATATTAAATACTAAATAAACTTCACTAATCATCTCTTCCATTTATAAATTTCGATAGTTTTATACATATTTGGTTATTATTCTCTAATGCGGTGCCGAATTTAAAATGATTATCTTTACCACTTTTAATAGGAATAATGAAAGGTTTAAATAAAAGTTTATCAGTAGACAAACTGCCCAGTAGCAGATCTGATCCCCCCATAGTGGAAGGGATTTTACTACCGGTCTATTACACGCACCGCATGGTACCATCCACACTTGGTTGATATACCATCTTGCCGTACCAAGTGCTTCACCCCCATTTGTTTTACGGACAGCCAAGATGTCGTGGCACTCTGGTGTCTTCTGTGTTCTTTACCACTTATGACCTGTCGGCCTTTAAAGCAAGAATGAACAGGCGTCTTCTGGGCTCGATCGTTAATCCGTAGACCGCATCTATCGTGTAGGTACCATCAGGCATGATTGAGGTTAACAGCGGGCTCATCTGGAATAAAAAAAAATAGACTACGTACAGCTTTTATAGAAAAAGTTGATACCGACATATTCAAATTAAATAACACTAACTGTTAATATGAGAGAGTGAAAAAAAATACATACTGTCGATTTTAATTAATACTTTCAAAGAAAATTGGTTTGAATCAGATACAGTCGTCGTTGTGGTATTTGCGAAAATCGCAAATAGGTACATATATTTTTTTCATTTATACAGACACTACAGAAATAAAGTTATTTTTCGCTAATCTATGATTGCTTCTACGGAATCCTTCATGTCACTTTTTGTAATTGTTCACTTTTAATAATTACATATAGTTAATATAGTTAAAGTATAAACAGATAGCTAACATTGCCGATAGCATGTAGGTCTCATAGTAAAATTTTACAACCAAAGATTATGCGCAACCGCCAATGCATAATGATTTTATCCGCAGTATTTTCTGCCGTTCCAAACATCTATGGAAATTAAATATCTTTTTAACCGTTATATTTATTGCAAGCCTTTGACTTTTCTTCTTCGTTGGTCGTTTGTATTTACTCAGTATGAATATATTTTGTTATATCCAAAGATTAACCCATTTGCTCTCATAGAGTGAGGAGGTCTATGTGTGTGTGTGTTGTGTGTGTTATGGGATGAGTATGATTTGGGCCAACTGAAGTATTTAGATTTTATATTTTATGTTACTGGCCTATTATTTAAAACACTTTTCACGACCGAAAATTTATAAAAATATAGTTACATCTCTTCTTGTAAGGAAAAAACTTACTGTTCAGTACATATTGCATAGTTATGTACCTATACCTACAAAATGACTATACCACATTCGATTTTGTTTTGCGATTACGTAGTTAATTCCTATAGTACCAGTAGTAGAAGTTGTTTGGGTACAAATACTTCTTATTAGGTTTTGCGTTTATTCTAAGAAACGTAGTATGGAATCTGCTAGTTCATACTTTAGCTTGAAATTACTCCAATATATCAGTATTAGCCTTTATTGATTTGTTGACCGACATCTCTTGAGGATGGTCCTTGGAGGAGCGAAAATCGTGTCCAGTAAAAGTTTGAGTTGCATATTGCAATGCGCAAAAATATGCACCTTCTACATGTGCATTTATTTGTGGGCAGAATGGTTGTATATTGCATGCAAGCAGTTTCTACGGAATTATCAGTTAATATTGTCTCAAATTTATAAGTAATATTTCTAAATAACACACTTTTACTTTAACATTTATATTAATTACTAGCTTTTGCCCGCGACTTCGTCCGCGTGGAATAGTTACTTTGGGCTAACGTTAAATTTAACCCCGATTTTGAAGCATTCTTTATTGGCGCTCCGCTTCTATTGGCCTTAGCGTAATGATGTATAGCCTTTCTCTATAAATTGACTAATTAATTTAAAAAAAAAATTCAATCTGAACCAGTAGTTCCTGAGATTATCGCGTTCAAACAAACTAACAAACTCTTCAGCCTTATATTATTAGTATAGATAGCTGTTGCCCGCGACTTCGTCCGTGTTTCCGTCGTTTTTCGTAAAAAAAGTAGCCTATGTCCTTCCTCACTGTTGAGTGGTTTTGATGTAAGAAACAGAATAACTTTCGTAATTTAGTAAGGAAATATAATATGTCAATCTATAATACTGTTGAAAAATATCGCAATATGGTACCTCACAATATTATTGTTAATAGCTTTGCCCGCAACTCCGTCAGCGTGTAACTCCTTGTGTGTTATTAAGTTAAGGTATTGGTAATATTGTTTAGATCACGTTCACATGAGGCTTAAGTACCTATAGAACGAAATTTTATACCTTCGGGCGAGAGACGCGTCGAGCACGGCGACCGATTCTCAAAAATAATCCTTATAGCATGATTCAGTATTCACGCGCGATGGGTTATTATTAGCGTATTTCATGTATAACTTTGGTGTTTCTATACCGATTTATATGATTCTTTTTTATGGAATAGTTAATAATATTAAAATTTTCAATTAGGGGTGACTGAGAGTGTTATAAACGTAAGAGTAGACAAATATTATAATCAGAAAGCTTCGAACTGCTAAGCTATCGGGAGTTACACGTGTTATTGTGAGTCAACCATAAAAGATAGATATATGCTGTCGTGGAATATTTTTTTATATAATTTTAAGGAGAACATTTCCGTCATGATATGATTTGTGTAGCTTTAACCATTAAGGTTGCACACGCGACGGAAGCTTAAAAAATGGAGTAACTTCACCCGTTTTCCCAACATTTCCCTTCACTGCTCTGCTCCTATTGATTGTAGCGTGATGAAAAGTATACTATAACCCGCTCAGGAGTATGAAAAATAATTGTACCAAGTTTCGTTAAAATCCGTCGAGTAGTTTTTGTTTCTATAACGGTTATACAGACAGACAGACAGACAGACAGACAGACAAAAATCTAACTGATTGCATTTTTGGCATCAGTATCGATCCTTAATCACCCCCTGATAGTTAATTTGGAAATATATTTCATGTACAGAATTGACCTCTCTACAGATTTATTATAAGTAATAGATAATAGATGTTAAAGTTTTCCACTAAGTAATGCCTGATTCCATTCTTAAAATATTGACTAATTTGTGTCTACTATTGTCTTCTACAAAAATGTCTACTGAAATAGTACCTTTCAGTAGGCATTTTTATTTATAATCTGTAACGTTTGCCCTTGTCAGAAATGCTGGTATCTTCCATACATCCCTTTGTATTGATAATAATCAATCAATATGGTGGGCATGTTCCTATAATAGACAAGGGTATGACATACTAGACGTGATCTCTAGTCATCTTTTCCTGCTACAGAAGTCAGGATAATTGCCTTATATGTATATACTAGCTTGTGCCAGCGGCTTCGCCCACGTGGAAAGTTTTTCCCGTGTAAATCCCGATCCCGTGGGAATTTCGAAAAATCCTTTCTTAGCGGATGCCTACGTCATAACATCGACCTGCATGCCAAATTTCAGCCCGATCCGTCCAGTAGTTTGGGCTGTGCGTTGATAGATCACTATGTCAGTCAGTCAGTCAGTCAGCCACCTTTGAGTTATATATATTTAGATTGTCTCGGTTATATGCAAGCGTATCGATTCATCATACTTTTGTTCCAGAAGCTCATATACAACGTGTAATTTAAAGGGTATATACATACCAAGTGCATGGCTTCTTTGGATGATAAAAAACGATATGGAAAGGGTTTTGTAATCCTAAGTCTACATCTACGTGTGTAGAACTTATTACAAATTCCAATACACTGATACTAGAGACCGAATTTTTCAAATTAAGAAGAATGTAAAGAATTATCGTGTTATTGGCAAGTGACGTGGAAAGTTATTGAGCCTCGTAGTGCTGTGACACGTTTGTTATGATTGGTATTCAAGAAATATATGAAACCAATAATTTGGTATCAATTCTTTGTGAAAAAAATTATTTTGTGCTGAAACTGTGTATACAGACTCCATACCAGATGTTGTCTTCAGCCCTTTTGGATAGATATGGGGTTTCCGTTACACGTTGTACAAGAGTATCTACTGGAAGCACCAAGATTATTATTGAATAATAGCCAATTTGTAGCGTTTGTACAGAATAAAAAGATGCTAACTTGTATTGCGTGCTTGTTTTTAGGGGGGAAATCATCAACTGACTCCTCTCGCTCTCGCGCGTGGAGAGTGGAGTCGGAAGAGAGTGTCAGACTGTTCTACTGAGTAAAAACCTATCCAGTTCCTTCAGTTGCAGTTGCGTTCCGGGGCTGCGGTATCTCGTTACAACATTCCCGCAAATATTCCATGTCTATTTCTCTATATTATACAACGTGTAACAGAATAAACGCAAGTCCTGAAAGTAGTTGGTTCAGAATCGGCTTCTGAATCGATTTCCGTCTTAAAATATAGGAAATATATTTTGACAGAAAGGTCTTTTATTTAACTTCAAATGGAAACACAGGATCATGACAAATTAATACAATCCTTAATTCAAGGAAATTGTGTACATGTGTCGGCTGCTAACATTGCATGAGTGTATGCGTCTGCGTAAGGATATTGTATGACGCACATACGTTTTGCGTTTAGTAAGGATAACTATTTTATAAAAAATGCCTAGGTTTGGTTTAAATTTATTTAATTACGCATGTTATTTTAGACTTATAATTTAATATTCTAATTGGGGTGTCTGAGGTATTGCGCTTAATCTGTTACACGTTGTATATACGTAATACATACATAATTATGTAAAGCGAAGACTGCCCCTTTTTCTCAAAATTACGCATACGTAACTTTCATGCTCTTATGAAATTTGGTATAATTAGAGTTTATATAGAAGAAAAGTGTAGGAACCTTATTCTTTGGGATAGTAATACATTCAAAATAATTGATGTTATGGGCGAATTTCAACTACTGCGCGATCACGAGTTTATTTAAAATCGATTCGTTTTATAATTGTAGGACAAATTCAATTTTGAGTAACTGATCTTCAAATTTCTTACTGGGTACTTATTACGACACTGCTCCAATACCGATAAATTGAAATTGGTTTCTCAATAATTGTTTCAGAGCAAACCTATCGGGCGCAGCTGTATTGGCACTATTGTCTGAATGAATAATGAGACTACAGTTACTATGAAGTAACTCAGTAATCTGCGCTTTGAGGAAGACAAGGTTGTATTGCAATAAATATCTGACGGTCGCCTATAAACAGTAGGGGACTTAAAGATTATCAAGCTATGCTTGTGTGGTCCAACGGATGTACCACAAGATGGGAGATAGCGATGGCAACACAACGCGTAATGCATTCAATATTAAACAATACTACAGAACACGAATCACGCTGCCCGTAATTATTTTGATTGGTGCTCACACTTGATATAATTAATCATTCGGTTTCGTCCGCACTGTCTGCGTTTATTAATCGCATGTAATCGCAATGGCCACACCGTAAATGTGTTAAACTGATTAATGGATGCGAATCAAATTTGATTATCTGAAAGTGCTTTATGTGGTGTTTCGTGATATTCAAAATGTTGCAAAAACATTTCGAGTGGTCAGTCAACCGTGTTGTTAATAATGTTGTTCTACAGACAGGATTTATTAACTTTTGACCGGGACATTCATATATTTAAATTCTTTTGTTGTTATAATGAGTATTTCTATATCAAAGACTTAAAAATTTTGGGGCTTTGAGTTTGACACCCAATCTTTTGAAATTCCTTGAACCTTTATTTTCTGATCTCATAAGGCCAATTATATACACTGGTGGGGAAATAAATGGGTCTGCAACCAGAGATGCTGTAGTCATTAATCGAATAAATCTACCGCTTAACAGTATACCTATATATATTAATCAAAATAAATAAAACTATAAAATGTATTATGATACCGTACTACTAGTTTTTCAAATGAAAATGTAAAGGGGTGGTAACTTGGTGTACTCTTACACAGGCCTCAAGCCTAGCTTTGACACCAGTCTCCCACAATATGTATACCTACGTACGTCCCACCATTATCGAAACTTTAAAATGTAATTTATGTATTTGGTGAGAAAAAAGTTATAGTAAGTATTGTAATTACTTTTGGTCATTAAAAAGGAAATTAAAGTACAACTGCAGATCATTTTAAGAAAGATATGCGAGAAGAATTTTGTTTGCCCACTGAAAATCTAACTTAACATTTTAAATGACTACAGATTCCCAAACAGCTCTTAAATAGCTGATATACGACATAATGTTGGTTACATTCTGAACAAATTTGGCAATGTCATCTAACTTGTCAAAACCTTTTTGTTTTATTTTATATCAGTATCTGTTTGTTTTATTTTTGAAATTGGAACCTAGCATATAATATTCGTTCTGTTATTATGTTCAAGTTATTGTAGTGGCCAGTATTGAATAATAATAATAAAACAATATACATAAAACTATAACTGAAAAAATAAGCAAATACACAGAACTAAAAGATGATGTCGCGAGAATCTGGCGGCAGGAAAAGTAAACATAGAAAGTTCCTATAGTCCTTTCTACCACAGGCGTTATCCCCAACCATCTTCTCCATAGCCTAAAATTATTAGATTTAAAAGAATCCGTCTATAACCTCCAAAAAGCAGCCATATTAAATACATGTACTTACTGTCCGTAAGGAAATTTATGCAGTTGGAAGAAAATACACTCTCAAAAACACACACACCACACGTTACATTTACTTGACTTTGGTCCGTAAATGTAGCTGAAACCAGCCTAGAGCTGAGAAAAGAAAACCATTTGAAAATAATAATAATTTATTTCAACCGGCTCCTTCTTTCCGTGATGTAACCGTGCCGATAACTGATCGCATCGAGCTTGTTAGGGTTACGTTGACATCCACCCTTAATTTTGGTCCGTTTATCGAGGCTAAGGCTCAATTGGTTGCCAAAAAGTTGGGGATTCTAGCAAAGGTGAGACGGTACTTCACACCGGAATAGCTGCTCAACCTCTATCAAGCGCAAGTTCAGTCGTGTATGGAGTACTGCTCTCATCTCTGGGACGGATCTGCCAAATACCAGCTTGATGCACTTGAGTCTATAGAGAACCGGGCCAAAAGGCTCATCGGCAACGAGAAACTGGTCGAGACAAGGCTCCAGAGCCTAGAACATCGGCGATGTGTTGCAAGCCTATCAGTTTTCTATCGGTTACATTTCGGGGAATGTGCGATGGACTTGCACAGTCTTATTCCACCAAGCCCGTTCCATCATCGGACTACAAGACAAACGGCGATGCGCCATCGTTACAAGGTGGACATCCCACCCATACGCACGAAACGTTTTGGGAATACTTTCATTGTCCGTACGGCTAAGGAGTGGAATTCCCTGCCGGAGTCTGTGTTTCCTGGTAGTAATAAACTGGGAGTCTTTAAGTCAAGAGTAAATAGGTTACTTCTAGGCAAGCGTGCTTCATCTTCGACCACATCATCGCTTAACATTAGGTGAGATTATGGTCAACAACATGATTGAAAACTAAGTTTGTTATTGGATTATTTGTTATTATTTGTAAGGAAAGATTTGCTATACATACAAGGTTGACATTTACCTTGTATGCCGTCACATCTAATGATATAAATATATTTCACTATTCACATAAGTTTAACGTAGGTATGTTATATTATTGTAAACGTTCTAAAAATGATATTATAATATTGTAGTCTGTTGTATAATATACCATACATTTTTATCTCTTTTATTAAAAGTATTGTGTTCTACAATCTAATCAATTTTAGTTGATACAAACATAAAGTTTACCGGGTCGTATAGTCAGCCAATAAATAAGAATACGGAGTTTGAAACACCTACGTAAAACCGTAATATTAATAAACAATAATTTGGTGTCGTCTAAATTAATGTCACTTAATAACGGCTGTTTATGACGGAACACATTGCCATAAACGTTAAAATTAAATACAATTTTATGATTCTGCAAAAATGAGTAAAAAAGCTCCGAGAGCCTAATTGAGCGCTCATCGGTTTTATGAGTATGTTATCTTTATCTTGTACCCGACACCCGATATCAGTTTCATATAAAATGTTTATTTTATAGTCCTTGTTTTATTTCGTTTTTTTTTCAGTTGCCATATCGGGTTGAAAGTTGAGGAGTTCGTAGCAAAATTACGACCGTGTTGATTTTAAACTTAAGCAGCGCTTTCCCAGGTGGGTCTGTGAATTGGTAACACAAATCATGAATTTTCCATACCTTGGAAAGTAAGTAAAGCCGTAAGTTGGTTCCGGCTGTCCTTTGTACATCTTTGACAGTGGTTACCGTTAGTCAGAAGCCAGAAAATCTGACAACAGTCCTGCCGAAGGTAACATGTTACCCAGCTATTGGGTAATGGAGGTCTGATAAGTAGTCGCTCCATGTAAAACACTAGTACTTAGCCGTATCTGGTTAGACTAGAAACTGACCCCAACGTAGTTGAGGGAATATTCACGTTTACACGCTACTCCTACAAACGTTTAGCCTAGATAAATCTATTAGTCAGTTAGTCAGAAATCAACAGATAATGGACAGAATCACAGAATCAATATAAGTCAGTTCACTATCAACAAAGTCGTTCTATCTTTATAGAGTAGCCAAGGTCATGACCGACGGCAAAAACATCTTAACGATTAAAAATCATTAATCAAGATAAATCTAGCCAATGATAAAAATAAAAAAGCTCGGCCCAGCCGTTCCGCGAAAGCGATAGCCAATCAAAATAAAGTTATTATTCTCTTGATTAATTTAAATCTCGTTCTATAAACATTTATAAACATCTTATTTAGTGATTGTGCGTGTAACGTTGATAATAATCCGGATGCGCTTATAGCAAGGATGGGTAAAGTTTTAATTTTGTTCTTCTTTTTTTCATTATTCTACCAATTTTGTCGATATACCTACCATTTGTGTTGACTAACTGTTAACATGCATCATTCCACTGCTGGGCAAAGATCATGTTTTCCAAATTGTCCTGCCAAGTGTGTTGTGTGGCCAAGGAGCCACTGGTTGTTAGTATGGCCCTGCTCATCCCGCCATCTTCTATTAGGTCTGCCGCGACGCCTTCTGGCTCTATCAAGCTCTAGTATGTGGTTATTTTGTCCCAAAACTCATGATTATTATTATTTATATCCAAAATATTTGTTTGCATAGTAAATAAACATTTTTTCAAAGCCGTCAAATGAATTGTCATTTAATAGTAATTTATATATTTTTAAGAATCTATGTTTGAATCATTGATTCAAATTAAATTAACAAACCCTACACGTGACTGCTTGAGTAGCGCATGTAATTTGGTCGGAAATGTCGGAAAAAAGGTATAATAATTATATAGTAGTGTAGGAAAATAATAACTGCTCATTATTATCATTTACTGTGGCGAGGCCGTTGTCCAACCGGCCTGTACTAATGAGCACTGTGTTTGGACATAGTGGGGACATGCCTCTCTTGTTTATATTGTTTATTGAACAAAGAGGTTATATGTTATTGGTTTTTGGTTTTCGCATTTTTTTTGAAAAAAGAACGGTGTTCCTTATGGCTATTTATGGTTATGAAATATTAGGTCATCGTCGTTGGCGAACTTGGGGTTTTAAGGATGGGCAATTAGGTAAAGAGTAATTTTATAAATTGTCTCATAAAAGAGACAATTTGGCAATAGGTACTAAATGACAATGTGTGTGAAAAAGTATAATTATTATGTTACTTGAATACGTAGTCTAGTAATAATAAATGACAGAAACGCGGTTGCAACAAACGTCTCGAAAGTTTCTTACAAAAGCAACAAATAAGAAACGGAACTAATAGAATTCTGGTTTCCAAAAAAACTCCCCTATCTCTCAGTTCATTGCGTCTCACGTGCAATAGGCCTAAAGCTTCTAATTGTAGCAAATCCGATTCAAGTAGCCAACCGACGCAGAAACTCCTTTTCCGCCCGAGAGCGCACCAAAAAAATGGGCGCATCCACCAAATTGTAAACGTATTTCTAACGACCCGGCTAAACAACTAATAACGAATAATTCACTCACCAAACACTACAGAAGACTACTAAACATTTTTTCAACTCATAGACAAAATAAAACAACATATGGATGTCTATGGATGTCGTCATAATTCTTGTGCCTTATTATAATCGGCGTCAGGTATACATCGTCTATTGTTGCTTATTTTTTTTTCGGAAACACAAATAGTTTTAAAATTCGATTGCTACCTGCTCACGAATGCGGATTTTCGGAACTCTATGTTTGACAAAAAATTGATGCTCACCGCAAACATTGTTTTTATAGCGGTTTGAATTTACATTCGGGTGTAACAGAGGTGTTCAACATTTAAATTTAGAAATTGGTCACAAAATTAATTATACCTACACCAAATAATATAAAAAATCTAACCTAACTTTATTCAAAGAAATGACGAACATTTTCATCAATTATAATTATCTGTGAGGTCGTTTTCTGGAATCTCTTTACGATTTTATGATCAATTTAAAGGCTTCATAGTTCCACACTCAAGCAATACATAAACATTATGAAGTAATTGACTGGAACCCAATATAGAAACGAAGGCCTAAATAAATAAATAATAAGGTCAATAAAACCCCAATCTGTACTCTAATGATAGTGAACGATCTTTAAATTATTCATAGCTGCTATTATTCGTAAATTGTTTTTAATTACAACGGGTTTTCTAAGCGGCTCAAAAAATAGTTCGTGATCCCTGATCCCACGCCACAGGGTATTAGAAAAATAACAAAAGTTATATGTTGCAGATCTTCGCCGTATGGCGCAACTGTCAATAAAGGATTGTTTTATGTGAAATGCATTGCACTGCTGGTTCCAAAGTTAAACTTTCTGGGTAATCTTCGAGAAATCCAGCAATGGATTTTAAACTCTTTTTTTATAGTTGATATAATTCTTGCAAAGGGCGTGTGGTGATGCGACGTCATACTGTGGCGCCGCCGGCACGAATTTATCTTTGTTTATAAGATTGTTAAAAATTAAGTCGATTTTTTGCATTGTTAACTTTGGTCATAATCGACAGTAATTTATTTATTTAACGACGCGACGATGAATGTGATGTGTATACTTTTGAGTCGTGTTTTGCAATTTTTATTCGAAGATTCCTTTTTTAAACTTTCGAATTTACACAGATTCGAAATGACGATATCAGAAATGTATATGGCCAGTAATTTAATTAGTTAATGATTTTTTTTGGACCGACATTGTTAACTAAAGGTAAAAATTGCAAAATAAGCGTTGTTTACATCGAGCGACGTATGAAGACTGCGAATTAGCGTCTGCATGACAGTATGAGATGGAATTTCACGTAATAATTGCAGTGGTACAAGTTAATGGAATAATTATAATTATATGAGAGGCAAAGGGGCCGGCGGCCACCCGCTGTCCGCGCCAACTTTGCCGATTGTTGTGCCTAAAAAAAAAGCAATTAAAAATGAACTCCAAAGAAATTACATTGGATTGTGAAAGAAATAACTTTACTTTTTTAATTCCCTATTCTGATAAGCCGAACTTTTTATACGTTCCGTTTCTTATGATTTGTAAATGACATTCACACAAAATAGTTACAATGTAAACGTGGTGGGAAATTGAAATTCTTTTCTGTGGATGCGATTCGTAACACAAAAAAAAAATCTATTACGTGCAATGCCAAAAAATACGGACGCGATATAATATTGATGGATTTTCTTGAGATTAGATTAGGATTGAGCCAAAGACGTTACGACCGTCAGGTTTTTTATTCACTGTGAAGTTGGATTTTAATAACAGTTTTGTTGGTTGTCAGTTCTAAGAATTGAAACTGTTTTCAATTTGTCTGACCGATCTTCATTGGATGGTGAAAGTGATACTAAAAAGCGTAGTCTCAGTATTTGTTTTAGATTGAGGTGCACAAGGGCTGTACCGGAACTTGGTCGCAATTGAACTTGATAAAAACACTTGATTTTTTATTTCTTTTAAGTCTACTTGATTGGAAAATGTAGATACGTATTAGGTGGGAACATTATCCGAATTTTAATCATAATATGGATATACATAGGTAGTCTCTTACATTGGTAATAAAAATTTTATTATCAGTTTTGCAATAATGCAATAAGTAAATGATATTTGCTTAGCAGTGGATTTAAACAAAATTTTGGGAAAGATTGGGTTACTTAGCTGACTGACATTAAGTATAGTTACAATGTGGTTTAACACAAAATAAATGTTATAAATTGTAGATTTAAACCTCACGTAAAATTAATAAATTTAATATGGAAGTTAACTTGCGTTGTGACTGTGTGTTAGGGCCCTCTAAGTTGATTAATAACATTCTTTATAATTTCAATGCTTTTTCATGTGGGTGATATATGTCATAATTATGATACCAAATCTGGGGCTGTGGAAACGTTCTAGCGAAATACCACGGTCCCGGGCCATAAAGGCAACTGAAGGAACAGGGTGGGTTTTTAGTCAATCGAAGTCTGACACTCCCTTCAGCTCAGCGGGAGCAGTCATTTGATGATTTTCCCATCTATAAAAATAAATCAATAAACAAATTAAAGTTAAACCATTACTGTATGTGTGTGTCTTTTGAGTTACAATGTGCATAAGAACCATTACCACAACCAAAGAGTAGACGTAGAAGGTGAATCAAAACGTTGACCAAATAGTAAATTGTGCAGTGTCACAAGCATAGAGAATATAACCTATATAGTCTTTGGTCACAAGCTATAGCGCCACTTATGTGTCGTTGGTTGGGCAGCCCGGAGACGTGGAGTGCACTCACCAGTACTCACTGTGATGACACTTCATTGAGTATCTTTGCTCAATCCACGGCTACAACAGGCGACAACTGTCCGAAGTTGTGACACTTTACTCAATAAAAAAGTATACAACCACATAGTTTGTACTTCGGGATTGCAAGAAAAGAGGTCTAAGAAACTTTCTTTGGATAGCGGTAGTCTATGTATGGTTAAGAAGAGAAAGACATTGCGGTTCATTATTATTTACGTTTGTAATAAAACAGTAAAAAAGTGTGTCTATACCACAGAAATCAAAAATACAGAGAAGTGGTAAGGGGGCGTATCGGTGTCCGCGCGACATGGCCACAGGGCTCATGTCACAGGCAAGTGGCCGTCTCCGCGAACTAGTGCGCTTTCGACGGCGATCGTGATAACATATATGAATGCCGAGTTGTTCTGTGGTATCTTGTAAAAACCGAAGCCAAAATCAAATCTATGTGAATCATGGAATCACTTACCATATGTAAGTACAAGTATTTTACAATATTTGTCTTTAAAATCATGAAAAACAATAAATCGTAAAATATTTCTTGGTTTTACTGTGTTATTTTTGTTTTCAAATATCAGAGCGACTGTACTCTTTTTGCTATAAATACATTGCTCCTTAACCACTACCTGAGTTCGTCACTAAGTAACTGGACAAGCAATGTAAACATAACATACGAAACTGTATTACGCGGATTCATCGCGTAGTGAGGCCGCCACTTCTTGCGACGAATTAGTGATGTGCTTGTGCAGATCCACTAACGTAGGCTATCGACAGCAATGTCGATTGACGAATGAAATATTGCTATTATAGTTTAGGGGTTTTTCAACCGATGACATAAAAAAGAGGAGGTTATCAATTCGACGCGTATATTATTATTATTTTTTTATGTATGATCACCGATTACTCGGAGACAACTGAACCGATTTGAAAAATGCTTTTTTTGTTTGAAAGGGTATACTTTGAAATTGGTCTCATTGTCACCAAGTCTTTCTTTCTAGTCTCTAAAGAAAAGTCGCAGGCTTTTTGAATGGACAATTCCAAAATTAAGAGTACAACTGATATTTGCAGAAGTGTGTTAAATTTTATTTTATTACTGAAAGCTCATGATTTAGGGTATTCATAAAATCAGTCATTCAACTTTTCAGGATTCTATACAACCTATACGGCTGGTATGTTCCGATCAAGAGCGTAATGTAAGTTAACATCGATTTTATCGATATTTGACCTATCACTATGATAATTAAATATTAAGATTTAAGTCGAAAGCGCCAGGGTAGCCCTTAATACTTAGTAGGTAGTACTTAATAATAATTATGTAATGTTATGTTCTTAATAATATGTTTATTGTTATTGTAATATTTTCTGGACATGCCATTTTTTATTTGGTTCATTTTCAGGTGCCCAAAAAAAATTGTACAATAATAAATGGAAGAATCGATAACTTTCCGATTTAGTCAATCACTAGCGTATATGTAAAATAAATTGCTTTTGCACAGCACAACGATAGCGGCCGATGTTTTTGTGTGGGTAAATTCTACGGTGCATGGTAAATACACGCTGTGTTTGACGGAATAAGGTTTATTATTGATTGTATAGTACGTTCTGATTTAAGGAATGCGGGTGTGTGCGCGAGTGCGTATCTATTGATTTTATTAAACTGCATGTGTAGTTGTTGCCCCGCCCAGCGCCTAACTGGAGACACACGGTTCCGATATAATTTCGTCTGTTGACCAAATCTACTTATTTATTTTATCTATGGTCTATACATTGCATTTTGCTCTGTTACTGTTTCTTGACCCCCTCGGTTAAGAAACAGTAACAGAGCAAGAATTAAAATAAAATTGTCTGTCTATCTGTTTCTAGTCTGTACACGTGGAATTCCTAGATGGAATTAAATGAAACTTGTTTTTGTTATATGGCTATTCATTCTGTGCAACTTTTAGTTTCGGAAACTGAACTTTACATGCGAGTAAAGCCGCAGGCAGAAGCTAGTAACATATAATATAACTTTTATTCAGCTAAAAGATTAGCCTAGATGGCGTCAGTGTAACCGAAATTGCGTAGAAAGCTCTGGAGCGGTCGTCTAATTCGTTTCGTCTGTGGTTTGTTTCTGCTGCGAATATTATGAATAGTTAAATACAA
This sequence comes from Tholera decimalis, assembly GCA_943138885.2. Lineage (NCBI taxonomy): Eukaryota > Metazoa > Arthropoda > Insecta > Lepidoptera > Noctuidae > Tholera > Tholera decimalis. The sequence continues at coordinate 28,505,283 of OW964563.2, read as the reverse complement.
ATATAAATAGGATAGTAATTGGCTCTAAGTGTTGTTAATAAGGTTAATAAATATTGTAAAACATAATATGTTTATTCCATATTCTTGTAAATCTACCAAAATGTGATTTTTTTACCCAAATGTTGAATTGTAGAGAATGCCTTGCTGCATAGAGTCCGTCCATGTAACACTATTGTACATAAAGTATAAATTTAAAAAAAATGTTTAAGAGATGTGAATTTTAGCATGAATAAAATAAAGTTGGAACCTCTGTTTCAAACTACAACTATCTGTATATATATTTGAGAGTAGTGTTCTAGAATATATCAACACAATTTTCACTAATAGCTACATATTACCAGTTGAGTCATATTTCTGCTAAATCACAAGCTTTTAAGCTTCGCACTGACACAAACTCAAAAGATATTGAATATAAAACAAGATACAGCATTTAAAATAATTTAAACCGGGCAAGGGAATAGTGAAAGTGTGGAACATAATTACCACACCAACATAATTCCAAAAACAAAAATTTAACATGGCGGCTTAGAACTGACAGGAACGATGCATCAGAAGACAATTAGTTAATTCCAAACTTAAAAATAAATACACGCAATTAGTATTCCTAATAGACATCGATGAAAGTACCAATATAAGTTATAATTGGCCGGGAACGGTTCTATGGGAAGTGTGGTTCGTATTGCGAGTGAAATTGAGCTGTCAGCCGTGTGTATATTAACAAATGGGTCCCTATGAATATTAATAAAGCATGCTATACATTACGTTTCACTAGCTAGCCGCCTGACACTACCCGTCCAACTTACGTGATGTATTAGTCAGATTAGATAACTCATGTTACTTTCTGCCTACTACCTTTTCGAAGAACTTATTATAGAAATCGTCGAGATTAATATGTCGTTTGACAACATTTTTTAATTATTTCTCTTATGTTTTAGTAGGAAATATATGAGCTGTCAATACTGCTTGTTTGTGTCCATAAATCTGTTTAATTCTTTGAATTTTTACATAAAGTTATTAACATTTTTCTAAATAGTAGTTGTCATTTTTACTTTATTAAATTATGTGGAATATAATAGTAATGACAATTTATGAACAAACATACAAGCGGTCCCGGTTTGTTTGTAATAGTTTATTAGGAAAATGGAATCAATGCTTAGCTTGCACGTTGTTCCAAATGATTAATAGGTAGTTAGATTTATCAGATGGTTATTATCATAATAAAAACAAACAAACTAGATCATTATAAGGCATTGCACTTTGATCGTCTTTAATTATTTCGATAACTTCCGTCTTTTGCCTTTATTGGCTTGAACTCATTTCCTTGAAATTAATTAATGTGAGAATTTTGTTTCGCGGATCATCTGTAACGGAAGGAGCTGTCATTATGCTTATTTCTTTTGGATCGTTGTCACTTTCTGAGTGGAGCGACATATATGGACATACATATCGCTGCCAAGAAAAGGCGTGCAGTAGTACTATTTTATAGTTTTGTATAAATGCATGCACAAATTGCAGCCAACGGGTCTAAACTAATGTGATATTAAATACTTGGTTTGAATTGATTGTGTTTGTAAAGCATAGTTATCTGGATGTGCTGAATCTATGAGTGCTGTCATCTTTGTTTTAGATGATAGAGGTGCTAGTGTAGAGTGAGTTTTCCCAAATTATTAACTTTACTGTTTGTTGGATTTTTACGGGAATTTATTAATTATGTCTGTATTTTATTAAAACCGACTTAATTATAGAATACTATGATACAGTTATATCAGCTACTGATATTAAGAGATTTTTTTGGAAACATTTTTTTTTTCGAATGAAACAATACTTTTTCGTCACTAAAAACATTTCAATTCAAACTGTTTTAAGTTATGCTTTAGTACATTACCTGCTTGTGGCGCCAACCTGGGAATAATGCACGGTTCCTGTTTGAGTTCATGGCTAAATAATATTAAATGCACGACTTGATCTTTAAGGTTAAACAACGCTTGACGAGGTCGGTCTATGGAGAAGTGACCATCTTAACATAAGCCGTTAGTCCCAGCTATCATTTGGACGTCCTAGACAGTAGTTACGGGTAGCCAGAAGCCAGAAAACTTGATGCCAGTCTTGCCAAAGAGTATCGTGTTATCCAGCTATTGGGTTGTGGACACGGAATAGATGAATAAGGTTGGAATGGTAATGTGGGCGTAGCGAGCGCGCCACACTTATGATACGAAAATCATAGCTCAACCGATTAGTTCATTCACCGCGTTTAGTGCGCTTCGGATTACTTCGGAACACAGAATTCGGCTTTAAAATGCCGTGTTGTGCAATTATAATCTGTAAAACAAAAGTCAGACCGCAAGTATAGAGCGAGGAGGTATATTTTTCCATCCGTAAGTCGAAAATAACATTTAGTTATAGGTCATTCTATTTGTAAAAAACATAAAAATATTCTGATCACTATGAAATTCCGAACATTAACAACATTATTTCAAAAAGTTACAAAAATATACATTTCCCGATGTGTACTCGCTTAATCAACGCAATGACCAAGTCCGCTTACAATGTACTGCATGCATTGCGTCCTCCACCATCAACCATTGAGGTTTCGTCCTTTGCCCAGATTGGCCGTGATGCACGGCGCATGTTTATCGACAGTGAGTTACAATTAGTAGCAAATAGGTTATAAATAAATAACAGTTTTACACGTCTTTTTTTTTCGTAAATGTAAACTAGATGAGGCCAGTGTTTCCTAACTGACTACTCTGAGAAGAAACACTGAAACAAACTCAGAGGTCTCAAGGTCTCGATTTAAGTGTGTGTAATTTATTTGTGTGCGTAATTCGCATACGTAACAGGCTTCTTGCTTGTAGTGGAGCTAAATAGTGGGAGACAAGCGGCGACACGCGTTCTCATACAAATCAGGAACTATTTCCTTTCTAACCTCTTTTATCTGTTCTGTGGTTGTGGACTACACATAGGCAGTCACCCCATATAAAACACTAGTGCTTGGCTGCATCTGTTTAGATTAGAAGCTGACTATAACACGAGAAAAGATTCATCAGTTGGTGAATGCACGGTCCCTGTGGAATACGCCAAGTAAACGGTGCTGTTAGAAAGGGCTAGTGCTAGGCTATGAGCAAAATTGGCCAAAAATTCCACTTTAGTAAACCTTAAATGAAAATCCACCTGTAGTGAAACGTACTAACACGGGGTCATATAGGCCACGTAGCCCGTACAATATTTTGCGAGAAACTGCTCTTTACATTGTATTGATGGGAATTAACCTCTAGCCTGTATTGTCTGCCGTGTTTTCATACTTGACGTCTAGTGATAATGTGAAGTTTATTAAATTCTTGTGCCTCGAGAGCTGTTTGAGGAATTTTATGCGGTTGCTTTATTCAGTGGTTTGTTTGGTTTAGAAGTTGTGGTTTGTCAAACTGCCGTTTTGTTGTTTGATTTAAATATGTGAATGCAGAACAACAATTAGGTATTTAGACTGTCAGATAATACACTGATCTTCGTATTGGGTGGGCAATTAGTCCCTGTTTATATTTTTAGGGATCTGTTAACTTTTTATTTTCGAACGATTACACTGGCATACGTGATACCTTGAATCTATTTATATGTAACTATCTCCATTCCGGCGTTAAGTTTAATAACAAAACAAGTGTATTTGAAATACTTATTCTACATGTATACAACGTTTAATTTAAAGGGTATATACATACCAAGTGCACGGCTTCTTTGGATGATAACAAACGATATGGCAAGGGTTTTGTAATCCTATGTCTGCATGTGTGGAACTTATTAGAAATTTCAATACATTGATACCGGAGACCGAATTTTCCAAATTAAGAAGAACCCAGATAATTATCGTGTTATTGGCAAGTGACGTGGAAAGTTATTGACCCTCGTAGTGCTGTGACACGTTTGTTATGATTGGTATTCAAGAAACATATGAAACCGATAATTTAGTATCAATTCTTTGAGTCACTTATTTTAAGCTGAAGTTTCAGATGACAGTCTTGTCATCTGTGCTGTTTGTGTAAAAACGGAAAGCAAAATAGACAATTTTAGATAGAGGAGGTCAACGACAATCAGGGTTCTTTTTATCCCGGGATTCTCACGGGAGTAGGACGGTTCCTACTAAAGTCGTGGCCACAGTTAGTGTAGGTTAAAATTATCTTTTCTGGTAGGATATCATTCTAATGAATAGGTACGTACTTCAGACGATATCTCAATTAAAGCAACCATTCGTCATTTGATTAGCATGTTGCAGGACAATTATAAAACCCCACATTAGTTCATAGAAATGTGTAAGAAAATATAAAAATTGTGAGGCGCGTCGAATTTTTATTTTCTACAGACAACCGCTCATTGCTCGCGCTTTGGATGCATCGCCTTACGATGCCCTAATTCAGAATGCCCTAGATTCACGAGGAGAGTGGTGTGATAACTGGTACTTGGTCACTGCTTATTAGTTTTAGTTCATATATTGCATAATTATTCTGATTCTTTACAATAAAACCGTTTAACTTCAAAAAATATTTAATTTGAGCTGCTCCAAAGTTCTTCTAAACGAACTACATATACATTTTACATGAGAAAAATGATTTACATACTATAATTTTTTAAAGATTTAATGTGTACGGTTTTATTATTTCTTCACTTTCCGTGGAATGTTGATCTTTTTTAAGTAATAATGTAGCTGAACTACATAATTATGTACATGATTGATTATCACTGCGTATACGCGTAGAACAACCTACATCAAACGGTGGTGCATTAGAGTGAGTATTAGCCAAATTGTTTCGGTCGGGCTGTCAAAGAGCTGCTCATTGGCAGATGACAGTTGTCAGCAACTGTTTGCCATTTCACGCGTACCGACCACGCTCTGTATACTAATTATATGCGTGGCAAAGACCTCTGGGCAGTCCTATGATACTTTATTAGGTACTACGGATCAGTATGGCAATGTTAAGGCCAGTTAGTAAGTTATATTTTGAGAACAACTGAACTACAATCACTGCCAACATTTGCGATGTTTCAAGTCTATCGGTTACATTTTAGGGAATTTGCGATGGGATTGCACAATTTTATTCCACCAACCCCGTTCCATCACCGGACTACAAGACAAACGGCGATGCACTATTCAGACGATATCCCACCCATACGCACAATACGTATTGGGAATACTTTTATTGTGCGTACGACTTAGGAGTGGAATTCCCTGTCTGTCTTTTAGTCAAGAATGAATAGGTTAATTCAAGGTAAGCGTGCTACATCATCGACCACATCATCACTTAGCCTGTTTTCAATAAAAAAAAAGAATACGTTTAAGGAAAAAATATTTTTATAGTTAGTTAGTGTATAGTTAGTTTATTTTTATAGTCATAGACAAATTAATCATTTTCATGTTGAAATGACGCAATCTCATTCAAAACAACATTTCCCAACAAAAAATATTTACAATCCTACTTAGATAGTGTAGCTACTATAATGCTGTTAGCATTCCTATCACGAGTGTAAGTAGATTTACATGTCCCAAGCACGTGAGCTTATTTTGAATTTTACTCAGATTGCTCTCCGGCCTTCTTGAGACAAACTTTAGGGAACGAGACGTGTTGGATGAAATAATGATTTATTCTTTTACTCATAAAAACTTCTTAAGTAGTGTCCTAGGAAGATTGGAGAAGCCCTTCGTGGAGATCTGCTTACCCACAAAAGGGGAAATGGCGTGAGAATATATCATCATTACGGGCATTACGATTTGACAGCGCTTTTAGCTGTGAAATTTTGAAACTTCGGAGAACATTGTAAATCTTGCTTCATTATTGACAATTTTAAAAAGAAAAAGAAACTTTAATACTATATAAGGTGTATCTATTCATTCACGCAATATGTTAAGGGATATACCAATAGCTGGTAAAGAAACCAGAGCAACAAAAAAAAAAAAACCTAGATATATTATTTAAAAAATTAAATAATGTATTTCTTGACACACGTAATAAATAATGGCTCCTTCTTATTTTTTGACATCCAATACGCCAGTTTACGCGGGCGGGCGGCGGCGGTATTTGAGACGGTGCGCGGCTTTTATGATGATTAAAGAGAGTTTTTCTCTTTTATCATATGAAAATTATAATAATTACGTAAAATAAAAAACATTGCGATTCATTTTTTTTTCGTGTTTATAGTTTCTTTGTCAGCTATAGGTATGTCTCTTAAAATATTTCGTGTATGTATAGATACATCTTATATAGGGTTAGGCAAGAGTTAGTGTTGCCCAAACGAGAGTCTCGCAAGAGTCTTGCAATTAGCGATTGTAACATAGTAACAACAATGTAACATAGTCTGTTACATTGTTCTGAGATCTCAACTACCGTTTAATAAATAGCAATAGGATAATCGCTAATTGCAAGACTCTTGCGAGACTCTCGTTTGGGCAACACTACAAGAGATGTAAACAAAGCGGCTGAAAATCTGGATTAGCTTTAGAGTGAACTTTTTGATGCCATTTATCAAGATGTGCAATTAAAAACAGATGTATTCCAAATGTAACCGTGTAAGTGTTATTACGGATCATTTTGTACTTGACCTTTTCCTAGCTATGTTAGGGTGGGCTTCAAGTCTCACCTGATATAGTTAAGTACTAGCGTTTTACATGGAGCAACTGCCTAACTGCTAACGTTTTAACGTGCTCAACTTTTCTTTTCAACTCGATATAATTACCCATCCACGCACCGACCTCGGAAAGCGTTGCTTAACCCCTCAAGTGTTAACGGTACACCGTTTGTACATAACGTCACGGCTCGCTTGGACGATGGTACTTTACGTTTATGTTGCAAGTAACACGATGTGGCTGTATCATTCGACTAATCGATTCATACTTGTCCGGTTTTAGTAACATTTTAAAGGGAACACCACTAAAATGAACGAAAAAAAAAATGTTTACAAAATGCACCTGTGGTTGTTGTTGTGACGCCGCAGACATTTTCGTTGTGTTAGCAAATAGTTTTTATTATTACTTTTTACAGTGTCTAAGTGGAATAATTTTCGTTAACATTGCCTACACATTATTGTGTTATCGTGTGTCTTTTTTCGTGAATATGTGTTTTTTCGTGTGTATGTATGACTTCAACTGTGAGTCAAAATTATAAAAGTGAAAACATATCACATCACTGCGAGATAAGGTCAGTTTGATTTGCTTTTTGAATGATATAAATATTTAGATAAACTCATAACGAAACCAGGATGGTATAATATATACCATGATAATGGCCATAAATTGCTGTTTTATCATTTTTTCTGAAGTCCTATCCAAAAATCAAAAAGTACATTAAACCTGCGACATTCGAGGGGTTAACCTTATAGATCGATATTTGCGGCTGTTATTATATAGCCACGAGCTCCACTGATTAATATCAATTAATATAAATTATGTAACAAAATAGCCCAGCGATTTCAGTGAGAACAACTTTGTTTCCTTCGTAAATATGTAGCTGTGTGTAGATTCCCAAGTAGGGCTTAAGATAAACAGCAAAGGCTATCTATATTCTATCTTTGAGTTGTGTTCCTTGTCTATAAATAGAGTCTAATAGTGTATTTATTTTTAATACTAAAGTTCGCGAGAAACCTTTGGAATGGTCTTAACGATATTGTGATGATTACGACTCTAAATCGTTGGGTTCACTGTTCTACCCAAGTAGCACAGATAGCTGTATAACTACTCACTTTTAGACCTATTTGAAACTCTATGCGTATTAAGACTCTTTTAAAAGTACACTGGTGATCCTACAGCTGCATAATAGCTGTCAGTGATATATAAACAGCTTAGGCTGATTAAGAGCTGCATTAAGGCTGATTAAGACCGACAAAACTACCATTAATACGCTTAGAGTGCTATAAAGGTATATTTTCGACGACGCTTTTAACCTTTTTTAATGCCTTAGCAGTAGTAAGGGCTGTTTAGTGGATAAAATTACGCCAAATGCTGTATAAGAAGGTATTTGTGAACTCCTATTACACTGACTTATTAAAGGGGCATTAATAGCTGTATAATGGATGATTTGTGGCCCATATTAAAGCTTATTGCTGAATATGTCTACCGCTCATCAGCCTTTATACTGCCATTGATAGTGTCTGCATAGCGGCTGTTTAAACATTCACTAGATGCCTCGCAGCTGCTTAGAGACTCACTAGTGTATCGAATTAACGGCTTTTACTTTATAGTGGTTCACATGAGTACCTTTAATCAGACTTTATCTGAATAGAAGTAACATGTGGTACTGTAAGCAGTCAATGTAACTTGTAACGTTGATGGCGATTATACTGACGTACAAACTATAAATATACTGATTCATTCTTCAACTTTTAAGATATTTTGTGTATAAATTAGGAATGTATTGCATTACTTTTTACTTCCTGATAACATAATAATAACTTTTTATCTTATAATTCTTTTCAAAGCACAAAAAATTGTTTATTCAAGTTTTCATCACGGCTTATTTATATCACAAAACTAATTAAAACAGAATATTTTCGAGGCGCACTAAAATTTTCTTAGACAATATATATGTATAATGTCAGTGAAATTACATTCCCAATCATTTTTCTTTTATTAATACCAGGGAATATGAATATTATCCACCTATAATTCACTCCACGAAACAAGTGTTCAATTGGCAGCTACGCGTTATTATATTTGCTTCTATATGTTTGCTACATCAAATATGTTCACTTTTACACTGGCCGCAAGCAGCCTTTCCCGGTTTAAAACATCTATTAAGAGCGTAGATGTGACATATTTACTGAATAAAGAGTAACTTGTGATCTCTTAGTCAGTCGATATTCAACGCATAGTACTGTCGTTACCCTTTATAACATAGTTAAATTGCTGCTACACAGCTCCTAAGCAGCTATGTGAACTTAAGGCTGAATAATTTCTGCCCAAGAGTTATAACAGCTGTGTAAGGCCCTATACAGCCCTTATTCAGCTTTTTTATTCAGCTTTAAGCATGATGGCAATCCGTTATTTGGCTGATAAGCAGCCTCGTGTGCTACTTGGGTATAGACGTATGTTTATGGTTATTTGTCGTGAATTTTTTTTAATGCTTTGAGATGTACTGTAATTTTGGTAAGAATGAAAATATTTTAATAAGGGGAGAATAAAGAAAAGAAAAAATAAAAATAGAGGCCTATAAGAATCCTATCTAAAACAAATCAGCGCTGGTTTTTTGCGTCATGTGAGATCGGGAAGTGACATCAAAACACAGTCTTCAGATGTCTCTCTTATTAGCCGTTTCACTCTTGACAGAGTGGTCATGGTCGTCAATCAGGAACAGTTTGAGTGACAAGTTCTGTTATACGGCGCCATTATTATTGGACCGCAGCCTTTCTGGTACACTCATGTACAGGGCAGTTTTTTGCCGCCTTAATTTGCTCTGTCCATTTTATCGGGGATATTTTTTAGATCCTATTCAATTGTTTCATGATTTTATGAGTAGCAATGATGTTTTTCACACATAGCTATATCGCACGTTGTCTTCAATAGTTGAAGTATTTAATAGATAAAGGGTGTTTAGGATCTCATCATATTTTGCCTTTTTACACACTTCGACCGCTATTTATCATAAAAAACTGGTTGGGTTCGAGTTTATCAGTTTTATAGCATGAACTTCTACACAATATATTAAAGTGTTTGATGACCATTAAGCTTTTATCTGCCGCTGCAGATAAGTTCATGGCGTGTTTATGTCTTAGTGAGATCGATTGGAGGCCCTTTGCCGCAAGGCTGCTGATAAGATAAATATATTGATCGGATAATTATGTTCTTACAGACGTATTGTACATTTTATTTCGGGTAACAGGTTGTTATGAGAGCAGTGATAATTAAACTGGAGTGCTATAAATGATGGAACGAAGAATATTAAAAAGTTTAGATATTTGATATTTTTATATTCTTCGCTGTATGCGTGTTGCTTAGTTAACAGATAACAGTTGTGCTACTGATACAAATTTATACTCAATTATTATACTTTCGCCGCTTGTGGAAAACTTACAATGTAATTATAAAACTTATAACCATAGCCTTTCTCAAGGTTCAAGCTATTTCCATACCAAATTTCATTCAAATCCATTCAGTAATTTCTAAGATTAGCGCGTTTAGACAAACAAACCTTACCGCTTTATAATATTACTGCAGATATTAGTATAGATAATCTTCTTTGTAGTTTCGCTCTTGGCAGAGCGATCATGGTCACGTAGAGGCGTCCGTGTTGGTGGACATAGCTTTCCGCACGATCTCCACCAATCTCCTTCTATTGACTGATTATCTGGTGCAGTCGGATACGCGGCCTCCTAAAGCGGATTTAATTTGGTCGGCCCAGCGCATAGTGACCTGTTGCGCGATCTGGTACCCTCCTAATAGATGCTATTTCCATAAATCCTTATGAGAGTAAGGAAAATGAAAAAGTAAATTCGGTTTAATTTATATCATATCATCATATGCTTAGCCTTTTTCCAGTTATGTTGGAGTCAGCTGCCAGTTTACCGGATGCATCAGAGTACCAGTGTTATTTCTAAAGGGACTGCCTATCTCAAATACACAACTCAGTAATTGGATAACATGCTACTCCTTAGTAAGACCGCTGTTAGATTTTCTAGCTTCAAAGTATCCGCAACGAATGATACCAAAGACGGCTTAGCGTACATTTCCAGGCACGAAAGAATCCAGGCACTGGCCTTGGTAAACGTTACTTAACCCTAAAGATCTACCCTTACAGATGCTATTATTTTAGCCATTCCTCACTAAAAATAATTTTAGATACTTCATTATCATACGCCGAAAATTCGAGATGTAATGAAATCTCCATTTCTGCCTTTCGTATTTGACCTGCTTTTTTCCTACGCATATTGGCTACGTGACATTGGGTTTCCAAGTGAATCGAAAATCTTTTACTTATTTACCAGTGAAAGTAGTAGCATGTTTCACTTAATTATACAAGGTTCTACGGCATGTCTTGGTTGAGAATCATGTCCAACTCAAATTGAAATTAAATAGAAAGTAACCCTGTTCACTACCGTTCGTGTATATTTAATAGTTTCTTTTTGGTTTTAAAATGTAAGTAATTTAATGTTAAAATGTTGTGTACTATGAGTATAGCTTTATTTCTCTTTGGGGCCAAATTATTTTCTGACAAACAGTGAATCAAATGAATGGAGAGTTTATATTCAGATAATGATTATGGCATCCGATGTGTACAATGTTACGCCATTAAAACTTCTGCTTCCATATCCGTAGGTGTACGGTAAAAAATACCGTAAACAATAATTAATTAGGCTTCGTTTGGTGTACAAGCAAGCTCTTTATCTCTCTGCGTAGGTGGAGCCTTGATTATTGGGCTAATAGGTCGATGATGAGCTCACTTGTTATCGCTTCTTGTTTGAGGTTTACTTACACTTTACCTAATTTTGGTACGCAACGATAGATTTTTTTACATGACAATGTTAATCCAAGTATCGCTTTTGCTAGGGTCACGGAAATATTCTAACGAGATACTGTGACCCGGACCATAACAACAGCTCAAGGAACACCCTGTTCCTGTTTTTAGTAAGTAGAATTCCAAAAAAAGTTCTGTTGATGATAGAATACCGATTTTGTGAAATTCCGTCGATATTTTGATTATATAACATTTATTGACGATGCCCCGTTAATATCAACAGAAAAAATATAATAAGCTACCTCGTTTGAATCACTCTTCAATAGTACATCATTAAGCAGTTAGAGCATGAGTTATTCAATTTTAACAGCTGCATGGTTTACCATATGTGTTAACGTATTGTCGTTAACTATACACACCGAGTTGGTTAAAAGGTCAACTTAGTAAAGGGTACAATACTATCGCAAACGTTAGACATTGAATCAATTGTGTCGATTTTGACAGTAAATCAATTTGGAATGTTTGAAATTACCGTCATAACATGAACAAAAATTTTTTCGCTACAAATTTGTAGCAACCTTAAGTTAAAGGCGTAAGGCACAGAATTGAATAAATCGATTTCTAAAATCGATTTAGTACCAGCAAAAACTCGTTGGTTGCTACGAATGTAACAAATATCGATCGTCCAGCAGATATCCGTAACCGTTGTTGAATCGATATAGACATGGCGCTTTGATTACTCGATTCAATCGAACTCGTATAAGCACTCGGATCTCCGATGCCGTAAACCATGTTGTGGATTGTGGTAATGTCCGATACCTATCTTTGTCGGCTGGCCGTCGAATCGGCGATCACTCGAGTATAACACATTACGTATTCATGTTGGGCAATTGATATAACTTGTTACGGTGTGTACGATGGCCACAACTTCGCCATGCACACTATAAGTACTATAGTCTGGTCTAGATTCAGGTGCAGTCATATTTTAATGCTTTCTTTATTTCTTTTATTGAAGTTGCATATATCTCTACGCATGCATCTGGTAATGGGGAGCATATCGCAGTGTAATCAGAACGCAGGCCATTTAAAAGGTCCTTAGTAGAAAATAAAAATGGCGCAACTAAAACTGGGCAAGTGGGCGTATTTACAGATATATTTCAAAGAAGTTGTGGATTGTAATCAAAGCTGTTTCATTTGTATGGTAAACATTTTTCATTTGTTCGACAAAACTTATATATAATTGCTTTATTTTGAAATAATGAGGAAAGATACTTGGTTGAACCCTATTGATCATATCTCACGGTCTCGTCGAGATCTTTCCTGTTAGCATAAGTACAAAAAAAAATATCGCTCCATACATAGATAAAATAAATAAGTAGATTTGGTCAACAGACGAAATTATATCGGAACCGTGTGTCTCCAGTTAGGCGCTGGGCGGGGCAACAACTACACATGCAGTTTAATAAAATCAGTAGATACGCACTCGCGCACACACCCGCATTCCTTAAATCAGAACGTACTATACAATCAATAATAAACCTTATTCCGTCAAACACAGCGTGTATTTACCATGCACCGTAGAATTTACCCACACAAAAACATCGGTCGCTATCGTTGTGCTGTGCAAAAGCAAAATATTTTACATATACGCTAGTGATTGACTAAATCGGAAAGTTATCGATTCTTCCATTTATTATTGTACAATTTTTTTTGGGCACCTGAAAATGAACCAAATAAAAAATGGCATGTCCAGAAAATATTACAATAACAATAAACATATTATTAAGAACATAACATTACATAATTATTATTAAGTACTACCTACTAAGTATTAAGGGCTACCCTGGCGCTTTCGACTTAAATCTTAATATTTAATTATCATAGTGATAGGTCAAATAGAAATCGATGTTAACTTACATTACGCTCTTGATCGGAACATACCAGCCGTATAGGTTGTATAGAATCCTGAAAAGTTGAATGACTGATTTTATGAATACCCTAAATCATGAGCTTTCAGTAATAAAATAAAATTTAACACACTTCTGCAAATATCAGTTGTACTCTTAATTTTGGAATTGTCCATTCAAAAAGCCTGCGACTTTTCTTTAGAGACTAGAAAGAAAGACTTGGTGACAATGGGACCAATTTCAAAGTATACCCTTTCAAACAAAAAAAGCATTTTTCAAATCGGTTCAGCCGTCTCCGAGTAATCGGTGATCATACATAAAAAAATAATAATAATATACGCGTCGAATTGATAACCTCCTCTTTTTTATGTCATCGGTTGAAAAACCCCTAAACTATAATAGCAATATTTCATTCGTCAATCGACATTGCTGTCGATAGCCTACGTTAGTGGATCTGCACAAGCACATCACTAATTCGTCGCAAGAAGTGGCGGCCTCACTACGCGATGAATCCGCGTAATACAGTTTCGTATGTTATGTTTACATTGCTTGTCCAGTTACTTAGTGACGAACTCAGGTAGTGGTTAAGGAGCAATGTATTTATAGCAAAAAGAGTACAGTCGCTTTGATATTTGAAAACAAAAATAACACAGTAAAACCAAGAAATATTTTACGATTTATTGTTTTTCATGATTTTAAAGACAAATATTGTAAAATACTTGTACTTACATATGGTAAGTGATTCCATGATTCACATAGATTTGATTTTGGCTTCGGTTTTTACAAGATACCACAGAACAACTCGGCATTCATATATGTTATCACGATCGCCGTCGAAAGCGCACTAGTTCGCGGAGACGGCCACTTGCCTGTGACATGAGCCCTGTGGCCATGTCGCGCGGACACCGATACGCCCCCTTACCACTTCTCTGTATTTTTGATTTCTGTGGCTCCATACATCTAAACATGAAAGTGATGATTCAAAGTGTATTTATTTCATTGCATAATCTCATCAAGCCCTGTCCAAGTTGACCCACCTCTGAAAGACTTTAATAGACTGAACAATGTGCCTCGAATCAAACTTTACCAACAATGTATACTCTGACTGTCCAAAATTATTGGGTACTAATACAGTGGGAACTTCCATTGATGTTATTGGAAATAAGTTCAAATTCGGGATCTTATCAAAAAAGCAATGGATGATTCACTATTCGAAGGCTTCCAAAAGGTGTGTATCGAAAAGGTGACCGGGTGTACCAGTATGCGGTTGATTGTTTGGACGTTTTGACAGCTGACCACGCTCGTTACCACTGTCGTCATGAAAGGCATCAGTAATCCAAATGCAAGGCTAATTGAATACAAAAGAAGCGATAACTATGGAATGCACTTTATGGGGCCACGTTGTGTAATAAAAATATAGGCTGGAGTTTGAGCAAGCCAGTTTATCATCGTTGCTCTTATCACATTTGCGCCTTCCATTCTTTTGTTTAAAAAGGTTATCTTAACTGCCCACGCTTTGCGCCACACCTAGAGGTCTGTCGATTTTGTAAAGGAAAAATATGATTGTGCTTTATTGGCGATCGGTATAGAATAAGTGAAATGTTTAGGATGATATTTGTTACTTTCAAATATTGTGATAAGATACATTAGCCATGTCCGTGGAGTTCCATTAATTACATTAATTTAATCCTATATCGATGAAGCAGACTACGCACAGTGTACAGTTCTATCGTTTTTTTACCCCGAGACAATGGTAACATCATAAATTTCCGTAAAATTTTAGCTATGAGCGAATCTAAAAACCATAAGCTAAAGTTTCGAAAACTGGTACTAGGTCGTAATCTAGTTTCTAATCTGTCTATCTGTCCAAATATAATCCATCCACAGGTTGCCTCTGAAAGATCACTTTTAGCGATAAGACCGCCCATTCCCAGTTTCAGTTGTAAATTCATTATTTGTTTTTTATTACGGAATACAATAAACAGTACATCTATCTTTCACTTTCATCAAGATCTGTACAGCCTTTGTGACCTGATAAAGTGAAAAATATATTTATAACCCGCATCTAAAGTTTTGCATTTATAATATTAATACGAACAATGCTCTGGCAAAAAGATATCTAGGAATAGAATACAGAAAAACCCTAACTACATTAATAAAGCTACTACATATCAATATATTTGTAGATAATGTTGTGGTTTCTTGCTGCTTCTTCTTCTAATCATATGTACATTAATTTAAAAATGATATCGCGCTTTTCCTGAGAATAAGTATCTTAAAAGACAGACAGACTCAGGTCATCCTATAAGGGTTTTGTTTCGGTGTTTGAGGTACGGAATCCTATACCTGAAAAGATTTGAAGATTTTCCAAGAAGAAAAACGTAAAGAAAATGAAGTCGATCGGTCAACAACAAGCACATATATCATAAATAAAGATCTCATACTTGAAGCTAATTCACACAGCTCAGTGACAAAGCGAGCGAAGGGACGCCTGAGGCATGGTACAAGACTCCTGCCTCCTGCAGTTAATGACGTCATTAAATATGAAGCGTGTACCCAGCCTTTTTGTAAAGATCCGCACACGTAAGCAGGTGCAGGACAGATCATATTCATCTGCCTCGCCGCTAGCTGCGAAATCGAACAAGTGAGCTTTGATGGTATTCCTTTAGTAGGCTTATTTCTTTTCTACTTAGTAAACCACAACGATTATAGTTTTATTATATCAAAGGTATTCTGGCAGAATCAGATATGCACATTAAATGCAATATTAAGAAAATAGGTCTTTTAGTTAAATTAAATATTAATATTCGTTTTAATGAGTGAATCAAGTAAATGCTTTTATTTTGTTATCATACAGTAATAGCAAAATATTTTTATATTCATTTTGTGTAGTAACAGACTATATATAAGTTTTGTTTAAATGAAAAAAATATTGGATAACTTAATCTTTACACCGGAAAATCAGTACTTTATTAAGCTCATGCAGTTATACGATTTTGTTAGGCAAACTAGATAAAAACTTTTTACCAAAAAATTAAACCGACTCCCAAAAAACACTGCAAAGTGAAAAAATAATTTCGGTAGTCGGTGTCTTTAGTTTTGTATTTTCGTTTTAGGCACCGACTTCCGAAATTAAAGTTATTTTTCACTTTGCAGTGTTTTTTGGGAGTCGGTTTAATTTTTTGGTAAAAAGTTTTTATTTCACTCTTTCAAATTAAAAATAGACCAACTAGGTCTATTTTTAATTTACCTAGTTACAAGAGCCTAATTATCAACTACTTATAACCTTTTACAAAATATTGCTTTTCCCAATGCTGGGCCGTTAATTGTTGAGGAGTTCTCCTGGTACTTCACCATCAGCTCTACATCACCATATGCATTGTGACGAGCATAAAGTGCGTAACATCCATATTCAAGTAATCGAATCGCAATCCACTCAATACTTATTATTGAGTAGTTTCGGCGGCCATATGTGGTCTTCATCATCAGTTCCACTTCCTCAAATGGTACTTTTTGAGAGCAACTGCACAAGTTACTATAATAAATACCCAAAACGACATAGGTGTGCCTATAATATTTGAAGAGTTCCCTCGATTTCTCCAGGATCCCATCATCAGATCTTGACGTTTATGAAAATGGGACCAATATCGAAGTATACCCTTTCAATCAAAAAAAGAATTTTCCAAATCGGTTCAGCCGTCTTCGAGTAATCGATGATCATACATTAAAAAAAAAAAAAAAAATATACGCGTCGAACTGATAACCTCCTCTTTTTGTCGTCGGTTGAAAAAATAGGAGTATGTAACTCTTTTGTTTTAATTGTTGTACTTATTCTGACATGCAAGAATACTTTAGATACAAATGTAAATATGAAATTATTGAATAACAGTCGTAATTAATAAGCTCTCAACTGTATTGATTAATGACTTATATTCATTAGTGTCACAAAATGAATATTTGCATGTATGATAGCTATAACCTAGGAGTCTTTAAGTCAAGAGTGAATAGGTTACTTTTAGGTAAGCGTGCTCCATCTTCGACCACATCATCACTTACCATCAGGTGAGATGGTGGTCAAACGCGAACCAATTATCAATAAAAAAAATGATAAGACAATATTTATCATAATTTGCTTAGGCATTTTCCCATCTATGCCAGGGTCGGCATTCAGTTTAACTAGATGAAGCTGCACCAGTTGAGGTATTCCTCGAAGCGCTACCATTTTGAAGCGCTCCTAATGAAGCTCTCCTTTTTTATTCCTCGGAGCGCTCCTTTTAGTAGCGCTCCCGATAACATGGTATACTAAAAGGAGCGCTCCGAGGAATAAAAAAGGAGCGCTTCATTAGGAGCGCTTCAAAATGGTAGCGCTTCGAGGAATACCTCCACCAGTTTTACATGGAGTGATTACCTACGTAGTTGATCTACACCCAGTAGTTGAGTAACACGATACTCCTTGGCATGACTGGTGTCAAGACCAATGTACTTACATGTAAATGAAAGTCTGCCACTTCTTGCGAAATGGTTCACTGCTACTAATCTCGCACTTTTTTATGGTTTGTAGGCTTGCGTTGGACCATAATCACACCTGATGTTAAGTGATGATGTGGTCGAAGATGACGCACGCTTGCCTAGAAGTAACCTATTTACTCTTGAATTAAAGACTCCCAGGTTATAGCTATCAGGAAACATAGAATCCGGGAGGGAATTACACTCCTTAGCCGTACGCACCATGAAAGTATTCCCAAAACATTTTGTGCGTATGGGTGGGATGTCCACCAAGTAACGATGGCGCATCGCCGTTTGTCTTGTAGTCCGATGATGAAAAGGGCTTGGTGGAATTAGACTGTGTAATTCCATCGCACACTCCCCGAAATGTAACCGATAGAAAACTGATAGGCTTGCAACACGTCGCCGATGTTCAAGGCTCTGGAGCTTTGTCTCGATCAGTTTCTCGTTGCCGATGAGCCTTTTGGCCCGTTTCTCGATAGACTCAATGCGAACAAAACGAAATTTCTTAAGTTTACATTGCCTAATGTACCACAAGCTAGTGTCAATTTAATCCTTGATGGCAAAAAACTCGAGGTTATTACGGAAACTGTATTTTTGGGTATAACTATCAATTCAAAGCTACAGTGGGGCGATCACATTAGGACTCTTTCTAGTAGATTAAGCACAGCTGCATATTCAGTAAGAACATTAGGTAATTAAGTGATGTAGCGACAGCTCGGTTAGTTTATTTTGCTTTTTTCACAGTATCATGTCTTATGGTATATTTCTTTGGGGATTCGCAGCTTACATAGATTCAATTTTTATACTGAAAAAGAGGACAATCCGGGCAATATGTAATAATGGGTGCTCGCAAGTCCCTTCGAAATGTTTTTAAAGAAGTCGATGTACTGACTCTGCCTTCACTTTATATATAAGAAAGCATATTATATGAATGCAAAAACTTAGGACTTTATAAGATTAGAAGCGACATTCACACAATAAATACACGAAACAAACATGAAATTGTTGTACCTAAATGGAGATTAGTCAAGACAAGCAAGTCATTCTTCATAAATAGCATACGCCTTTATAACAAGTTGCCAAAGTCTGTTACAGAACTTAGCGAGCAAAATTTAAAACCCACGTCCAACGTATCCCTAGAAAAAAACTTATTTAAAAAATCTAAAAAATCCGACTGTTCAACTGAAATGCAAGAAACGAACACATTTTTATTTTAAAAAGTGACAAGCAGGCGAGACTCAATTGAACATATTTTTTTTAAATGGGATGGCAAAAAATGTGCTTGTTTCTTGCATTTCAGTTGAGCAGTCGGTTTTTTAGATTTTTAAATAACTTTTTTTTTCAACTTTTCAGTTAAAATATTAATTAAAAAACTTTAAATGTTTCCGGTCGTGTCACATTGGCACCCCACCGGATTCAGAAAGTGAAAGATTAGCTCTTTCACTTTTGTCCATATTTTTAAACTTTGTATTATTTTTGCTCGACTATGCGACCTATCTCCGTCGCATAGTCGAGGACTACCTGACGGACAGAGCCGTCATCTACCCCGGTCACCGGGGAGAGTGGAACCGGCGAGAGATGTCGTGCGGTGTCCCACAGGGATCGGTCTCGGGGCCGCCCCTGTGGAACATCGGATACGACTGGGTGCTGCGCGGCGACCTCCCTGACGGCGTCAGCGTAATATGTTACGCTGACGACACGCTCGTCCTGGCGCAGGGAGAGTCGCACCAGGCGGCGGCCGACCTGGCGACGCAAGCGGTTGCGATAGTCGTTCACAGGATCCGGCAGTTGGGACTCGACGTGGCGCTGCACAAGACAGAGGCCATGTGCTTCCATGGCGGTCGGAACGCGCCACGGTCCGAGTCCCACATAACGGTGGAGGGGTTCGCATCAGCGTCGGGAGGACGATGAAGTACCTGGGACTCGTCCTCGACAGCCGGTGGAACTTCAGGGAGCATTTCCTGAGTTTGGCCCCAAAGCTGAACCGGGCAGCAGCCACCTTCAGGCGACTCCTGCCTAATCTCAGCGGGCCAAACGCCTCCTGCCGAAGGCTGTACGCCGGAGTCATGCGGTCCATGGCCCTCTACGGGGCCACAGTGTGGGCCCTGAGCATCCGGACGCGACCACTGAAGTTGGTCGCATGCCAGAGGGTCATGGCTATCCGAATGATTCGGGGATACCGCACGATCGCCGGCGAATCGGCCAACCTCCTTGCCGGATTGCTGCCCTGGGATCTGGATGCGACTGCCCTCCAGCGCGTCTATTAATGGCGCGTGGAGGCGCAGCGCCGGGGCGTATCCCCGCTGCCTCGAGAAGTCGAGGCGCGGCGGGAAGAGCTCTGGCGCGATCTCAGGGCAGTATGGAGGGAACGACTGTCACAACCGACGGCCGGGCACGCCGCAATTGCGGCGGTAAGACCCCTCTTTGAGGAGTGGCTAGATCGGCGTCACGGCGTCCTGACCTACCGCATGACGCAGGTCCTCACCGGACACGGAAGATTCGGGAGGTACCTGTGTCTGATGGGAAAGGAAGAAACGCCTGGATGTCACCACTGCGAGGGTCGCCCTGAGGACACCGTAGAGCACACGGTGCAAGACTGCCCCGCCTGGGCAGAGCACCGACGTGTCCTCACGGTGGCGATAGGCGGAGACCTCTCGCGCCCGGCATTGGTCGAGGCCATGCTGCGGGGCGAGAGGGAGTGGGAAGCGGTCGCCTCCTTCTGCGAAGCAGTCATGCTTCCGAAGGAGGAGGCGGGCCGCGTGAGGGAGAGGATGGCGTCCTCCCTCCAGCCCAGCCGCAGTGGTAGACGCCCACGGCGTCGGACGTCGGCCGACGATCTCTGGCCACCGTAGGCGCGGGCATGCGGACAGCGAGTAAAGGGCAACTCGCTGTCTGACCATGGACCATGCCCGGGTCGACGGCGCGTTGTGTTCCACGCGCGCCTCAAAGAGCGTCAGCAACATGACGAGGCCCCCCCTGCAGAGGGCCGAAGCCTGCCGGGGTCGTGGGACTTATCCCACTATCGTGACCCCGGTACGTAAAGGGTTATTGAAGGAACACCGTGGATTTTAGTCAGTAAAAGTCTGACAGTCCCTCCCACCCTGCCCGGGGTGGGAGGACTTATTTGATAGTTTTACCACGCTAAAAATAAAAGTATTACACTAATGATAAACATGATATACCTTTTTGACATCCTTGTAAAAAGCCCTTTAATTTGATACCCATATCATGGTATTCGACAATATTTTTTTTTCACTATTTATAATGGCTTCGCACAGCCGCTATGTTTGATTTTTTCAAATGTTACCTAAGTATCTAAGAACACTTGGGCTGCTAAAACAAATGTAACGATACCTCAATTATGTGAATCCGTTCAGTGCTTCTGAAGATATGAGGTAATAAAGAATATTACATACATACATACATACAAGATACGCGCGAAAAACATAACCCTTCCTTTGCAGTCGGGTAAAAAGCGTATTATAAGATTCGGGACTACGTTGAAGACATGGCGATGATTCCTTTCTTCTGCACACGTGACTTCCCTGGCTTATTGTAATTGCGTTATCGATTAGTGTATTAACAACTCTACTTGCGTGAGTGTGTATTTTTAACCGACTTCTAAAAAAGGAGGAGGTTATCAATTCGGATGTTTGTATTTTTTTTTTTATGTTTGTCCACGCATAACTCCGTTGTTTGCTAACCGATTTGAAAAAATCTGATCTTGTTAGAAAGGGTATACTTCCCAAATGGTCCCATGAAAATATTATCGAAATCGGACAAGCCGTTTCTGAAAAATTAACTAAAGTCTAAAAAATTGTTTACGTTGATGATCTTTTCGTTTACGCTGCATTGCGTTTTTTGTTCGCGCATAACTCCGTCATTTACGAACCGATTTGGAAAATTCACTGACCCACTAAAAAGCACGAAAATAAAAACTTTTTTGCAAAAAATAAAACCGACTTCCATATCAAAACACTACAAAGCCAAAAATAATTTTAATTTCGGAAGGCGGTGTGAAAAAAAAAGAAAATACAAAACCAATAACACCGACTACCGAAATTAAAATTATTTTTGGCTTTGTAGTGTTTTGATATGGAAGTCGGTTTTATTTTTTGCAAAAAAGTTTTTATTCATTTTCCCTACGATAATCTATCCGATTTGACAGACTTACTTTTGTTTCATTTTTAGGGTTCCGTAGCCGAATGGCAAAAAACGGAACCCTTATAGTTTCGATATGTCTGTCCGTCTGTCAGTCTGTCTGTCTGTTCATCCGTCCGTATGTCACAGCCATTTTATTCCGAAACTATTAAGACTATACATGTGAAACTTAGTATGTAGATGTATTCTGTGAAGCGCTTTCCGATTTAAAGAAAAAAATTAAAAAATATTTAAAATAAAGGGAACCCTATACATGGAACTGGAACTGAAAATATTTTTTTTCATGACACCTATGCGTGTGTGGTATCTATAGACAGGTCTTTAAAAATGATATGAGGTTTTCTAAAACCACTTTTTCATAAAGTCAATCGTTTAAAAGATATAAGCTTCCAAAGTGGTAAAATGTGTGTCCCTCTAACTTCTATAATAATGGAGTGAAAAATAAAAAAAAAAAAAATATATGTCTGTAGATCTTAATGTAAACTTTCAACCAAAATTGGTTTGAACGAAATCGGGTTAGCAGTTTTTGAGATACAGTATATTTTCTAAAACCGCAAATATAACTTTGTAATTCATACAAACACTATGAAAAACAAAGTTATTTAGCGTAGTTGTAAAAATGTAAATAAGTTACTTTTTAAGAAATTTTTAAGGTTTTTTTTTATTCGTCAAATAAATATACATATTATATTATATTATTATAGTTACTACGGAACCCTTCGTGGTCGAGTCTGACTCGCACTTGGCCAATTTTTATTATTAATTTTTCCTGCATTTTTGAAGTCAAATGTCCAGTGTAATTTTATATATTCTTAACCTGTGAATGGGAGAACACTATATCTTAGATTTATTTTAAAATTTTTCATTTGTAATTCCATTGTGCTGTATTAATTGGTCTATACTGTCCTCTCATACCTAATTAACCTGTATTTTGGATTCATTGTAAAAAATATATTATTAAAGTATAACTTTGGACTTTCTTGCCTGTCCTTCTCCATAGAAAACGTTTTGTAGGCCTTGGTGAAATAAAATATTTTGAGTTTGAGAATGTACATTTGAAAACGGGGGATCAATGGTTTTATAATGTTTAGTGTTAATTCCGTCATTAAATATTTATATATCCCTACATATATTTACGCAAAGGATCGCCTGATGATTCCATTTTCTGAATTTGCGTATATATTGGATAATAAGTAGCAAGCCAAAGACAGCCAAGCTGTGGAACTCTGCCGGCTTCTGTGTTCCCTGCCACTTATGACCTTTCAGCCTTTAAAGCTAGAGTAAATGGGCATTTTCTGGGTTCGCTCGTCTCATCGTAGACCTCATCTATCGGTTACCATCAGATGAGCTTGAGATCAAGAGTAGGCTCATTCGTAATAAAAAAAAAGCGTTATTCAGAAAAACAGATTTTGTTGATGGGTCAGATTAATTTTTGATTGCAAGGGTTTGGTTCCAAGTTCTTTGTCACATAAATTGGTAAGTGTTTGCTTTCTCTCTTCCAATTCTTTTCTCAGGTGTCGACTTAATGAACAACAGTTTAGAATGTTGGTTCTAACTACTTCTATATTGTGAAGACATTTTCATTACTATGTAAACAATTGTTAGGCCACCTGTCACTCAGACGTGATAAGTTCGTAACAAAGAAATTTGTTCATACTGTCAGCAATTAGCGTCCTTAGATGCAAGTATATGATTCAAAAATAAGTATTTTAATTTGACATTTTGTTGTCCATAACGCGAATTACGTGACATGTGAAAGTGTCGTTTAGAATCTTTGAACTTTTCAGTTTTACTTTTCCCACTCATAATCAAAATTATTTATTCGTGAAACGTAGTAATCAAATATTTAAAAAAGTCACGTCTCGTGTATTAGATTTAAAATAAGAAAAAATAAAATAAAATTAATCAAGTATTCTCAGTTTACATAGACCCACCTTAACCTAAAGTATACATAATATAATAAAAATTGTGTTAGTAAATAAAATTAAAGATAAACACAATAAAAAAATCCTAGATTGTCACATTATAAAATAAATATTATTAAAGTCATTTTATTTTATTTATCACTTATATTGTTCGCAGTCACAATTTTAATTAAGATCGAAGTTTCTATTCATGATAATGCATAACTTATTTTCTCTTGTCGTCTGTTCAAAAAGAGACAATAAGACCTAATAAGTTCATTTCTTCTTACTTCAAAAAATAGACAAAATTAATAACTACTATTCCGATGATGTCAGTAGCTATTTAATAGACAAAATGACGCAGCAATTACGGGTACAAGCGAGCATGACCGCGCATTCATAATGAAGTGTGGGCTGAGCGTGCGCATCGCGTTTATTAGCTTTACTCTAGTCCTCTCGATCATACTGTACTTTATTATCACACTATTGAATAACTGGAACTTTATGACGAACATCTGTGGAAGCGTATTGAAATAAATAAAGGATATCAGTACTTTTTATAGGGAAAGAGTTTTTGGTAAATGCGCATAATTTAACATGTAGAATGAAAATTCCTGCATTTGATAACGAAGTAATGGAGGTTCTAGAAATAACTTACACAATATAATCAACCTAAAATGTTCGCGTGCTGGGACACAGGCCGTAATCCACCACGCGGGCCCAGTGTGGGTTGCTGGATGGCTCATGTCTTCGGATAATCAGTCCTCAGGCAGGCATATTAGAGCAATGGGTAGCTCGCCGCCCGACTGAAACCAGGCCCATGTAGACGGCGCGTCGTGTTCCACGCGCGCCTCAGTGTGTCAGCAAAACTGTCGGGGCCCACAAGGGCATATGATGGAACACGGATGGGTTTTAGTCAGTAGAAGTCTGACACACCCTCCCGCTTCGCTCAGATCGGAAGGCAGTCATTGGATGATTTCCCATCCTTGAAAAAGGCATATTAGATTCCTCACGGGGTTTTCCTTCATTGGTTTAAGAGAAGATGATGGAAATCACTCAAAGTAATGGTCTGTCTGGGATCGAAGCCACCATCTATTCGTAAGTCGTACCTTTACATTTTGATACATTTATCACTCTGAACTTTTCATTCGTTAAACTAGAGATTATTATTACTAATATTGTAGTACAAATGTAATTTAATAGTTGAACTGATTAATACATTAAGTATAGCGTTTATCATAGACTAGTACTCACGCGGGGCTTCGCTCCCGTGGATTCTATCACGGTAAAAACATAACTCTCCTTTTTTGCAGTCGGGGAAAAAGTAGCCTATAACCTTCCTCAAGCTTCAAGCTACTTCCATACCAAATTTCATCCAAATCCACCCAGTACTTTCGAAGATTAGCGCGTTCAAGCAATCAAACAAACAAACAAACAAACTTTTCCGCTTTATAATATTAGTATAGATAAGGTATCTGAATTTTTATTTTCATAAAAATGTCTACCTCGCCACCGTCAATGAGTAC
This sequence comes from Tholera decimalis, assembly GCA_943138885.2. NCBI lineage: Eukaryota > Metazoa > Arthropoda > Insecta > Lepidoptera > Noctuidae > Tholera > Tholera decimalis. The sequence goes on along the minus strand of OW964563.2, from coordinate 28,479,850 downwards.
AATGTCCAGAACATTTTCAGCATTGCCATTTTGAATGACAATACCTCTCTCTTTGACCGAAGTAAAGGTCCTCTGTTTACGTAAAGAGATGGCTAACCGTTTAGCAATGTCACAAAATTCCATGAGCTGCATACCTACATAATAATGTTGGGCATTTATTTATAAGGGGTTTGTATGAGACTCCCTCTGCATCTCATCGCTCTGGTAGTTGCAAGTTGTAGCAGCAGAGATTCCCGTGTCAGTCAAAGTTATTAGGTCATTCCATCTAAGATCTTCCAAAAGCGGCCTGTCTTACTTAGCACTTATTTAATACTAGTAGCATTGCCCTCAACTATGAATACATGTCGGTTCAACATAATAGTCAAAATGTGGGTATGTGGGTGTATCTAACTCTCTCTAATATTGCCTTCGGGGAATTCAACTGTGAAGTTAATATGATGTTTCTAGATGAATATGTTGGTGTAATACAATGTAGGTAGTTAGAATGTAATTGTAAACCAAAGAAGAGTAAAAATCTTGTCTGTGAGAATGACCTCAGCTCGGGGAATACAGACGTGACGTCATTTGTGGGTAAACTTTATCTTGTTCCCGACCGCACGTTGACGGAAACAAACACTTTCCTATTGTACGAACATATGATAAGATACTCACTTTGTAACGCAACAAGCCAACAATGATTCGTTTTCGGGTTCGGTGTACTCGTGTCTTATCGTTTCCTTTTCGGGACATTCGGCCATTGTGCCCAGATTAGTTAATGATTCATTAGGTTTGTTACCTAAGTTCGACTTCGGTTTGTTTTCGGTTGATCGCGTAGCCTAAAGTGAATTGAGGGAATCTTTGGTAGGTTAGAACTGAACAAGATTAGAACTGTTATCTGTTACAATTCGGCTAATCAAGTTGAGAAGTTTGGCTTTCGAAGAAAAATATGTTTGGACTCTTGATTGACTGTTTCTTACTTTTTTTACCCAACGGTAGCTTAATTGTAGTGACTATGTTTCGTTCTTTAGCGGGTTTTATCATATAAGACGTTTTTATTATTAAAGGCCATAATTTCAGCTGTTCAATTGGATGTGTTTATGTCGGTATGCATCTCTTCGTAATGCTTTCCTATACTAATTATTTACAGAGTTGCAAGGTGTATATTAACAAGGTCTAACTAGTGGAAGCCAGGTGTAACAAATACGTGTGTGATTTAAAAATAGCTTCTCTAACTGGTTATCGTATGGCGGCCCAGACAAAAGACCCGAGATTTTGCTTTGATGCTAATAATTAAAAGTTTGTATGAATCAGCGAAAATAAAGGTCAATGATGCAAAATACGTCCAATTTGTTAGGAAGCATGAATTGAAATACTTCAGCGTTGGACCATGGGTCCTTTTGTGTGTATAAACAATCATTGGTCTTTGTATGAGATGTCAAACGTGTGTGTAAAATAAAAAGGTGCCTTCGTGAGGCAAGGGTCCTCGAATATTCTCTCAGTACGCATTACAAATTCGTCTGATTGAGCCCAACACGCTGTCAATCATTCTTCACGTCAATGCCGGCTAATGATTTTTTATTAAATTGAAGCTTTTTTTCGATGCAAACAAAAAAATTATAACAATAATTGATGACTCGTTTTTATTCGTTGTTTATTAATTGATATCGGATATTTCTGAAGGGTGACGTCGACTGGTATTAATAATAAAGATTTTAAGATAAGATTATCTTGATTTGATATCTATGCCTAAAGTAAAGTGGATGTCGACGACGTACGACTATTATTTCTGCTGTGATATCGGATATGGGCTATAATGGATGATGAACTTTTTAAATTACTCTGATCAGAGTATATCTTAGTCTAGTAGATGTTCGTGAACGTCTTTTGGGTGAAATGATTTTTATTATCAATCCACAAGCGATTAATTTCAAGTCCCGGTAGGTATCATGTCAAGAAATTAGTCTGGTGTGTTTAATTGTGTGACTGCGATGAGAATTGACAGAAATTGCTATATTCGATTCAAAATTTAATATTTTTTATATATAAACTCTACTATTGACTATAAGCCTATTGTTACTATTAGTTATTCCTCCCTATTCTTGTTATAATAATATCCTCTATGAATCTATAAACACAGGTGAAGCTCGAGGTCAAATAATAACAGCACGGATTCCGTAATGTTAAGCCACGCTTGCTGAGGTCGACTCCTCGGAATTCCTTCATACCTCGAAAAACACATAAAAATATTAGTTTCAACTGTTATTAAATAACAGTTGAAACTAATATTTTATGTGTTTTATAACAGTTGAAACTAATATTTTTGTGTTTTATAACAGTTGAAACTAATATTTTTATGTGTTTTTCTAGGTATGAAGGAATTCTGAAGGTTTACAAATTTTCTTAACATTCGACAGTCAATACGGGTGGTGAGCAGCCAGAGAATCGAAAACCAGTCTTGCCAAGTGATATCGTGTTACTGGGTTGTGGTCAGATAGGTATTAAAATAATGGCAGGTACTCAGCTGCATCCGGTTAGACTGGAAGCCGACCCCAAGATACTTCGGAAGAGAGAAGGCAGATGATGATGAAATATATAAATACGTTTATTATTGAAGCATAAATAAAATACTCTAAAAATTGATACCAAATTTTCGGTTTCGTAAGTTTCTTAAATTGAAATCATAACAATCGTGTCACCGCACTACGTAGGTCAATAACTTTACACGTTACTTGCAAATATCACGATAAATCTCTTCCGTAATTCTGTGCGCCTAGTACTTTAGTAGCCTAGCGTGCAGGCGGTGTTACTGTTACTTCCGAACATGTAGAGATAGGATTATAAACCCTTCCAATATCGTTTGATATCACCCAAAGAAGCCGTGCCCTTGGTATGTATATACCCTTTCCATTACACGTTGTATATAAGTGAATAGTACACCATGGACTACCCGCGTATTTATTTTCTCCTGCTGTATCAAATCCATCCAAAGGTTGTCTGTAAAAGATCGCTTTTGTAGTTTTTAAGTCCTAATTTAATTCTGTTATGGTGTACAATAAAGAGAGAGATGCTAAAATGGGAATCACAAAACGTATGTAAGACGGCAGATGCAAGCAAAATAATATCATCGTAGGCAGTATTTATGATCTCCTTGCTTACCTACTTATATTAGCATCTTTTGTTTCTCCAGCAAATATACTTTATGATGCTGTGAATATCAAAACGATTGTTCGGTGGATTTCCATACAATCGGTTCAATAATGCAAGAGATTCTATTAACAAGTTCCGTAATACCCGTTTATTGTTTTTCGTGTGTCATGTATCTTGTATTAAACTACCACAGAAAACTTAATAAGAAGGAAATTACTTTGTACCAAACTCACCTACGAGAATGTCTAATTTGCTTAAGAAAATTAAATTGTAAGTATGTTACTGGAGCATGCACCCAGCGGTCCATCTTTTATTTCGTTATTGAACATTATGATCGGAGGTTCCAGACAAGTGAGCTCCTGTGAGATTTTTGAAACGTCAAATAATGTCTTATATTTTAGGGTTTCAATAATCGCATGGAGCGAATGCATTGTTTGAAACGTAATCATACGTGCTCTGGTAGCTGTCGTTCTTTATCTATATATTATATACTTAGTATTTTAAAGAGGTAACATTTGTTTGTAAGTATGTAGGGGGTAATCTCCGGAAGTAATAGTCAAATGCTAAATTTTTATCCTGGGTACCCATGGTGTTAATGTGCATTATCTATGAGTACTAAATAAACAAAACTGTATTAATTTCCAGATGTTTTTTCAAGTTCTGTCATGTTATTTTTACTTTTTTTTTACCATACAATTTGAAGATTTTAAGTATGAGGCACCTATTCCCCTCTTTTGTTTTCTATGCATTTAGGCCCTTGTATTTTTGTTGTAACACAAACTAATCACTATAACAAGATGCCAATATATCTATGCGTTATCTAATCTCAATTTCAATGATGTATTCGAACATGGTCGTATGTCGTGGGAATCTTCGACCAATTATTCAATTTTCGAGTTGTCCAATTGTGTGAATTGAATTTTGTTGTTGTATGTGATGACGATGAGGTATGTTGTATGATGAGGCTATTGGCGGGTGAGGAATAAAGCCAAGTTCATACGATGAACAATGGTAAAGAAATTATTTCAAGACATACATAAAGTATTCGTCAATGAATTTGTAAGCTTTTAAGACGAATAACCTATTTTAGAAAAGTATTGCACCTATTTATTAAAACTCTTTTTTTTGTTACCCGTCTATGCATGGCGCGAAACGATATTATTGACTTTTTAATTCTGAATTGAAATATAGATGTTTTTATTGCGTCTGTTCTTTATTATTGTCTAACTAAAACTGTTATAAGTTAAATTTGCATGCCAATACTTGGGAACAGAATACAAAAACACAAAAACAGAATACAGAATGCAAATGGATCATTATATCATTATAGTTAAAACAACTTTTTTATAAAATACTTACATTCTATGTTAATAAACGATCTGTTTTGATATGTCCTCTATAAAATTTCATATATCTATTATGTAGTTATGTATGTGTAATAATTTCATAAGTGTACTTAAAACAGTATTTACTTTTGAAAGTTCTTCAATTTATTACCTTAGCTGGTCAGTATAACTCCTTTCGTTTCGACAGACATATTGGCTATTGCGGAGGCCAATTTTCGCTTTGCCCATCTATCATCGCTTGCGCTTGCGATCCAAAGTTGGCTTCAAGTGTTTTAGATAATGACGCCGATCTAAAACACTTGAGCGGATCGCGTCGGTAGAAATTATGATTAATATCAAGCTAGTTAACGGTTCTAGAGTGGGGCACAACTCGTAGAAGTTGAGGCCCGAAGGTGCCCGAAGATGCCCGAAGCCACGGATGTCCGTGCGATGGGGCGGCCGCATCATTTGTTTGCTCACAGACCGGTCCACGTCGCTACTGCTTCAAATTCATAATTTTTCAATGAGCCTTTTTTCTACTGGCTGCTCTGTCTCGCTGACAACTGAGCTTATGGTTCCCCAGATAAGATCGCTTTGTGCGCCATTAGCCAAAGTGATTGACGTTGTTAGTTTGTTGTCAGTAATTTTGTTTGAAATTTAGAGCGGCGAGTATGCCTTTTTTTTGTTCCGTATGTGTAAAGAGAGTCGTGTTGACACGAGAGACTATTACGATATCCGATAATGCGATTTAGAAACCAAATAACACAAATTGAATTGCGATACACGGGCTTAATAACAGTGGAACACTAATGATAATCTAATAGCTTTGTCCTATTTGTACGATTGAATGTCTTTCATTTTATAACATAAGCCACGAACGGAGGCTTTTGATGATATATGGTGGCAATAAGCAAGGTCTTTGTTGTTAGCAAAGACTTATTTCGTATCAAAAGAGATCGCATGAATGGTTCACATCGTAACGAGTTGGACCTCGATTTGCCTGATAACTTTCTGCTAGGACATTAACATTGGTGACAGTTCAAAACCAATCAAATGGCTATTCGACCATATCAGGCTTAACAGCAACTGGGTGATAAATAACAAAGCTGTCAGTGGAGCGTTTAACAATGAGTCAGAGTAATTATACGGACGACACTATTGCACAACGGTGAGCGGTCGGTATCTGTCGAATTGTGAAACAATGGAAACTTTCAAAATTTTACTAGTTACGATACGGGAACGACACGATATGGAACCCGTTAAGAATTTAGCTTATAATGATGATAGGGGATCAGCAGTGTCGATGATGCCAATCATCTAAATACATACATGCTGACATCTTTAATTAATGAATGCGTACAATTTTGAATGTAGTCAACATGTTTACACAAAACCTTATCTTAATCAACGCGGGAGACAAAAATTATGAAGTAAATGAAATGCTTATCGCATAGTAATCGTCTCGTACAGCACTAAACAATAAAAGCACACAATGAGGCAGACTGGACGATATCGTGACCAGACGAAATGTGGTACAAATTGTAGACGCCGCGTTTGTCCATGTTATTCGGGTCGCGATTGGTTGGCAATTGCAAAGCATTGGGGTTCCCCAGTGAGAGGTCGAAGTGGTTGTAATTAAAAAAATCTGACTGATAGTTTTTTGAACCGCAATCATAGAAACGTGCACTATGATAAATGGCTTTTAGCCGACCATATAGATACGGTTTAGCAAGTTATTAAAAATTGATTGAAAAACAAATCACGTGGGACTTATGTAAAAGTTCTTTCATCATTAGGTGTATTAATGAGATTACAAGGGGGACAAGCAGACCCTCGATTTTAAGTGTTCACGTTACCACTGAGAGTAAGAGTTTGTTTCTTTCACCCTGAAAGAATTGAATGTAGAAATCTCAGTTTATAACCTATAGACACTTCTACACTAATATTATGATGTTTGTTACTCAATGACACCAAAATGACGAGTATCCGTACTATAATAGTCCTCCTGACCAATTTCGCAGAGATTAGCCTTCTGCGCAGAAGATATGCGCCCGAGTATGTGCACAGGCACAGGTGCACTCCCTGTACCTTTACTGTCATAGCCCGATGAAGACAATCCGATACAACAGGAGAGAGATCAAACGCGGGATCAACAGCTTAACGCTTTTGTATGTTTTCCGAGGCACGGGAATATTATACCGATACTATAACTAAGTTAGTAAATAATGAATATAATATGATATGAAATATAGCATAAATTATAGTCTAGAATAGCGTATACGCCACTTTTTATCCTTTGAAAATGTGCGAAATTTGCACGCAAACGAAGTCGCGAGCTCGCGTGAAAAGTTTATTTAGGCACAAAAAGTTGCCTATGTCCTTTCTCCGATGCCTAATCCATGTACTACCAAATTTCATCTAAATAATTTTAGACGTGAAAAAAGGCAGACATAGTTATTTTCGCATTTATAATATTAGCAGGGATTTAAAACTATATTCCAGAATCACAAAAGTTAAAGATAAAAAATAAGTCATACCAAGTTTTTCTGTGGAATTGTGTTGATTTTTGCGAACCACCCTCGGGCCGCACTCCAAAGTTTGTGCTAACTGCAGCCAAGTGATAACACGCCATCTCTAATCCGAGAGGCGACCGCGCTCCCAAATCTATTTGATACAAGCATCGAGTGTTTCTAGAAGTGGTTGCTAAAATAGAAAAATGACGTTTTAAACATTGTTGTGTTAGATGTTTTGCTATCCATTATAAGCTGCAGAAGTATAAGAAAATTTTGTTTACCGATACCTTTGCCATTAGGCTATTGACGCTTGTATCCCATTGTTGAGCAAAGACCTCCCCTTTTTTCTTGTCTTGGGCAATATCCGACCATGTTGCCCCGCGAATACCTAACACCGAACTTCCACGGCGATGTCCTACATGACAAGTGACGATCGGTGACAATCGGTGACGATCTTTGCTCCGACAACACGTTTGGTGCAGTGGCGGTGTGATTAACCGCTACACTGACTGTTGCGGGTACGATTTCCGTACTGAAACAAATGTTTTTATGAACTAATATGTAGTTGTTTTGGGGATGGGTGTTTGTAAAAATACACCCACAATACAGAAAAAATTCCTTGTATGGGACAATGTTTTAATCTATACTATCTAAATATATATAACTCAAAGGTGACTGACTGACTGGCACAAGCTAGTAATATTATAAAGCGGAAAAGTTTGTTTGTTTGTTTGCTTGAACGCGCTAATCTTCGAAAGTACTGGGTGGATTTGGATGCAATTTGGTATGGAAGTAGCTTGAAGCTTGAGGAAGGTTATTTACGCGACTGCAAAAAAGGAGAGTTATGTTTTAACCGTGGTAGAATCCACGGGAGCGAAGCCCCGCGTGAGTACTAGTAATGTATAAATATTAAAAGCTGTTGCTCTGATTATTAATATATCGACGATTAAAAGGAAACAGGGTATAAGCGACATTTTGGACTGGTATTGTTTTGAAGCCGACTGTTTCTTGTGTTCTGTTATCTTTTATTTTGTCATATTTCCCGATTGGAAAATTAAAAACTGTTTTAGTTTTCACGATGTTTTAATAAAAAAATACATCAGTTTTTCTAAAATTCTAAACTTTGGACGGCTCTCCTGAACATTCCTCTTTTTCGCTTATACCCTATTTCCTTTTAACCGTCGTCGATATGATTCAAGGATATCTTAGCCCTTATACATAGTAATAGCATATTTTTGTTCAGTCTGGGTTAAAACTACCTACTGTGCCTGCTAACTGATTCAAGGGATGGCAAACAATGTTAGAGGTAAATAAAATTTACATTCTCATAACTTCAACCCTATCGTTTCAGTCTGCTAAAGAAGGTAGAAGAAGGTACTACTAGAGAAATAGGTATACATATATCTCTTTAGAGTTGCTAAGTACGCGTTACTTGCGTTGTCTAGACATGTAAATAAAATTTATGTGTCTGGGTTACTTTTAAGGATCTTGTTGTATATTTCAGAATATTTTTAGTTTCTTTATTACCTATGCTTTTATTTTCTTCAAACTGGTTTTCTTAAAAGTCAATGCCGCATAGTTTCAGAGTTTTGAGGTTGATTTTATAATTTTAATTCGATACGGCAGTTCTACCCGCACAATTAAATCTTTTAGATACAGATGATAAATCTTTTTACCATACCATACTGAAAGAGAAATGTTGGTTTTATTTAACGGTATTTTAATATTATGTATTATTTTTAAAGAAAAAAATGTAAACATAATACTGAAGTAAGTACAAATTTTGAATCCTCAATCTACATAATGTGATGTAAGTAATCCAATGACGACCGACAAACAACTCATCATCATCTGCTTGGTCTTATTCCAACTGTGTACTGTCTTTTTTTTACGTGGTAAAATCATCAAATAAGTCTTCACACCCCGGGCAGGGCCAGAGGGACTGTCCGACTTGTACTGACTAAAATCCACGGTGTTCTTTCAATAGCCCTTTACGTTCCGGGGTCACGATAATGAGATAAGTCCCGTGACCCCGGCAGGCTTCGGCCCTCTACGGGGGGGGGCCCGTCATGTTGCTGACGCTCTTTGAGGCGCGCGTGGAACACAACGCGCCGTCGACCCGGGCATGGTGCATGGTCGGACAGCGAGTTGCCCTTTACTCGCTGTCCGCATGCCCGCGCCTATGGTGGCCGGAGATCGTCGGCCGACGTCCGACGCCGTGGGCGTCTACCACTGCGACTGTGTTGTCTTGGGGTCGGTTTCCAGTCTAACCGGATGCAACCGTACTAGTGTTTTACACGAAGCGAAGTCCTATCTGACCTCCATAACTCAGCTGGGTACCACGATACCCCTTGGCAAGACTGGTGTAAGATTTTCTGGCCTCAGACTACCAGTAAAGACTTTTGAAGATATACAAATAACAATTTAGACCAATGAGACACAGAGGAATCTAGATATTTTAAGATGGTCACTCATCTTTTAGCTGACCTCGAGGAGCGTGCGGCTGTTATTATTTAGACACAAGCTCCCCCGGAGAAAGACAACTATACAACGTGTAATTTAAAGGGTATATACGTACCGAGTGCACGGCTTCTTTGGATGATAACAAACGATATGGCAAAGGTTTTTTAATCCTATGTCTACATGTGTGGAGCATGTTAGAAATTTTAATACATTGATACCAGAGGCCGAATTTTTCAAATTAAGAAGAACGAAGAGAATTATCGTTTTATTGGCAAGTGACGTGGAAAGTGATGACCCTCATAGTGCTGTGACACGTTTGTTATTACTGGTATTCAAGAAACATATGAAACCAATAATTTGGGGTCAATTCTGTGAGTCACTTATTTTGAGCTGAAACTTTGCATAGAGACTCCATACCAGATGTTGTCTTCAGTCCTTTTGGATAGATATGGGGTTTCCGTTACACGTTGTAGAAACAAAAAAGTCGCGGCCCCTTCCAGTAAATATAATTTAAAATAACATAATCCAAGCAATCATTCACACCGCACAGGGTTGCATAATCCTCGTCAATGCGCTTGTCATGATTCACGCCCGACTTCGGCTTTACAAAGTAATTGACTTCGACTTCAGTTTTGTTCTGTCTCCCCTGCCATTGATTATGAATCAAAACTTCATACCGTTTTTAGTTTTGTTTCCTGGGACAGAAATAGCGAGATGATCTAGAGGCACACTGCGTTGGTTGGTTCGAAGTGGCGTTTGAAAGGAGAACCTGGAAGGATTTAGGCGAGACCTTTGCCCAGCTGTGGGAAGTTAACGGCAAAATAAATAAAAGTTTTGTTTACGCATGTAATGATTTAATCGGTTGATGAAACATCAAAATTGTGCATTTGGGACGGTAATAGCTCAATCTAGTAAATTGGTCTCACTTGATAAATTCTGGGTAATACCACTTTACTCAAAATGTCGATCAAGTTTAATAGTTTTAGTTGCTGCTTGATTTTCGAGATCAGTTAAGATAAAAAGCTTTCTAAATACTGTATCCGGTTTAAGTGTAGTTGCATCTTATACGAGAAAAGTATTACTTTTATGGGTTCCGTAGCCGAATTGCAATAAATGATAAATAGAATTTAATAGAAAATAGAAATTTTATAGATTCGTCAGGATTGCCTGTCTGTCCGTCCGTACGTTACAACCATTTTTTCCTAATCTATTAGAACTACACTATTTAAATTTGGTAGTTAGATAAAAAAAAAAACATTATTCCCCATACTTGGAACTGGAATAATTTTTTTTTCGTAGAAACCTAAATACAACTTAAAAATACGTAAAAAAACAAAGTTATTTTGCGTTACTACTACGGAACCCTTCATGGGCGAGTCCGACTCGCACTTGGCCAATTTTTATAGGTACTTTACGTTTTACCGTTCACAAGTAAGCGGCATTTATCTATACTTCACATTTATTTTTAGAAACTCATCATAATTTTCTATTGTCAAACTAGCCATGAATATGTGAATAAGATCTTATCTCTCATCACATGTACGACTATGTAAAATCAGTAGAATACGTATTGCGAATGTATTCGTTCCAATGCCAAAACCCTGTATTGTTGGTATCTCATTCTTTGGTGATTAATCATTGGTTTATGATTAATTTATTTATGCACATGCACATACACATAGTAGCTTGTGGCTGGTTAAGCCCCACGTCTCGATCTTTAGGTTTAAGCAACGCTTGCCGATTGTGGATGGTTGATTATCGTAACATGTCAAGATTCCTTCGTGCCTCATAAAAGCGCGCTAAGCCCAACGGCAATGGCAAATGACAGCCAGGGTCAACACTCTGGCTGTCATTTCAACATCTTTGACAGTCGTTAGGTGTAGTTTTGGATGTGGTAGTTAGAAGCCAGAAAATCAGACACTGGTCCTGCCAAGAGTTATCGTGTGCACTGGGTTGTGAAGTTCGGATAGGCAATGACTCCATATAAAACACTAGTAGGTACACAGCTGGCTCCGGTTAAATATGAAGCCGATTTTCTGTATACCTTATAATATAATTGTACCTACTTGTTTGTAACTGATCTCAATAATTATAAGCAAATATTGTTTTTTCTTTTTACGTCATTTTTTTATTTTTTTTATTCTAAATCTTTTATTCAAACAAGAAATTTAAAATAATGTTATGTTTTAGTTTTAAGTTCTAGTTTTTTATTTTATATTATTGCTGTGCCCTAACAGGGTCCATAATTGTTCCTTTTATCTTTAAGACTAAACATCTACTGTATATACATTGTGGAAAGCAAATAAATGAATATGAATATGAAGGCTAAGCAGAGCTAAACATTACGCACACAGTACAAAGACAGAATTAATGCCACTGGTTTCTCTAAGCGAGGCTCTAGACAAATAGCACTATTATCAGCAAATGCGAGTGTTGTAATGCCAAACTATAAGTGATTGATGACGAGACATTACGACAGCGTTTGACAAACCCATATATTTCAGAGTCAAATTGTCAAGTCAACAGTCGTCTTCGCCACGCTACATGGCACTTGTCTAGCCTCTGATCTATTTTTTGGTGATGGAGATACAAAAACTGGCAGGTGGAATATTGAGTACTAAAATGGGGCTAATGTTTTTTACAGTCAATATAGGTAAACTATACACAGAATATAAATATATAATAATTATAAAATTAAGTTGTGTATTGTGTTTTTATATACTGTATATTGTAGCTGTGTGTTGTTCCTTTTAAATAAAATATTAACCAGTATAATTCTCCTAATTAGCTGCGTCCGGATTGCCTAGAAGCCAACTCCACCAAGATCCAAAAAAGGCTATGCGAATATTGATAGTAAGACATTAATTACTTTTTCTCAAAAGTTTATAGAAACAATTTATTTTGGCAACTATAAGGAATACCATGCAAATCACTGTGAAACCATACACGGAAAGAAATTCGTGGACCACATGCTTTTATTGCTTTAAGGTTCACTAATACCCTATTGGAATTTAAATTGCCCGGATTTGTTGGACTAAGGATCCTGTGGGAAATGCATGCGAAGGGTCTTAAGTACCTGAATAATCGCATGCAACAACCGGTCCTCAATTATTTGTCATTACTTAATAATTATTTTTAAGAATTAAATGTTAGTTATTGCTTCTTCAAGGTTTGTGTTACGAATTTTTTAAATTGATTGTAAAATTATATAATACCATGTAGTAATAAAGTCGATCGCTCATTCATCATTCTTTATGGCAGGTATTACTTTGTTGATGCAACAAAAAATTTAGTGAAACTAGTTTCGGGGGTCGATAATTTGTGAAGCGCGCGACATTAATTTCGGGAAGTTGTTGGTTTTTTTCTATCCTCAAGAAACTGTGCATAGTCGTTATGTTGTTTATTTTGTTCCTCATATTAGGGGCCCTAATTTACCACATGGTGCTCTCGTTCGTCATAAAAAATAATATCTACATGATTTGACGTAATTTGTACCGTGTTATGACGAAAGGTTCGTGTGTTTAAGAGTAATTTCTCCTCGAGCCGTTATTAACCAGTAACCGACTTTTTTATTTCTGACAGAAAAAGTTAACGAGTATTAGACATGAACCACGATGTTACATTTTTGTATTTAATGAACAAAAAGAATAAAAGATAAAATACAACTTGGAAAAAATGGGGAGTCTATTCGACGTTTATTATTTTGAACATCCCAACATTTTTTTTGTATTGACTATTTCGATATTGGAAGGTTTTATTGAAATAAATATTATGCTTATGATAAGCGACATAATACTTGATGTTCATACATTCAAATAAGTAAATTCCGAAAGCGATGGCAATGCTTAGCTATGGCAGTATATATTAATATTAACCAAATACAGAATATAAAATTGTTAATCCGAATTAGGTCTTTAAAATATTTGCTTAAATTTTATTTATATTCAAACGAGAATATAGTTTATGGCTCGTATCTCAATATACTTGAAGTGGTGTTCGTACAGTCGGCATTAATAAACGATCGGACACTAATCGATTGTGAATAGGAATTGCTTCGAGATGTAAGACGTAATACTCGGATGGATGGATAAGTGAATATAAATTTCAAAGTTTATCTAGTTTCCTTTATAGTTGTGCCTAGCGAATGTTTTGAATATTGATTTGTATCACCAATTTTTCTTCATTAATGGCTACCGAGACGGCATACAAGTTATGATTCGTTATTGGTAATAATTTATAAGTCGTGGAATGTATGGGGCGGCGCTATGTACGAATATAAACAACCTTATTTGACTATGGCATTCTGGGAAAAACGGTAGCTACGTCTGCCTCATTATGAAGAATTAAGATGATAATTAGGCGGCAAGGGGAGATCTCGGATTCCGTCGCCTCAACTTAATTTTTTACTTTTTCTTATTTGATGGTATCAGCATTTTGTTTTAATTCGATATCAAGTTCTTTTTGTTGTCTTTTGAAGCAAGTTCCTTTGACTAATTAAGTTTTTGAACGAATGTGGAAATTGTGAAATGTTTCTCTGTACAACAGAGAAACATTTCTGGACTCAGTTTTTCGGAAGTACAAGACAAACGGCGATGCGCCATCGTTACATGGTGGACAACCCACCCACATGCACAAAACGTTTTGGGAATACTTTCATTGTGCGTAAGGCTAAGGAGTGGAATTCCTTGCCGGAGTCTGTGTTTCCCGATAGCTATAACCTAGGAGTCTTTAAGTCAAGAGTGAATAGGTTACCTTTAAGTAAGCGTGCTTCATCTTCGACCACATCATCACTTACCATCAGGTGAGATGGGGTCAAACGCGAACCTATTCCGAATAAAAAAAAATTTCAAAGCGTAAAACTACTAATTTGAATGAATATTTTTGCAGTGTTGGTTTTTTGCTTGATATTTGAAATTAATATATTATTACGAGAAATATATCTTGAAAAACAATGTCGCTGGTATTTTTAAAGTGGAGTCGTAAATTTCAGCGTGTCAAACATAAACACAGATGTTTACACGGCCATTGTGGGGTCAAACTTAATTTATTTCTTTAAGTTACGTCCGCAGAGACACTCGGGCTTTCTTAACTGACGGAAACACTAAACGGGATAGTCTAGAAGCTTAATTTGAATGCCATTACTAAATTAGCCACCAGCTAGGTGGCTAAATTATAATAGCAACACGGGCCAATCTTCACGGCGCGACGCCTGCCAAGGTCAGCCAGAGGTTGAGTACATTGGGGTTCCTCAGCACCAGGGAAAACACAATGAAGCTTCATTGGTATTGGTGTTTTAGTCCCGGCTGTCATTTTTAAATATTTCACAGTAGTTACGAGTACCTAGTCATAAACCTGAATATTTAAAACTAGTCCTGCCAAGGGGTATCGTGTTACCCAGCTACTGAGTTAATAATAATAATTATTTTTTTTTTTAAATGTTTATATTTTGTTTTATTAATATTTAAAAATGTAATCAATATGTATATATAATGAATACAGAATAATAATTAATAATAATTTATTGAACATAAAAATATTACATCAAGTGAAGCCCCTGACAATTTTTATGTAATAAATTACAAAAAAATAACATTAGAAGGTATAGAGAATAACTGAAAGAGAGACGAAACGTGTGTGTGTAAGTTTGAGTGTATGTGCGTAGTTGGGTATGTGTGTGTGAGTGTGTGTGTCTGAACGCGTGTGCGTGTCCGAATGAGTGTGTGTTTTGAATAGTTTGATTTACTGTATACAGGATAGTAGTAGTATACTGGATGCAGCTTTCATATTTCATATAAATAACTAGTACTTAGTTGCTTTCGTTTAGATTAGAAGCCGACCGGCCTCATCTAGTTAACATTTACGAAAAAAATTACGTGTAAAAGTGTTATTTAATAACCAATTTGCAAAATAGAGAGCATTTATCTACATAGGGAACAGATTAAGTAGATTATGAACTAATATTGTGCAGGGTATCTGCTGTACGAAAAGTAGATTTCTTCATTAGTGTAGTTATATTGCTGGAACAAGAAACAGTTTAAATTTTATGATACTCTTACATCATCATTTTCAGAATAATTCATTTCTTCTCTTACAGTCATCCAATAGCCAAACGTTGCCTAAATCAACAAACATTTCCTTTGCCTACCAATGTGTGAGGTTACAAAAGATTATTTTTAAGTTGTTCAGACTAACCCCACTGACTTTTCTTCTCTGTTTCACTCATATTTCGTGTCCATTCATTTAGGTTGTCCACTTGTGTCCAGTCACTTACACATAAACTTACTAACTTGTTGGGCGTTCAACATTTTTAGTGTCGCGGTATGATTTAAATAGTCGCTCTGGGAACTAACTCACAGTGTTCTGTGGTACCTTTGATTGCCATAGCCTCTTGTTTTCCTTGTTACTTGAAGCGGCCAGTAATTTGTTGCGCGGAATGTGACATGTAATTATTTGAACGTTTCCTGCCACTGTTGTCGCAATATTTTATTTGAATGGCAAAAGAGAAAGAAGTTAATTTATCACCAGAGTTACTGCGACTTTCAAATGCCGACATTGTAAATGTAGTTAGGTTGCTTCAAGGCAATTGTGCTTCGGATAAATGCGAGGAATTGATTATAGTGTGGAATAGGCTACTTAGGCATAGCCTACTTTTGTGAAATTTCCACGCGAATGAGATTCCGGGTAACACCTAGTTTTCCTACTAATACAATAAATGTGGAATTAGAAATGTGGGTAGAATTCACATTACTAGCAATGTTGTTCCCTCCAACTAAGCTAAATATGCTTGTCTGGAGTGAGTTGACAGCAATAGTGTAATGGGTGGGGTTCGAACCCGAGACCTCTCAATCACAAGGCCGACACCTTAACCATAACGTTATTGTCGCTGTAAGAACACAGTAAAACAGTAAATAATTTATAGTCTAACAAAATATAGTCTGCGATGTTCCCAGAAGTGCAGACCATAGCATTCCATATCATAATGAATATATGAATTCAAATTACATTATTTTATATGCCATATATAATAATTTGAATCCACGTGCCATACCTGGATATGTATATCATCTATATACAACGTGTAACGGAAAGGGTATGTATATACATAACAAGGGCACGGCTTCTTTGGGTGGTATATCAAACGATATTGGAAGGGCTTTTTAAACCTATCTCCTTTCTCGCGTGGACAAAAGAACACCGCCTTTACGCTAGGCTACTACAGTACTAGGCGCACAGAATTACGGAAGAGATTTATCGTGATATTTGCAAGTAACGTGGAAAGTTATTGACCTAGGTAGTGCGGTGACACGATTGTTATGATTTCAATTTAAGAAACTTACGAAACCGAAAATTTGGTACAAATTTTTAGAGTATTTTATTTTGAATTGAAACCCTTCCAATATTGTTTGATATCATCCAAAGAAGCCGTGCCCTTGGTATGTATATACCCTTTCCGTTACACGTTGTATATAAAAGCGAAATACCACTCACTGATTAATCACGAAATCTCAGAAACTACAAGTAGTAGGGATCTCAAATTTTGCATGAGGGTTCCTTTTAGTATGTAGATGCTCGCTAAGACGGGATTTTGCGAAATTCCCACTGGATCACTGGATTTACGTGGGAAAAACTTCTCACGCGAACGAAGTCGCGAGCAACTGTTAGTATAATTATAAAGATGATTGATTGAGTACCTCCAATAACATTAATATGTACCAATAACTGTTAGCTTGTTGCCCATTCATCTGCTCTACTAACATTTTAATCATACGACTTTGAATCAGTCAGAATTGACATCCTTATCCCACCACAAAAAAAAATGTCATACCATCACAAGCAGGGGCGTTGCACATTTCTTTGTTTATTGTTGAATAGTCATTATATGTAAATAGTGAAGTCGTGATGATGGGCAGTATGATAGTGACGAAGCATGTTTCGCAAGCACACGGAATGATAATTGTCTGTGCTCGGAGACTCAGCACCCGTGTGGGTTGGGCGCACCTGCCTATCTTTCTCAGTAGACGCAAGCCCGTAGAGATCCTTTGGCAGATATAACTAGATTTAATATTTCATAAACGTGATTTTTTGAACGTGCTCCTATGAATTTTTTAGTTTTTATGGTTTTACTTCACTTTGGCTGGCGCGAAGGTATCTAAGAACGTACTTTTATGTTAGTTTTAGGTGCGCGTGTAAACAATACCGAATAAAGCCCACTTACAAACGCCTCATTACGGTTATTTTCGTCATAGTCGGAAATGGAGCTATTTCTTATGTCTATCAAATACATTTTCAGCCGTTTCGTTTCGGATAACGTGCACATTAATCGGCTAAAGATTAAATGTCACGACGCAAATTAACATTTTATCGAACTTGAGCTGGTTCTCAAAGATAAACCTAAGTTTGGCCGGATAATGTTAACTTTATAACATAAATTCATTTATTCAGGTAAATTACACCCATTGCCATTAATCATTAATCAAATTACAAATACTAGTAAAATCAAAATAAAATAAAATGAAATAAAGCCATAAAGGACATCAACCACTTTGTATGGCGTTTGGGCTTGAACATGAACATAAAAATATTGCACCATTTTTGATTTTATTGAGTGGCTTTACTGTACAAAGAAAATATATAGATAAGAAGTTTTGTATCACATTGATTAATATAATACAAAAAAAAACCGGTCAAGTGCGTGTCGGGCCACGCGCAGTGTAGGGTTCCGCAGTTTTTATAACAGCCAAGTGCGTGTCGTATTCGCTCGACTCTCCGCCCGACGCTCGCCCGAGACGGTCGTGCCGCTCTGCGCTCCCGATCGTTCTGTGTCTGTGTCATCGCTTCGTCGCGCTCGCCGTGACGTTATTCGTAGTCGCCGACTACAACTCTCGATCCGGAACCGCCTTTTTCAAGGCAGTGAAGGATATTTTGTTTCTATAACAGAGTATCGTCAAAAACAATTAGGTTTGGCCCCTTCAGGGTAAAACCACAGTTTCGTGGTCCTTGGTTGGAAACCTCACGGTGTCAACAATACCAAGGGGGTGCTGACCCGACGCACCCGCTGATCCCCTTCAGGGTGAAGCAGTCAATTGGAGTCGAGTGCTAGGTTTTGGCCTTGGGGGATCTCCTAGTCAAACCTAGTTACTGAGTTTCCTTTTCAGCTACACACCTAGTGTCGGTTGGGTGTGTCTACCCCTTCGCACTAGACCCAATAGGGCCCGGTTCGCACAATAAGACTGGCGACCGGTTACAAGCTTAGGGCTCACCAATAGGTACACACCTCCCAGTCTCCACCCGACTGGGAGGCTAACACATCCCCGGACCCATCCATCCGGGGAGTTAGGCCAGTTAGGCTTTAAATAGGCCCCCCGCGGGAGAGAAATTTCCAAAATTCCCCGATAGATATTTTTTAATCCCTCGTCATGGAGGACGCCTTGCAAAAGGCGCACCTCTTGGACGAGCTAAGAAAGGACCCCGACTTTTGCGCCAGATATGGCGGAAAGCTCGCTGCTTTGCAGCGAAATATTTCCCTGGCTACTAAAGCCAAAGTCACTGATTTTAGCGACGTGCTCGATAGCCCGCTATCTCCCCCGCTTGCGGATCAAGGCCCTCCGGTTGGCTCATTCACCGAAAAGTTTATTGTTTCGGACCCCATTGTTCATCGAACAATGAAAAACTCCGAAACTAATTGCCCCTTACCGCCGCCGCTCGCTGACAAAGACGTACCGACCACTCGATTCCCAGACCCAGCTATTGTTGCCGGCCCACTCTCTAATCCCATTGTTCATAGAACAATGGACGCCGCGCAGGTGTGCGCTGCACCTGAATTTTACGATATGGACACGTCGGCTCCGTTATCTAACCCACCCTCCGACCAAGACGAAGCCTCTTCTTGCCCTTCGTCCTCCGAAGACGACTTTCAAATCGTCACCGGAGGCAAGAGGAAGAAAGGGAAAACCTCCCAGGCCAGCAAGGCCAAAAAGACCACCGCGTCGCCCCCGTCCCCAACTCAAACGCCCGTACGACCCGTTAGCCCAGTCCCAACTACCTCTGCTCACGCGCAGAATAGTCGTCCCACCAGCCCGATAGCCCAAACTTCCTCAGCCCAAAGGAAGCAACGCCCTCCGCCCCCCTTTTACATCCAGGACAAGGGTAAATGGACTGATGTGTCCAAGATGTGTGTTGATCGAAAGATCAACTACACAAACGCCCGTGCCTGCCAAAATGGCATTAAAGTCACCGTCCCTACGTCGAACGACTATAGGGAACTATATCGCGCCCTCCGTGAAAGGAATATTTCCTTTCACACTTTCTCCTTCCCCGAGGACACGCCCACTCGTGTTATTATTAAACGTGTCCCTAAAGAAATCCTAGTACAGGATATTAAAGACGACCTTGCCGATCAAGGTATACCAGTGATCGCCGTCCATCGCTTACATAAAGCGAGAGGCGGTGAATTGTACGACATGGTTCTTGTGGGGCGAGCACAGCACTGCGGACTGCCCTCGGCCCAAAGACCGAACCCTCTGTTCGGAACCACCCAGCTGCGTTCTCTGCGGCCAGACCGGTCACCCGGCAAACTACCGCGGCTGTCCCAAAGCCCCCAAACTCGCTCCTAAATTAGCGAAGCGCGCCAACGCCCGCCAACAAAGAGAGGCACCTTCCTCTCAAATTCCCCAACGTCTCGCTCCTCAGAGACCATCCCCGTGGAACAGGCTAAACCACGACAAAGCCTTTCCCTCCTTGGCCCCTGCCAAACCTTTGCAGTCACTGATGGATATACCCATCGCAGCGCAGATCCTGCCTAAAGCCGTGGCTCCAGAGGCCACAACCAGTCCCAAACCCGCGCCTCAAACCACTGCTGCTCCTGCAGCCAAACAACCGCCCAAACCCTCACCCGTCGGGAACGGCGAGTCTTGCGCCCAGACTCTACTGCGCCACTATAAAATATTTATGACCCGCCAAGCCAGGTCTCTCCGCGATGCCCTTCTGGCTGCCGAGCAGCAGAATAACGGCAAAATTACGACGGAAATGTACAGCCAAATATTCAGCACACACAGTGATGTCGTGCTAGGCCTCGACCAGATGGATGCGATGGACTGATCCAATGGATTCCCAACGCACAAACCACACTAGGCCTCGATCCCTCAAATTAGGTTTTTTCAACGCCAATGGCATTTTCAACCAACGCGCCGAAATAACTAAATTCCTCCGCGACCACCAATTAGACGTCCTTCTTATACAGGAAACCCTTTTGAAACCCCATCGCGCTGACCCCAAAATTGCGAATTACCGTCTAGTTCGCAATGACAGAACACGCTGCCACGGCGGCGGTACCCTTATTTATTATAGGAAGGAGTTATACTGCATCCCTCTGACCCCACCCGCGCCTCTCTCTCACCTAGAGTACTCTGCCTGTCGACTAGGCATGACTGGTCATCCTCCGATAACTATCATCTCTGCCTACCATCCCCCACCATCGGTCGCGTCTCTTGCTTCAGACGATCCTATCGCGCTCACCAGCGATCTCACGACTCTCTTTGGCCTGAGTGACTCCGTCTTACTAGCGGGCGATCTCAACGCCAAACACCCCGCTTGGAACAGCAACACGACAAATGCCAGAGGCAGAATCGTGTATAACCTAGGCGCGACCCTAAACTATGACGTCATCGCTCCGATGACTCCCACCCACTACCCACACGACCCCAACCATAACCCCGATGTCCTCGATGTGGCGCTCCTAAAGAATGTAAACCTTCATTTACACTCCATAGAAGCGCTTCACGAGCTCAACTCGGATCACCGTCCCGTTATCCTACACCTAGGTTCCCGCTCGGGTAACCATGATCCTACCCAACCTCCTCCGACCCAATTGATCACCGACTGGAGGAAAGTAAGTGAAAAACTGAAATCCACCATGTCGCCTCAATTGGACACCATTCCTGACCACATAGTCTCAGTCGCAGACACGACGGCGGCGATCGACTCGCTTACAGATCACGTACAATCCGTCCTGAACGATTGTTCAAGGGAAGTTCCTGTAGTGGAAGACCACCGCTGGAAACTCCCGGACGATGTACGGAATCTGATAACCGAGAAGAACGCAGCCATCCGTGCGTACAGCGCTTTTCCCTGCGCCGCAAACAAAGCTCACATGCGCAACTTACAGCGTGCTGTAAGGAAACGCATTGCCGAGCAGCGCAATGCGAGCTGGGACAAGATGTTGAGCGAACTTGAGCCCACCCATCTTGCCTTCTGGCAGCTTCAGAGGAAGTTACGATCCACTGAAGAGGCCACAATGCCTCCTCTCATTCGTCCCGATAAGAGTGTCGCCTTCGATAACTCTGAAAAAGCAGAATGCCTAGCCGACAGCCTAGAGTCCCAGTGTTCTCCCAGCTCTCAACCAGTAGACCAAGCCCACCTCGATATGGTGAACGCCGAAGTCGAACGTAGAACTTCCCTTCCGCCCGTCGAAGATCCCGATAATCCACTGGCCCCCATCACTCCTGATGAGGTCCAGGATATCATTAAAAGTCTCCAACCGCGAAAAGCCCCTGGCTCCGACGGCATCACCAATAGGGTTTTCAAACTTTTCCCCGCCCAGCTTATAGTGCTAATGACTGCCATCTTCAATGGCGCATTGAGCAATAATATGTTCCCTACAACCTGGAAACAGGCCACCGTGATAGGTATTCCCAAACCAGGCAAGCCCAAGTCTGACCCGTCTAGCTACCGTCCCATTAGCTTACTCAACGTCCTCGGTAAAATCTATGAAAGGCTTATATATAAGCGGCTCAAAGATTTTGCCGAAGCAAAGAGTCTAATACCCAATGAGCAGTTCGGATTTAGAACCGAACACTCATGTATCCAACAAGTCCACCGCATCATAGAACACGTCAGCGCCGGCTTCCAACGGGGCGCAATAACGGGAGCCTTATTCTTCGACATAGCGAAAGCGTTCGACAAAGTCTGGCACAATGGCTTAATCTATAAGCTATACCAACTCGGCGTGCCTGACCGTCTCGTGCTCATCCTACGGGACTTTTTATCGAATCGCACCTTTCGTTATCGAATTGAGGGGGAGCTTTCCTCCCTCCATCCCATTCGCGCAGGAGTTCCTCAAGGCTCCGTACTATCCCCCCTCGTTTTCACGCTATTCACTAGTGATATTCCCAAACATAAAAATACCCAGCTAGCCCTATTCGCCGACGATACGGCTATCTACTATACCGGTCTTAAACCCGATGCCATCGCTCGCACTCTCCAAACTTCCGCAAACACTCTGGCCAAATGGTTCCGGAAATGGAGAATCGAAGTCAATCCAGATAAAAGCCAGGCAGTCCTCTTTTCTAAACCGCGGATAAACCCACCCTCCCCCCGTCCGATTACCATGTACGGCAAGCCGATCCCTTGGGAAAAGCAAGCCAAATACTTAGGCGTGGTCCTCGATAGACACCTCTCCTTCGCTGAGCACATAAAGCAGGCACGTTCGCGCGCCGCTTTCGCTCTAGGTAGGCTCCACTTCATTCTTAGCTCTCGCAGCAAGTTATCACTCAGGTGCAAGCTGCGTATTTTCACCGCGGTCATCCGTCCCATCATGACCTACGCCTGCGTTGTTTTCGCACACGCAAAGCCCTACCTCCTCCACAAGATGCAGACCCTCCAAAACCGATTCCTCCGTAGAGTCACGGGAGCCCCCTTTTATGTTCGAAATGAGCTTCTTCACGTAGATCTCAAGATGCCCACCATCCAGCAGTTCATGAAACGTGTCTCCAAGCGTTTCTTTGAAACTTCAATCCAACATAGGAATCCCCTTATCGTATCGGCCGCCCAATACGAACCCTCGCGTATCTCTAAGATTCGCCGACCAAGGCATACCCTAGTCACTCCCGATGACGCAATCACCCTGCTCCAAGAGAGCCGTAGGGAAACAAGTACAGTGGCACACAAACACAAAAACCGACCGTCCTTCCGTCCTCGCCGCCGAGGCCCGCCGCGACGTCCCCGTAATAGTCCACCCCGACCCTTGCCAGAGCCAGCCCGCGACGCTGAGCCAGTAGCTTTAAATTCCCTTATTAATAATAATAATGATATGATCCAGCCTGTCCCTAGCTGCCCTCCCCTGCGACGCCCTAAGCCGAGGTCCGTACCCCACAGGGGGTGCCCTTAGCGTGTAGTCGCCTAGTTTGTAAGCTTTTTTAATAAGCCCTGGCTGGAGGCTTTAATTAATTTATTAATTAAGGCAACCACAGGCAAGTCCGGTTAAGCAGCCGACAACCTCAGAGGTTGACCTGCGAGATGCCACACACAAAAAAAAAAAAAAAAAAAAAAATCGTATTCGCTGACTGATCATTTCGTACCATGCTCTAACTAAAAGCCAAACTTGACTACCTAACTAATTTACTTCCTATACAAATCCTCACCTGATTCGACAATTTTGCACGGAAAGTTCTCCGTCAATTGTGGATCGATTTTGAAAATTATTTTTGCGTTTGAAATGGTAGGTATGCTCTTGAGGTAGTACCATTGTCACCAAATTAGAATTTGATGAAGGGATCCCATGAAAATCGAGGAAAACCCTCAAATTTTAAAGGCAATAGTATAGCGATTTTGGTATTTTTTATAGTAACTTGTGCATTTGCTCTCAGAAAGCACCATTTGGTGAAGCGGAACTGATGAAGAAGATCACAGATGGCCACCGGAACTACTCAATAATAAGTATTTCACGGATTGCGATTCGATTACTTTAAAATGGTTGCTAAGCAATTTATGGTCGTCACAATGCGAATGGTGAAATGGAGCTGATGAAGTGAAATACCAGGAGAACTCCTCAACAATTAACGCCCCTGCATCGGGAAAAGCAATATTCTGTAAAAGGCGATAAGCAAGTTGACATTAGGCTATTGTAACTTAGATAAATTATAAACAGACCCACTAAAAAGCGAGAAATAAAAACTTTTTAACAAAAAAAATACCGACCTCCAAAAAACACTACAATGTGAAAAATAACTTCAATTTCGGAAGTCGGTGGCAAAAAACTAAAATACAGATCCAAAGACACCATCTTCTGAAATTAAAGTTATTTTTCACATTGTACCTAGTGGTTTTTTGGAAGTCGGTTTTTTTTTTTAAAAAGTTTTTTTTATAAAACTTATTTAAATATGAAACTAGCACGATACAACATACAACTGACGCTTAGCGCCATCTATCGACATTTCTATGGAGTTGTTCGAAATTTTCGAGTCAAATACAATTGGTCGACTATTACTCGTAAACTTGTAAAGCCCACTTATGTGTGATAGTTTTCCTTTAAACTTCGTTATATATAGGTACTACTGCCGTGTCATTTGAATTTCTAACTACAACCGTTTAGTTGATAGAGGGGGTGGGACACTTGACTCTAACGAAAATTGGTACTTTAAAGCTTGATAAGTCACGAACGGTTTGCTTAATCAAAAAACGGTCTTCCCTAACCCCTAATATTTTTAAAAGACCTATCCAAAGATATCCTACACTATGGGAAGGACGAAAAAAAATAATTATCATCCCACTTTACATGTATGGGAGGTACCCTAAATAATAGTTTTTTTCAAAATTTTATTTTACCACTTTTGTAGCGTCATTAACGTGTATACTCACGCCAAAGTACAATTTTCTAGTACCAATAGTTTTTGAGCTAAACCGCGGACAGACAGACGGACATGGCGAAACTATAAGGGTTCCTTGTTGACTACGGAACCCTGAAAACGGAACCCGGAAGGACCGATGCTTGCTAGGGCCACGGGGAATTTCTGAAAAGAATGTGTATATAGTCAGTAAAAGTCTGACACACCCTCCCGCTTCACCCTAGAGCGAGATAAGTAAATGGATGATTTATCACTTTAAATACTCCAACGGCCAGAGTAACGCTCGGTCTTCCAGAAAAACATTATAATGTTTTGAAGCTCTAGAATCGCAATATCAAATATCGATATTATTTTTTCTGCGTTTTTATTTTGGCAACCCTAACTCAACGCAACCCGCACGCTGCACCGCAACTGTCACCATACACGAACAAAATAATCAATTAAAAATCTTTTTTATTTGTTTATAATATTATTTATTTTGACACTTTCGAATAGAGACCAATGTTCACTAAATATTATTACTAAATTATTTATGAATTCCTTTTTGTCCAATACGGCTGTTTGCGGTTACGGCCCATTGTGGTCTTTTATGATCACACCTGTAACTGTCTGCTTCTGCTTAACCTTCTCTCAACTATGTTGGGTTCGGCTTACAGTCTGACCGGATGCTGTTGAGTATTATTGTTTTACATGGTGCGACTGTCGTTCTGACTTCCACAACCCTCTAACTGGGTAACGATACGCCTTGGCTAGACCAGTGTCAAATTTTCTGGTTTCTGACTTCCCGTAACGACTGTCAAAGATGTCCAAAATATGACAGTCGAAACCAACAGCTTAACGTGTTATCTGAGGCTAGGGGGTATCACACCGCATTATAATGCGTTATAATGCGGTGTGATACCCCGAGCCGAACTCAATAGCATTTGAACCTGTCCCGGGAATCGAACCCGAGACGTCATGCTCGGCAGTCATACTTGCGACCACTAAAGCAATGAGTCTTGCGTTATCGGAGTATTATCAATGTGTATGTAAAAGGAACAATGACTATGTACAGATAGTAACCTAATACTTACATACTATCTCATTATTTTCAGTATTAAGGAATTATCTAATGATATGGCACATTCTTATTACTTCGGATATTTTTTTTTTAATTGAAAATAATTTCGCGTTTGACCACTATCTCACCTGATGGTAAGTGATGATGTGATCGAAGATGGAGCACGCTTACCTAAAAGTAACCTATTCACTCTGGACTTAAAGACTCCTAGGTTGTAGCTGTCGGGAAACACAGACTCCGGCAGGGAATTCCACTCCTTAGCCGTACGCACAATGAAGGTATTCCCAAAACGTTTTGTGCGTATGGGTGGGATGTCCACCATGTAACGATGGCGCTTCGCCGTTTGTCTCGTAGTCCGATGATGGAACGGTTACCAATAATGACCTGAGTGAACTATTCTACGGTCATTTTAGAGCACAACGCAGTAGTACAATATATCATTGATCATGGAAGTTTCATCGCACCTGTCCGCAGAGAGTCGTACTAAATCTACTTTCATTGCTCTGAACTTGAACATAGTGTGAACTAAAACTATACGGACTTTGCACTGTGGTTGGCAATGACCTAGAAACTTACTTGTAACGCCCTGCTTGCACTGTACGTGCAGCTTACTTGCACTAGCGATGCACCGGTCGTGTACTCACATTGAACCACGAATGACGCAAATATTGATAGCGCAATTTGACTTTTTGCGCTGATAATGAATACGACATTTTTTTCTCTTTTCAGGGTTCCGTAGTAGTTACGTTTTCGGGTAAAAACCCCCCAGACCCTATTATGATAGCTATAACCTGGGAGTCTTTAAGTCAAGAGTGAATAGATTACTTCTAGGCAAGCGTGCTTCATCTTCGACCACATCATCCCTTAACATCAGGTGAGTTTATGGTCAAGAGCAAGCCTATCAGGCATAAAAAAAAAGTAAGGCTGCGCTGTCCGTCTGTCACCAGGCTGTATCTAATGAACCCTGATAGCTAGACAGTTGATATTCTCACAGATGATGTATTTCAGTTGCCACTATAACAACAAATACTAAAAACAGAATAAAATATATATTTAAGGGGGCTCCCAAACAAATGTGTTTTTTTTTTCGTTTTTTTTGGATAATGGTACGGAACCCTTCGTGCGCGAGTCCGACTTACACTTGGTCGGTTTTTTTGAAAGAGAACTAACAATGTGGGTAGAATTCACACTACTAGCAATCTTGTTAACCACCCATTACTAGTTCCCTTTATAAAACAAAAACCGGTCAAGTGCGTGTCGGGTCACGCGCAGTGTAGGGTTCCGTAGTTTTTATAACAGCCAAGTGCGTGTCATATTCGCTGACTGATCGTTTCGTAGCGGAACTGATGAAGAAGATCACAGATGGCCATCGGAACTACTAAATAATAAGTATTTCACGGGTTGCGATTCGATTACTTTAAAATGGTAGCTAAGCAATTTATGGTCGTCACAATGCGAATGGTGAAATGGAGCTGATGGTGAAATACCAGGAGAACTCCTCGACAATTAACGCCCTTGTATCGGGAAAAGCAATATTTTGTAAAAGGCGATGAGCAAGTTGACATTAGGCTATTGTAACTTAGATAAATTATAAACAGACCCACTAAAAAGCGAGAAATAAAACCTTTTTAACAAAAAAAACCGACTACCAAAAAAACACTACAATGTGAAAAATAACTTTAATTTCGGAAGTCGGAGGCAAAAAACGAAAATAAAGATCCAAAGACACCATCTTCTGAAATTAAAGTTATTTTTGACATTGTACCTAGTGGTTTTTTGGAAGTTGGTTTTTTTTTAAGTTTTTTTTATAAAACTTATTTAAATATGAAAATAGCGCTTAGCACCATCTATCGACATTTCTATGGAGTTGTTCGAAATTTTCGAGTCAAATACAATTGGTCGACTATTACTCGTAAACTTGTAAAGCCCACGTACGTGTGATAGTTTTCCTTTAAATTTCGTTATATATAGGTACTACTGCCGTGACACTTGAATTTATAACTACAGCCGTTTAGTTGGTAGAGGGGGACACTTGACTCTAACGAAAATTGGTATTTAAAAGCTTGATAAGTCACGAACGGTTTGCTTAATCAAAAAACGGTATTCGCAAACCCCTAATATTTTTGAAAGACCTATCCAACGATATCCCACACTATGGGAAAGACGAAAAAAAAATTATCATCCCACTTTACATGTAGGGGAGGCACCCTAAAAAATTGTTTTTTTCAAAATTTTATTTAACTCTTTTTTGGCGTCATTAACGTGTATATTCATGCCAAATTACAACTTTCTAGTACAATAGTTTTTGAGCTAAACCGCGGACAGACAGACAGACAGACGGACATGGCGAAACTATAAGGGTTCCTTGTTGACTACGGAACCCTAAAAAGGGTGGCTAATGGCTAACGTGTGTTCCTTAGCCATTAGCTATAGGTATATAACAACGCAATTAATTTGTTCGTTTTTCGGTGCCTTATCAGCTCATGAAGTAAATTTAATGTCGTGACACCATGTGATGGTTGGAGAGAAAGAAAGGAGATGCATTGTTATGCTGTAGTTGTAAAAGTTGGTACAGAGAGATCATGAATGAAGACATAAAGAGCCATGAATATTATCAGTCAACGGTTACTGTTATGGGCTTATTATGAGTCTAGACATAGGAATTGAGATGAAACATTAGCGATTACACAACAAATGTTCAATTGTGTAATCGTGGAAGTCAAGCGTTCTATTTCTGTTTAACGAATGTGTAATCACTATCCCTACTTCCCTACTATGTATGTAATTGGGAAGATTGGCTATTGACGCTTTGTTTGTCTGTCTGTTATACTTTACATCTAAACCATTTGACGAATTTTAATGAAATTTGGTAGAGAGATAGATAAGACCTAGAAGAAGGACTCATGCTACTTTTTATTTATCTGAAAAAACTTTTCATGCAAATGAAGCTGAAAACAAAAGTTAGTCGTAGTAAGTCATAAATATTATTTTACAAATGAAATCTGGCGAAAGCTGTACCACAGTCCACAACATACGAACTACGCATAACGTTGAATCACACAATCCACACATAAATCCTACATTGCGTAAATAGAGTTTAGTGCAATATCCATATACTCGTATACTCCTGCAACAACCCGTCTATATTCATCGGTCAGTAGTCCAGCAGACTGGAGGTCAGTCAGAAGATTAGTCAGAAGCCCATTCAATGTAGAATGAGAATTTATTTTTAGTTCATATGTTGTCGAGACTTTTAATAGTGATTTTTACGTTGTTTTTTTTTTTTTTTAATTTATGATACCCTGATGACTCTTATTCTACCACCATCTCACCTGATGGTAAATGATGTGGATGAAGATAAAATACGGTTACCTATTTTTTTTCCTAGTGGGATAATTATCGAACGACTTCTCCCATTCTAGGTGGAGCGGAAGGGAGTGTCAGACTTCTGCTGACTAAAAACCCACCCTGTTCCTTCAGCTGCCCTTAAGTTCCGGGGCCGCGGTATCTCGTTAGAACATTCCCGAAACCCCGGCAGGCAATGGCCCTATGGGGCCCCGTCACTAGTGCTGACTGTTATAGTTTTTTAGGAAACAAAGACCGCCCATTGTACACTTATTTTATTATTTGTATCCTTAAGTGTATTGTAAGGTGGACAATAAAGTTTATAATAAATAAAGACTTCGGCTGTAAATTCCACTTCTTAGCCGTACTTACAATGAAACATTTTGTGCGTATGGGTTGAATGCCCATCACGTAAATGGCGCATCGCCATGTGTCTTGTAGTCCGATGATAAAACATGAGGTGGTTATACAAACATTGTTCGTCTTTAAACAAACAAATATAGGGCGTTCTAATTTAAAATTTGGCGCAGACTGATAACCTATCAGGACTTGGCCGGCTTCCGATGGCAGGTGCCTGTTTAGCTTTACTTGGCTCCTCGTCTATGGTCATTTGGCTCCGAAACTTGGAAAGGATAGTTAGCAATATAATGTTGGCAAGAACATCCTTTATGTTGCTTAATGGGTGACTGTTGTTATCTTAACTGTTTGCTGTTTTTGCATGTAATAGAGGCCAGTAGTTTTGGCCGGAGGCGTTCCGAGTTTTGCATTGCCTAGTTATCCTGATGAAACAAGTTCTAACTACAAAAAGATTATCTGGGGGCACGGCAGTGCCCCCGCCAAGTCGAGCAAAAAAGCGGCACGGCCGTACCATTCTTTTCTCGAAGCAATTCAGGCCATTTTCGACCCCCTATAACTTCGTTGTGGATAAAACTAGAAGCCTGAAATTTCAGTAACCAAACAGGCATTGTATAAACACGGTATATTTCAAATTTCATTCAATTTGAACCAGTAGTTTAAGAATTATAACGAGTCAAAGTTCCTTAATTTTGTAAATTTTGTCACTCACTGACTGACCGATCATCAAAAGTCTAAAGCACTTCTAGCAGACATAGAAGCTTCAAATTTAGAATACAATTAGTGTTTAGTATATGAATCAAGGAAAAACTATAATATTTTTCAATTTCGTTCCAGTTTTCTAGATACATCAACTGCATAAATAACTTTGTTATCCCATATAAATATATAGGATTACAAAGTTACATTTGCAGTTAATTAATCAGTGTACCTGTATAATATAAAGAAATAATAGATGTAGATGGGTACTTTTTTTTTTCTTGGTGAAAAATATCATCGAATGACTTCTTCCGCTCGGGTGTATCAGAATTCTACTGACTAAAAACCCACCTTGTTCCTTCGGAAGCCCTAAAGTTCCGGGGCCGCGGTATCTCGATGGAACTTTCCCGCAAACCCCGACAGGCAATGGCCCTATGAGGCCCCGTCACTGGTATTAACAGCTTTTTGAGGCGCGCGTGGAACACAACGCGCCGCCGACCCGGGCCTTGTCCTTACCGGACGGTGAGCGACCCCTGCTCGCCATCTGCAGGCCCGCGCCTGCGGTGGTCCGAAATAGACTCGCGATCCACGACGCCCGGGGCGTCTACCCCGGCGGCTGGGGCGCGAGGAAGAGAGTTGCCTCTCCCTCGCACGTTAGGCCTCCTCCTTCGCTAGCATGACTGCTTCGCAGCAGGATGTGACTGCATCCCATTCCCTCTCGCTTCGCACCATGGTCTAAACCAGAGCAGGGCGCGAGAAGTCGCCGCCGCCGATCGCCTCTATGAGGATACGACGGTGCTCCACCCATGCAGGGCACACCTCGACCATATGCTCCACCGTGTCTTCCAGTGTAGATAGGTACCTAGATATAATAATTATGCTCAAAGGTAACTTGTTAAAAAGTCAACGGAATAAAAAAGCAAGAAGTATTAAGAGTATTGGAGAGTATTAAGTAGAGTAAATTGCCCGAAATTGCATAATTACTTACTTATGGATTAACTTTAACCGAGACGTTTGACGAGTGCGGCATTAATTATTACTAACTAATGCAAAAGACGTACGTGCGTATTCATATGTGCGTATCAAAGCCTCCGAAAAAAACCCATGGAGACAGGGAGTGGGCTTTGAAAAAAACTTTAGCTGAAGTTCAAGAAGTAGTACCGGAAAATAAAAAAAGGAAGGCTACCTACAAAAATAGTGACCATATCAATATTAAAAATCTTTACCGTTTTAAATAAATAGATTGACTTGGCAATCGCAATAAACAATTTAATTTATATATGTATTACTTGTGAGATATATTGTGTTTTCATGCGATGGCCGCAGTCAATCTATTTATTTAAAACGGTAAAGATTTTTAATATCGATATGGTCACTATAAGATGTCGTTAGGTTAGATAATTACGTAACAATTTAAGACAGAAGGTCCCTTAAGTAGGGACTGAATAAATTAATAACCGACTTGATATTACATGGATCTCACAACTTTTTACGGTAGAACAACTAAGTTGCGAGACTTGGGTTTTTGACAAGTATTGTTTTTTATGGGATTCTATTTGGCCGGTTCGTCATTTAAATTTTCAAAAAATATTGTAGGCACACATATTTAATCTTTTTTTAAATCAACGAAATTGACAAAGACCAAAAGCTTCAAACTTTAGGAGTGAGATCTGCTTAACATCACGTGAAATTTTAACACACTATATCTCTTTTTCTGTCTTCATTTTTAATTTCATGATAGTAAAAAGGTGGTGCTAAGTTAATCTAAATAGATTGTTTGTAGTAAAACAATGGAAACGTTAGAGCTTCTTAAAGTTCCAAGTTGAGCAGAAATTAAAATGCTTGAACTGCTTGCACAGCTGCACTAAAATCTGAGTGTTTCCTCAAAACAGCACACGCACATAAATCTATGTACATGGTTCTCATATTATATGTAGTAGTAGATACGGGCTATGGTCTCTATCACAGAAATCTTAATAATAAGGCATAAGATTTCTGTGGTCTCTATGAACTTCAAAAGTGACTTCAACCTCTCTGCTTATTGCTGTTTCTATTCTGGGTAGTAAGCTTGGAAACAACGGCCTCATCGAAGTGGGGTAGCCGAAGGGATCAGACTCTAACTGATTAGAAGCACACTTGCGTCGGGAGTTGAGGGAACACTTTAGTATTCTTCATCGCGGCCCCCAACTAGTAGCGTTGCAATACCTCCCATGAGGTGGCCCAATCACCAGTTTAAAATCGCAAGATTCCACTGGATGCGAGACGGACAAACCCGGTCAATGTGACAACACTTGGGGAAGGCTATTTTCCGGTGGAGAAATCATCTAGATTCCGCCTACTCTGGGCGGAGCGGAAGGGAGTATCAAACTTCTACTGATTAAAAACCCACCCTGTTCCTTCAACTGCCCTTACGTTCCGGGGACGCGGTATCTCGTTAAAACATTCCCACAATCCCGGTTGACTGGGAAAGGCCCTATGTAAACAACAGCCATCTTATAACGATGATATTAGTTGCTGATTTATAAAAGCCCTCGAAATGTATGGTTCAATTTTATAAAAATTGTTTTTGATGAACAGCTCGAAGTAAAATATCACGATGAATTTTATATGTATAGCTTGCCCAGTCGTCAAAAGTACGTCAGCATATCCCGGAGTACTCGTTTATTTTAAGTCCGTACCGCAATACCTATCACTTTATTTCGCTAATACTGGCGCCAGCATAAAAAAAAGAATGTTTAATTTTAACAATAATTATCGCGATATAAATAGCGACATCATTATTCGTTTGTCGCCCACGCGGTGACGTTGTCCGACGATAATCTTGCTCTACATGTGCTAATTAAAGGACATTCTCTTACACAATGATCCCGGCTGTCCGCTTACTGAACATGAAGGGCACGCCACGCGAGCAAGTCTTTCTTCCCAGTCAATGACTGACTACCAATACTACCACGTTGTAAAGTAAGCTTCAAAAGTCGTTTCAATGTGTATTTTGTTTAACCGCATTCTTCTTAACGATACTTTAGAATACAGGAGCATCCATTGCGATTTCAGTTCGTACTTTCTGGAACAATCTCTCAATGCGCGGGAGATAGTATTCGCGTTTAGTGTTAAAGACAGATGTTGCGGTTAGGATCTGTTAGTCGGGGGCGATTCAGTGATCGTCTCGTGATAATCGCGATCACGGGGACTGACATTTCTTTTATTTTATCGCAAACGGTCGCCGTAAGATAAAACGGCAATAAATAATCTGGGTAGGACATGGTGGGTACGTGTGCACGGTTGCGCTTTTCATTTGTATTATGCGCGTAATTATGCTATACATCGTACTGTGAGGTTTATTTATGGTATCGATCGTAATAATAAAGGTAATCGATTGT
Source organism: Tholera decimalis (assembly GCA_943138885.2). Classification (NCBI taxonomy): domain Eukaryota; kingdom Metazoa; phylum Arthropoda; class Insecta; order Lepidoptera; family Noctuidae; genus Tholera; species Tholera decimalis. Next base: position 28,445,965 of record OW964563.2, on the reverse strand, counting down.
TAAACGCTAGTGATCATGACTGTGTGTAATTGAAATGGTGTTCATTGATAATGATGATCTGTAAGAAATTTGTGCTTAATTGTTTTTCTTATAATTTACTTGAAGTCACGCGGAGCTTCTCCCGTGGAATTTATCACGATAAAAACATAACCTTCCTTTTTTTGCAGTTGGTAAAAAGATAGGTTTGCACTAGGTAGCCTTTAACCTTCCTTAAACTTCAAGCTACTTCCATACCAAATTTCATCCAAATCCACCCAGTACTTTCGAAGATTAGCGCGTTCAAAAGACATACAAACTTTTCCGCTTTTTAATATTAGTATAGATTACAATTAAAGTTTTTTCTGTAAGTCTCCAATGCAATAAAGGTGTACAGAAAATGCTTTATTATCTTTATCGAAGTTCTTTGTGTCAAAGGAATGAACCTAAAAAAAGGAATGATATACATATATCCGAGGATTCCACGCTATCGACACACTTTTGCGATCATTGGTAAAACAAAGACACTTCCTTTTGTCTCTTACGAAATCGCTAAAAAGAATAAAAAACTTCCATTGATAAATAGAGTTATGCAGTCTGTGTTATCTTTCAATCTCTAGGCGATAGATATAAATATTCCGTAAGTGTTCGAACAGCAAGTTTCGAGAAATCTTTTTGACGAAAAATATCAGTAACACAATAACTTTGTATACAAAACAAAATAGGACATTATGCGCGACGCATCTCCTTCGACGCGTCTTATTCCTGTGAATCTTTAGCCGGGCCTCGAAATCGGTGGGTATCAATAGTACTTTTTTGTAGAATAATGTCACGTACGAGGATTTCTTGTTACTCTCTGATATTGGTATTGATGTTGTCAATGCTTATAGGCGTTGTATTAAACATTAGTTACATTAAACAGTCCTATACAGCTAAAGAAAAAAGTAATAAAAACAAAATTGCCATTGCCAACTGTCATCAAGAACTGACCGTGCCTGGGAAAACCTAGGCGCACTAAAACAAAAAGTGAAAAATAAAACTTAGGATAGCTTTTTTTTACGAGTGATAATGGTAGGTTTTATATTTTATTTTAATGAATAAACGGCTAAGTGCAATATGTCAGTTTTTTTATCGTTTATTATATAAAACATGCATGAATACATTTGTTACAAACATAAACATACCACCAAAACCATCGTGGTATGCCAGCTGCGGCAACTCGATGCCACACCATCATTAAAAGTGACACTTCTCTTTGGATCTAAATATTTTATAGATTGTAGTACAATCTAGAAAGTATTTCTTTAGCGCTTTACGAGTACATCAGTTGTTTAAAGTAAAATTGTTTAAAATATTTACAGGTAAATCGTTTAAGAAAGATGGTAGCATGCATTCCACATATTGCATTCAGTGACGTGCCCTGTGGCTTTTTTCCATATTATGAACTAGCTTCTGTCCGCGACTTCGTTCACGTGTGATTCCCTCCCTCCCGCATTCCCTCGTAAATCCCGATCCCGTGGGAATTTCGGGATAAAAAGTAGCCTATGTGTACTTACCAAATTTCTTTCAGATCCGTATCAGTAGTCTGTGCGTGTAAAGCCCGATTTACACTTCAACAAGTACAGTAGCGAGTTAACTTGCGTCATCGGCGAGTTAAGTTGTTATTGTAGTTTGAACGGCAAAAGCGAGTTAAGTAGTAGTACATTAACAACTTAACCGCCAATGACGCAAGTTAACTCGCTACTGTACTTGTTGAAGTGTAAATCGGGCTTAAGAGTAACAAATATCCATACATTTATACAATCGTCCTCACAAACTTTCGCATTTATAATATTAATAAGATTCAACTAAACATGCCTGTTGCTGAGAAAGCTCATGATACTGATCCGGGTGGAAGGAAAACGCGCTCAAGAAATGATGGTCAGAGACAGTAAAAATTGCAGTTCCTGGCTTTTATTTATTACTAGCTGACCCGCTACGACTTCATTCGCGTGGTATCCTACCCCTACCCAACCGATACCACTACCCCTATCCTACCGATACCCTACCCAAACCTTACACTACCCCTACCCTACCCTATCAATACCCTACCCCTACCATACGTCTACCCTACCCTAAACCAACCCTTGAGACCTTTCCTACTTTTATAAGAACCTTCTCCTGACAAAACCAAACATAACAATAAAAGAATCAGCCGAATCGGTCCAGCCGTTTTCGTGTTTTGCGCTTAGCAACACATTTAGCGATTCATTTTTATTGTATAGATTATCCAAAACACGTAATACTATTTAACAAAATGTTGTCCTATACTCAAAAGCCTCAAGACGCTTATCTGTGTGCAGGTGAGTCGTAAATTATTCTTAATAAATAATTCAAAACAAAAAATACGATGATTATAAATGTACATAATGCAATGCATTACTGTTATCTGTGTTGTTGTTTTTTTGTATAGAACCGTTTATATTAGTAGGTACTTTGGTAGGATGCATTTATTTTTAAACGCAATATTTGTCAGAAAGTTAGGTCTTTTTAACCGATTTCAAAAATAAGAGGAGGTTCTCAGTTCGTCTTGAACTTTTTTTTATGACCTCATAACTCGAAGACGGCTGGACCGATTTGGAAAATTCTTTTTTTGTTTGAAAGGAACTCTCTCGGAAGTTAATACGCACGAGCTACGAACTGAAACTTAAAAACCTTTTTAGCAAAAATATAAAACCAACTTCCATATCACAACACTACAAAGCAAAAAAAAAAGAAAATACAAAACCAATAACACCGACTACCGAAATTAAAATTATTTTTGGATTTGTAGTGTTTTGATATGGAAGCCGGTTTTATGTTTTGCTCGTAGCTCGTGCGTATTAATTTCCGAGAGAGTAAAGAATTCTACCTTATTGTACACACTCATCACACAACTGTACCTACATTTTGAAATAGGTCCTCCCTAATATTTTCGTTTCTTTTTGGGTTCCTTAGCCGAATAGCAGAAAATGGTACCCTTATAGGTTTGTTATGTCTCGGTGCCCGTCCGTATGTTACAGCCATTTTGTTCCGAAACAATTAGGACTAAACAGTTGAAACTTAGTAGGTTTGAACGAGATATAGCTTTTTAAATATTAGTAGTTTTTTAAATATACCATATTTTGAAGAACCACAAACACAAATTTGTCATTTATACAAACAGTATGAAAACCCAAGTTAATTTCCGTAGCTACTACGGAACCCTTCAAGGTCGTATCTGACGCGCACACAATAATTTTTTTAGGCGTGACTGCTTTTATCATTCATAACTATTACCTAAAACTTTTCCACTAAACTATAATTTAGACACCCGTCGTTGATCTTGGTCCTCAGCAATAACAGAAGCATGAAAGAAGTACTAACAAAAATAGAAAAGCTAATGATAATTTTAACTGAAAAAGCTTTCACCGATTGCAAGTCCCGCAGTCATTACTTATTCTTTAGTTTCTCTCATTTCCCGCTATCCTTGAGGCCTCTCCTAGTCTCAGTCCCTATTCCCGTCACGTGTTTCCTACAGGATGTGTTACTGATAGGCTCGCGATACACGAATTGAACGAGTTTGAGCCTCCTCGACTCCCCAACGCACATCTAACAGTATTTACGCCAACAAATATGCATTATTTTATTTTTTACGTCTTTTCATGGCCTTTTTGTATGCGGACTGTGTCCTAGCGTCATCTGTTTCTTCCCAACTTTTAAATTGTGGGGGAGACAAAGTGGTTTCAGGAAGTTATTGGGACTACATAGGGTGTGGTTTGAAGTAGTGATATTGCATAGGCAGTGTGCATGCTAAGTTGGAGTTTTTAAGGCAAAGAAAAGTCGGTTATTCTACTAAGCAACCGTATGTATAATTACAGTTTTGTTAATCGTAAGGTACTTTAGAAATGATAATGTGTAATTTATTTTTATCTTTGCCTTCTATTTTTAAATATGCACCCTTCATTATTTCATTATTTAATTATTTAAATTTTATTTAATGCGGCATACCTTATGGAGGTGAAACAGATTCCTATATAAAAAAAATATACGCGTCGAATTGATAACCTCCTCCTTTTTTGTCGTCGGTTGAAAAATAGGCATCAAAATTTGTACTTCATTTTTTTTTTGTTTGTGTATTGTATGTGTAGGCATAAATTAAAAAGTAAATAAATACTTCTAGAAGTAATATTTCCTATCTAAATGGATAACTATTTTTGTTTCATTGGCAATGGGTGAGTCAGTGCTATATTTTACCAGGATTATTTTATATTTATGTATCAAAGTTGAAGTCAAGCAACTATCCAACGCAAATAATTTTATCGAACTTCACTTGCACGATTGAGATGACGTTATTTTATTCAGTTCGCGTAAGTTAATCTTTTTTGTTTGTACGAGGAACGATAGCTTTACTTTGTTTTCATTTTTCATACAATAAGTTCTGGAAGGTTTTCTTGTTCTTTAAAACATGAGGTAAGTTGCGACCATGTTGCGACTAAGTTCGAATATGTTAGAGAATATGTAGATACTAAAGAAGTCTATCAATGAATGTCAATACAGGCAAGAAGGATGTCAAGTCGTCTAGCTTTACAGGAGAAACAGCTTTTGTTAAAAAAATCTGTATTTGTTTATAAGATATGATTTCTTCAATCTATATTATTTCCCTGCTGGACAAAAGCTCTCTCCATAAGTTTTCATTCTTCTTGGCGTGTTGCTTTCTCTCTCCTACTCATGAGAATGCCCTTAAATCCGCAGATTATGGCGTTCAGTCAACATATTCTGGACAAACGCAGCGGCTGATGGCTCAATCCAAACATATAAGATTCTTTTTTAAATATCGCCCCCCCACCCCCGCCCTAGGAATTTTTCTTGTATCGTGAGTGCATTTTTACAAACACCTGGAATCACTATCTGAGGCCGTACAATTTTTTTCTGGTGCGGAATCAAATCTGCAACAAGCAATTCAGCAGAAAATCCAACCACTGCGCCAACTGTGTCGGTCCTAACATATTCTAAACATATGTTTGTATAATCAATCAAAGCAGTCTACAATTAATGGAACAATTTTATATTCAAATCGTTTAATTTTTTCTCACATCGCGTCACTTGGCGTTAGCTTAAAAAGTCGTCAAAGCCACTGAGCCGAACTAAATCTAATTTTTTGTTGCTCAATAATAATCAACATAATTATTGAACATAACTTTAATTGAACATTAATAATCACCGTCACGCTACTGAGATATGCATAACGAATAGTTTTAAAAGTCAACGTCAATCAATACAGCCAATTCAGAATTGTCACTTGTAATCTGTGAGGCGATCTGATCCATCGGCGGCCTTTGACGTTCAATTACAATCTTCTTATAACTTGAACAGATCGGATTAAACTAAAAGGCTGTTATGTAGACACGGCCTAACGTGATTCGAGTGTCAATGTTGATGGAAGAAAGCTTAGCGGTTCGTGTCGGAGAAATTATATTATTGCGTTCAGTGCTAGGTGATAAATAATAATATGTTTTTTAAAGATTTTTTTTTTATTTCCGCTGACGTACATGGACACATCGACGAGTCCAGTGAATTTCGCATCAGCAGAATGCCGTAATCCTCATCAGATCTTTGGACTATAGTTAGAAAGGCTTTCTACTACCGTTAGTCAGTGTTTCCCATCCGTAATTCGTTCTGCGAATAATGTGCCCTTTTTCGGGTAGAAAATATCCCACTTACTAGAAACCCACCGTGTAACTTCAGTAGCCCTGCGTTTCAGGGCCGTGGTGTCTCAGGCTCGGTCATTCGTGCTGACTGCTCACTGAGGCGCGCGTGGAACATTTGCATAATTATAATATTAATACGTGACGCAAAACTCTTTTTACGAAAATTACGCGGATGGAAGAGTTTGAAATGTGGCACAATTACAGTATACAACTTGTAACGGAAACCCCATATCTATCCAAAAGGACTGAAGACACCATCTGGTATGGAGTCTCTATGCAAAGTTTCAGCTCAAGATAAGTGACTCAGAGAATTGACCACAAATTATTGGTTTCATATGTTTCTTGAATACCAGTAATAACAAACGTGTCACAGCACTATGAGGGTCATCACTTTCCACGACACTTGCCAATAAAACGACAATTCTCTTCGTTCTCCTTAATTTGAAAAATTCGGTCTCTGGTATCAATGTATTGAAATTTCTAATAAGCTAGTAGACATAGGATTACAAAACCATTGCTATATCGTTTGTTATCATCCAAAGAAGCCGTGCACTCGGTATGTATATACCCTTTAAATTACACGTTGTATATATGGTGAGGGAGTACAGAAAGTTATTACTTTATATTATTATTATTGTAATAAAAATAACAAATAATTTAACTTAAGGTCAAATTTCGTCGAATGGGCGAACTCTAGTAAGTTGGGGTATAATGTTCCTACTGCTGGGAAACAAGCTTCCTGTCTATGAATGGTACTAGGGTGTAATCAACCACGCAACCCCAGTGCCTTGTGTCACATGTCTTCGATGTTTTCGGATATGTCAGTTTCTTCACGATGTTTTTCATCATTTGGAGAGCAATACCTGATGTCAAAAACGAAATCATTTTAACCGTCAAATTACGCTCAATCTGTAGATTTTTTTTTAATAATATTTTCGAAGTTCAGGCATTATTCCAAAGTGCTAATTAAGCAAAAATTGATTAAGAAGTTTGAGAGACTACTCGTTATAAAGGAACAAAGTTTTGCCTCTTATCTTATCACAATTTCTTTGTTCAAAATTATTAGAAACCTCAATTCCTCCTAACAATCTAATCTAAAGAATTTTGTTCCAGTTTGGTGAACTTAGCCTAGATTTTGGTTTTGGAATATTATTTTTATTCATATTGCAAATTGTTTGGAGGTCAGGAGAAAATAGTCTATAGCCTTAGTTTCCAAACGGTATTTTGTAAGCTTAGCACATCCTCTCACCTGTCATTATCTATACGCTTTTTAAATTCCTTGATTGTTATTATTTGCTTCGAGTTTAAGCGGAATAAGCTCCGCCTTGATAATGTTGCGGTCATAATAACCCATAAAATAAACAGTATTTGAGAATTAATTCAAAGTATGCAATGAAGAAGGTCTTGTTAATCTTTATGTTAAGCGGCTTTTAACGTCAAAATATTTTTCTGGGGAAATATACAGGCTGAGCATATTGAGCCCAATGCATTGTTAGTGCAACGAGGCCTTGAGTTTTATCGTGAGAAATACACGCTGAAAATTCGATATTTACGAGTATACATATTAGTGATATTGTACCTCTCAATTTCCGGATAGCAACGAATATTTGAAAGCAATACCTATGTACGAACTTGGTTGGTAGCTTCGTATGTACCGCTATTAGTTACCAAGTAAGCCAAGGTTATCAGGATCAAACCCCTATCAGTATTACATTACAGATTATAAAATACCCCACACATGCACAATACATTATTGTGAATTGTTTACTAACGGATGCTCGGGAAATTGATATCAAAACTAGTAAGAAATCCAGCTATTCGATGCTTTTTTTCTTCTTTGCGTCTTTAACGTTTCTGAACGTATTCTAAATTTAAAATAAACGAACACTAGAATAAGAACGGTTGACAATTTAAACAGCATCTAAAAATTCTTAAACAAACTTCCCATTACAAACGGGCAAGTTTCTTTAGTGATTTAATTCGAATACCCTGTATAAGTCCATCGCTCTATACCGACGGCTGGTAAGAATCCAAGATGCTATCACAGTACCGGGAGCTTAGAATTTTATGTGACTTATGGCGTAATAAATAAAATTTACCGTTACACCGACACCTACATACGTCATCGGACCTATGTAATGATCACCATGAACTTTTATACGATCTTTTGTCAGTTAATGACTTTAAATTAGATTTGGTTGATGTGCCGGATAGATAATTATGTTATTCGCAAGTGGGTTGGGAGGACATTATTCTTTATTGTAATGGCTCGTTTATATTAGGGGATAACAAACTAGTGTGTGATGGCTTCGAGCCAGATATACCAACGAGTTTGATATTTGAATAGGTGGAATAGACGGTAAAGGTCTTGTGACTTCTGTTGTGAACTGTATGTGAAAGAATGCTGGATTTTGTTTGTTCTGACTTTTTGATAGAAGGAAATTTTAATCAGTCAATCAACAGGATATAAAATTTTGTTTTTAATTTTTCTGAAGAATTACTTAACTTTTCGTTAAGAGCAGTAGTCAGTATAACAGTACGTCTTTTAGCTCTTTCAATCAGTTATCATTGCAAATTATTTGTATGGGTTTTTATGACAATTGTTTCTTAGGATATCTGATGTGATGTAAGGGAATGGTGACAATACCTGGATAACTAAGAATAATCTGATTCTCTATATGAGTAAAAAATACAATATTACAAAAAAGCAATTACACGCTTGAGTAAAAGTTTTATGTGACTTAAAAAAATTTTTTAGCAAAAAATAGAACCGACTTCCATATCAAAACACTACAAAGCCAAAAATAACTTTAATTTCGGAAGGCGGTGTCAAAAACGAAAATATATACAAAACTAAAGACACCGCCTTCAGAAATTAAAGTTATTTTTGGCTTTGTAGTGTTTTGATATGGAAGTCGGTTCTATTTTTTGCAAAAAAATTTTTTTTCACGCTTTTTAGTGGGTTGGTTTGTAATTTATCTAGTTACAAAAGCCATAATGTCATCAACTTATCACCTTTTACAAAATATTGCTTTTCCCTGTGCATAGCCGTTAATTTTTGGGGAGTTCTCCTGATATTTGACCATCAGCTCTACATCACCATATGTATTGTGACGAGCATAAAGTGTTTAACATCCGTACTCAAGTAATCGAATCACAATCCACGAAATACTTATTATTGAGGAGTTTCAGTGGCCATCTGTGGTCTTCATCATCAGTTCAACTTCCCCAAATGGTACTTTTCAGAAGCAACTGCTCAAGGTACTATAAGAAATACCCAAAACGCTATAGGTGTCCCTATAATATTTGAAGAGTTCCCTCGATTTCTCCAAGATCCCATCATCAGATCCTAATTTCGTAGCAATGGGACCAACTAGAAAGTATACCCATTCAAACGCAAAAAGAATTTTTCAAATCTGTCCAGCCGTCTCCGAGTTATGAGGTAACATACATAAAAAAAAAAAAAAAAAAAAAAAAAAGTCCAAGACGAATTGTAAACCTCCTTTTTTTGAAGTCGGTTAAAAATAAGAAACAATCGGTGTTTCGAGAAAAAGCTTTGTAGTTGTGTCTTGTTTTTCGCAAAGCCTTTATATTCACTGTATTTTCACTGTTTCCTAGTATTTCTTGAAGTCACAACAGCAATAAAATATAGGGTTTTACTATATCACAATAGTACAAACATGACAGGTTCTTAGTGGCCCGCCTACGAACGAGCACAGATCGGTTTTCCTCGGCTTACATTTATAACTTAGGGTCTTATAGTTTAGCTTTAGTAAGGACAAATTCTGGGTTTCTTTTGTATTTCAGCATTGATATAATAATAAGGTTAGTGTTGTAGTCTATTCGGATTTCAAATAAGTTGCAAAAAGTTTTCGATTATAAAATAATCCGGTTTTATTTAGTATTTAGATAGATAGATAGAATATTCTTTATTATACACTAAAAATTTAAACGCATATAATTACCAATATTGCTTAAATTATGATTACAATGGCGGTCTTCTCAGAGCGATATCTTCCATACAATTTTTGGTAGAACTACAAGCTTTACTAAACGAATATTGGAAATACACTGAACCCTAACAGGCTAAAGAGATTACTGCAAAATAAATTAATGAAGTTGTGGAATAAAAATTCAATTTACATTCTCAAAAATAATTGGACAGCATCCGCATCCCGGTATATCATCATCGTTGATATGATAATTTTACACGAAGCGTTTTAATTCAAAAAACATTCATGGCCCAAAGATGATGCTCAAAGAGTAAGCGTGAAACCGAGAAGACAGTCCCATAGTCCCGAACGTTTAAAGACGACAGATGAGATGTCAGCAGAAAATTGGATTTCGTAAAATAAATATGTCGTATTCACTTTGAATTAACTACCGTTTTCACAAATTGTACCGTATTGCTAGCCACAAAAGGAAGAATTTCGTTTGTTGAGTGACCCCACGGAGATTTGACGAAAAGTTAATTTTAAGTGCGACTTTTATGATCACAAAAGGTTTTTGTCCACTATGGGCGAGCAATGTATTTTTTTGCAAAAAGTTATTTATTCTTCCTTTACAGACCCGCGGATTAATTCTGCGACAGTTGAGACTGTGAAATATATACCTTGTTAGATATTTGAATGACACTTTCCAGTTTTTAATTTAAATGTGGCATCGCCAAATTGAAACGAGAGCTCTTAATCCTTTTGTTTTCCTTTGTTCAAATGTTAATCCTGTAAATCTGTGCCTTTGATGTGTCGTCGCCATTGTAACCGAGTTGCGTCGTTAATTGTTTGTAATTCCACGTCTTTATCCACCTCATTCATCTAGTCACTTTTACTTTTAGTTAATCTGTTCTCTAAACTTTCAATTGATGCTCTGATGTTTTAATCTCTTCTAGATTTTCTTTCAAGGTCCCGTTTATCACGCTTCCTTCGAAGTTGGTGGATTTAAATATACCTACGTAGACTATTTTGATATTCAGTCCCAGTGTCCAACTCAAATTACAGTGGACGAAGTTAATTAAGTTTGTTTAATGACTATTAAGGTAATTAGGGAGAGGCAGGATAACATAATTATTTATGTAAATAATTATTACGGGTCACGGCCCATATAGTTTGGGATGTTAACTTTGCCCGTCGTACGCGGGGTATTTTATGATGGTATAAAGTATACGCTAATAAGCATCTCACATGATGTATAAGCCGCGCGAGGTGTGGTCCGAATTTCGCACGCCTTTGATGATGGCCCTTCGAAACGTTTTAGTGTCCCCAATTGGCTTTCGTAGATATCCGCTAAGTGTCCGAAAGAATTCACACAGAGCTAATAAAACTGGATCTTACGAAACTCGAAGCTTATAATACGGAAATAATTTCGAGCGCCCACGCGTGCCATCCTAAAAAACGGATTCTGACTTGTAAACTTTTGTAGCGTAACTCTTTAATATGAAAGCGATTAATACGTCTAATATTTTAGTCTTTTGTCTATGATGATTTACAATTTCCTCGCTTTTATGTTGTTTGGTTGCAATATTTGGTGTTCTGACTTTAATCCATTGATTTATCGCGCTCTTAATAGTTTGTTTACGTTTGCGAGTTTTTAAATCGATTACTTTGTTTATGCTGCTTTATAGCTGAAGTAGTGTAACAATACGTACAAATATGTCTGAGAGAATGTGTGGCATGCGTGTTCTTGTAGCAATTAAAAACAAAAGTAAATCATTTCGAAATTCATTCGTTAATTTTGTGAAATTGTCTTTTTATTATGGTAGTGATTTATTTGACAGGCAATACAAGCCGAGGAGGCCAATAAATGTATCGAGTCAGTCTCGACCCTTGTTTTAAAAAGGTACACAGTCCATAAAATTAATATTAAAAGTATGAGAATTGACAGTTGTACGAGAACTTAATACATTCCAGTAACTTACGTATTTCATATGGTTAACTAAATTTTTTTTTGCATATTGATATTGGCAGTATTTTATGTGTTAATATATTTTTGAGTGACATTACGGAGTATTAAGGGAGAGGATCCGTAAAAGTGAACTCTATACTTATGAAAGGAAAATATGTGGATTGCAAAATAATGGAAGAGGATTTAATTTCTCAGCGGGAAGTCTTTAAGGACGTTGCATATGATCAGGGATACGTTTATATTAGAGTTTTTATGTGATTGAATGTAACATCTGCCGACAAGAGAATATTTTTGATTAGGTATTGGAATTAATTGCGTGGTTTTCGTGTTAGCCTGTTAGTGCCTTAATTATGACTACCTACTTGAATGTTCCACGACGTCACGAAGTCGCAATTAATTATATTGGAATTCAACTTTAAAATGGACTGGGCACAGGCATACATGGTTTAATATATTTGTATAATATATTTAATATATTGATTAGAACAAACGATGACATAAAGAACAATACCTATGCATCGAGACAGAAATATGCAAAATTGCCTTTGTTTTTAAATATATGCACATTATATCAACGATCGTCTTCCGTTGTGCAACGACGCATTCTACATCGAATCCACATTTATGCAAGGATGTGACCACGTCATAAACATTCCATCATATCACACAAACCGAAAATAGCTTTCCAAAACAAACACTGTGTCTTCACCCTCGGCCTCTCTACGTTGATTAAGTTCTTTATGACATGCACTGAGGACACACAGGACTCGTCTGTGCACATTTCTGTGTTTTGAATGACTTGCTTTGGTGTAGTCACAACATGAAACACTACACAGATTCTCTATTTCCTAGAATCCTTACTTACTGGAGGTACCAGTGTCGCAGCTGTGGTAATAATTCTGCGAAAATATAGGGTATCTACGCCATCATATTTTGAGCATTGAATTCCATTTTCAAAGAGTATAAACTGCAACCATATTCCAGATGATATTCTATAGAATAATATTGCGTTATATTTGTATGTAAAACGGTATCAAACAAAACCAAAAATGAAACAAATGTGGGAATCCAAGCGGACCCTACACAACTTTTTGAACATAGAATTTCAAAGTGTATCCGTGTGTGAATGAGCTCAGCCCATAAATATAGGGTCTAGTTCCTAATGTTCCTGTGTAGGATGTATTGTGGTATAGTCGTATGTGAAACGGTATCGAACAAAACAAACGCTGTGCCCGTCGCGGTCGCGTGTTTCCGTTTCCTTCCACTAACTCGCCGCAGAGTTCCGTCTATTCCATCGTGCGATGCATGCTGATGCGGTGTACCTGGCTATCTTGATGTAAATGTATTATTAGCTTTATTGGTTGGAATGATTTGATTGCGGATCTGTGTGGATTAGCTTTGTTTACTTAAGTGATCGGAGTGGGATAATGGGTTGTTTGATGTCTTACGGAAGCGACTTTGATGATTTTCGTTTGGGAGATAAATCGCCGTAAATGTTCAAACTGAATGTGGGTTTGCTGAGCTTGCGTCATCACTTTCCAGTTGCCTCCCTAAAGAGACGGTGGACTTCAGGATGTCTACAGCCCCCTATAACACGAGACTTGAGGTGGTGGCGTACAAGAGTTAAACATTTCACAACTCCCGCTTGGCCAGACGGGCTCCGTAGAGGTAGTCCCTAGCCTTATAGCAATAACAACCCTCAATACAAAGTGAGCTAGGGAACAAAGCATGGTTTTAGTCAGTTATAGACTGACAGACTCCCTTCGCGTTTTTTCCACGAAGATTTCAACTCTGAGAAAAAAAAAGTATGCATCATCGAAATATATACCTACGTCCTTTTCGGCCGTAAAAAAGATATAAACAACCACAACACTTGCATCATCCTTCATTAGATGAAACAACGCAGATGAGTATCATCGAGGGACCTTCCTATCACTGCATAATATTTCCGACAAGGTTACATGCTCAATCAATGCGAATGTTAAGATCTAACATCGAATTATCGTTACGTCACTAGTATCTATTATTCGATTAGAATCGTGCATTTGATCCCGACTCAAATTATAGTTGAACAAGAAAAACATGCCATAGAACATTCTGCGTTCGTTATTAGTGTATGTGTTACAGCTAAAGTAATAAATCCGGATATTATATATACCATCCAGCGATTTTTTATAAGGTCTACTCAATTTAGACAAAGTGATAATTGACACAGATTTAATCACGTTAACTAGCAATTTTATATATCTTCGAAAACTTGGATAACGTAATAAAACTATATTTAAAGGTCATCAGTTATAAAACAAAATAATAATAAAAAACACGGAGATCAATACAAGTACTTGGCATCACTCTTTAAAGACTACAATAATAAAAAACTTTTTTGAAAAAAATAAAACCGACTTCCATGTCAAAACACTACAAAGCCAAAAATAATTTTAAGTTCGGTAGTCGGTGTCATTGGTTTTGTATTTTCTTTATTTTCACACCGCCTTTCGAAATTAAAATTATTTTTGGCTTTGTAGTGTTTTGACATGGAAGTCGGTTTTATTTTTTTCAAAAAAGTTTTTATTTTCGCGCTTTTTAGTGGGTCAGTGAATTTTCCAAATCGGTTCGTAAATGACGGAGTTATGCGCGAACAAAAAACGCAATGCAGAGTAAACGAAAAGATCATCAAGGTAAATATTTTTTTTAGACATTTGTTGATTTTTCAGAAACGGCTTGACCGATTTCGATAAAATTTTCATGGGACCATTAGGGAAGTATACCCTTTCCAACAAAAATAAGAATTTTTGAAATCAGTTGCCAAGCGACGGAGCTATGCGTGGACAAACATAAAAAAAAAATACCAACATCCGAATTGAGAACCTCCTCCTTTTTCAGAAGTCGGTTAAAAATATTTAAAATCAACTGAAATGAATTCAGTACAATAATAATATTTAAAAACAACTGAGTCATAATCATTATTTATTCTTACAAGTAAGGCTCTTGTGACATTTTGAGTTACACATGAGGCTTGACTTTTCACATTATTAGAAACGCATTCTTTCATCCTTGGCCGCCAAGATGTGACTTTTTATTTGCATTTATTCTAATGGTAACTTCGTGTTGGGGAATGATATCAACTGTAATAGATGTTTCTTTGCAGACAGTGAACTGATTCCTTGCGTAAAGTTGATTTAAAATTCCATGTTGTCTTGCATTTCCATAGTGCCTAACTTATAGATCCCTTCTGTCTTCTGTGAAATTATAAAAGCCATAATGTTTCTATCATTGGCATTGGCGCGATCTACATTAAGAATGGGTAACAAGTCAGTTGGACAGTATTTATTACTTTGGCTAACTTTGACCCACTATTATGAATAATATCCGGATAAAGTGATTAATTTATCACATATACAGACATATGTCTAGACAATTTGATTATTGTATACAATGACCAGTTATTATGTATAATAGCTATTTAAGCACTATGACTGTAACATATGATTATTTGAAAGTACAAATGTTACAGCTGATGGATAGAACGTGGTAACGAAATCGAAAACTACATCTATGGACTACTTTCGCCGACCTTGGAGAGTTATTGAAAGCTATTTATGTCTAATTGAGTATTGTGCAATGTTGACTGTGAACTATCAAAACAGGGTTGCTTAATTTAATAGACGAGTAGGCGGCCATCCACTTAGATATTTGAGTGCTAAGTAATTAATAATATTTTTTTGTTTTGTTAACGATTAGCACCATTTTATTAACAAAATGCATGAGGGTAAATTCAAGGTAAAGAAAGCTAAGTTTGTTGAGGTCTGTTCGTGAATAGTTAGTTGCATTACATTAACATTACCCAAAACACTTTTGATTTGTACAGTATATAAGACAATATATAATATATTTGTATAAGACCAAGCTAGTTGTTGGTACCAAAGCGTATATGGAAAGGGAAAAGAACGTGAAAGAACCTCTAGACAGTCCTTTGTATAATGATATCTTGGTGTGACTAAAATCCTGGTTACAAAATTCTTGTTTTATTGGCAACAATCATCATAAAAAAAACATATTAAATAATTATTAAAATGAGCCAGTTCAGAGATATCTCAACCGACAGTACTCATTCACGAACATAGCGCATGTATCAGCACCAGGGCTGGAATTACCATTAGGCGGAGTAGGCAACTGCCTAGGGGCCCCGCATTAAATAGGGGCCCAGGCCCAGTGCACGTACCAAGAAAACATGTTTCTTCGAACGAGAATGTGATGTGCGTGTGAACTTAGGGACTTCACTGTTATCTCACAAAATACAAATCGTTAGATTTAGTAGTAGAATTAAAACAACTTTAGAACAAATCTGGGAATAAGTAAACAAATATATTAAAAACCACAGCCCTTAATGTGCGTTTCCTCAGTTCACACACGATTTGGTCAGTCAAAGTAAGAAAAGGGGCCCCGAGAGTGCCATTGCCTTAGGGCCTCTAACAGGGTTAATCCGGCTCTGATCAGCACCGTTGAGCTCAACCATTTTGAAGGTAGCTCAATGATCCAACTCACGCACCACTATCAGTTAGGCATTTCAGTGAGCATACCGAGTTTCCCCTGTAGCTCGGAAAGCACGTAAAACCGTTCTAAAGAAGGCTGTCATTAGTAAAACATAGATAATATTCTAGCCATTTTAGATTAGAGGCCAACTTAAACATAGTTTGGAAAAGGCTAACAGATGTTGATGAGAAACTAATTTAATAGTATTTTAGTATGATTGAGCA
Organism: Tholera decimalis; assembly: GCA_943138885.2. NCBI lineage: Eukaryota > Metazoa > Arthropoda > Insecta > Lepidoptera > Noctuidae > Tholera > Tholera decimalis. The sequence goes on along the minus strand of OW964563.2, from coordinate 28,429,623 downwards.
ACCTATGAGATAATTTACATTTAATTTCAATCAGAAAATTTATTAAATTTCATTTCCTTTAATGTGTAAAATTAAGGATAATAATAATAATAATAATATAATATTCCACAACTTTCACACAACGCCATCTATAACATAATGAAAACATTAACTATAATTCGTTAATTATTCTAACTCATAATGAACGCGTGAAAAGCAATTAGGACGCAAGAAGAATGTAGAAGCACTATTTTCTTTTTCTTCTTTCTTGCACTTACTTATTCAGCTAGCAATATGGGTAGAATGCACATTGCTAAATATGCTTGTGTCAGAAATGGGTTCACAGCAATAGTGTAAGGGGTTTGAAACCTCTCAATCACAAACCCGACACCTTAGCCATTAGACTATTGGATGTTCAGCTTTTATTGATATTAATCGAAAATTTCTCCGTCTTCAAAGCAGCGGAGTCCACTGGAGTGGATGGAGTTTACCTAGTAAAAGAGAACTTTTAGATATAATTATCACATTTTATTCTTAATGATAGTCACTAATTACGAGTCAAAAAGCTCTTGATTAACCACCATCTCACCTATTTGAAAGCGATGATGTTACTTCTAAGTCAGCGTGTTTAAGTCAAGAGTGAACATGTAAGTCTTGACATAAAGACTTAAAAGATTGTAATAAAACTCCAGCAAGGAATTCCGCTCCTTAGTTGTACACAAAATCACTATATTTTCCAAATATTCTTACTTAGAAGTTCCATTGGCTCGAGGCCTATAAAATTAGAAGGCAGTGACTATCATAAAATGTGAATGAAAATAATCTAGAAATATAAATAACACATTTTATTTCGATCCGAAGCTCGAAAGCGATTAATGCGCGCAATAATTACAGACATGTTTGCTAACTACTTCTAATTGTATGTAATATCGAATCGAGATTTTATAATGAAGCAGTATTTGAATATACAACTAACGTTGATGGGCAGAAAAAAGTTGCTAATGCCATAATGGACACACCCTGTGCTTACTTTGAGGACCGTCTAGACTGTTGATTTGATTATAGCGATTGACGTTTAATTAAATATTCGCGGTTAATAGTCGCATTTTCTTAATTATTTTGTCCGTTTTGTAGCCTTGTTTGAAGTTTAGGCAAAGCAAGATTTCATAAAGAAAGCGTCAGAATCGTGATTTGAAATGAAGCTTCTCAACTTTTTAAAAGTTCAGAAAATTAATAGGTATTTTATTTATAAAACTAGCTTTCGCCCGCGACTTCGTCCGCGTGGAATATTTACTTTGGGCTAACGTAAATTTTAACCCCGATTTTGAAGCATTCTTCATTGGCGCTCCGCTCCTATTGGCCTTAGCGTAATGATATATAGCCTATAGCCTTTCTCTATAAATTGACTATTTAATTTTAAAATTTTTTTTCAATTCGAACCAGTAGTTCCTGAGATTATCGCTTTCAAATAAACAAACAAACTCTTCAGCCTTATATTATTAGAATAGATAGCTGTTGCCCGCGACTTCGTCCACGTTTCCATCGTTTTTCGTAAAAAAAAGTAGCCTATGTCCTTCCTCACGGTTCAGTGATTTTGATGTAACAGACCGATTAACTTTCGTAATTTAGTAGGGAAATATAATATGTCAATCTATAATACTGTTGAAAAATATCGCAATACGGAACCGCACAATATTATTGTTAATAGCTGTGCCCGCGACTCCATCAGCGTAAGTTAATGTATTGTTTAGATCACGTTTACATGAGGCTTAAGTACCTATAGAACGAAATTTTATACCTTCGGCCGCGAGACGCGTCGAGCGCGGCGACCGATTTTCAAAAATAATCCTTATAGCATGATTCAGTATTCACGCGCGATGGCTTATTATTAGCGTATTTCATGTATAACTTTGGTGTTTCTATACCGATTTATATGATTCTTTTTTATGGAATAGTTAATAATGTTAACTTTTTCAATTAGGGGTGACTGAGAGTGTTGTAAACGTAAGAGTAGACAAATATTATAATCAGAAAGCTTCGAACTGCTAAGCTATCGGGAGTTACACGTGTTATTGTAAGTCAACCATAAAATATATTTTTTATATAATTTTAAGGAGAACATTTCCGTCATGAAATGGTATCTGTGTAGCTTTAACCATTAAGGTTGCACACGCGACGGAAGCTTAAAAAATGGAGTAACTTCTTCCGTTTTCCCAACATTTCCCTTCACTGCTCTGCTCCTATTGATTGTAGCGTGATGAAAAGTATACTATAACCAGCTCAGGAGTATGAAAAATAATTGTACCAATTTTCGTTAAAATCCGTCGAGTAGTTTTTGTTTCTATAACGGTTATACAGACAGACAGACAGACAGACAAAAATTTTACTGATTGCATTTTTGGCATCAGTATCGATCCCTAATCACCCCCTGATAGTTATTTTGGAAATATATTTCATGTACAGAATTGACCTCTCTACAGATTTATTATAAGTATAAATACTTTCGGATTTAAATATGTAATTTTAAAAATTCTTTTTACATTCAATCAACTGTAACATTTTTATTACTTTACGCGCATTCCGTTTTCCATTTAAAATATAAATAGAGATTAAAATTTTATAAGAACCCAAACTAGTCCCTAGTCCCTAGTAGGCATCCTATAGGTTAAGTACCAATGGGTATTTCAAGGTCCCATTATTTCAATCGTTGTGTAATTCTCTTTAAGTGGAATGCAAAGATATAAATCGTGCGCCATTGCTGCGTTTATATGGTAATATTTAAAGCAAATTATACTCGTATTTTCGGGACACGAAGAAGAAAAAGGGAAAGGCGATGTCTTGTAACATCGGACATTCAAAGATGGTTCATTCAGTATAAGTTTTACCTCAATTATTAATAGTAGTTTAGTTTATTTAGTTTGAGGCCTTTTTCATCCAAAACTAGAATCATGAATATATATGAAGCAATTAAATCAATTCACAATAGACGTAAAAGAGATGCAAGGCAAAGCCGCTAAAATAGTTTAAAAATTTATTCCCTATTCGACATTATAGATCACCTGTCAGCCGCTTGTTTCCTCGTTTTCTCAAAATAAACGGTAATTGAAATGTTAACTAAACGCTAAAGTGCATTTAGTTTTAAATTGAAACGAAACTGAGGGGAGTTTTTACTTCCCTTCCAAGTTCGATATATCACGTGCGACAGCCCACAGAATCGACGTAATTAAATGACTTCAAAGTGAGATGGTGTTGGTACACGGTCGAATGAACTGTCCAGGACAATTTGGTGGACGAGCCAGAAATATACCGGGCCAAAGGAATCGTCGAAAGAGTGTTAAATACTGAATCTGGGAACAAACACGTCCGATGTCATTTTATTTTGTGTCTCGCCGAAAAATGTCGACTTGTGGGTCTTTTGAATGTTCCATGGGACGTGTGAATTTGGAACCGGCTCGCTAGAAGAGAGTTATACATATTTTTGTAAGTGGGAAAATGTTTATATAGTCAAATTTTATGACGTTCATACAGATAAATTTCTCGTGACATGTTACTTCGTATTGTTTTCAAGTAACTTTTTCATAGACTACGATGTACCTTATTCATTGTGTGAAGGACTATCAATTAACGTTTCTTTTTAGTCCCATGTGCATAACTGCGAATTCCAAATATCCATACAAAGCCGTTATAGTCACATAGCATAGTCCAAACAATTTTCGGTCCTCTATGTCTAATCCTGTTCTACAAACCTGTTGTTTTAGCCTAAAACGGAACTAAGCTCAACTGCAGCTTCAGTATTCATTATTAAACACTGGCCGTGGTGGAGCTATCCAAACAGTTGGCCCCTAAACCGACCACGTACGAGAATAGGCTTCTTCTCCAGCTTCATACCCCGAACAACAAGTGCATATAAAATATGCTGTCGTTGTCAAAGGGCTATTTGTATCTTTCGGAATTGTAGCAACATTTCACGGCGATGTACTCACATTTTATCTCGCCTCTGTTTTTCTATTTTCCGGACTTGATGTATGGGACGCATTTCCGCACTTTCGAATAACACTCCTGTATTCCCTTTTATGTGCGCACAGCTTTAAAAATGTATTCGCAGTTAGGGGTGAGCTTTGGCGATACGAAGATGTGCAAAGGAATTATTCAAGAAGCCAAGGGCTACGGTTGGGGTATAACGTATAGGTTTTCAATACAAAAAGCCAAAATGGATAAAAAACAATATCTTTGTGGACGTAGTTTTTGTTTGGTCTAAGAATAAGTTTGACCTGTGTTGTTTAAGTCTTAGCTAAAATTGTAAGAACAAAAAACAAGACCGTATGTATTATTTCACCAAACTTCCTGCTTGACACGTTGCTACTCGTATAATAAATTAGAATACGATGTCTTCATTTCCACTTCTAAACACAACGTTAATTTGAAGTACCTGAATTGCTCAATGTTCACAACCGGTCAATTAACAAGGAGGCTAACACTACATGCGATAAGTTGTACGTTCAAATCAAACACATCACACGTCATATCAAGCGGACCTTATAAGAACTGTTATCAGTAAATAGAATCTCACGTCCGACCACACGCGGCGTTGTTTTTGCGCCAACAAATTGTAATCGCCCATAGTAATGACCTCAGTACAACGTTTACAAAACAAGTATTAAATTACCACTGTAATATATTACAATTACCGTTCGTGAAGCGTATTTCAATGGCCGCGATATCGATCGCTTAGCATTTCATCAGGGCGACAGAGGCGGATGCATTATCTAGCCGAACTAGGAAGAGATTGCAATTGTTGATCTATCTTCACTAGTATGCCAATTAGCCAATTAGAGAGCGCATACAACGCCACACAGTTTAGATAAGCGTACGTTTTCGTGGTCTCACCTGAGGACATTCCTTTTTTGCAGTTAAATCATTAATTCAGGCGGTATAATGATTTTTATTGGCGGCGCAAAGGTCGATGCAATTTGTTCGTGTAATGCTAGTTGCTGAGCTTAATTTTCAAATTAATATGCAGCTTATGAAGTTTCTTATTAGATGAACGTCGGTTGACAAAGTGTTACAAATTGAAGCGTTTATTTTGTTGACCATATATGGAGACGTCTTTGTCGTGATTTTGTTTGAAGCTCCATTCTTAAAGCTGAGAGTAAAGAAGTGCCGCTTGTTACATTCCAATTTGAACATTAAATTATATTATTAGAATACCGTAAGACTACTTATAGAAATGATCAAATAGTAAACATTTACTCAACGGGAATCTTATATTGGTAATGATAAGAAATGTGCAGATACATTTTCTAAACTTATACATTATTTATGTAATGTTTGTTTGAAATATAATTCTCTCTTTGCCAGTTATAACTTCTAGCCGTTTAGGTCAGAAATTTTCAAATCATGGGGTTGTTCAAGATCTGAAAACAGGCTATGTAGTCTTGACTTAAAGACACCTAGGTTATAGCTATCGGGAAACACACTCTGGCAGGGAATTCCACTCCTTAGCCGTATGCACAATGAAAGTATTCCCAAAACGTTTTGTGCGTATGGGTGGGATGTCGATGGGCCCACTTCTCGATAGACTCAAGCACGCCCAGTTGGTATTTCGCAGATCCATCAGAAAGATGAGAGCAGTATTCCATACACGACCGAATCTGGGCTCGATACAAATTGAGCAGCTGTTCCGGTGTGAAATACCGTCTCACCTTGGCTAGAATTCCCAACATTTTTGACGCTAATTGAGCCTTAGCCTCGATAAACGAGCCAAAATTGAGTGTGAAAGTTAAAGTCACCCCAAGAAGCTCAATATTATCGGTTATCAGCACGATTACACCGCGGAAAGTAGGAGCCAGTTCGAATTGGCTCCTTTTTGCGGAAAAGCTTGTGCTTGAAAAGAGGTAAAATAAGATATTCAGCAATGAATACAATAGGTATAAGAACATTTACAGGATAATAATAGGTATACTATCGTTGAGTGACACATTAAAATTTAAGCGATAAAATCTTATTTGTGGGTATTACCGTTCACCAGACTGCAAATAGGAGGCAAACCCGTCTTGTTAGAAATTCCGTGGAAAGACTAAAATGTAATCGTAATCGCCAACAAAAACAGATCAAAATTTGTGAAAAATATCATCAAATGACTTCTCCTTCTCTGGGTGGAAACGAAAGGAGTGTCAAACTTTTACTGATTAAAATGCACCTTGTTCTTTCTTTTAGTTCCCTTTGTTTCTGAGGTACCAACAAAATACATGATATTCAAATTAGTATTGTTCGTACAGTTTGAAGCATAGCCCTCCTTAAAGGAAGAAAGTTTCATAGCAGAGGCTTAATTTGCCGAATAATTAGATGTCACAGAAAGATCGTGAGGAGCGAACCGACGAACGTGTAGTGGAGTCGACGATTCGTGAACGAGCAAAGTTGTGTCATTGCAAAGGTACATCAGAAGTTAAAGTTTGGTCCAAAAAAAGACTCAAATAAAGTTGTGGTTTTCTCATCAATGAATGTTTTACTATATTTATTGTGTCAATTGAGCTTGAAATGTAGGCTTAAAGATCTGTAAAACGCTGCCGCCCGTAAACCGGTCTGTGAGAAGGAACAGAAATAAAAATAGCTCAGTGCATTTATGAAACGATGCATAATATTATATATTTTTTTAGTTAGCCTATGTTCTCCCACTGCTGGGCAAAGACCTCCGCCAAATCTTTCAAGACATCTTTGTCTGCAATCTTCTCCGGCCAATCTGTAAGGAATAAGTCCAGATCGTCTTGCCATCGCATTTTAGGCCCATCTCTTCTATAACGTCCATCTTGAGGCACCCATTGTAAACATAATAAAAATATTTTTTACAGAACGGACCATTTTACACCTTTTTAATATTTTTCAATCTTTATTTTTACTGATTTGTGCATTCATTTCTGTAAACATTACTTCTACCTGTACAAGATTTAGAGGAAATCATTAGTTCAAGTATTTTTCAGTACATGATTATATTGTTTTAAAATAATTTTAGAAATCTTTTTGTATTTATTTATGTTCAACTGATAGGTTTTCGCAAATTATTTATTAAATTACACTTTTTACACATCCTATTTTACGTAAATTTGAACTAGATAAGGCCGAAGTCTCCTCCTAGTCCTACTATTCGATAGTATTTTAAAGTATGCATTAAAGAGTTACACTTCTGCTCATTTCACTGTGCAAGGGCAATAGCCTGACTATTTTCAATGATATGATCCCCTCATAAGCTGTTGAATGAGATGTCAGTTTGATTTCGGAGTGATTTGTTCGTTTGACAACTTTTTGGTGTCCATGAAATTAGTTGCCCTTGGATTAATATCAAACTACTTATGATATTAAAATAAAATTTATATACAGAAGTTTTGATAGGCATTTGTGCTTATGATGAGTTGAGATGAATTTTCGATGACTTTCACCTAATTTCTAAGTAAAATGCCAAGGCAGAGCTGAACATTTATAGGTATTATCATTAATGTAGGTATGTAAGAAATAAAACAAACCTGCCAATCTCAAAGAAGTTTAAAAAAGCATGTATAACTTGACATAACGCTTCTGTATCATTATTATGAAATATAAGGGACTAGCTTATACCTGCGGCTTTGTTTGCATGAAAAGGTTTCTTCAGCGAATTGTATGTACTATGCCTTTGTCACACAGTGATAATGTAGCATTATACTGGTGAAATAATTCTTTAAATCGGTTGAGAAGTTTCAATGTCAACCTCCTAATTAAAAATTTAGTCACAAATGTTACCTCTTCGTAATATTATTGTAGTATGGATATACAACGTGTAACGGAAAGGGTAAGTAAGGGCACGGCTTCTTTGGATGATATCAAATGATATTGGAAGGGTTTCCACTCATAATAAAATACTCTAAAAATGGATACCAAATCTTCGGTTTCGTAAGTTTCTTAAATTGAAATCATAACAATCGTGTCACCGCACTACGTAGGTCAATAACTTTCCACGTTACTTGCAAATATCACGATAAATCTCTTCCGTAATTCTGTGCGCCCAGTACTGTAGTAGCCTAGCGTAAAGGCGGTGTTCTTTTGTAGGCGCGAGAAAGGAGATAGGATTAAAAAACCCTTCCAATATCGTTTGATATCACCCAAAGAAGCCGTGCCCTTGGTATGTATATACCCTTTCCGTTACACGTTGTAGATACTCGCGATCACGTGAAGTTTTGAGAGGGTTAGTTAATCCCATACATTTTTGACAATCACCTTCTAAACACGAGCAGTCAGGCTCATCCTTAGGTCTGGTGAACCAAAATGAGGTCTATGACATAACATTACATCTACACATAACATACATACACACTTACCATCAGGTGAGATAGTGATCAAACGCAACCTTATTATAAATAAAATAAAATAAAAAAAAACTCTTTTGACGACACGGGTGGTGCACTGGTTGAGCGGTTGGCTGCATCGCTGTGTCGCGGGTTCGATCCCGCACCGGAATAAATATTTGCATGGCATATAGTTTTTCCGGGAGTGGGTATTTGTAAAAAACACTCATAAAATATAGTATAGTATAAGTCTAGTAGCCTCACTTCTCAGGTACGGAATAAGTTTTTGGGGTAATTCCCCAGATAAGGAACTAATATTTAAGGCACAAAAAAGGTGCATTAGAGCTATGTGTGGTCTGAAAACAGATGACAGTTGTGTACCATATTTTAAATCATTAAAGATACTTACGTTACCGGCGATGTACATATTAGAAACCAGTATCTTCGTGAAATCGAATACCAACCTTTTTGAAATAATGAAAACGGTACGAAATGTTCCAATTCGTAATCAATACAAAAATTCTTTAAATAATTTTAAATGCAAAACTGCATTAGTAAGGAAAAGTGTCCTGGGTATGGCACCACGCATTTATAATAAAATACCAGATTCTATAAAAGAATTAAATTTGAAACAATGTAAGAAAAAAATGCAATTATTATTAACCAATAAATGCTATTATACCATTGACGAATACTTAAATGACGAATTAATTTAATACCACAATTATTAGTTTTGGCATTTGAATTATTTGACATGTTAATTTGATTGACTTTTAATTATTTTACGTTTTAATTATTTGACATTTTAATTATTTGACATTCTAATTATTGGCACTTTAATTATTTTGACATATATATTTTTTCTGAGACATAAATAATTCCTTATTTAGGTGTGACAGAATTATTACTTAGTGATTGTTTAATTTATTTTAATGTAATACTATAATAATGCATGATTTTGTACAATGTTTTCTTTCATTTATAATACTCGCAAGGATATGCACACCACATTTGTACGCCTCCTGGCATAACATAGCGCTCTGTTTATTAAAATAAGATCTGTATTGTTTACCTATGTTAACAAATGAATAAATAATTTCTAATTTCTAAAATATTCCTATATCAATTCAGGAAATATTCTTAGTGTGGGACAATGTCTTTAAAAAATAGTTTTATGAATTATCATCAAACGTCTTGTTCCATTTTGTAAAAGAAAAACAAAAGATTTACGACTTTTTGCTAGTAATAAATAAGTTAATTATTAGCTTTCTTATAGAATAATTTAATTTCAAACGTAAATGGCGACTTTCTTCCACTAGGAAACGTTTTTCTTTATTAAACTAATGAGGCGTTATTATTACACCTGTAATGGTTAAAAGAGAAACATTTCCTGCAAAGGGTAGTAATATACGTTCATATCGGAAATTAGTTTCATTCATAATATTTTTTTTTAATTATATGCATTGTTTTAGCACAACCTTAACTATATTATTACTATGTTTTATAAGTATTTAAAATTGATATTTGAATTGTTTTCCTGTTTTATTTTCGTATCCTGTGTAGTTAAATTGTGCTCCAGTAATGGTTCACAATAATTTAACAGCAATAAGCATTTTAATATTGGATTTAATACATTTTGTCAGTAATACATTATTATTGTTGAGTTCTTAAGGGAGTTCACTCCTCGCGGTGTTTGATACAGAGTTCATATTCTTGAAATTAAATGAACCAATTTTAGATTATACTTTGTAAACATACCTAGAGTTATTCAGTCTATACAACGTGTAATTTAAAGGGTATATACATACCAAGTGCACGGCTTCTTTGGATGATAATAAACGATATGGCAAGGGTTTTCTAATCCTATGTGTACATGTGTGGAGCATATTACAAATTTCAATACCAGAGACCAAAGTTTTCAAATTAAGAAGAACGAAGAGAATTGTCGATTTATTGGCAAGTGACGTGGAAAGTGAAGACCCTCATAGTGCTGTGACACGTTTCTTATTACTGGTATTCAAGAAACATATGACACCAATAATTTGGGGTCAATTCTGTGAGTCACTTATTTTGAGCTGAAACTGCATAGAGACTCCATACCAGATGTTGTCTTCAGTCCTTTTGGATAGATATGGGGTTTTCGTTACACGTTGTATAGTTAAAAATATTAAGTTTTCTGTTGAAAGTGAAAAATCGGTCCGATTTCAAATGTACTATTTTGTATTGTTTGTTTGTTTATTTGAACGCGCTAATCTTCGAAAGTACTGGGTAGATTTTGGATTAAATTTGGTATGGAAATAGCTTGAGGAAGATTGTTCCCGACTGCAAAAGTGGGAGGATTATGTTTTTATCGTGATAAAATCCACGGGAGCCTATAATATTCCCATTGGCACACAGACGGGAGGTCTGTGTGCGTGAGAGAGAACGGGCTGTAATCCACCATACGGGCTCAGTGTAGGTTGGTAGATGTCGGATTTTTCAGTCCTAGGACATGCCAGTTACGGGGTTGTGGGAATATTCTAACGAGGTACCGCAGCCCCGGAACACTAGGACAACTGAAGGAGCAGGGTGGGTTTTTGGTCACTAAGCTGACACTCCCTTCCACTCCACCCACAGTGGGTGGAGTCATTTGATGATTATCCCACCTAGAAAAAAACAAAAAAAACATGTGTTTTCTTATGAAGTTTTCTTTCGCCGTTTTAATTTAAAATAAAACAAAGTAATGTACTGTTCGGGTTCGAACTTCAACTCAACTTCTCTCAATTCAATAATGTTGGAACTGGTTTACTATAAGTCGTTTCTAAATTATATTGGATTTTAATAAATGCTTGATTTTTTTATATTAATAATAGGTTCGCGTTTGACCACCATCTCACCTGATGGTAAGTGATGATGTGGTCGAAGTTGGAGCACGCTTACCTAGAAGTAATTTATTCACTCTTGACTTGAAGACCCCTAGGTTATAGCTATCGAGAAACACAGACTCCGGCAGGGAATTCCAATCCTTAGCCGTACGCACAATGAAAGTTTTCCCAAAACGTTTAGTGCGTATGGGTGGGATGTCCACCATGTAACGATGGTAGCATGTAATTATGTTAAGCAAAGCCGAATTTACGCGAATAAACAAACACATTTTCATCCTATTAATACAATGTGATATATTCCGACAATTTTACGGAAAAATCTCGTTTCGCTCATTTCCGTATTTACCAAACTACAGGGTGTATCAAAGAGCTAAATCCCGTGTTAACGAAGGTCCGCACTGTAATCCCGGTCCCGGCACATACGGACACAATTAACAGGCTACAGTATTGTCTAACATGTATATTAGTAGTTACAGGAATTAGTGAAAGAACGTAGGATATATATATAATAGACATAGCGGGATTTGTTCCTAATGTAAAACAAATACGTGTAATTAAACCGGAGTGCTTAGAGACTAAAATAACAACGAACAAGAATGTACTTAGTATTTAAATTATAGAATTTGAGATTCCGTTTACTGTTGGATCTTGACGATAATGGCGTATTATACAAAATGTGTAGCTTGGAAGTTTGTAAAGATCAAACACAAATTCAGTGCCTGTATTTTGTAATTACCATTATGAACAACCAATGCATGCAATGGTTTTGTTCACGAACTAAAAGGGTATAAACAAAATTAAATTACCATAAACCTTATAATAATCCTGACAACTAAATGAGGTTCAATTGCTAAGCCGTAAGTTTTACAAGTCTGGCAAAACGACGTACACTGCGGTTCATTGTTAGTATAAATTATCGAATATGTCCACTGCATGCACTAACGTGTATAAAACTTCATTTGAATAACTCACTCGACGGCCATGTTGTTCTATTGAAAGTCGCGTGCCTTCATTATAGAAAGGGAGCAATCGGTTGTTAGCTAAGCTGTTATGATTGTTAAGGCTCTGGTTAATGAACGAGGAAGGGGATAGATATCCATTCTCGTTGTATGTTGTCGAAGGGCTTTCTATACAAATTATCACAATGTATGTCACATATCGGCTAAGAAAGTATTTTGTTGTATGGCAAAATATTTTCCATATCTACTATTTTTTTCTACGTTTCTTTGTTTCAACACATTGTGCAACAAAGTACCACAGAGGACCCTGCCGATACACAAGCAGCAACTACCCGATGTCAACATACCGAATATAACGATACAACTACAATTATTGCAAGATGGTTGCATCTGAAACTTACAATATAGGGCCCCAGTCGAGCGGCTACCTTTGTAAATTTTTATCCCATTGTATAAGCCTTGTTAATGCAGATAGGTAAATTGTATGACAAACATTTAATGAGGTGTTTCTTGCATATAAAGAGAGACAACGATCGTTTATTCTTTATGTTTTCATATTGATACACCCAGTAATGGTTTGTTGGGAATTGTTTATAAATTATGTTGATGTGAATGGATTATTTGTAGCTTTTAAACGCCATCGCGGTTCCCTTTTACGTTTAGTTACAATGCATCCGGTCTTTCACTTTGAATAATAATGAGTACGTGATCATCGTATATTAAATGCTTTTTAGTCACTTTTTTGGTTTTAGTGCCTTCGGATGATGCATGACAAATTCTCTTTGGAAGTATGTTCTTTAAAATAAAGCGGCCCTACCTACAAAGAAAGCTCGCTAAGTTGACGTAGAAATACAAGAAAGGCATAAAAGCGATATATGTATAGATTAATACGTACCTGAAAGTTTTTAATGAGGCACTTGATGACACTGAAATGTACAGACGCCAGCACATGAAGCTACCCGAAACTGTCAAATTTTCCCAATCAACCTTGAACCTAATTTATTTATCAATAAAGTTGAAAATCTATTAAAGAAATTTGACAGATTGTTGTACCTTGATGTGCTGGCGTCTGTACTAGGTACTAGCTAAGTACCTCTGTGCTATCATAAAACAATATGGCGTAGGTATACCATTTGGTAGCATATTGGAAACTTTACACAATTTTTTTAAAGCATCGGTTTAATTTTGTTTTATCTACCGTGTCTGGTATTGTTTTATACCCGCTTTAAAAATATGAAAATGAATTCGATGCATAGTTAAATATAATTTATAAAGCATAATAATAATGTTACGAATACATCATTTAAGTTTATATACCTAGACTAATTACATCTGAGCTTAAGGATTTTGCTTAAGCTTTCAAAATCTCCGGTTCATCATAATCTTTACCAATATTAATAGGTTGTTCTACTATAAGCTTAACAAGTATTCCCATAGCATATCCTTATATTACCGCACAGCCACTTAATGCTCAGGTCAGGCCTCTGTAATACTGACTTAAGAATTTCAAATTAGCCACAGATTATTAAGTATAGATTGTTACGTTTACCGTTACAAAACTCGAAATTCGAATGTGGATTTTCTTTAATAAATCATGTTCTGGTTCGCAGAAGAGATTACATTGTGTTTGCGTAGTTGCTTGCCAGCCTTTACAGCACATTGTTGCTTGATCATTGCAATATTTCATAAGGCGGTCTGTAAGGGTACACGACCAACTTATCTGTTGCCGTTGCCGCAAAAGCCGAAAAATAAGAAATTTAGCCTTTGAATTTACAAAATTTGAATGCTAAATAAAGAATTCCTCGAATGATGACGAACTGAATGTTTTGTGGTTCTGTATTCAGTGATTTTTGTATTGATGGTGACTTTGCAAATTCTGCTTTTAAATAAATTTAATTAGGTTAAGCTCTTTTTATTAATTTTTATTTTATATCCGGTTGTTTATATCATACATGGTCACTGTTTTCGTATTGGCAAACGTGTTTAAATTAACCTACCTATTGTATTCAACTACTAAGTTTGATGACTACATTATTAATGAACTTAAATTAGTTGTAATAAAGGAAGCACTTAAAATGTTAGAGGTCTTCAAAAATATTCTTAAAGACGGGTCCTTCAACGTAGTAAAATGACATACATAATTGGATATACAAAACACTAATTAGTATTTATGTATTCTGGACACGATGAGGGCCACGCCGCGGCGTGGCCCTCCGCCGCTACGAAAGGTCCCTTTAAAACATAAAAAGTAAAGTCTTATCCAAAACACTCTTCATAATAGTGGGTCTACATACTTTGAATATAAAATAGCAAGATTTTAGAACTACGACATACTTCATGCCTAATAACGAAATAAGATGATAGACAACCGTGTCTAACAAGTAATTTATAGCCTTATTATGATTGTTTTCTATTACGGAACAATAAAACCCAATTTTGTCTTGGAAGATGAGTAATTGTTTAAATTAGTTACGATAGAGCCTGCAGTGTGCCACCAACTGTGTCGCAGAGAAATGAGGAATTCGTGGATAATGTCACGTTTTTAATTTATAATATTATACTTATATTAGAACCGGCTTCAATGACGCTATCAGCAATTTTGTTGTTTGTTTAACAATGTAATCCACTAACATGCCAATGCGCGAAACTTTTATTCGGGCTGTAATAATTAATATAAAATAAAAGAAAAAGTATGAGTGTCCATAAATTAAGCGAAGCGGAAAGGGTCCGACGCATATCGAGGGACCTTTTAAGAAACCTGTACACTCGAATTCCATTCCGAGAGCCATAGTTAAAATGCTCAGAGAATAGCTATTCATTAGCGGGTGCGAGAATGAGAATTCTTCAGGCACTCTGAATATTCCATTGGCCGAGAAGCTTGTATTGTCTTTTAGAAAAATGCCTGAGTCTTTGCCTGGGTGCTAAATTATGTCGACGCGATGTAGCCAACACCGAGCCTGACAAACCCTAGAGGTGCCGACGCAGGAGCGCGAACATCCTACTTCATTATTTATACTCCATACATTTTATTTGCAAGCAACACCAAACAATAGCCATAGTTTATTGCTATTCCATTAATTATGGTAATTCTTACAGCGCTACACATTCATGCAATAGCTTCCTTTATTATTCCGAGCGTACGGACCAAATATAATACCACTGATTGTAATTAAAACAATTTTAGCTTAATTTCGCCATACTGTGTCAACGCAACACCGTAAGGCTGAATTAAAACGACACGAGAACCATTAAGAGCGTGTAAAATTATTCAGCATCCTGTCGAAAGAGTCCCACAAAGTTTGCACTTTGCATATTTAAAGAAACACTCGCCTTATCTGGCTCATCGCCGATTCAGTTCACAGATATTCTCAGGAGAAAAACGGAGCGAACTAAAGGCCAGGATTCTTATGGGCCGCTGCTCGCATTAGGACAAAATTAAGTGCGGTTATGTGTTCAGCTGTCACGTTAAAATACCATCGGCTACTTCACACCGCTCGTGAAAAAATAAAGCTACGTAAGCTATTGGCAGTACAATTATTCGATGAATCCTCCGCGTTTACTTTGTGTTCAAAATTATAGTCCCCTTGTTAATTTATTGACTATCGTGTTTAATAATGTGCTGCATTAACTTCTTTCTATCTTTATTCTTTGTTTTGCATATTATCCTATACACCTATTTTTATGGTCAATTGACCGAAGCAGAGAGCGTTTTATGACGGCTATATTTTAACTTTATCATCGTTTAGAGAATTAAGTTTTAATAAGGCCTGTTTGCACCTTAGGCGAGTATTCAACCAAAACAATTGACCAACCCATTTTTGGATACGGCAGTGAGTCAACCGTACAAGAAGTCATTTCCGTAGCGAGTCGATTAGTCTCGAGCATTGAGATCAATTAAATCGTAGGAACGCTCCAATGACTGTGTGAGTACGAGAAGGAATCCCGCGGGAAGGTCGTGCGACACTGAGCCATGGCTTTTAATTTTTACGGGATAAAAAATCTGGGAAGTGACGCGTAAGTTGTGTCCCAAAAAAAGACGTCGAATGGTTATTTTTTCGTTGAATAGTTGATTGATGACGCTCCTGCTGTATAATAGAATAACTTTGCTAGATAGATACATTTGTGTATTTCTCGTGAATGAAATATTTGGGAGCATAATTTATACATTTTTTGTATAGACCTACTAAGTTTTAAATTATAATAAAACCACAAACAATCAAGTTTGCAAAGTTAAGCCATAATTTATCAATTCTGATAAGCAAATTATATTATTAAACCATGTGTTTAAAATAATGGACATCGGTGTACATATACAACATAATTAAAGTCTAATTACCATACGAATGTTCTGATAGCCTTAATATCATCTTATCTCTATAGAGTAGTCAAGTGGGTTATTCAAGTAAAGATTACAAGCTTAGCTGACAGCAGATAGGTGGGATAGTGACTTACAGGGCAGACTAGACCTTCGTGCATTCTTGTAAATAAGACTCAGGTATACCTACTAGTGCTTATAATTTATGTTGCAGTTTTAGTTACAAAATGCTGTACTGTTGCTGTTTTTAAAAATTTATTTCAACATGCGCTGAGAAGCTACTCAAGATTATTGATAGAGTACTTATTTCATTTTTCCTTAAAATAAATAGATATAAAAATTAGTTGGTATAGTCCTCGTCACGTAAATTAGCGAGGTTTTGGCGTAGTGGGAGTAAGTTCACGCATCGTGCACTTAGTGGAAGAAAAAAGTGGTCACTTTTACTACTTGCCATTATTCTGTGGTTATTGCCATCATTTATTTTTAATCATGTCTGTTTAGAAGAATGTTAAAGAAAGAAGAGGAATTAATTCGTTAATTCGGTATTATAAATAAAATAAATATAATACCTACATAAATACATTTAAAAGTGAAAAAATGTAAAAATAATATATTCTCATCGTCACAATTATTTTATTCTTCTTTTTTCCCGGTGTCCTAAAAACAGTGACGAATTCGGAATTTCAACCTTCCTTAACTATAGTGTCTAACTGTTCTTTCTGACGTTTTAATAGTCTGCGTAAAACGGTATTTGGTCCTGGCAT
The DNA here is from genome assembly GCA_943138885.2 of Tholera decimalis. Classification (NCBI taxonomy): domain Eukaryota; kingdom Metazoa; phylum Arthropoda; class Insecta; order Lepidoptera; family Noctuidae; genus Tholera; species Tholera decimalis. Next base: position 28,412,430 of record OW964563.2, on the reverse strand, counting down.
TGTAATCAACGTAACAAAAACTAAATTTAAAACAACAACTCGTAACAAAAACAAAGGGTACAAGTTCGTGTAAGCAAGTGTATTCGGGAGCAAATTGAACGAGAACTATTGACGCACCAATCGCGCGCTCGGAGCGGCGCTACGTCATACCCCGCATCCCGCTGACACCTAAAAATCAACTTCTGCGCATTGAACGACTCTTGCCAAGTTATTTGAATACATACATACATGGCGTGAAAATTCAAAATTTTATAAATTCACTACATAATACATAGTATTGTTATTAAGTTTCCTTTGCTATTATTTGATCTTGGTGATCAATAAAATATACTGTATATACTAGTTCTGCTCACGATTTCATTCGCGAGGGAGGGTTTTCCCGCATAAATCTCGATCCCGTGGGAATTCCGGGACAAACAGTAGCACATAAATAGTAAGTAGATGTTTGTGTTATTCCAAGATGCCAACTATCTACTTACCAAAGGCGAATGCCCATCAGCCATATAAACAATGCCTGAAATGAACAACAATGAAATATACGCCTAATGTTATTACAAATCGTAGGCAACCCATATCAATTTCAAAAATTATCATAAAACTAGGTACAAGTCAGTTATAGTTACAAAACTTTTTCTGAAATATAGGTTAAGTTTAGGTTGATGAGAGAGTTTTGGAGATGCCGAGTCGTCGTTTAGGCGCGTTCTATCTAATTCCGTGTTTAAAAATAGGTTTCGTGAGTAGAAGTAAAACCAAAGTCCTTAAAAAATGGCCACAGCCGTCATTATATCGCACTATCAAGTAAACAAACAATTAAAAATGCAGTAATGTCAAACTATTAGTCTGTCAGCAAGGCAAAGGGCATGTGATTCATACAGTCTACGACGATACGTTTTCTATATAAAAATAATTTGATTTTAATTAATATTGACATGCATATACAACGTGTAATTTAAAGGGTATATACATACCAAGTGCACAGCTTCTTTGGATGACAACAAACGATATGGCAAGGGTTTTGTTATCCTATGTTTACATGTGTGGAACTTATTAGAAACTAGCTTTTGCCCGCGACTTCGTCCGCGTGGAATAGTTACTTTGGGCTAACGTTAAATTTAACCCCGATTTTGAAGCATTCGTCATTGACGCTCCGCTCCTATTGGCCTTAGCGTAATGATATATAGCCTATAGCCTTTCTCTATAAATTGACTATTTAATTTAAAAATAATTTTTCAATTCGAACCAGTATTTCCTGAGATTATCGCGTTCAAACAAACAAACAAACTCTTCAGCCTTATATTATTAGTATAGATAGCTGTTGCCCGCGACTTCGTCCGCGTTTCCGTCGTATTTCGTAAAAAAAAAGTAGCCTATGTCCTTCCTCACGGTTCAGTGATTTTGATGTAATAGACAGATTAACTTTCGTAATTTAGTAGGGAAATATAATATGTCAATCTATGATACTGTTGAAAAATATCGCAATACGGAACCGCACAATATTATTGTTAATAGCTGTGCCCGCGAATCCATCAGCGTGTAACTCCTTGTGTGTTATTAAGTTAATGTATTGGTAATATTGTTTAGATCACGTTTACATGAGGCTTAAGTACCTATAGAACGAAAATACTTCAGCGCAAAGCTTCCGGGTAAACTATGTTGAAAGTTGACCCGTCCGGCACGTGAACATAAAGATTTCTAGAACTGCTCACCCGGGCAAGAGCGACGTAAAACTGACCATGCGAGAAACAACTGACACCAAGATCTACTCCAGCAACACGAAAAGTCTGCCCTTGAGCCTTATTAATTGTCATTGCATAACACACCGATACTGGGAATTGCGTTCTTTTAAATTGGAATGGAAAATTATTTGATATATCATGTATAACTTTGGTGTTTCTATACCGATTTATATGATTCTTTTTTATGGAATAGTTAATAATGTTAACTTTTTCAATTAAGGGTGACTGAGAGTGTTATAAACGTAAGAGTAGACAAATATTATAATTAGAAAGCTTCGAACTGCTAAGCCATCGGGAGTTACACGTGTTATTGTGAGTCAACCATAAAAGATAGACATATGCTGTCGTGGGATATTTTTTATATAATTTTAAGGAGAAAATTTCCGTCATGAAATGATTTCTGTGTAGCTTTAACCATTAAGGTTGCACACGCGACGGAAGCTTAAAAAATGGAGTAACTTCTCCCGTTTTCCCAACATTTCCCTTCACTGCTGTGCTCCTATTGATTGTAGCGTGATGAAAAGTATACTATAACCGGCTCAGGAGTATGAAAAATAATTGTACCAAGTTTCGTTAAAATCCGTCGAGTAGTTTTTGTTTCTATAACGATTATACAGACAGACAGACAAAAATTTTACTGATTGCATTTTTGGCATCAGTATCGATCCCTAATCACCCCCTGATAGTTATTTTGGAAATATATTTCATGTACAGAATTGACCTCTCTACAGATTTATTATAAGTATAGATTTCAATACATTGATACCAGAGACCGAATTTTTCAAATTAAGAAGTACGAAGAGAATTATCGTTTTATTGGCAAGTGACGTGGAAAGTGATGACCCTCATAGTGCTGTGACACGTTTGTTGTTACTGGTATTCAAGAAACATATGAAACCAATAATTTGGGGTTAATTCTGTGAGTTACTTATTTTGAGCTGAAACTTTGCATAGAGACTCCATACCAGATGTTGTCTTCAGTCCTTTTGGATAGATATGGGGTTTCCGTTACACGTTGTATTATTTTCATAAGACTTATGGTACACATGGGTCGAATTATATTAAATTAATTATAACTGTGCACTAATTCTGTAAAATACTTCGTTAGGGATTATTTGACAATTCCTGTTTAGCACTGACCAACCCAATAAAAATAAGAATGAATTAAACGTTTTTTAAAATATTTTATAAAAAAAATTATATCCTACTTAAACTTGAAAATTATTTCATTACACATATTTTATTTAAAAAGAATTATTTGTAGTTTCTGTCCATTTCAATCATTTTATAGGAATTTCCCTTTCATTCAGATCCGTAAAGTAGTTTTTGAGTAAAAGAGTAACAAAAATCGATACATTTATACATCCATCCTCAAAAGTTTTCACATTTATAATATAATATGTAAGAAGATAAAAAGTAAGACAAATAGCAAAAGTTCCGAAGGTAGTTCCTTTGATATTTCTCTTTATGAAGCTCTAAAACGTTTGTAAAGAAGACGATAGAAGCAATCATCGTAAACCAACCAATAAAGCTTATTAATTCCGTAATCAACAAAACTATTTATTGCTTAATCATACCGACATTAAAAGTAAAGAGAGAGCCATAATTACCTTTCTATCATTCCGTCTTAATTTGAACTATCTAACTAGGTTTTCGTGTTCGAATTCGTCACGCAAATAGTATTTTGCTCGGCCAATCCTGGTTTCGGTACCAATTAGTGATTGTTAGATCAAACTACACAATCCTGTTACGGTCGTTAACGTGGCTCATCCGAGCCAACCTAGGGCCATGTTTGCCAATCAACAATGTCGACTAGTTTGAAGAAATTTCGAGGAAAATGAGAGCCAAGCAACATGTTAGTGCAATTAAAAACTAGACAAATTCACTGGTTCTTCAAAAAATTGCAACAACAAAAAGTAAAAGCAAATATCGCTAATTCTTTTTTATATTTTTTAAGGTCACGATAAATCAACAGATGCTTCAGTTTAAAACTTTGTACTATAACCCAGTTTCAACACTTTCTTGATTGAAAAATATTTTCCTTGTAATGCATACTCAACGTACGACAGTCACTTAATAAACATTACAAGAGCTTGCAGGCTGATCAAACAACTTGTGGACGTGTAATACCTACCACATGTTAAGTTCAATACAGAGGCGACAGCTACCGTTCCGCTCGCGAATTAATTATATTACCGTTAGTTATAGAGTAAATAAAACTAGTTTGAAGCCCTACGGCTGATTATGATTTATAGGTCCACTCTGAGATTATGTGGGGTATAATCTGGAACTTAATTTTAACGTTAACATTGAGTAGTTTCTAGGTGAAATTGTAGGAGTATTTAATAATATACAATAGTATCGATACATTGTGCTACAGTTACAGATTGCAGGTTTTAGGATTGAAATGAAACTTTAAGTGCACCTTAAATGAATATATTTTGTTTAGGGTTACGTACCTGCCTCAAAGAGCGTCAACAACATGACGAGGCCCCCCCTGCAGAGGGCCGAAGCCTACCGGGGTCGTGGGACTTATCCCATTACCGTGACCCCGGTACGTAAAGGGTTATTGAAGGAACACTGTGGATTTTAGTCAGTAAAAGTCTGACAGTCCCTCCCACCCTGCCCGGGGTGGGAAGACTTATTTGATAATTTTACCACGCTAAAAAAAAAAGGTTACGTACCTACAAAGGAAGAACCGGTACAGAGCCTTATAGGATCACTTTGTTGCCTGTCTGTTCGTCTATCTGTCAAGATCTTTTTTTTTCAGGTACGCGTTAAAATATTAATCCGAATTTGAAATTCATATGAAACGAGCTGTTGACCACATCTTTTTTCGCATGGAAATTTCGCATCCCCTGAACATCCTGCCAAAATTCCATCACAACGTAATTGATGGTTTAACAACGCATACAGGAGAAACAAACTACATTCATCATATTTATATTTATAGATATTTGGATCAACGGTCATATTAAGTAGTAAAAAACTCGTATTGAGTAAAGTAAACAATAAGTATCTAAAGTGTAAATATGTAGGAAGTCCTAACTATCTAATTTATTGAACTTATTTACCTCTAAGTTTGTACGGAACCCTCGATGCGCGAGTTCGACTTGCACTTGGACGGTTTATTTATTTGATTCGATATAAAGACTTGGTATTGCATTAAGTTATTAATTCCAAATCTTAGCTATCGACATGCTATCTCAAAAAAAAAATAGCTTAAATTATTTTTTTCACAGTATATTTTCATTTGAATAATGCTGTTTTTTGTGCACAAAATCATCTTGTAAATCAATTAGCTATCTGCTAATAAATAACAAAACACACTCAATCTACACATTCATCAAAATTGTTCTACTACAGGTTTTTGATCTTGTAAATTGATTGCATTATTTTTTCAATATTTTGCTTACACACTAATAACTCGACGGGTTCATAGTAAACACGTTGGAACTGGTATTATCTGCATAAATACAGGTTTATGGAATGATATCTAGTAGTCATTTTTTTGTTAATTCGCAAATAGTATGGCCATGTGGATTATTGTAAATGGCAATTATGTCAGAATTTGACAATCAATTTTTCATACAGGCAAGAAATCAATTTGTCAGTACTGTAAGTTGTCTGTGGTATTATTTGCTTCAGTAAACTATTCCTCCTTGAGTAGGTTTTCAGTAAAATCGAATAGTTTTTTTGCCCGTGACAGTTAATTATACTTCTTGCGTTCAAAATTCCTACTTTGAACTCCAATCAGAAGCTGTTCACCGTTTTGTAACTTAGAAATTAATGATTCGTTTTCAATGTGTTGTTTTATATTGCTATTCTACTGTCATCTTATCAAGCACGTACACTTCTTTAATAGTATCTGAATGAACACTTTGTTTCTGAACGCCGTGATCGTCTATTTTTATACGTACGTTTTTTATTCGAGCGAGCTTTATTGATTTTTTGCTACCAGAATTCCTTCACTTTAATATGCTTCATCTCACTATATAAAAAAGCGACCGTCTATTGTCTTTTGCTCTTCTACATTGCCTTGTGTTCACATATTTTGTTGTAAGAAATGCTTTGTCATCGTTCAGTGTATAGTTTCGATTATGCTGAACGTATCAAAAATATATTGGTGACGGTAACCGGTGCCAGGGCCATTAAATCGTACACATCATAATTTGAATCACCAATATTCTTCTTACCTACAGCCATGCATTAGTAAATGTTCAATTTTACTATGTGGTTTACCGTTAGCTAAATAGTGGTATCAATCATAATCTTCATTTGCGGGATTCGCTCGAGTATTTTGATGATTGTTATTAGTAGTTCTGAGTTATGAACATCAGTAGTGGGCCCGATGAGTACCGCTTAATGGAATTTTAAGAGGCAATTTGATTAATTTCGTACGTGCAGAATTTGTGTTATGTCTACGTTAATTGGCTGATTTTGTTTTCTGTGAGCTTTCCCGTTTAAATTCCAGACCAATTTATCACTTTAATTTTGTTATTAATTCTCACGCAAGTGGTAATGCAAAAGCAATTATTGTTTATTAATTATCGAGACTAAAAAATAATAACCCTTTCAATATAAATTTGATGATTTATTTTCCATTAAAATTAAAAATTACAAAATTATTTACAGGTTTTCCAGCATTGACAAATAGGTTTACACAAATAGTATAAAATATTGAATATATACCGGTTTTAAGTGATCATATAGGACCTAAATAATCTATACTAATATTATAAAGCGGAAAAGTTTGTTTGTTTGTTTGTTTGTTTGTTTGCTTGAACGCGCTAATCTTCGAAAGTGCTGGGTGGATTTAGATGAAATTTGGTATGGAAGTAGCTTGAAGCATGAGGAAGGTTATAGGATACTTTTTACCCGACTGCAAAAAAAGAGAGTTATGTTTTTACCATGATAGAATCCACGGGAGTGAAGCCCCGCGTGAGTACTAATTATGATATAAAGCGCAATAAATTGCCATTAATAAGGAAGCAATTTCTTTGCACTTCCAGATGAAATATGGACAGAGGCGGGAGTAACAATTATTTTTAAAGCCCCATGCCTGCGCTTACAGACTTTAAAAATCGACATGATATGTCTTTGCGACTTAAATGTCCATTTTCATACCGTTTACAATCAATAATGATCCATAAATTGTGAGCACGCAATTTTCTGTAAGTATTTTAGTTGATCGTACTTACTACAAATGTTTTATGTCGAGAACATATTATTTGTATTATATTTTATTTAATAATGTTATGTTAATATATTATATATAGTTTCTGTTTCTTCAAGGCTCACTGAAGGAAAATAACATTTTTTTTATAGTTGATAGACTTGCGTTTGACCATAATCTCACCTGATCTTAAGCGATGATGTGGTCGAAGATGAAGCACGCTTGACTAGAAGTAACCTATTCACTCGTGACTTAAAGACTCCCAGGTTCTAACTATCAGGAAACACAGACTTCGGCAGGGAATTCCACTCCTTAGCCGTACGCACAATGAAAGTATTCCCATAACGTTTCGTGCGTATGGGTGGGATGTCCTCCATGTAACGATGGCGCATCGCCGTTTGTCTTGTAGTCCGATGATGGAACGGGCTTGGCGGAATAAGACTGTGCAATTCCATCGCACACTCCCCGAAATGTAACCGATAGAAAACTCTTGCTTGCAACACGTCGCCGATGTTCTAGCTAGATGAGCCTTTTGGCCCGTTTCTCTATAGACTCAAGTGCATCAAGCTGGTATTTGGCAGATCCGTCCCAGTGATGAGAGCAGTACTCCATACACGACCGAACTTGCGCTTGATAGAGGTTGAGCAGCTGTTCCGGTGTGAAGTACCGTCTCACCTTTGCTAGGATTCCCAACTTTTTGGCAGCCAATTGAGCCTTAGCCTCGATAAACGGACCAAAATTAAGGGTGGATGTCAACGTAACCCCAAGAAGCTCGATGCGATCAGTTATCGTCACGGTTACACCACGGAAAGAAGGAGCCGGTTGAAATTGGCACCTTTTTGTGGAGAAAAGACACGCCTGGGTCTTAGCAGCATTAAACTTGACTAAGTTGGCGTCACCCCACTCAGAGACAGCCTTCAAAGTCAAGTTCAAGCGCCCCCCCACTGCCTCTCGGAGAGACTGGACTTGTGACCCACTAGCACGCGCGCTGGATATGTATTTCTTAGCAACAGTGCTGTCGTCTGCATACCCAAAGGTGTACCCAGAGTATGGACGTGACTGAAATAGGCCTGTAGTTGGCCGGATCTGCACGACTGCCCTTCTTGGGCACGGGCTGCACGTTAGCTAGCTTCCAAGCGTTCGGCACTTTTCCAGTTTCAAGCGAAAGACGAAACAAGCGTGTCAAAATTGGAGACAGTTCAGGCGCACAAGTTCTTAGTACTACTGCCGGTATCCCGTCGGGGCCACTAGTTTTATTCAGGTCGAGGTTCCGCAACACTCTACGGACGTCCTTCTGATGGATGCGAATGTCCGACATACTAGTCTCGCATCCGCTAGGAGAGTCAGGAGGGCGAACGTCACCACTATCAAGACGTGAAGATTCCGCAAAAAGAGCGGCAAACAAGTTTGCTTTCTCCTCAGCGGTGTGGGCTAGTGACCCATCGGGTTTAAGCAGTGGTAGTAGTGAGGGGCGACAGAAGTTCGATTCAACCGTTTTAGCCAGGGACTTGCAAGCTTGTTCCCAATTCGGCTAACATGGTCAAATCGAGCTCTCCGCAACGCCTTCTTGCAGGACTTGGCAGCCCTGTTGTAGGCTCTCTTCTTGACCTGACCCACGTTATTTGCTTTGTGTCTTCAAGCATCGACCCACGCTAGGTACGCCGCGTGTTTAAGTGCTTCTGCAAAATTATATATTTAACCGTAAAATAAATTAATTCTGAGATAGGTATTTATTTCTCACAATTATATAAAGGCTCAGTGTTCAAAATTCCGCATTCTTTGCCTTTACAAAGGCTACTAACTTTAAAATATTGCAGAAATATGTCATTTTAAGCAGGATAGCAAAATTTTGCGTACATTTCAATTCCAACTTTGATTTTACGACTCGACCTACGTTAATGATTGGTCGTAAGATTGAATAGCTATGACTGCGTTCCTAGTTTAGCGCCGAGCTGTTAGTACTCATGCACTATTGATGTTTTGTGTCAAGCCCTTGTTTTATTTATTGTCTTATACCTGTCTCTGTAACAGTCAGACTTGTAAGCGTATCTCAGATCTGTTGGGTCGGTAAAAATAAATCAAAAGCTGTAATGGAGCTCCTTATAAAAAATGGTTCTGGCGTCATTGTTATATCTTACGACAAGTAATGCTGTGTTCTAGTTACAAGAATTAGAATGCCTGCAAATGGCGGTGGAGGTTTCAGTTTTTATTAGAGGTGACACATCATTTTGTGGCTTCGTTTGTTTAGCCCAAAACGCTTTGTTATCTTTAGAAATTTAGTTCTTTTTGCTTCTTTCCTAAGTTTTATAATCTATGATACGCTCTTCACTGAATTGCCCAAGGGGATACATCAGACGCGGACACTTATTCATAGGTCTCAATGCTCATCTAGTCACCAAAGAAATTACTCATCTTAATGAACCGTGTCCGACGTCTGTGCCTGGGATACTCGTAGGTACCTATAAAATTTGTCCGAGCCGTCAATTTGTATTCATGTTTCTAAGTGATATAAAGCTCAGCGACTATCGAATTAACTCGTCATCCCGTCAGGACGTTATCGTCGCACGACATCGGTAGCCGACAAGTCGGTTGATCTGTCGTGAATCGTGTGCGTTTTATTTTACACACGGTGACATGCGCGGCCTGTCACCCGGCTGCCTGTGCGTTAATTTAAAACGTAAAACGAATGTCATGTATCGGGTAGTTTGCGATACCCGATAAGACCTTACGAGTTCTCGAAATTCGGCGGCAGGCTTCTAGGAATTATTTGTATGTTCGAAGTTTTTGTAGTCGTAAATCAATGAATTAATATACATTCTTACTTTAACAATTGGAATATTTAAACTACAAGGGATATTGATAAAAAGTTTGTAAAGAGACCGAAAGTTATAGGTTATCTTGAAGTCATGGACTAATTGACCTGTAGATTAAACACAATGTTATGTTATAAAAACAAAACAAAACAAACGGCTTTCTTTCATTTTAGTCAAACTTGAAAAGTCTGATAATACCCGGATAATTAAATACAGACACATAATTTAATTTGTTTTAAATTAATTTTATAATAAACGCAAGATATCCCCTACGGCTAAGATATCGCACGGGCTGTTTATAAAAGATATCACTTAATAACACGCTGCGATCTGCCTACCGATTGCGAATACTATTTTTATGAACGTGGGTGGCGTTGTGTACGTTTGTATTAAAATATTTGTCTAGCTTCAGGCACTACGGCTATCTAATTAACAGCGATCGACACTGAAAACGCCATTAAATTGTCAAACAACAAATAAAGTCGAGCAATTGATCGGAAACATCAGATGCCCACTATTCAACGATGTTATCATTACCTCTAATATATATCCACCTCTGAATTAATATGCAGACCGTAGCATACGATATACATTTGAAATTTTGAATCTTAATTAACGCTACTTTATACTGACAAAAAACTAATTAAGCATGCGCAATAATCTCCGTCCTGTCATTAGGCGGCAATAAAACATTGATTTGAAAATCTCCACTTTTTATTTAATCTACAAAGAAATAGAAATGTGTTTTACATTCAAGAATTGTGTAACAATTTCTATTTCGAATGTGACAGTATTTTAAACGATTTCTTTTGTATATCGATAAAACGTCGCTCTAAGAATATGTAGATTGCCTGTAAAGTGTCAAATGGTGTATATCGCTTGAGCGCAATGATAATCGCGTCGATTCACTTAGAATCGATAGACATAAGCTCAGGTTTTAGTATTCTATTTCTTTTGATCGAAGGATACGTTTCGTTCTGACCGTTTGGAGTACGATGCGTGTTCGTATTTTATGGGGGCATAAATATCAGTGGATGGTCGTCGGAACGAGCGAACGCGACGCGCGCGCAAGCCGCGGGCGCACAAACCGGTCGTAATTTTTATTCGCCGCTCTGTGAACAATTTCGGTAAATTTGTTTGCATGTACCGGGTTTTGTTTGAGCATTAGCAACAGCCGAGTTATGGATGCGATCTTAAATAACAATAATTGTGGACGTCCGAATATATGAGAGTCAAGAGCGGCCATGTTTATTTATGGAGCTGTATTTTTTTCAATGACGCAACATTGTTTGAATTTTATTATTTATTTCTTTTGGTTGGATCATAAATTTTGGCAAACTAACAAACCAAACCTATAATTATTCCTTAGGAATGAAGACATTAACATTATTTTTTATCGACAGACATTAATTTGAAATAGTTTTATAATTGTTTGTTTTATGACAATTAATATTTTCTTTTCCGATTCAATAACGTTGTGAATTTATATTAACGGTAAATAAACAACAGTGAGATTAATTTCCATTTTGCCGCCACCTACAATAATTGACGTGGACTGTGCAGCAAATCGAGATAAGAATGGTATCTTCATCATTGACATTTACCTCGCTACTGTATAGTTATCTGGCCCAGTACCATCATTAACTCGTATTAACTCTTACAAATGGTACCGCTAGATTGTTCCATATGCCATGCAAAGGTCTCTTTCACTTCCCGATCTCCATCGGTCCTTGTGTAGGTAAATAAAATGATGCATTGTGCTTCCAGTCCCACGCATCTTTATGACTAATATAATCAGATATGGTATAAGAATTAGCCATCAATCATGGTCGATAATGATATTTGACGGGCTCTTATGATTATGCTCTCGATAATTTTACAAATACCACGTTTGATTGATACGATGCGATGCCAATTTTGTTTGCGAAGGTGAGTAATCCGGTTTTTTTTTATGAAGTTGGTTGACATACAAGTTGTTATTATAATAAGTACTGGTAGGTGGGCATTTCCTGTAACACATTTTTTCGGTCAGCCGCTTATTTAGTTAGTTTTTGGCAAACCCCTTTACGATCAATGATTATTATAGGTTAACAACATAGGTTTATGAGTCTAAAATTTAAAGAGGAAAAAGTAAGCACTCAATAGAATTGATTATACTTAAAAAGACAGTTGGTCTATCGTGTGCCAAGTTTCATTCAAACCCATTCAGCCGTTAAGGCGCCAACAGCTGAGTGCTGCAAAAAATAACCTTGAACATAATTTATAAAACAGCCACGAAAAATAACATTGACTGCAATTTTTACACTATAGAATAAAAAAGAGTTTACTAAAATATAATTAATGTCATTATATTACGGATGGTAATGAGGTGCTCGTGGCTAAATAATAACAGCCGAATGAGTCGATCTTCAAAGTTAAGCATACCATGCCGAGGTCAGTCTATGGATGGATGACCATCTGAAGGTACCAAGATTCATCCGTGACTCATCAGAGAGCTTAGCTGTGTCTGGTTAGACAAGAAGCCGACCTCAATATAGTTGGAATAAGGCGAAGCAGATTATGAACACTGACGGGGAAAATTAGCCTTTAGCATCATTGCGCTCGGGCACGCCGCAATTGCGGCGGTAAGACCCCTCTTTGAGGAGTGGCTAGATCGGCGTCACGGCGTCCTGACCTACCGCATGACGCAGGTCCTCACCGGACACGGAAGTTTCGGGAGGTACCTGTGTCTGATGGGTAAGGAAGAGACGCCTGGGTGTCACCACTGCGAGGGTCGCCCTGAGGACACAGTCGAGCACACGGTGCAGGACTGCCCAGCTTGGGCAGAGCACCGACGTGTCCTCACGGCGACAATAGGCGGAGACCTCTCGCGCCCGGCCTTGGTCGAGGCCATGCTGCGGGGTGAGAGGGAGTGGGAAGCGGTCGCCTCCTTCTGCGAAGCAGTCATGCTTCCGAAGGAGGAGGCGGGCCGTGTGAAGGAGAGGATGGCGTCCTCCCTCCAGCCCAGCCGCAGTGGCAGACGCCCACGGCGTCGGACGTCGGCCGACGATCTCCGGTCACCGTAGGCGCGGGCATGCGGACAGCGAGTAAAGGGCAACTCGCTGTCCGACCATGGACCATGCCCGGGTCGACGGCGCGTTGTGTTCCACGCGCGCCTCAAAGAGCGTCAGCAACATGACGAGGCCCCCCCTGTAGAGGACCGAAGCCTGCCGGGGTCGTGGGACTTATCCCATTACCGTGACCCCGGTACGTAAAGGGTTATTGAAGGAACACCATGGATTTTAGTCAGTAAAAGTCTGACAGTCCCTCCCACCCTGCCCGGGGTGGGAGGACTTATTTGATAATTTTACTACGCTAAACAAAAATTAAAAAAAAAATAAAAAAAAGCATCATTGCGCTAAAGGCTGTGGTGGTTTTATGGCCACATAAGATTTAACTTTACAAATATAAAGTTTAATTTAAAGTCTTTATCTACTTCATGAGATTTAAGAAGGTAAAAGATGAGGTTTGAGAAACGGAAGACACACAGTTACTAGCGTATTTACATTATGTAAGTATGTCACAAGTACTGATCATAGCATAACAAAACATAAGGTTATAAATAAATAAAATAAATACGTTTATTAGGCACTAAGCAAGGATACAAGTTTAGTAAATAACACAGTAAATTTTAGATAGTTGTTATAAATGTATCGCCACAAAAACTGGTGCTAACTTCCAAACTAGGCTTAGGCCTGTGTTTTAGGGATTAGTGCTTAGTAATGACATATTTAGTACAATGATACATTTTTGTAAGAGTACCGCTAGTTATTTATATTTTTTTATTACCAATGAGCCTGCTCTGGACCCCGATCGAACCTGATGGTAAGTGTAAAATGAGGTCTACGATCGAACGAGCGAGCGCAGTAGATGCCTGCCACTCTTGCTTTAAAGGCAGACGGGTCATATGTGGCAGGGAATACAGCAGCCGGCAGAGAGTTCCACACCTTGGCTGTGTGCACAATAAATGTAGAGGAGAAGCGCTTAGTACGACAAGACGGTATATCGACCAAGTGTGGATGGTATCCTGTAGTACGTCTAGTAGACTGGTAGTAGAAGGGGGTGTAGGGATTAGGTCGTTTTTTTTATTTATAATAGGCTCGCGTTTGACCACCATCTCACTTGATGGTAAGTGACGATGTGGTCGAAGATGGAGCACGCTTGCCTAGAAGTAACCTATTCACTCTTGACTTAAAGACTCCTAGGTTATAGCGATCAGGAAACACAGACTCCGGCAGGGAATTCCACTCCTTAGCCGTACGCACAATTAAAGTATTCCCAAAACGTTTTGTGCGTATTGGTGGGATGTCCACCATGTAATGATGGCGCATCGCCGTGTGTCTTGTAGTCCGATGATGGAACGGGCGTGGCGGAATTAGATTGTGTAATTCCATCGCACACACCGGGGTGAAACTTTTCGGGAAATGTAACCGATAGAAAACCGATAGACTTGCAACTCGTCGTTGATGTTCAAGGCTCTGAAGCTTTGATTCGACCAGTGAATCGTTACCAATGAGTCTCTTGGCCCTTTTTTCGATAGACTCAAGCGCGTCCAGTTGGTATTTGGCAGATCCATCCCAAAGATGAGAGCTGCAAAATTTAGAGTGTCAACCTAATGCAAGTACATGACTGTTCCCATGCTGAGACACAGGCCCCCTTTCTATGACAGGGAATGGCCTGAAATCTACTACGCGGACTTTGTGCTGGTTGTAAGATCCATTGTAACGTTACAAACTGGCGCCCCCGTTTTGAGAGTAGTATTGATGCTGAGAACAACACAATATCATGTGCCTGCCTGAGTTTTAAACCACTACCCGTAACTACTCGTAAGTTAGCTTGTAACCACTAAGCTACCACTGCTTACATTCATAATAATAAGTGTTCATTTATAACAGTGACTTTTTTCTGCATTTTGTTCCAGATTGTAAACTTTTTATATGTATACGTGATAAGTAAAGTCTAAATCCATTTAATTATTTTTGCGTGTTTTAAACACAGGTATTGTAGCGTAAAACCGCTACGGTTAAAACTTCCTCCAATTCTAATCCAAACTTTTCAATAAAATTTTTTCTTCATAGCTGTTATTCACATTTGAACAAGGAATCGTGAAAAATATCCTCGGATGTTTTGCCTTTTGACGGCGTCATTACATTTTGGGACCCGATATGTGATGGTCGACCTTATTTTTTGATTCATATCGAAATTATGAAGTGAAAGTTTTTTTCTGTTGGTGTTAAGCCAATAAAAAATATAAAGTGTCCTAGCAAAAGGATAGTCTGTGGGTGATTTTCTGGTTAATTTGGTATGTATTGTCGTCTTTTTTCTTTTCGATCCATTTCGCACTAGTTTCATAATTAATCAAAGATTCAGCTTGCATCGGTGGTCTGAAGTTTCTTTTTTGTTTAGATCCCGTTACAAGCCAATTTTTGGCTCCACCCTACGGGCAAGCGACGTCGGTTATCGACGACGGAGGTCGGGGCGCTCTCGCCCGGTATCCGAGCACATCCTGTGCCTGAGACGTCCATCTCAAAGGCCTGAAGAGGGTACGAGGTAGATGCGGACCCCGCAGCGCAGTGGCTCCGTGATTTCTACGTTACTTCCCACAGTCGTGTCCAGCCGTCCAGGAATTACCGAGTTTTCGCAGCAGGAGTTTTATTTTAAATAGTGCACCTAATTTGTATATTTTTAATCTAAAAATTATCACGTCAAAAACTCTTTCTAACCTAAGGCCTATCAAGACGCGTTGGATGCTCTTAGTGTTTTTTTTGTAACTAAAATTACTAATATTGCGTATTCGCCTAGCTATAACCGATTGCAATCGATTTTTTTGTTAGGTAAGTTAAAAATATTTGCATAATACTTTCGATAACATTCTTTTTGTTTCCGCTAAGTTAACCCACGCCATCACTGAAAGGTTCCCAATAATAACCAATATTTAACTTTTTTATATTTTCTAATTAAGTACTTGTTTTCTATCTTTTTCCTTTTAATCAAAATTAAACGTGTTAAGTAGCGGTTTGTGTTTTACTGTGCACTTAATCTTATTTACGCTACAATATGGCGCCCGAATTAAAGTAAGTTTGCATATTAATTATTACTAAAATACCTTTTTTTTTGTTATCTCGTGTGTGGTTGCTCTTGAGAGCAATCTTTAATTTTCATCTTTCTTGTTGTGAGTTTCAGGTTTTAGAATTGGTCAGATACCCGTATGGAAGTTAAAAGGATTACCTGTCTTGAATGTTTTCCCGATTCATACGACTGGACTACTGAATTGCTAACTAAATTTATGTTCTTTGCTAAATTGTGTGATGTTTGTGAAATTCAATTTTAAAGATTAACTTTGTAACTATACCCAATTTCCAATTCTTTTATTTTCTCCCAAAATATACGTATCTATCCCGAGTTTTATTTTATCCCAGTAGGTAGCGGTAGTTAGTTTCCCGTAGAGTGTGTTTGATGTGTGGATGGTTAGGCATCGTGACCAAAGGTAAGCTTTTTGAATGGTCGTGTGCTAGTGTCTACCTTTATTTTTTTAGCCCGTCTGTTTGCTTTTCTGCTATTTGCTAGTATCTGTTTTTGTTGGATTCTTAGCCCAGCCGATTCCTTTGACGTTCATGTTGTCGTCTTCTTCCCGCATCGATATTACGGCACAATATCTAACGATTTCCTGCTAAGTCCCGCTCTTTCATTTAACCTATTTCCATTTTGTGTTTAAAAATGTCCGAAGAAGGTTCTATCGTTGAGACTCCTTTACACGGAAGTATTATTATTTCTAGACCTCCTCCCATTCCGCCTAGGCCCACTCCGGGTACTAGTCGTTCTAACTTACCTTCTCCGACGAAATCCGAGGACTGTCCCGGTTACTTTCTAAAACGATTTTCGCTAAGAAAATGGAACATAAATTATACTGGAGATACCAGTGTTCGAAATTTTTTTACCAGTATCGAAGAAGAGAAGGATGCAGACGACATAACTGACAGTTATCTGCTTAAACGCTTCCACGAAGTGTTATCCGGTCGCGCCCTGAATTATTATAGGTCAATCCGTCGACCTGATATGACTTACCCTGAATTAAAAGAAAAATTCTTCAAAACATTCGGGGAAATTGATTTCGAATTTAAAACCGGTCAACAAGTTAGGAATACAAAACAGAAATCAGATCAACCTGTTTTACATTTTGTGCATCAGATTTCTCAATTGAATGATACATTACGTAAACCTGTCGATAAATCTGAACTATTAGAAATTATCACTCACAACATGCATCCTAGATATTTTCCATGCTTATCGATACATAAATTTACTGACTTAGATGCGCTCATTGACACTGCATCGCATTTTGAAAGTTTTTTGCCCAAATCTACAAAATTAGTTTCAAGCGCAACAAATCAATCACAAATCTGTCCAAAATGCAATAAAACGGGACACCCCTATCGTACTTGCCCTGATTTCCCTGGTATGCTATGTTTTAAATGCCGCACACCTGGTTTTATAACTCGTGATTGCCCAAATTGCAATCCAAAAAATGTTTAGCCCACCGGCGACACGCATTACTCCGTACAGTGTCACCGGTGATAGCGTCCGATTCATCTGATAACCGTCCTTTCATCGAGATCATATTGTGTAACCGGGTCGTTAAAGCCCTTCTTGACTCTGGTGCACAAATGTCCCTTATTAGTGATTGTTTAACCCAACAACTGGGTATTTCTTTAAAATCAAACGTTCAGTGCCCACGTGTTATTTCCGCTAATAACTCTCCTATTGATATTTTAGGAACTATCTTTCTCCCAGTTAAGTTTAATGGTACGACTTTTATCCACGAATTTTTAGTAGCACGTTCTATGTCTTCTTCAGTTATTTTAGGTATCGAATTTTGGAATAAGTTCGGTTTGACTTCAGTTTTTAGTCAAGCTTTTAACAAAAATATCAAAGGTAATATGTACCTTCCTCCCGACTCTAATTCCCTACCTCCTGACCCACATACCCTTCCTTCTGACTCTCAATCCCTTCCTCCGATTAATTGCATTAGCGAGGTTCGATACATTCACCCTCGTAACGTTTTATTACCAGACCAAGAGCTAAAGTTGCAACGGGTCATTGAGGAATTCGATGTCATTTCTTCCGATAAAGTTGGCCTTGGTAAGACTACTTGGCTATCACACAAAATAAACACTACTGGACCACCAATTAGACAACGGTTTTACCCTCTTTCACCTGTTAAGTTAAAGTTGCTCAATGAGGAAATCGATAAGATGCTGGAGATGGGTGTCATTCGTCCCTCACGTTCTCCATGGGCCAGTCCTGTTGTGATGGTTACCAAAAAGGACGGTTCTGTACGTTTTTGCGTTGATAGTAGGAAATTGAATAGCGTTACTACTAGAGATTCTTATCCGCTCCCCCGTATTCACGATATTCTTGACAACCTTCGAGGTGCAAGGTATATAAGTTCTCTTGATTTTAGGAGTGCATTTTGGCAGATTCCTCTCGCTGATGATGAGAGTTGTGAAAGAACCGCGTTCATAGTTCCACAACGAGGTTTATTTGAGTTCGTCAGAATGCCATTTGGTCTCACGAATGCAGCTTCCGAGATGCAGCGCCTTACTGATATGATCGTTAATTTTGAATTCACTTCGACCAGTGATAATTGCGTTTTCGGTTACGTCGATGATCTAATCATAATATCAAAAGACTTTGATAGTCACCTCTCGCTCCTTAGAAAAGTACTAGACCGTCTCAAGGAGGCCGGTTTAACTATTAACCTAAAAAAATGCGAGTTCTGTAAAAGCGAATTGAAATATTTGGGTTATATCATCAACGAAAAGGGTTTACAAACTGATCCCAGCAAGCTCGATGCTATTAGGGATTATCCCGTTCCTACTACAGCTAAGTCACTACGTGGTTTTATTGGGTTATGCTCATATTATAGGCGTTTTGTTGATGGTTTTTCTTCTATAATAGCTCCACTCACTGCCCTTATAGGAAAAAAGAAGGGTCGTGACCCTATAAGTTGGGATGATGCCGCCGATCAAGCATTCCTAAAATTAAAGGATGCGCTCATCAATACTCCCGTTATGGCTTGTCCAGATTTCTCGAAGCCCTTCATTTTGCAATGTGATGCGTCAGCTGTCGGTCTTGGTTCGGTTCTTTCTCAAAAGTTCGATGGTGTTGAACATCCTATCGCTTATTATTCACGCTTATTCTCAAAAGCAGAACGCAATTATAGTACAACCGAACGTGAACTTTTATCCGTTCTTGATTCCATTAAGCATTTTCGCTGTTATTTAGATGGAATGAAGTTTTCTGTTATAACCGATCATATGGCCTTGAAATGGCTCCTCACACTAAGTAACCCCTCAGGGCGTTTGGCGCGATGGGCTACTGTGATTTCCCAATACACGTTTGATATCATTCATCGCAAAGGGTCGCAACACGTCGTTCCAGACGCTTTATCTAGAATGTACGCGAGTCCGGTTACATTCGATCAAGGACCTGACCATACCAATGATAGATGGTATAAAAAGGTGTATTTAGGGGCTCGTGACTCCCCTCAAACGTTTCCAGCTTACGCCATTCGGAACGGTGTTCTGTTAAGACGCATGCCAATCACTAACCCATTGTGCTCTGATCCTTGGCGCATAGTTTTACCCGTTGAAAAGGTTAAATCCGCTATATGGGAAGCTCATAATAATCCTCTCTCTATACATCCTGGAGTTTCAAAGACTTATTTTAAGCTCAAGGATAACTTTTACTGGCCAAATATGTTTCGAGATGTTTCTGAGACTTTAAGGCAATGTGAGGTTTGTAAAGCTTATAAGATCGCGAATTCCCAACCACGTGGTCATATGTGTTATCCAAAGGAAGTTTCTTTACCTTTACAAATGATTTCTATCGACGTTATTGGACCGCTTCCAATCGCTTATTATGGGTTCAAATACATTTTATCTATGGTCGATGTTTTTTCTAAATATGTTTGGTTAGTCCCCCTTAAAAGGATTGACGCCAATTCAGTTATAAAAGCTTTGGAATCTGAAATATTTTTTAACTTCGGAGTTCCACGGTCTATTCTCTGTGATAATGCTACCGTTTTTCGTAGTAATCAGTTTTTAAACTTTCTTAGATCGTTTCGCATTGAATCCCCTACGTATACCCCTTATTACACTCCACAAGCAAACACGGTAGAACGTTATAACCAAAGTGTCGTTACTTGTTTGAGCATATTGGTTGGCGAGAACCAAAGGAATTGGGCTAAATTGTTACCCAAGGTCAAACTTTACCTCAATTCATGTATTAATTTAGCCACAGGGTTTACGCCAAACTTTCTCATATTCGGTAGAGAAGTCTGTATGGATTCATCGCGTGCGAATATCCAGACTCTAAGCACTAATTTAGCTGAAAGTCGGGAACAACACGCGAGTAATCTGACTTCGCTCGCCGAGATTTACGCAAAAGTAGCGGACAATCTTTCTTCTGCTTTTCTCCGTAATTCACGAAATTACAATACGAACCGCACGGCTATTACACTCAATGCCGGCGACATTGTATGGAGGCGTAATTTTTCAAAATCGTCAGCTGCTGAATACTTTACAGGAAAGCTTGCTCCTCGTTTCATTAAATGTCGTGTGATCAGAGTCATCTCCATGACTACATATGTCCTACAAGACTGTGATTCTCATCATATTGGACAATATCATATAAAAGACATACTTAAATGAATTAATTTGTTCCATATTCTTAACTTGATCAGCATTACTTATGTTAGGCCATTAGTTTTCAATTAACGACACCTCTTTTATTATTTCGACCCTCATTCCTCCCTGGAGTTAATATTTATTCATAACCATTTCCTCTCATTAAGCGTCGTATTTTTGATTTTGATTTAAGGTCCACCCTCTTCAACTTAACCCTCTCTCTTTAACTTAACCTTCTAACTTATCCCTCTATAACTTAAGCTCTTGACTTTGAGTCGTGTTAGACTTTGAGTCGTGTTTCACTTTGAGTCGTGTTTGACTTTGAGTCGTGTTTGACTTTGAGTCGTGTTGGACTTTGTGTCGTGTCTCACTTCGAGTTATTATCTGACTTCGAGCTTTTGTGTTCGACTTCGAGTTTTTGTTTGACTTCCTTTGAAGTTATTTTTAGGTTATTTCTTAATCTCAACTCTTATTTGTTTCGTCTTGAATATTGTTCTTTGTTCCTATTTATTTAAGAATATTATTCTAGTTCTATCGTTTGTTTTTCTATTCTAATGTAGGTTTAGGAGACGCATCTGAAGCTCGCACTGTTAACGTCTAAACTGGAGGCCGGCTTTCAATTTTATTCAGTATCAGCTGCACTTCGATGTCGTTGATTTGATGTATTTAGTTTAAAGTTAGTTAGGCTAGTTTATTTAATTTGTATATATTATGGTTTTCACTCTTGGTTGATGCTATCCCTTTTGTGTTGTCAATCTGTTATTGTGTTTTCAATCTGTTATTGTGTTTTCAATCTGTTGTTGTGTTTTCAATCTGTTGTTGTGATGTCAATCTGTTATAGCGTTGTCACCCTCTCACTGGGTTGATACATTCACTTGGGTTGATCTCTCACCTTTCTTTTAGGGTTGTCAACCACTTTTCTTTTAGGGTTGTCAACCACCTTTCTTTTAGGGTTGTCAACCACCTTTCTTTTAGGGTTGTCAACCACCTTTTTTTTAGGGTTGTCAACCACCTTTCTTTTAGGGTTGTCACTCACCTTTCCTTTAGGGATGCCACTCACCTTTAGGGTTGCTACTCTCATTTTTTTTTTTTTTTTTACTGGAAATGGGGTACTGTAGCGTAAAACCGCTACGGTTAAAACTTCCTCCAATTCTAATCCAAACTTTTCAATAAAATTTTTTCTTCATAGCTGTTATTCACATTTGAACAAGGAATCGTGAAAAATATCCTCGGATGTTTTGCCTTTTGACGGCGTCATTACATTTTGGGACCCGATATGTGATGGTCGACCTTATTTTTTGATTCATATCGAAATTATGAAGTGAAAGTTTTTTTCTGTTGGTGTTAAGCCAATAAAAAATATAAAGTGTCCTAGCAAAAGGATAGTCTGTGGGTGATTTTCTGGTTAATTTGGTATGTATTGTCGTCTTTTTTCTTTTCGATCCATTTCGCACTAGTTTCATAATTAATCAAAGATTCAGCTTGCATCGGTGGTCTGAAGTTTCTTTTTTGTTTAGATCCCGTTACAAGCCAATTTTTGGCTCCACCCTACGGGCAAGCGACGTCGGTTATCGACGACGGAGGTCGGGGCGCTCTCGCCCGGTATCCGAGCACATCCTGTGCCTGAGACGTCCATCTCAAAGGCCTGAAGAGGGTACGAGGTAGATGCGGACCCCGCAGCGCAGTGGCTCCGTGATTTCTACGTTACTTCCCACAGTCGTGTCCAGCCGTCCAGGAATTACCGAGTTTTCGCAGCAGGAGTTTTATTTTAAATAGTGCACCTAATTTGTATATTTTTAATCTAAAAATTATCACGTCAAAAACTCTTTCTAACCTAAGGCCTATCAAGACGCGTTGGATGCTCTTAGTGTTTTTTTTGTAACTAAAATTACTAATATTGCGTATTCGCCTAGCTATAACCGATTGCAATCGATTTTTTTGTTAGGTAAGTTAAAAATATTTGCATAATACTTTCGATAACATTCTTTTTGTTTCCGCTAAGTTAACCCACGCCATCACTGAAAGGTTCCCAATAATAACCAATATTTAACTTTTTTATATTTTCTAATTAAGTACTTGTTTTCTATCTTTTTCCTTTTAATCAAAATTAAACGTGTTAAGTAGCGGTTTGTGTTTTACTGTGCACTTAATTTTATTTACGCTACAGTATGCTTGCACCCAGGCGTGTTTTAATCATCCAAACTTAGCAGAGACTTAGAAAAGGGCCTCCAAGAAGTGCACATTAATTATCACTATGGCAACAGGATGCCAAGTTGGAAAAAACCATGGGAAGTGAAGCGACCGGTGATCGAAGCCAGTATTGATGGCATCCGAAGCATTAAAAGTCACATTTCTACAGAATTTATAAGTTTTTAAGCTAACATAGTCACTAACAGTATCATTATTTTATTTATTTTTTATTTATTTTTTTAATTTAAAACGGTATATTTACCATGTGTACTTATTGTTTCGAGTTTCCGATATTTCGGTAGTTGCAAATTTTTAAGTTCTCCTTCAGTTCTAATGATACAGAATTTATATTGTTAAGCAAGATTTGTAAGATAAAAACGTTAATAATAAACCAAGGTCTAGAATAAAACCAAGGATAAAAAGAGATGTTAAATTTTTAGACAGACTATTTAAAAATCTGACGCTGTTTTGAGAAAAAATCAAAGAGAGTGCTCCAGATGTCTGTTACTTCAAGAAAATTAATTAATTAATATTTCAGAGTTCTGTATCAGTCGTCTAAGAAATTAAGATTTCAGTAAACTTTTTTTAGTCATCTTTATGTTCTTTTTTTGGTTACTGTGAGAAGCTTCAAAATCATAGGTATATAATGTATTTTTTAAGTCTTAGTCCGTACAGCTTTCTGTTATAGTAGTCACTGTATTGTTCTACTATTGTAGATTTCTACTGGATCAATATAAATGTGTTAGAGTTCAAACACGGACCTCAACATTTTTAGTATAAGAAGAAATTACATTATGTAACTTATTAGTTGAACTTATTGTAATATTAATAAAAACAACTACAAGCTAATGAAGCGAAATATTCCACGTTAACATAGATTGCATTTATATACAACTAGCTGCTGCCCGCGGTTTCATTCGGGTGGGAAGGTTTTCCTGAGTAAATCCCGATCCCATGGGAATTTCGCAAAATCCCGTCTTAGCAAGTACCTCCTAAAACTTGTAGTTTCTAAGATTTCGTGATGAGTGAGTGAATCAGTCAATGACCTTTCGCATTTATATTATAATACGATTGTAAACCATATTATCTAAATAATATATGTATAATATCGCACGTGAGCTTGTCTCCTATAAAACTCATATGTAATGTTGTTCTCGATAATGTCGACCACAAGTCGATCACCACTTCTTATCTCGTTAGTACATTATAACCTGCTGAGAATAGCAATTGCGAACGGGCTTGTTAAAAAGAAATAATCATTAGATTTGATGTAATGTGCATGGCCAATCTAAAACAATTAGGAGAAAGTCATAATTTATAATTGTAAATCGATTTCGGGGTTTTATGGGACACTTAGGTGGTCTTGATAATCATAAGAAGTGGATAGAACAATCAGTAATGAAGGAATTTCTGTTATGTTTAGATCAACTCAAGTCGATTGCTTTTACAGCTGGTAAATAAGACGGTATAGGGGACGTTCTTAAACAACTTTCTAGGAAATAAAATGGTAATCCAAATTGACTGTTGTTCTAATACGAATAGTAAAATCTGACTGACTGTTGTTCTAATAAAATCATTAGATTCTTTAGTCATATAATCACAGTTCAAAAGCCCGGTTTTGATTGACTACAGGTTACCCTGTCAACGTACCATTGCCGTCACAAATTCGATGTTAAAAAGGGATAATGCAACAAGTCCCATATAGTTCCTTTCACTCCAGAATTCTGATGGCATTAGTATATCGTAGTAAGAATGGAGAACGCTGATCCACTTCATCATCGTCTTCATAATCTGCCTATTACATCCATGGCTAGGATATAGGCCTCCATTTTATGAGATGTGTAGTAATTCACCACGAATCTAAATCTAAATCTACCTTCAAATAACATTAAAAAGTGTAGTGTACATATTGCATTATTTTGTATAAAGTTCTGTTTTTGTATGCTGTACGTAAATGTATGTCATTTTTTTAAGCTTTATTCGTCTCTTTGGGTAACTTCAGGTTCTAATGCATGATGTCTTAGTATGAGAGCTAAAGCAACACTGATGTTTGTATCTGATGAGTGTTCAATAATATCAATATTAAATTTTCAGAAATAAGGAAGAGAATAAACGATGAAAGGTGATTCGTCTTAGCAATATAGAACAACGCTACATCAGAAGAATTGCAAGCGTAACAGCTGTTATTGTTTCCAGGAAAAAATAAAGCCTAGCCTATGGTTATATTTAGTTAGTTTATGGTTGTTATGGTTATTATATTATGTATACTTTAGGTTAAGATATATATCTATGGATCTTTGTAACCTGAAAATAAATGATTAAATAAAAATAAAATAAATAAAATATGGACCTTATAATACTAGACATAAAACAACACTTTATCTATAATTTCTTTATATATTCTACATACATATAAATAAAGTTTATTTGAAACTTCCTATGGTTTTAAATAGCTGTGATTTCTCTATTGCTTATAATTTTATTTACACGAAAACAAAACCATTTTTCTTGTTGTCTTTTTGTCTTTCTGTTTGTTCAGACTCTGTAATGCCTGCTCTGATTTTAACGAAACTTTAACTGGAAAATAAAGAGGTTGTAGGATAACATAGGGGATATCTCGGAATTCTGAAAGGATAGACATTTTTGTAAGTAAAAACCACGTCTTAACTAGTAAGAACAGCCCAGATAATTACTTCTTTAAGTGTATTTTAAGGGATATTGAAATAATAAATAAGAAATCTTACTATTAAATTTTTGTTGCTAGTACTTATTCTTAAATTATGTGTAACGAGAAAAAATATAATTTCCACGTGAAGAAAGTCCTGGGCACAGCTAGTTACTGATACTACTATTAGATACAATATAATATATCCTTTCAGTCCAAGCGTTAATATTAATACGAAGCATCGCATGTCAACGGTCGCACGTGTAACATACACTAATGATACGGTACGGAGTATGTGTGTCGCTATTGAGTAGGAACGAGGGTAGTCGTGCGCTTAGATTCTGTACGGTCTACTTGTACAAATTACTTGGTGCATAATTCGAGTTTAGGACGTTGTTCAACATTGTTGGAGTTGTTAGGCATTGTTTGCGTGATTTTATATTTGAAGTAGGTAGTGTCCGCGACTTCATTAGAGTGGAAATTTCAAATATTTTCCCCGTGAAAAATAGCCTATTTGTGCCAAGTTTCCTCCAAATCTCTTAAGATATATTTGTGTGACTGAAATAAAAATATACAAACATATAAACTTTGTACATGAATAAATTGTAGGAATTCCAGAGATCGACTACATCGAAATTAGCCTTGGCATTTTATTTTGCTGTCTCTATAGCATTTCTATGACTTCTTTCTTATAATTGTTCCATTTTTGTGTCTACATGATTGCTTTCTGAGTATAAATACTTCATTGTTGATACGCTTTCTTTATGTGGGAAACGGCATCAACATTTTAAAATGAAGAAACTTATTGGTGTCCAGTTGCCATTAACGCGTCTAGCTGCACATACGAGTATGAAACATACTCGTATATATATTATTCTGATTTTGATATATTCCAATTTTTTTTTCTTAAAAAGATTATTAGCAATGTAGGTAGAGATTAGATTACTATCAAATGATCAAGATTAATAGTAATATGATTTATATGCTTATGTTTTGAGAGGGGTCACGGCAATAGTGATGGGTGAGGTTTGAAACCGCGGTCCGACACCTTAGAAGAATATATATAAGAAGTTTAAAATCTATTGGATACCCGCTTAAATGTTATCTAAGTGCATGGTACCTAAGATATTCCAATAAGGTACCATTTAAGCAGGCCAATCTGGAATATTTCCTTTTCCATTCCGTTTTAGCAGGAAGCATGCCAAATTAGACAGAACTTACCAATCAACTTATCTAGTCTCACACAAACTTTTTATGCTATACAATCTGTATGTAACGTAGCGACTAATTCAAGGCAACGTGTGTATGTTCCGTGTGTGACAAGAAACGGTGTTCACAATGTGGGAGATTTGTTCGTGATCTTAGATTTGGATGCCCTACTTCCTTCAAAGGAATGCTGTACAGTAATTTTATAAGTACGGATTGTATGGATTTCAAAAGAGACTTTGACCTCTGAGTTTGTTTCTATGTTTCTTCTCAGGGTAGTCAGTTAGGGAATACCAGCCTCGTCTAGTCTAAAAGTGTTAGGTAATAAAGATTTGGCCAAATAAAGATCATTTGTCATTTTCCATTAATGTTACTAATGCTAGAACTCTTGGATGTGGATCTCTACGCTATTTTTCTTACAGCATAGTTGAAGTGACAGTAAAAATATGGGATGATGGCACTATAATCACGATAATATAATACCTACTTCCCTACTAAAGTTATAAATGTGAGAGTGACTCTGTTTATCTGTTACACTTTCACG
Organism: Tholera decimalis; assembly: GCA_943138885.2. Taxonomy (NCBI): domain Eukaryota; kingdom Metazoa; phylum Arthropoda; class Insecta; order Lepidoptera; family Noctuidae; genus Tholera; species Tholera decimalis. Next base: position 28,385,373 of record OW964563.2, on the reverse strand, counting down.
ACTAGCCGATTTTGATGAAATTTTGTACATATATAGATTAGATCTTGGAAAAGGACATATGCATTTTTGCTGAAAAAGGTTTTCATGCGAGCGAAGTCGCGTGTTTTATTTTCCCATAAATGTATAAAAGTAGTAAGCGAAGGTTTTCCCGCGTGAATTCTGGGATAAAAAATTAGCTGTATTAATAGTAAAGTACCTACGTATGTTTACGATGAGTGTCAACTCTCTTAAAGTGCAACTTTTGATGTTTGTCACGTACAGATATTTAGGATAGCGATACGCCAATGGTACGTAGAGGACAGCCTTCCAATGGCCAAATGATTTGGGAAAGCTTGCATTGTGTTTAGAGTTAAGTAGGATCTACAACCTTAATACAAGAGTGAACAAGTTACTTCTGGGCGTGCTCCATCATCCACCACATCTTCACTTTCCATCAGCTGAGATTGCGGCCGAACAGCCTATCAATCATAAAAATAAGAAATAGTTTAGTGTTGATTTTTGTTTGTCAAAGACCATTTTTAAGTCTTTCATCTTGATCTCTTTCTAGGCCAAAGGTTTAGAATAAGTTGGTTAATTCTGTTTTGATTTTAGAGTTACAATAAGGTAATATAAACATAGATATTTTTCTTTCATTAAAGCTTAATAGTCACCGTTATCATTAAATGGTGGGCGTGAAAACTCTCTCCCTTATACAACGTGTCGGTTATATTAATTGAAATTGTTACTTTGTTCCCGAGATAAACTGCAGCCTATGCAGATTCCCGTTATGGCCGTGATTAAGATTGTGGCTGATAAATGACTGCAGCCTCACTATCATAGGTCGAACTGTAGGTGTGCGACAGAATATCTGTTACTTTAACTTATGTGTCCAGATTACCGTATCATTTAAATTGTATCTGCCTCATTGGTTACGTGGTATTGATTTCACGAGCGTGTTGTGCATTTGATTCTCATGTAAGGCTTAGTGTTGAGGGATTACCATGGATACTAGGAAATAATGCTTCACGTAAATCGTTGTAGGCAGTTGCATGGGAAATTGAACGTCATTACCTTGGCAATCTGTAATATATATGTAGATCGGATGATTGAATAATGGCCAAAATTACACATTTCGTAATACACGCAAACGAGCAGAATATTTGGATCAACCATACCAATTACTCCAGTGTGCTATAAGTCTAAAATCGTGTGGCTTACACCGAAACCAATCAAATTTTTACGGTACATAATATTTCACAACACATTTGTCAAGAGCAAGCTTAGTAATTACTCATCTTGTTCGGCAAATTGATATTACAACCGGTAAAATTATTAGAAAGTGGATCTTTTCTATATTAACTGACCCAGTACTTGCTAGAAAACATTCACATGGAACGATACGAATCTATTATAAATATAATATGACAATGGTATATTAACAATGAAGTAGATGAGACGGCGACCGGTGAACGATAAAGATCGGTATGGTTCATTCATCACTCAGTGTTACTGAACGGTGGGAGTGAAAATATTGGTATGATAAACAAACTCCTTGATTGTATCAATAAAGTTTAAACTATTAATACTTTATGGCGTCTTGGATAGAGATCCCGGTAAGAGCAAAGTTCGATGACTTGGAAATGGCTTCTGTTGACCTTCGTCGTGTAACCGCGATTTTTTTTCTCGATTTGTAAATACACATACATGAAGGAGTCTGTCAGACCCTAAGTGACTAAAATCACTCCGTCCCTTGCACACTTCGTGCGGGGGGCTGCGAGAGCACTTAAGTACCTACTCTTTAACAAGGCTCTGCTCTCCGAATCTGCAGGCCCCTTTTGGTCAAGCGGTGTCAGAGTAAGGTGTTTGACAGTCCCTATGAGGTGTTTGAAGGTCCCCAAGAGGAGTGCGCGCAGCCAACACAGGGGGTAGCGGGTATATTCTAGCAAGATACCATGGCCCTGGAACGCAAGAAAAACTGAAGAAGCAGTTGGTTTGTAGAAGGGTTTTTAGTCAGTAGAAGTCTGACACTCCCTTCCACTCCAGCCACAGCGGGAGGAGTTATTAAAATATGACGATTTTCTGACGCAGAAATAAATGGTCTGGTGTTACAGGACGTCGTACGTATACATTTCTGGCCCTATGGTAACAAGCCTCTCCAAAGTTCTATATTTTATGAAGGAATCATCATATGTTTTAAATGCTTTAACGTAAAACGACTAATTTTGAAATAGGTAAGCATTTATTTCTTAGAATTATCGAAATGCTCAGGTCTGAAAATTCCACATTCTTTGCCTTCACAAAGGCTAATAAAAATTCATATCTTTGAAATAGTGTAAGTTTTTTGCATTATTGCAAAATTTTCCTGATAATTTCAAGTCCAACTTTGATTTAATGACTCACCCTGTGTTAATGATTGGTCGTAAGATTAAAAAGCTATGACTGTGCTCCTAGGCCGTATATACTCATGCACAATTGATGTTTTGTGTCAAGAACTTGTTTCTTTTACTGTCCCTTGACGTATAACCGCGATATTTACCTTAATATACCAGCAATATCGTTGAAAGAGGAGAGTTTTGGTTACACCACTATGACATAACCTCTCGACAATATAGTACCTGTAACAAAAATACAATATCAAAAGGGGCATTAAAAATTCTATGAGCAAACTTATGAAATTGAAAAGACAAATCAGCAGGCTTGTAAAAATATATTATTTTAAGTTGCTTGCTGATAATGTATGTGAAAGCTTTATATAATATGTTAAAGCTGTATAATATAGGTAATATGTGAAAGAATTTTCGAAATCGGTTCAGTATTTTTTGAGTTTATCCATAACAAACAAACATAAAATCAAGACTTTCCTCTTTATAGAATACTATAAAGAGGAAAGTCTTGATTACATTTGAATTGAACATAAAATCAAGACTTTCCTCTTTATAGAATACTATAAAGAGGAAAGTCTTGATTTTATGTTTGTTTGTTATGGATAAACTCAAAAAATACTGAACCGATTTCGAAAATTCTTTATTTTTTATTAGAAGTCTACACTAATAAGTGTAGACTTCTAAACAGTCTGTTGATACAGAATCTTTTAGTGCTTATTAGTGCTAATAGTTACTTATGTCTTATCCACTCCAACATCCATACATCCTGCTATCCACGGCTACCTACGCAGCTGTTCACTGCCGCTATTCAGATAACCGATATACGATGAAGATGTACTAAACTGAAGTAGAATATCACGTGTCACTCCTTAACTAGTCTTATAACACATTAACTTCTGCCTGCGGCTTTGCTCGCGTGTAAAGTTCTGCATCAGAAATTCGTTTCCGCAATCAATGACAGACTTATAGCCTATATATTGTCCAGACTTAATAGCTATATAACAAAATAGTTTAATTAAAATCAATTTCGTAGTTCCGGAGATTAGCGTGAACAAGCAGATAAACACACAGACTTTATTTAAAAATTTCCTGTACTGTCACTATTACTTAACCCGCCTCAATTGTAATAAAATAATTATAATATTTCATAAAACAGTGATAAAAGTGTGTACAGACCCACTTTTTAGGGTTACGTAGCCGAATGCCAAAAAACGGATCCCTGTAGATTCCTCATGTCTATCTGTCCGTCCGTATGTCACAGCCATTTTATTCCAAAACTATTAGGGCTCCCTATACACTAAAAATATATACATCAAACTTATTTTGTATTTAGGTTGTCTATAGATAGGACTTCAAAAATGTCATTGAGGTTTTTAAAACCATTATTTCCTCAAAGTCATCGTTTGAACGATAGACACAGCCAAAGTAGTAATATGTGCACCTCTGAAGGTTTAAAAAATTGGCCAAGTGCGAGTCGGACTCGCCCATGAAGGTTTCCGTAGTAACTATAATAAATATAATATGCTTAATATATTTATTTGAAAAAAAAAAACAAAAAACCTTACAAATTTCTTAAAACTAGCTTATTTACAATTTTTACAACTACGCCAAATAACTTTGTTTTTCATAGTATTTCTATGAATTACAAAGTTATATTTGCGGTTTTAGAAAATATAATGTATCTCAAAAACTGCTGACTCGATCTCGTTCAAACCAATTTTGGTTGAAAGTTTACATTAAGACAAGAAAGAAGAAGAAGAAGAAAGTTTACATATGGTTTTTTTAGATTTTTCACTTCATTATTATAGAAGTTAGAGGGGGGGGCGGGGGGCACACATTTTACCACTTTGGAAGCGTATATCTTTTAAACGATTAACTTTATGAAAAAGTCATTTTAGAAACCTTAATGTAATTTTTAAAGACCTGTCTATAGATACCACACTCGTATAGGTTTCATAAAAGAAAATATTTTCAGTTTCAGTTCCATGTATGGAGAGCCCCCTTTATTTTAAATATTTTTTCAAATTTTCTCTTAAAATCGGAAAGCGGTTCACAGAATACATCTACCTACCAAGTTTTACATGTATAGTCCTAATAGTTTCGGAATAAAATGGCTGTGACATACGGACGGACGGACAGACAGACAGACGGACAGACATGTCGAAACTATAAGGGTTCTGTTTTTTGCCATTCGTCTATGGAACCCTAAAAAGGGAGTGAAACATTTAAAAAAATATATTCTGTAGATCTACATAACTAATTTCAACGAAAATTAGCTTGAACGAGATATAAGTCAGCAGTTTTGAGATATAGCACATTAAAAAAAAAAAACATCGTTTAGTCTTTTACCCAAACACTACAAAAACCCAGTAATTTTTTTTTCTTTGTTTGCTACTACAAACCCTTCATGAGCAAATCTGACTCGTACTTGGCTACTTCTTTTGTCTAACTTAGCGTAGGTACCTTCATCGCTCTGTTACCTTTCTTACTGCCCTCGAAGTACAGTTACCAAGTAAATAAGTTAAATTTTCTGCTAACATTATACTTATACAGGGTTATTGGTAAAATAGTAACAAGCTCGCAGGACTATTACCACAGTATAAGAACAAAATAAAAGTCAGAATAAAAGATGTTGTTTATGAAACATCATAAACAACAACTTTTGTTCTGACTTTTTAGAAAACATACATATAATTACCAAAAACAAATCTTCAAGATTCCGCTGCTTTTTGTATTATCAGCTTACCTATATTACTAGCGCTTACTTTTGCTTCGCAGATTGCGTAACACTAAGAGCGTGCAATTGAAATAGGTATTTATATTTTTGTATCAAAAGCTGATGAACTAAAATATGATTAATTATTAAAACTCATAGACGCAACTTGTTTATGATGTTACTAACATAATCCTAAGAGATTGTTAGTGTTTTACCCATAGCCCTATAAAACGTGTAATGGAAACCCCATATCTATCAAAAAGGACTGAAGACAACATCTGGTATGGAGTCTCTATGCAAAGTTTCAGCTCAAAATAAGTGACTCACAGAATTGACCCCAAATTAATGGTTTTGTATGTTTCTTGAATACCAGTAATAACAAACGTGTCACAGCACTATGAGGGTCATCACTTTCCACGTCACTTGCCAATAAAACGATAATTTACTTCGTTCTTCTTAATTTGAAAAATTCGGTCTCTGGTATCAATGTATTGAAATTTCTAATATGCTCCACACATAGGATTAGAAAACCCTTGCCATATCATTTATTATCATCCAAAGAAGCCGTGCACTTGGTATGTCTACCCTTTAAATTACACGTTGTATAGGTGTACGTCACATATATATATATATATATATATATCAGTAAAGGGAGATATATATCTAGAACATAAATCAATGAAGGTAAAAAAAGTCCCTGCGTTAAAATGTTACCTTATAGGAGACCATAAATGAGAGGAAGGTGAGCGAATTAGTCTGTTTTAGTTTCACTTTTTGTCTGTTTATTTAGTCATGGTTTAGTGGGAAACTATACGTTTATGGGAACGCTATTATCAATGGTATTTGCATATTCACCATTCGTCCTTGGATTTTTTGGCTATGTACTCGTAGACTCGATAGTTCGATTAGCTATTGAGATGTCAATGACTTAAGATATTGATCAGTATACCGATCAAAGGTATTTGCTGGTAAATTAAACAGTTTTGTATTATACTCTAAAAAATCGGATTTATCCTGTATCGTGGGTGCATTTTTACGAGCACCCAGAACTGAAACCATTATTTTTAGGCCATACAAACATTTGTTCCGATGCGACAATCAAACCCGCGAACTGCGAACGCAGAACAAGAGCCAGTCATTTAACCACTGTGCCAAACATATCGGCAAAATACATATGTATTTTGTAACTATTGATAAAGTCGATAATATGGATGTCAACCATGAATTATTTATATTACATGAAGCACTTGTACTTTTCTAACAAAAATTATGGAGACGGAGTAGAATGAAATTTGGCACAGTTAAAGTTTATATAAAGAAAGAGTGCCGAACGCTAATATTTCTATATAATAATGCTTTGGTAATAATTTAATTTATAGTAGAATTTGGACCAGTGTGCTATCACTAGTTTTAAACATAATTTGAAACGAAGAATCGTATCCCTTCGCCCGACCAAAAGCACTAAACTTTTATAAAATAAAATAAAAACGGGCCTTAAAACCTCCCATTGTGTAATACTATCGCTGTCGAGATTATCGAAGCTTGCCCTTAAGCAAACTATTCATTAAGCCCAAGTTGATTGATGTGGCCGATTATAAAGTTAAGTGCGTTCCAGACGGACGCGGTTTCGTTTCCACACCTTATTTGTCTGAATAAACGGGGTAATGAATTAAAACATTTTTATGTAGGTAGTTAGGTACAGTTTGGGAAATGAACTCATTAAAGAATATTTATTAATTGATTTGTATCTCATGACTAGCTTAATTAACGCAAAAATAATTATGCTTGTTAACCGAAATAATTAGTAGTGTTAAAAATGAAATATGTCTGCAAAATAGTATTTATTTCATAATTAGATTAGGAAAGTATCTAGGTACATGGGTGAAAACATCTTTATAACATACTAGCGGACTTTATCACTCATAAAAAAACTTTTTTGCAAAAAATAAAACCGACTTCCATATCAAAACACTACAAAGCCAAAAATAATTTTAATTTCGGTAGTCAGTGTTATTGGTTTTGTATTTTCTTTTTTTTTCACACCGCCTTCCGAAATTAAAATTATTTTTGGCTTTGTAGTGTTTTGATATGGAAGTCGGTTTTATTTTTTGCAAAAAAGTTTTTATTTTCGTGCTTTTTAGTGGGTCAGTGAATTTTCCAAATCGGTTCGTAAATGACGGAGTTATGCGAGAACAAAAAACGCAATGCAGCGTAAACGAAAAGATCATCAACGTAAACATTTTTTTAGACTTTTGTTGATTTTTCAGAAACGGCTTGTCCGATTTCGATAAAATTTTCATGGGACCATTTGGAAAGTATACCCTTTCTAACAAGATCAGAATTTTTCAAATCGGTTGGCAAACGACGGAGTTATGCGTGGACAAACATAAAAAAAAAAAAAAAAATACAAACATTCGAATTGAGAACCTCCTCCTTTTTTAGAAGTCGGTTAAAAACATGACTTACTTACTTTTGCAGTCTAATAAAAAGTAGCCTTTAGCCTAACCTTCCTCAAGCTTCAAAATAATTCCATACCAAATTTCATTCAAATCCACCCAGTACTTTCGAAGATTAGCGCGCTAAAACAAACAAATTTTCCGTTTTATAATAATAGTATAGATGTCTTGGAATATAACACAAACAACCAATTACATAAAAGAAGTCTTGTAACTTGCAGCACTATCGTTTTTTCGCTACCTTTAGAAGGCTCTCCGTCTTTAGAGGTTAAGTGTAATCATTTTTTTATAATATAATATTTTTTTATTAAAATAACATGTTTACAGAAAAGTAGATATAGTCCAGAACATAAATATGTATATAGTTCTTAAAGGGTAAATCTAAGTGCTTGAAAAACATGGTAAAATGGTGATTTATCTTAAGTTCAATATACAATACGATAATATACAAAAACAATAAATTAATTAAACGCTAATTTAAAAAGAAGATACAATAATTACAGTGACTAATGGACTAATACTAAATTATTTCAGGATTTCTAGTAGTTTTTCCGTGTCTGTAAGTTTTGACAAATATTCCGAAACTATTAAATTACACCTAAGTATTATAACTTAAACTATATACTGTTAGCACTTTGTGAATCTTGTTATACAAATAGGGTCCTAAGAATAAATAAAATCGTTTAGCAAAAGCATGTTTAGTCTGAGAGTTAGGACAAACTAGATCTTTTCGCCTTCTATCTGACGGAACGGATTAAAATCAAGTTCAGTGTGTTGGAGTAAAACTATATTTAGAAAAAATAACTGTCGAACAGTTAACACCTTACATGACATGTAGAGCTCTTGTGTGGGATGAAGTGTGGGATTTTAACCTCGCTAAAACCACCCAGGTGGTCACCATCAGCACATGGAGGGCAGTTCCTGGTCCTTTCAGAGCTCCCTATGCAACGCAGTTACTATAATATATCCATCTATAGGTAATATTTTATAAAGTGGAAAGGCATATTATTTTGTTGAAACGCGCTAATCTACAAAAGTACTGGGTGGATTTAGATGAAATTTTGTAGCTTGAAGCTTGAGGACGGTTATAAATATGCTTTTTACCCGACTGCAAAAAAGTAGGGATATGATTTTATCGTGATAATGTTCACGGCACCATGGCCCCGCGCGAATGCTCGTTGCATATAATATGCTAAGTTATCGGATCGTCTTGCCCCCTTACAATAAAGAGGTCCTTAAAAATATCGTTACCAACTCGAACCCTTCTTTGTATTGTGGAAATACTAATTCGTTTCTATGAAGACATCAACGTTATACAAAAACAAAAGAATCCCGACATTTTGATTTGTGCAGGTGAATCACTCAGCTGCTTAAAAATTACAGTCGTTAGATACGAGTCCTTTAAGTTGTGGGAGATGGAACTACAAATTAGTTGTTTTTATTATGGTCCTTAATTATATGATTAGAAGCCCACATGGATCAGTGACATGTCCCTGATCTGACTCATAGGCGATCAAATTATCCTTTAGAACTCGTCGATTCTTTACTATTATTTAAAGCGTCAATACCTTCATGGCTCAGGTGTCGGACTTGAGATCGAGAGGTCGCAGGTTCGAACCCAACCCATTACACTATTGCCGTGAACCCACTACAGACACAAGCTTATTTAGCTTAGTTGGAAGGGTTAACAAGATTGCTAGTAATGTGAAAACTACCCACATTGCTAGGCCTTTAAAAAAAAAGAAAAATTAAAATACGAAAAATTTTAATAAATTAACGTACGAAGTAGGTATTTGGCACAACTGTGTGACACACTTTCTTCCTCAGAACTGAAAATTTTAACGAAGTAGTAGTAAGTAACCTTATAATTTCGGGGTTGCGGGAATATTTTAACGAGTTAATGCGGCCCCGGAACTTAAGGGCAGCTGAAGGAACAGGATGGGTTTTTAGTCAGTAGAAGTCTGACACACCCTTCCGCTTAACCTAGAGTGGGAAAAGTCATTCGATGATTTTCCCACCTGACAAAAAAGTAACTTTATAGTTTATTTTTATTTCTGAACAATACTTCAAACATTGCTTTGAGTTCAGAATCATAGATTTATAGTAATTAATGTAACATAGACGGATAGAGTAAACCCTGACTCTCAAACTAGAATATCCTATCCTGTGACTTAGGAGTCAGTGTTGCTGTCGCTGGGATAACATTATTGGTTTGAAATATTTTTGTGCGTCGAATAAGTTAGTGCAGAATAACCGTAACTTTATAATTCAATTTAAAAATTTACTTATTTTTGAGAATTTAACATTCAGTAGCTGATCAATATAATTGATATTTTTAGCCAGAGACCACACCTTGGGGATTAACACTATCCAAAATCTGTCATAAAATTTTATGTTAACAGTTAATACCAAATTAGTTTTAATGTTTCCCTAAAGACGTCTTATATTACATGCTTAAACATAAATTCCGTGGACGAGCAACATTAAAGATAAAGCTGGCAACATTTTACTTTCGGCGCCACGGAAATCATAACTTAAGACTCACTTTAGGGTTCGTCATAAATATGATTTCGTTTACCAAATGAACGGTGTCCATTGATAGTTCGTCAATAACTTCCGACAAGGACTGGGTTGAGCATACTGTGTCCGATACTCCGATATATTGTAGTGTGGACATCCATTCATCTTTGAAAGGAATTTACAGAGTTGATTCGCGAGCGGCGTGGGAGCAGTGTCACGATAAAACATTACTTCGGGACACAAACTACACCGCCAGAGAACATGATTGAATTTTATTGTGCGCTTAGCGCTTACTGGGACTATTTACTAATATTTTACGGACAGGATAAAAACGGTAGCGATGGTTTATCGCGTTCTTTAAGAGGCTATATGTTGTACCTATGCGATTAGAAAATCTAAATTTGAGAGTATTAGAATGCTTGAATTAATCATAGTTCATTTTAATTTCTGGAAAAAAGAAAGAAGTCATTTGGCAACAAAAATATTGTACTTGAAACGCTTAGGCATTATTTTGAATATTCTAATATCTTTACTTACGATATGTCTCCCTTAGATATATCTATGAGAAAAGGTATTAAAATTTCCGAAACAATGCCTAATTTACACTAGGACAAAGTTTTTTTGTTGCCAATTGAGTTCTTCCCTTCTCATATTCATATTCAAAGTCACTCACTCAATTATTTAGTTTTTTTTTTTTTTTTGTATGTGGCATCTCGCAGGTCAACCTCTGAGGTTGTCGGCTGCTTAACCGGGCTTGCCTGTGGTTGCCTTAATTAATAAATTAATTAAAGCCTCCAGCCAGGGCTTATTAGAAAACTTACAAACTAGGCGACTACACGCTAAGGGCACCCCCTGTGGGGTACGGACCTCGGCTTAGGGCGTCACAGTGGGAGGGCAGCTAGGGAATTTAAAGCTACTGGCTCAGCGTCGCGGGCTGGCTCTGGCAAGGGTCGGGGCGGACTATTACGGGGACGTCGCGGCGGGCCTCGGCGGCGAGGACGGAAGGACGGTCGGTTTTTGTTTTTGTGTGCCACTGTACTTGTTTCCCTACGGCTCTCTTGGAGCAGGGTGATTGCGTCATCGGGAGTGACAAGGGTATGCCTTGGTCGGCGAATCTTAGAGATACGCGAGGGTTCGTATTGGGCGGCCGATACGATAAGGGGATTCCTATGTTGGATTGCAGTATCAAAGAAACGCTTGGAGACACGTTTCATGAACTGCTGGATGGTGTGCATCTTGAGGTCTACGTGAAGAAGCTCATTTCGAACATAAAAGGGGGCTCCCGTGACTCTACGGAGGAATCGGTTTTGAAGGGTCTACATCTTGTGGAGGACGTAGGGCTTTGCGTGTGCGAAAACAACGCAGGCGTAGGTCATGATGGGACGGATGACCGCGGTGAAAATACGCAGCTTGCACCTGAGTGATAACTTGCTGCGGGAGCTAAGAATGAAGTGGAGCCTACCTAGAGCGAAAGCGGCGCGCGAACGTGCCTGCTTTATGTGCTCAGCGAAGGAAAGGTGTTTATCGAGGACCACGCCTAAGTATTTGGCTTGCTTTTCCCAGGGGATCGGCTTGCCGTACATGGTAATCGGACGGGGGGAGGGTGGGTTTATCCGCGGCTTAGAAAAGAGGACTGCCTGGCTTTTGTCTGGATTGACTTCGATTCTCCATTTCCGGAACCACTTGGCCAGAGTGTTTGCGGAAGTTTGGAGAGTGCGAGCGATGGCATCGGGTTTAAGACCGGTATAATAGATAGCCGTATCGTCGGCAAATAAGGCTAGCTGAGTATTTTTATGCTTGGGGATATCGCTAGTGAATAGCGTAAAAACGAGGGGGGATAGTACGGAGCCTTGAGGAACTCCTGCGCGAATGGGATGGGGGGAGGAAAGCTGCCCCTCAATTCGGTAACGAAAGGTGCGATTCGATAAAAAGTCCCGTAGGATGAGCACGAGACGGTCAGGCACGCCGAGTTGGTATAGCTTATAGATTAAGCCATTGTGCCAGTCTTTGTCGAATGCTTTCGCTATGTCGAAGAATAAGGCTCTCGTTATTGCGCCCCGTTGGAAGCCGGCGCTGACGTGTTCTATGATGCGGTGGACTTGTTGGATACATGAGTGTTCGGTTCTAAATCCAAACTGCTCATTGGGTATAAGACTCTTTGCTTCGGCAAAATCTTTGAGCCGCTTATATATAAGCTTTTCATAGATTTTACCAAGGACGTTGAGTAAGCTAATGGGACGGTAGCTAGACGGGTCAGACTTGGGCTTGCCTGGTTTGGGAATACCTATGACGGTGGCCTGTTTCCAGGTTGCGGGGAACATATTATTGCTCAATGCACCATTGAAGATGGCAGTCATTAGCACTATAAGCTGGGCGGGGAAAAGTTTGAAAACCCTATTGGTGATGCCGTCGGAGCCAGGGGCTTTTCGCGGTTGGAGACTTTTAATGATATCCTGGACCTCATCAGGAGTGATGGGGGCCAGTGGATTATCGGGATCTTCGACGGGCGGAAGGGAAGTTCTACGTTCGACTTCGGCGTTCACCATATCGAGGTGGGCTTGGTCTACTGGTTGAGAGCTGGGAGAACACTGGGACTCTAGGCTGTCGGCTAGGCATTCTGCTTTTTCAGAGTTATCGAAGGCGACACTCTTATCGGGACGAATGAGAGGAGGCATTGTGGCCTCTTCAGTGGATCGTAACTTCCTCTGAAGCTGCCAGAAGGCAAGATGGGTGGGCTCAAGTTCGCTCAGCATCTTGTCCCAGCTCGCATTACGCTGCTCGGTAATGCGTTTCCTTACAGCACGCTGTAAGTTGCGCATGTGAGCTTTGTTTGCGGCGCAGGGAAAAGCGCTGTACGCACGGATGGCTGCGTTCTTCTCGGTTATCAGATTCCGTACATCGTCCGGGAGTTTCCAGCGGTGGTCTTCCACTACAGGAACTTCCCTTGAACAATCGTTCAGGACGGATTGTACGTGATTTGTAAGCGAGTCGATCGCCGCCGTCGTGTCAGCGACTGAGACTATGTGGTCAGGAATGGTGTCCAATTGAGGCGACGTGGTGGATTTCAGTTTTTCACTTACTTTCCTCCAGTCAGTGATCAATTGGGTCGGAGGAGGTTGGGTAGGATCATGGTTACCCGAGCGGGAACCTAGGTGTAGGATAACGGGACGGTGATCCGAGTTGAGCTCGTGAAGCGCTTCTATGGAGTGTAAACGGAGGTTTACATTCTTTAGGAGCGCCACATCGAGGACATCGGGGTTATGGTTGGGGTCGTGTGGGTAGTGGGTGGGAGTCATCGGAGCGATGACGTCGTAGTTTAGGGTCGCGCCTAGGTTATACACGATTCTGCCTCTGGCATTTGTCGTGTTGCTGTTCCAAGCGGGGTGTTTGGCGTTGAGATCGCCCACTAGTAAGACGGAGTCACTCAGGCCGAAGAGAGTCGTGAGATCGCTGGTGAGCGCGATAGGATCGTCTGAAGCAAGAGACGCGACCGATGGTGGGGGATGGTAGGCAGAGATGATGGTTATCGGAGGATGACCAGTCATGCCTAGTCGACAGGCAGAGTACTCTAGGTGAGAGAGAGGCGCGGGTGGGGTCAGAGGGATGCAGTATAACTCCTTTCTATAATAAATAAGGGTACCGCCGCCGTGGCAACGTGTTCTGTCATTGCAAACTAGACGGTAATCCGCAATTTTGGGATCAGCGCGGTGGGGTTTCAAAAGGGTCTCCTGTATAAGGAGGACGTCTAATTGGTGGTCGCGGAGGAATTTAGTTATTTCGGCGCGTTGGTTGAAAATGCCATTGGCGTTGAAAAAACCTAATTTGAGGGATCGAGGCCTAGTGTGGTTTGTGCGTTGGGAATCCATTGGATCAGTCCATCGCATCCATCTGGTCGAGACCTAGCACCACATCACTGTGTGTGCTGAATATTTGGCTGTACATTGCCGTCGTAATTTTGCCGTTATTCTGCTGTTCGGCAGCCAGAAGGGCATCGCGGAGAGATCTGGCTTGGCGGGTCATAAATAACCTATAATGGCGCAGTATAGTCTGGGCGCAAGCCTCGCCGTGCGCGACGGGTGAGGGATTGGGCGGTTGTTTGACTGCAGGAGCAGCAGTGGTTTGAGGCGCGGGTTTGTGACTGGCTGTGGGCTCTGTAGCCACGGCTATAGGCAGGATCTGCGCTGCGATGGGTATATCCATCAGTGCCTGCAAAGGTTTGGCAGGGGCCAAGGAGGGAAAGGCTTTTTCGTGGTTTAGCCTGTTCCACGGGGACGGTCTTTGAGGAGCGAGACGTTGGGGAATTTGAGAAGAAGGTGCCTCTCTCTGTTGGCGGGCGTTGGCGCGCTTCGCTAATTTAGGAGCGAGTTTGGGGGCTTTGGGACAGCCGCGGTAGTTTGCCGGGTGACCGGTCTGGCCGCAGAGAACGCAGCTGGGTGGTTCCGAACAGAGGGTTCGGTCTTTAGGCCGTGGGCAGTCCGCAGTGCTATGCTCGCCCAGACACTTGACGCATCTGGGAGTCGCATAGCAGTTGCTCTGCGCATGGCCATACAGTTGGCAACGGTGGCATTGTCCCACTGTTGCGGTTTTGTAGGGCTTTTCTATTGAGATACCGGATAGGGAGCAAATAGACTTAATCTTAAATATTGGGTGATGACCTTCGGTTGGTTCACAAATGACAAGAACCATGTCGTACAACTCACCGCCTCTCGCTTTATGTAAGCGATGGACGGCGATCACTGGTATACCTTGATCGGCAAGGTCGTCTTTAATATCCTGTACTAGGATTCCTTTAGGGACACGTTTAATAATAACACGAGTGGGCGTGTCCTCGGGGAAGGAGAAAGTGTGAAAGGAAATATTCCTTTCACACGGGAATTATATCGCGCCCTCCGTGGGCGCGATATAATTCCCTATAGTCGTTCGACGTAGGGACGGTGACTTTAATGCCATTTTGGCAGGCACGGGCGTTTGTGTAGTTGATCTTTCGATCAACACACATCTTAGACATATCAGTCCATTTCCCCTTGTCCTGGATGTAAAAGGGGGGCGGAGGGCGTTGCTTCCTTTGGGTTGAGGAAGTTTGGGCTATCGGGCTGGGGGGACGACTATCTTGCGCGCGACTGGAGGTCGTTGGGACGGGGCTAGCGGGTCGTACGGGCGTTTGAGTTGGGGACGGGGGTGACGCGGTGGTCTTTTTGGCCTTGCTGGCCTGGGAGGTTTTCCCTTTCTTCCTCTTGCCGCCGGTGACGACTTGAAAGTCGTCTTCCGAGGATGAGGGGCATGATGACAAATCATTGTCGGAGTTGTTATTGGACATAGGTTCGGTGATGTCCATTTCACGGAATTCAGGTGCAGCGCACACCTGCGCGGCGTCCATTGTTTTATGAACAATGGGATTAGTAGGTGGGCCGGAAACAATGGGTGATTTCGGGAATCGGGCGATCGGCACGACTTTGTTGGCGGGCGGGGGCAATAGAGGGCTATCTACCTGGAAGTCGTTCGTTGTTTGATGAACAATGGGATCGGAGTTAATAAACACTTCCGTGAATTGACCAACTGGGATGCCTTGATCGGCAAGCGGGGGAGATAATGGGCTGTCAAGCGCGTCACTAAAATCAGCGACGTTGGCTTCGGTAGCCGGAGGACTATTAGCGATTTCACGCTGGATTTTTCCGCCATATTTGGCGGAAATAGCAGGGTTTTCCCTAAGGATCTCTAACAATATCTCCAAAATATTGGAGTTCGCCATGATTGGCGAATGGATCAAAAATTTAATGAGGATATTTTGGAGATTTCTCTCCCGCGGGGGGCCTATTTAAAGCCTAACTGGCCTAACTCCCCGGATGGATGGGTCCGGGGATGTGTAACCCTCCCAGTCGGGTAGAGACTGGGAGGTGAGTACCTAATGGTGAGCCCTAAGCTTGTAACCGGTCGCCAGTCTTATTGTGCGAACCGGGCCCTATTGGGTCTAGTGCGAAGGGGTAGACACACCCAACCGACACTAGGTGAGTAGCTGAAAAGGAAACTCAGTAACTAGGTTTGACTAGGAGATCCCCCAAGGCCAAAACCTAGCACTCGACTCCAATTGACTGCTTCACCCTGAAGGGGATCAGCGGGTGCGTCGGGTCAGCACCCCCTTGGTTTTGTTGACACCGTTAGGTTTCCACCAAGGACCACGAAACTGTGGTTTTACCCTGAAGGGGCCAAACCAAATTGTTTTTGACGATACTCTGTTAGAGAAACAGGAAATCCTTCACCACCTCGAAAAAGGCGGATCCGGACCAGGCGTCGTAGTCGGCGACTACGAATGACGTCACGGCGAGCGCGACGAAGCGATGACACAGACACAGAACGATCGAGAGCGCGGAGCGGTACGACCGTCGCGGGCGAGCGTCGGAAGCGGAATCACTCAATTATTTAGGACTAAATGTGTATATTTATATAAAACAGAAACCCATTCATAAAGACAGAGACAGATGTGGTTTACAGACGATATTGTCTTCGCGCCGCTCCGCTGTTGCCCCGTGCGCGAGATGACCGCCTCAGATTTTACTATTGACACTTCTTCCAATAAAACAGACCCCATAAACGCAGCCCTTGGGGCAAATAAATTGCATCCCCGTCCGTATGATGATACTTTAATATGCATAGAGCCCATTTTATTTGTGGTTTACTACGAAAATTGCAGTAAATAGCTACAGCGGAGTCACCCGCCTTGTATTGACAATTTGGGTGTGCTTCCGATTTTACGTATCCATGAATAATATATCCCGTTTGGAGTACTGGGTAGGATTTATGAAGGGTGGCTAGGGTTTTAATCTTGTTGAACGACCATAACAAGACGTATGGGCAAATTACTGAATCCGTTATGAGGTAACTGAAGCGATTTAATGGCTACTTGAATTTTGGGAGAACCCTTTTAATATTTTAATTTAATAGATCAAGGCGGGATTAGAAGTCACAATTTATGAGTTTTCTGTTTTTCATTTTGTTTTTGAGTCAAGCATTTGAATGATTAATATAGCTTAATTAAACAAGGATTCCAATTTAAAGAAAAGCTACATTCTACGATAGAGCCTTAGATATTGTCTGGGGGGATCCTTAGCACATTAAGAATTCAAACTTTTAAAAATTGAGTTTAAAAGTTGTAGTAAATAAATAATTCAGTACACTTTAATATCAGCCCACAGTAGCTTTTATAATAGCAACAATATCTTAAACCTTTTTTTCGGAATATTAAAAAAGTTTTCAACTAAAATATTCCAAAATCCATCCATATTGAATCTGTAAACATATTTTAGCACTTTGATATCCATCTCGCGAATGTTAGATTAGGCGATAGACTTTTGACCCTGGAGGTTTTAAATCGACACGATATAGGATTATTATAATTTTATTGCCAAAATGTACTAAAATATGTCTTCTAAGACTTTTTCGCTATCCATATGTTATTTATGATTGAATTTATTACAATAATCTTAGAAAATCGGATCCTGCTGTTCGTGGTTTTATGTTGTAAACTACAAAAGTAGGATTTCTGTTTATAGGCACACTCAGAGATATTAAAGGTATACCTGCTTTGCGGAGCGGAGGAATAAAATGGACCATAAAGGTTTGACGTTATAAGGTTCTTTGTGACGTTGCACTATGGTCGCAGATTCGTACTCTCGTAACCGCGGTAGCAAGTTTAAGAGCCTTATTTTATATGGTTTTATGGATTATAAAATTTAAACTAACGTTTATTTCTGCTGTAGAGCAGTGAGCTTAATATGGCTATTAGGCTTTGTAAAATAATAATAAGCCTATTTATTTTTAAGTTGTTCGCCAATACTTGATTTTTATGCATTTCTGAAACGTTGGCGCGGAGATATTTTGTCGGAGTTTCTTCATATATTATTTATCTACAAATATTTGGGCCTTTTATGCCTCAAGGGAAAGGAATATATAAACCTAGAATGATAGTCTGTAGGTAGTGAATCTGGCACCAGGTGTTCCATCGAAACTAAGAGTACCTACTCTAAATTCTATTACATTATTCTACGAATGAATGTAAATATCTGCTTAGTCGAAAGTGTCTTCTATTATTAATATTATTGATTATTCTTAACCATACTTTACGCTATAAAGTATGCCGATATATATATGAGTAGAATTCTTAACATCGACGTCGAGTTGCAAGTCTATCGGTTTTCTATCGGTTACATTTCGGGGAGTGTGCGATGGAATTACACAGCCTAATTCCGCCACGCCCGTTCCATCATCGGACTACGAGACAAACGGTGAAGTGCCATCGTTACATGGTGGACATCCCACCCATACGCACAAAACGTTTTGGGAAAACCTTCATTGTGCGTACGGCTAAGGAGTGGAATTCCCTGCCGGAGTCTGTGTTTCCCGATAGCTATAACCTAGGAGTCTTTAAGCCAAGAGTGAATAGGTTACTTTTAGGTAAGCGTGCTCCATCTTCGACCACATCATCACTTACCATCAGGTGAGATGGTGGTCAAACGCGAACCTATTTTTAATTTAAAAAAAATCATCAAATGAATTCTTCCGATCTGGGTGGTGTGGTGGTGGGTGGTGTTAGACTTCTACTGACTAAAAATCCATCCAGCTTCCTGAGTTGCTCTTGCGTATCAACGCCGTGGTAACTTGTTACAGCATTTCCGCAACCCCGGCAGGCAATGACCCTATCGGGCCCCGTCAATGCATACTGACTGCTCTTTGAGGCGACAACCATAAGCTATAGTATGGTCTAAGTCAAACAAAAGACTATCTCTACACAGCCATCCATTCCAGGCAACTATGCACAAGATTCATGCAGTCTATAACTCTAAACTCCAAAAATACACCGTTTTATAATAGCCAAACTTAAAAAATATGTTCGAGCATAATGAATAAAACTAAGCCATCACGTCTATCAAGATTAGCGTCATTCAAGTCAGATTTATATGAACACGCACAAAAACATATTTTTGTACCTGTTTGAGTATTAGTAGCGTTTAGAAATGCGCCTCTCCGTGGTTTTGTATGTCAAATATGTTAAGTTGGGCAGGTTAGAGATTTTATGTAACTTTTTCTATTAATATTTTTATTTAGAATATTAGTAGGACTGTGGGGTCGATTGCGTTTTGGCCTGAATAGTGGAAAGAAACTACGATAGGTATATTACTGTGTTCGAAAATAATTTATACAGTTTCGACCCTTAGCCTTTTCAACCGACGACAAAAAAAGGAGGAGGTTATCAATTCGACGGGTAGTTTTTTTTTTATATAAGACTGCTGAACCGATTTGTAAAATTCTTTTTTTGTTTGAAAGGGTATACTTTGAAATTGGTCCCATTGCCACCAAGTCAGGATTTGATGATGGAATCCTGGAGAAACCGAGGGAACTCTTCAAATATTATAGACAGACCTATAGTGATTTGAGTATTTTTTATAGTAACTTGTGTAGTTGCATTCGAAAAGTACCATTTGCGAAGTGAACCTTGTAACGATACCTTCTACTTCTCCAATAAAAGAGGGTAAAATAGATGTACCATTAAATTTAATATATTAATAATATACAGTATTTTATAAAAAAACGGCCTACCTACCTAACTGACACTCTCAGGAGAGAAGAGGAGGAGGTTTAGAGTATATTACTTGCGGGACGGCTTGGCAGACCACTCCAGGATCGCCTTCTCCTCCACGATGTCTTCGTCGTACAGCAGCTTGAGCAAGGCGGTCTGGCAGTAGGCTCCCAACAAGGCGTCTGGGCAGCAGGCTCTCAGCAAGGCGTCAGGGCAGCAGGCTCCCAACAAGGCGTCAGGGCAGCAGGCTCTCAGCAAGGCGTCAGGGCAGTAGGCTCTCAGCAAGGCGTCAGGGCAGCAGGCTCCCAGCAAGGCGTCAGGGCAGCAGGCTCCCAACAAGGCGTCAAGGCAGCAGGCTCTCAACAAGGAGTCAGGGCAGCGGGTACTGCACTTCCTCTTCCACCACTCTTCGTCGAAACTCGTCGAGAACTAAACTCTTCAGAAACTGGTCAAAGACTGAACTCCCGGAGATGGCCCCCAGCGCCTTTTATACCCAGCTCAGCGTTCAAAATCCATTCCATTCTCATTCTGTACCAGAATTCAAATTGTAGAGTCCAAAATAGTCCATCTTGCCAGTTATTTGATCAGCCAGTTATATTCGAGCATAATTTATTAAACCTCTTCGATAAAATCTGAGAGTGTGTTTTAGAAATTTATAATTATAATTTAAAATGCCGTTAATCAGTAGACAACCACAATATAATATACAATATTAAGCTAGTCCTATCGATAAAAGTGAATAACAATTTATATAATAAAAGAATGAACAACCTTTTTAGTCTATTAGCCATTCAGTGACTACAAAGAAGAAGAAATTACAGTTTGTCAGCCTTGACGTAAAAAATGTCATGACAAGAAAATATTTGTTTTGATGGATGAATTATGGATTATGATTACAAAGAAAACGTAAGTTATTTGGTATTTGTAATAACAAATACTATATTTCCCCATCGACCCCGAGAAAATTTTTGGTCTAGAACAAAAATTTTGTAAGGTTAAAGTGTAAGTTATTTGGTATTTGTAATAACAAATACTATATTTCCCCATCGACCCCGAGAAAATTTTTGGTCTAGAACAAAAATTTTGTAAGGTTAAAGTTTAATAACATCTCACGAAGTTAGGTCAGGTAGGATTCACATTCAATGATCACTACTCGACCTGATTAGTACATGACAGTAGGCTTGTTTTCGGAGTCTGTCAGTCCGCTCGCGTCGAAAACCCATCAAATAAAAAACAAGATTTAGCAAAGGCTTATTTTTACGAAGTTGCTAGCCGCTTCGATCAACTTTAGAGTCGATAACATAAAAAACAAGGTTTAGCAAAGGCTTATTTTTACGAAGTTGCTAGCCGCTTCGATCAACTTTAGAGTCGATAACATAAAAAACAAGGTTTAGCAAAGGCTTATTTTTACGAAGTTGCTAGCCGCTTCGATCAACTTTAGAGTCGATAACATAAAAAACAAGGTTTAGCAAAGGCTTATTTTTACGAAGTTGCTAGCCGCTTCGATCAACTTTAGAGTCGATAAATAGTAATAAACTAACTTGGAGAGTTAGAAAGGGAGAAGGTTTGGTAATATGTACCTAAACGCACTTCTAAGTGATATCTGATTAGTTCAGATAGAAGAGAAAAAATAAAAATTAAGAGAAGCCTCTTAAATTTTAAGAACAAAGTTAAAGAAAGAAATAAAATAAACTATTGAGTTTCAATAAGCCGAAAAGAACTCGATAGTTAAAAGAAGAGAAGAAGATAGAGATGAGTCATGAATATAGTACGAAAGATGAATATATTTACATAATTATATACTTAAATCGTTGTTTAGTTTTTGACGATGAGTGGAGTATAATTCTATCCATGACTGAAAATTAATATTATAGATAGCAAAAGAAGGTAAAGAGGGAGAGGGCAGGTAAATGAGAGGGTTAAAGAGTGCTAAAAAAAACTCAAGAGGATAAATTAAATATAAGAAAGAGGTTGAGTAAGAGTAAGATCACAAAAAAATAAAAAAAAGTGTTATAAGAGGTTAAAGAGGGAATAAACTAGTGGTAAAAGAGGTGATAAACTAGTGTTCGTGTGAAGAGGAAGTCTAGTATAGTGTTAGTGTAAAGAGTGAGTCTCCTATCCTAGAACTTAATATTAAAAAAGAGTCTAAGCCAAAAAGTGAGTCCAAAGAAAAAAGTTACTATTAATAGTTTTTTTGGAATTTTGAAAAAAAAATTAAACCGACTAGCTATGATTTTACGTTGGGCGCCAAACTGTAACGATACCTTCTACTTCTCCAATAAAAGAGGGTAAAATAGATGTACCATTAAATTTAATATATTAATAATATACAGTATTTTATAAAAAAACGGCCTACCTACCTAACTGACACTCTCAGGAGAGAAGAGGAGGAGGTTTAGAGTATATTACTTGCGGGACGGCTTGGCAGACCACTCCAGGATCGCCTTCTCCTCCACGATGTCTTCGTCGTACAGCAGCTTGAGCAAGGCGGTCTGGCAGTAGGCTCCCAACAAGGCGTCTGGGCAGCAGGCTCTCAGCAAGGCGTCAGGGCAGCAGGCTCCCAACAAGGCGTCAGGGCAGCAGGCTCTCAGCAAGGCGTCAGGGCAGTAGGCTCTCAGCAAGGCGTCAGGGCAGCAGGCTCCCAGCAAGGCGTCAGGGCAGCAGGCTCCCAACAAGGCGTCAAGGCAGCAGGCTCTCAACAAGGAGTCAGGGCAGCGGGTACTGCACTTCCTCTTCCACCACTCTTCGTCGAAACTCGTCGAGAACTAAACTCTTCAGAAACTGGTCAAAGACTGAACTCCCGGAGATGGCCCCCAGCGCCTTTTATACCCAGCTCAGCGTTCAAAATCCATTCCATTCTCATTCTGTACCAGAATTCAAATTGTAGAGTCCAAAATAGTCCATCTTGCCAGTTATTTGATCAGCCAGTTATATTCGAGCATAATTTATTAAACCTCTTCGATAAAATCTGAGAGTGTGTTTTAGAAATTTATAATTATAATTTAAAATGTCGTTAATCAGTAGACAACCACAATATAATATACAATATTAAGCTAGTCCTATCGATAAAAGTGAATAACAATTTATATAATAAAAGTATGAACAACCTTTTTAGTCTATTAGCCATTCAGTGACTACAAAGAAGAAGAAATTACAGTTTGTCAGCCTTGACGTAAAAAATGTCATGACAAGAAAATATTTGTTTTGATGGATGAATTATGGATTATGATTACAAAGAAAACGTAAGTTATTTGGTATTTGTAATAACAAATACTATAACCTGAACATGAAGACCACAGATGGCCACTGGAACTATTCAATATATAAGTAGGAATAATAAGTATTTCATGTGTTCCGCTCCGATTACTTGAATGTGGTTATTAAGCACAATATGCTCGTCACAATACATATGGTGAAGTGAAGCTGATGGTGAAGTACCAGAAGAACTCCTCAACAATTAACGGCCCAGCATTGGGAAAAGCAATATTTTGTAAAAGGTTATAAGTAGTTGACATTTAGGCTTTTGTAACCAGGTAAATTAAAAATCGACCAACTAAAAAGAGTAAAATAAAAACTTTTTACCAAAACATTAAACCGACTTCCAAAACACACTGCATAGTGAAAAATAACTTTAATTTCGGAAGTCGGTGCCAAAAACGAAAATACAAAACTTCACACCGACTTCCGAAATTAAAGTTATATAAAGTAATATATTAAGCTCGGCTTCCAGGCTAACTGGATGTAGCTGATAACTATTTTTTTACGTGGAACGACTTCCTATCTGACCTTTAACCCAATAGCTGGGTAACTCGATACCCCTTACCTAAACCAGTAACCAACCCGTAACGACTGTCAAAGAAGTAGAAATGACAGCCAGCACCAAACGGGTTAACGTGCTTTTCGAGGCACAAAAGAATCTCGATATGTTAGAATTAGTGATGCAACGAATACTACTCTTACGAATACAAATACGAATATCTCGCCATGTTAATAAAACACTTTTTTATTTGATGAATGTTTACTCTTCTAATAATTAAAATTTACAACAGGCGAATTTTTATTTAAAAAACATAAAATATGTAGATTTTCTGGTTTTAGGCGATTTATTTTTTCAGTCTGGGTGTTCCCAGCCGTTGAAAAAAGTCTTTCCGAGGCGACAGTACATGGCTTCAGTGAAAAATATTTTTGGGCGAGTTTTTCCGGACTTGGAATTTTTTCAAATCTGCAGTAAATAGAGTTGCGTACAAAAATATTAGTTTTTAAATATTCGTATTAGTATTCACCGAATACGAATATTCGGTAAATGTCTACTATTCGGCGAATACGAATATTCGTATTCGTATTCGTTGCATCACTAGTTAGAATTTATCTTCTACACACTGTACTTCGGAGAGTGTGCGCAGGAGCTCCACGACCTAATCCCTTCATCCCCCTTTTACTACCGGTCTACCAGACGTACCGCAGGATACCATCCACACTTGGTCAATATACCGTCTTGTCGTACTAAGCGCTTTTCTTCAACATTTATTGTGCGCACAGCCAAGGTGTGGAACTCTCTGCCGGCTTCTGTGTTCCCTGCCACATATGATCCGTCAGCCTTTAAAGCAAGAGTGAATAGGCATTTTCTGGGCTCGCTTGTTCGATCGTAGACCTCATCTTACACTTGCCAAGGGCGAGCTCATTCGTAAAAAAAAATATGGTCTCCCATCCAATGAGCAACGTCGATAAGCGTTGCTTAACCTTGTCAGCCTGCTGCTGTTATGATTTAGCATCTAAGTAGTTATGAAGGAAGTAATAATTACATAAACAAACATTGTTAGCATATTTTACTATTTGTTAGTTTACGTTTTGAGTGAAAAGGGAATTTATAGTCGTTTTCCTGGCGCTCGAGCTAGAAAACAAGTTCATTCTTAAACCTAACGAGGAAACTACTCGTTTTCTAACGGACTGAGTACCATTATTACTGTTGCGCATGTTTTACTACGGTTAAAGTCAATTGTACTTGTAAGTTTTACGATGTGTGAAGGGCTGTTATTGGTGATGTTATTCTATGGCCTTTATAACTAATAGTTCAGCATGGGACATAGGTCTTCTTTCTTTGACAGGGTTGGGCCATAATCCGTCACTCGGGCCCAGTGGGGGTTTGTGGACTCACATGTCTTCGGATTTTAAGTCCAAACACACACCGGTTTACTCACGTTTTCCTTCACAGCTTCCAAAGAAGTGATGATATACACAAAGTAATGTTTCTGACTGGGTTTGAACTCACGATCTGCTACTCACAAGTCGGGCCCGTTAACTGCTATGACCACAATGTGACAAGTAATATGTGGAAAGCTGAGGCAGCTTCCTCGACCCGTCACTAATCCCAGCTATCACGTTTAACCCCTCTTATTTAAAAAAAGAAAACACAGAAGTCCCGAGACTTTCCATCACGACAGTCCATAATTAATTGCCACACCTATTACTCGAGGATGGTATTCGCGTCTCTCTGTGGCGTAAACTGATAGGTCTAATTTGCTTTCTCCACAAGTCATGACGGGAGCCAAGATCTCGCCTGGACTCATGACATTCATGACACGGTGATCCTATGTCGTGCTCAGCTTAATTAGCCCGCAAACCGAGCATCGTGACAATCGAGATCACGTGTGCGAATTTGAATAATATGCCAAGCCTTTGGCGGTCTATTTCGAATTGTTAGGTGGAAAACGCTAATAGACTCCGTGTCGTTTTTTTTCTGTCTGTTTAAGGGAATGCTTAATGGCCAGTATTGTGTATTGCGTTTGGAACACATCGAATGCATAATTTGAGTTTGATAAAACAGTTTCATAAAAAATATATGCATTGAAAACACGAATCTAACTTTAAAATTTGAAACGTACGGTAGCGGTCAAATTGTGATAGCCATCGAATATTAATATTCGATATGTAAAAATATCAGACACGTTATGAGAAGGCCATTTCGAATGTTCAGGTAATCGTAAATAAATTAATCATAATGTTTGTGTGTTTTTTCAATCGTAACTGCATCGTGTGTGCTGATTCATTATGACTGCACGGCTTAATCTAAACTTAGACAACTCAATGTTTGTGGTTATAAAGTTTCACTTATATTTGAGGCCACATCTTATAACTGATTTCAGTTGCAAAATTTGACCCTTCAAACTATAAATCTTTAAATGAGTCTCTTACGTTACTAAGATGCGTATAATCACAGTATAGATAAAGATCCTAAATTTTAATTTTAATCAGTTTAAAACTAGCAATTTTATTAACTGCACTTTTATTAACCAATTTTCATTAACTTGCACATCTTTGCTGTGGAATTTCAAAACTACAAAACACGTTTACACGATAGCATCTGATGAGTATACTTGTGTAAATACCAATAAGACAACATTATAATTATGATAAAATCTTGTAGCGTGGATGTTTGAGCTCTAATATCGGCGTGGCCTGTTAAACAATGTCCACCGACGCGCTGCCCACGCGCAAGTCACGCCCCTCACAGATCTCACATTATTGTTTTTATACGTCGGGTATCGACAATATCTCACCATCGATGTGTATTGAAGAATGCCCAAATTGATAGGGATCGGACACCGCTAGACGTTGTATTAGGACGATACGTGATGGATTTTACATTGTATGCGATTGCAGCGTGTTATTATGACCAATCGAGAAACACATTGTTCAAAATAAACAGTGTGGTCTTGAAAATAAAGAATGTGAATGAGGTCAAAGATCGCGGTTACCATTTTGCATTGACTAAACACTTTTGTTGAGATAAGCAAGTGAACGTTAAAGATCTAAATCTCACAGCAAGTGTTACCTACTTTTTTGTTTCGCGATTCGTGCTCATCGAATTGAACAAAATGAAACTTATAAACCCACAGTTTCTTAAACTTTGATCGAATACAAACTAGTAAGAAATGTTAAAGGAGATTTACAAAAAACAGAATTAATATTGGGATCATTTCGTATTCGACTCGTGCGCAAAAAGGAGTTCCAATTATGCGTAAACGCAGCGTCCACTTAAGCCGAACATTCGCTTCGTTCTTTATAGAAATAAATTGACTGCAAAAATTGCTAACCGATGCAAAAAATATATTTACAATGTAATGTGAAAAACTGTGGAAAGCGTATTGACGTTTTTACATGTTTGATATTTTAAAATTCCCGTCCCTAACGTCAAACAAAAGTTACTCCATATGTCATTGTGTCAAGCCGAGTCAATGCATAATGCATTGTTTCCATTACACTACGAATTTTAACATAAACTCGATGTTAAAGTTTCTTCGATGAATAAAATACAATTTTTTTAGTTGTCAGGCGACTCGGATCTCAGGCACGCAGAAGTGGGACAGCATCAGGACCTCGTTTGTTTCTTAAGGCTCTTGATAATAACGTCCATTTTTATATACCTACCTTGTCTCACGTGTGTGCTTTGTATCGTAATTCAGTACAGCGAGAATTCGGAAACATTCCGGAAAAGTTTATATGCATTGAACAAATATTTCATCAGCTGTAATGTCGTCTCGCTTCAGATTTTTATCTTTATTCGACTGTGTTTTCATTTACCGTCGTATATAATAGTACTTACAGAGCAAACATAAAAAATAACGTTGATTTTGTTAGCGACATTCCTCTGCCATTGGCAGCTAACTGTATTGATCATTCAGTGCTCTGTTTACAAATACAAACCTGCTTCAAAGTACGCTTCTTATACAAATATACTGTGATTTGCTATTCCGTACCGTTGCTTGTTCGTGTCTAATATTTGTGTTTGTCGCCCAAGACAAACTGAGCGTGCTTCGTGTCTTGTTCTCGACCATATCCGTACCATAAAGCGAGTCATATTATTAACATTAAAGACATAAGTTCATGACATAATGAGATACGCTCAAACGCGCATTTTAATTCAGGTTTTTTGAAGAGTTAGTAGTTATAACGTTTTTATTTGGAACACGGATTACTCGGAGCTTGTTTACTTAAGTAATAGAAAGGAAAATCGAGTTGGTTAGCGCGTTGAGACCACCAGCGCTGATCTAGACATGCAGCGACATCATAATTATTATTGGCCGCTTTACTCCGATCGTAACTAGCCAACTTCCCACCGTATAATAAATTGTAGTGTGTCGCTTGATTATACCCTGCTGACGTTTCAATTTGATAGTTTCCTATTGAGTCTTATCACTTTCTAGGATTATTGATCGATTTAGTGGGGCGTATCGTTGCGATCTCAGGGCGTCGTATAAATTACTGGCTAGCATCGGCCGGTCGGCTGGTCTGCTGGTCCGGCCGCGACTATTGTCAAAGGAAGTGCATCAGTTATTGTTCCCGTCGCTTTGCGTTTTATCTGCGCCGCGCAATCGCGATCAGGAAAGCGCAGAGGACTGCAATTTATCTCGCCCTCTATTTCATCGTATTATTTTACTATTGGAAATTGTCTCGAGAAATTGACGCGTCATTATCGGCTTTGAAAAATCGTATTTGCATTCCATGTATTTTATTCGTTTATGGATGATATAATTTTCTTTGTTGCATTTACCCATATCAAAAGGAACATAACAGCTTATTACATTGTGAGTTGAATAATAACATCATGGTTCACTGATTTTAAGCAACTTCATTCGTAAATTACCGATATCCTCATTTCTCTGCATTAACGTTTATTGAGATTCCAAGAAGATTAAGCGCATTATCATGAGAGACGATCTTTGTCCAATGTCCCTAATTATTTTATCTTGCTAGAGGAAGTGAGCATTTATTCTCATGACTTCGATTAAGAGCTGGCTGATAACATCGGCGCTTGAGTTCGATATCTTATTCATAAATTCGTTGCAATCGATTGTATGCACGTCATATTGAGTGACGCTCGATCAACATAATCGGTTTACAAGCTTCCTGTTCCAATTGTTATTGTAATACCCATTGTACTACCAGTTATTAATGTCCCATACGAGATGCGAACCGTCACGGCTAATTTATTTATATGGCTCAAGCAAAATAATGAAGAATAGTGTGGTCTCGAGACGACAATTTGGAGTTTAAGTTTGAGCATTAATTAAGGTTTCCATTAAGATCTGAGACTGTTTGTAAGATGCTAAGTTTGGTGGTTTGTTTGTCTCTAGACGAATGAGAGAGCCAGCACGTAGGTCAGAACACGTTAATTTACTCTGATGATGGACTTAAGAAATTATGTGGAACATTGGCTGGCCCTTCTTAGAGAGTTTTGTGGTCGTATACACTCAGAACTTAAATTATGCGGCTAAATAACATAAAAGCTTAAAGTTTAGATACTGCTGTTATATTCTTTGAAATTTCTCAGAAAATAAACGAGTCTGGGAATTTTAAACTTTGATGACTGTATGTGGTGAATGATGGCTATGTATGTGGTGAATCAGCGTGTCAAGGAAATTTAAGCATTCAATAATAAAACGCAATCTTTATCCTGCGATAAGAAATCAAAAAGTGAAGAAAAAGTATAACCACAATTATGCATATTGACTTTCTCAAAAACATCACAGCCATGTAAATATACATTTGAATAATATATTTTTTCCTAGACCACACATGATTTAAATAATTTGGCAATTTATCGAAGCCAGATATGATTTGATGTTGACTTGCACCTACTTTAATGGTTACTGATAGCCATAATGTAACCGAACACGAGATTGTAGATATTAGTTTTATTTGCGGTGGCGATGAAGAATTTTTATAATGATTAATGACGATCATTATAACTGTTGATTTGTTTTGATCGAACCTCTTTAGTTTTATTGCAGCAGTATTATACCACGGTTAATTAAAAACTTTTTGCTTCGTTACTAGAATTTCCGATGCCGTGGGAGGAGCCTGGAATCCTCTAATGGTCCTCCAGGGACACCGGCTGTAGCAACCCCTATTTCACTTATGATTTATAGCACTTTCCGATCACCTTTAGGTTGTAAAAGCGATTTATAATCTCGGTGATTTATTGACACAGTAAAACTTTTTACATCTTCAGAATATCTTGTTTGTGATCTTTTTATCGTCGGTCATTGAGAAAATATTATCACAGATTTTCGAATCGTCGGCAAGTGGTTCGGGGTAAACGGCGCGAAGCATGCGATACTCAATTGCAGATTCTGCAGATTGCTGTCATGGGGTCCCATTGAGAGCGCTGTTTAACCTGTGCAAGCTATTATTAACCGTTCATTGCTGGTGGATTTATACCGTCGTCGGCGTCACGGACTGTTCCCGTACGCAATTATCCGACTCGCGATCTCCCCATTGTTGTCGAAATTTAAAACAAATTTCCTGTACAAGGGGGGTCGCGTTTTTCTGCCCTGCCAAATTGGATAAGCACTGTAATTACTCGTTTAAGTTCCTTTCGCTCGTCTGTTTGTGGGTATTGAGGTGCATGTATACTTTGAAGGAGTTTATGAGGCAGAACATATTCTTCGACGACTCGTCGGGAATCTGAATACTAACTGCATCTTAAGCAAAGTACCGTTTACTCCCCTGCTGTGGAGGTTGCAGCACAATGAGTAAGGATGTCTTTGATAACCAAATCAGATTGACATTATTTCCAAAAGTGCTTGTAATGTAGTAGCCGGTGGTCTGATTTATGCGATAAGAGTACTGAAGAGGTGGAGTTATCGGGAATATCGCAAGAGGACAGCCAAGCGCGTTCTGCCTAGTGACATCGTATGACCGATGCGATTGCTTTCGCAGTGATTAATTGTTTCGGTATCGTCAGGGCTTTACTGTTATCTACATCTGCGTCGTAGATAGTTCCCGCAATAAAGTTGCTTATTATTACTGGAAATGATTCATGGCCATTCACAGCCTATCAATATGATTCAGATACTCATCTCTTATTCTAGTTAGAATTATTTGCGGATTTAATATTTTGCTTAACTTTAGAACATCAGTAAATCAAATATCACGATCTCATGTATAGTGTTGGTTATCGCTTAGACACTTTGACCCCTTCGTCTACATTTTGACAGATGAAATGTCAGCAGAAAATTGGATTTCACAAAATAAACATGTCTTCCATTTTTAAACTGCAGTCCCCTCGACGTCGAAAATCAAACTCTACTGCGGATTGATAAAGTTGATTTTAGGAAGATTTTTATGATAAGAGACTGTTGCACAGGATTCTTGAACGGTGTTTCCTCTGTAAGTGTACCGGTCAGAAGATTGGCTTTACGGCTAACAGCTGTTGGTCGAACGAGGTGAGGCATTTTATTTGTTTAAGGCAGATTGACGTATCACATTCATATGCAAAGCGTTCCCAGATAGCATCTTGATGGAGATTTGATGAGTTTATTAAAAATGCGAAAATATGAATTATAAACAGGGCGCGCAGATTGAAAACCAGAATATGAAATATTTATGCGTTGAAATACGAAACTGATTACGACATCCATATTTATATTATTAATTGGCTTGACCTATAGTTTGAATTGTTTCTTTAACGATAATAATTTCATTATGACGGACAAAAAAGTTGATTATTTTGTATGTTTTAGAAATATTAGATTTTAAATCAGCTAATATTTATTAATTCGTTATTCATAAGGTTTCTGCTTCTACTTTTCCTCGAAAACAAACACATTTTTTATTCCTTTTTTTATAATTATTATGTCTCAAGAGATTAAACAGACAGACTGGCATTTATAAAATATATGTATACAAATGAATTGAGAACCTTCTTCTTTTTTTGGTTGGTATGGATTTTCGGATGCTGATGATCAAAACAAGTCTTCTAATTAATTTCAAAAGATATTCTACGTTTAAATGGCGCTAATAAAGTACTTCCAAATATTTTGATGCCAATGATCCACGAAGGTTGGATATATCATATGGTCACATATCATATTTATACCATATCATTATGATCATTTATGATAAGTTCTAAAGGCTTTGAATAAAAAAGCTATTTTTTCCAATACATTGTTTGCCATCCTGTGATTTGCGGACCACTGGTGGTCTGATAAGATCAAATTTAGTCCGCAAAAGATTTTATATATTAAACTTCTACTTTCTTCAGGTCATCTGGTCCCTGCTATCATTATTGAAACCAAATTGGTCCAAATTTAAAAAAAAGGTTGGGAACCACTGCTTTAGAAGGACACTTCTAACATAAGCTGCCTTATGAGATATCCTTACCAATCAAATTTCAAATTCAAATTCATTTTATTTGCTTAAACATGTGTATATACATACATAAAAAGTGCATACAGGATGACAATATATTGTAGATAAAGTGCAGACATGTTTCCATCTATACTTATCCATACTTCCATCTATACTTATATACTTATCACTATCACTACTAATATTATAAATGTGAAAGTAACTCTGTCTGTATCTTACCTTGTCACGCCTAAACCGCTGAACCGATTTCGATGAAATTTGGCATGGGAATAGTTTATAATCCTGGAAAGTACATCATATAATTTTTCCGGAATTCCCACGGGATCGAGAATTGCGCGGGAAGAACCTCCCACGTGAACGAAGTCGCGGGCAAAAACTTATAGATAATAAATATTATATTTCTGCATGGCCAAAATAAGAATAGTACTAGGCTTTTTTATCAATAGATTTAATGTACCTAGTGTAAGATTTTATTTTACATAACATTGCAGTATATACAGATAAATAAATAAGTTTACATATAAATGTGTAAAGAGTAAATATATAAAGATATCTATCTTTTTATAAAAAAATAAACCTAATAATACTATTGTAATGTGTAACAAAAATGTTTTCATATCCAATTTTTGTCCCTCTCCTTGAGAGATGAAGTTTAAGATTATAATAAATGCTCCTCTGTTTACGTAAGTAAGTACGCTCCTTTATAACTTCATGTATGCTGAGTTCACACTATACCTGTGCTGTGATACACTTACTTTATACTAGCAATTCGCACGCGACCTCGTGCACGTGGGAGGGTATTCCCGCGTGAAATCCGATCCCGTGGGAATTTCGGAATAAAAAGTAGCCTATGTGTTTTTCCAGGACTATCTACTTACCAAATTTCTTTCAGATCAGTTCAGTAGTTTTGGCGTGATTGAGTAACAAACATCCAACCATACATCCATCCAAAAATACAAACTTTCAACATTTATAATATTAATATTTATATTCCGGCTGTATTAGAACCAAATACATGGCCTGGCACACGACGATGGCAAAAGAGCGGACGGCATGTCTTTATTTCCGTGGAAGGTGGGTAGGCCCTTAGTGTGGAACGCAACCTGCGTCGATGCTCTTGCGCCATCCCATCTTCTTAGCTCGTCTCGTTGTGCTGGCGCTGCCGCTGCGGCTGCAGAGAATCTCAAGCGGCGGAAATATAATAACCTCGTTGGTAGGTATATTTTCGAGCCGTTTGAAGTTGAAACCCTGGGATCGTGAGGTCCGAGTGCTCACAAATTATTTAAAGACCCTTCCAGACGCCTGTTCCTTACCAGTGGACAGTGATGCGCACGAATTTCTGGACGCCATATTTTAGATTAGTTTTAGAGATATGTATATAGTTTAGGGTTTTTATTTGTAAGTGTATATTTACAGATTTTAATAATTTTTTTCTTCATTAAAAATATTAGTATAGATTGTTATGTAGTCATTAAATACATAGTACCTACGTAAACAATGTGGTTGTTTCCTTTGAAAGCTTTACCCTTAGGAACCCCACGGAAATGCATATGTTACAGACACGGTGGGTACATAGTTTCAATAATCACAATCAACCTGCATATCTCACCTGCTCGTAGATTGCCAACGTGACGTCTGACGCGATCGAGGTCCGCCAATGACGTGGAATCGACGCCTGACATCTGACGTCTGACTGGCCACGTCACTCTGACTGGTCACGTCACTCTGACTTGACAAGCGTCCGACAGTCATACAATGCGGCAATGGCGTTACTGTACACGAAATTCTGACAGTTGAGGCGAATGTAAAATATTGATATTTCGATCATTTGGATTGAGAGTTCTACGACGTAGGAATGGAGAAATAAGTAATTGTTTTGCAATAGCACGTTGGAAAACGCATATGTACAAGCTTCTGTTTGACGTTTTTATACTAATTGCCCCTCTGAGTTCTTATATATAATCAGTCTCTAATAAACTGTTTTTCGTAATTACTGAATTCAGTAGCTCCGAGAAAAGACACGACATCATTTCAAAGTTTGCTTACCACATCAAGGAAAGAAATTAAAGACAAATAAAATACGAATAAAAATATTTTTATTACGTGAATTCGTATCAAAAATACTCTCATCACTAAGTAAAAGCTCTTTTACGAGTGTTAGCTTTCAAAACAAATTATTAATTTAAGAACTTATAC
The DNA here is from genome assembly GCA_943138885.2 of Tholera decimalis. Classification (NCBI taxonomy): domain Eukaryota; kingdom Metazoa; phylum Arthropoda; class Insecta; order Lepidoptera; family Noctuidae; genus Tholera; species Tholera decimalis. Next base: position 28,351,398 of record OW964563.2, on the reverse strand, counting down.
GACCCTTTGAGATTATAGTTTCTTTTTATGTTTCGGTTGTTAAGTTTCGTAACGTATCTAGTATCTTTTTACGAAGTTATCGATACTTTTTGGGCGTCGAAGGCTCGACCTCAAGAGCTTCAACTTTTGTCATAGCTACAAAGTCGTAAAACTGAAAATTGTGCCCATCATTATCGGCAATAAACATCTATATAAATAGTTGAAGTGTTAAATCGTCTGCACTCCTATTCAACAGACTATCAAATATCCATTAAATAAGAATGCAATTTGAATTTGGAATAGATATCTCTATACAATGTGATTTTTTATTTGATATATAAAAACTGCAACGATTTATTCCGCTTATTAAAGCTGTAATTGGTTTCCCAAATATCGGCTATTAGTTGTAAATTATATTTTACGACCGATACAAGATGAGCAATTTTAAAACTAGCTTTTGGGGCGGGGCCTATAATTTGAAGACACCAATTAACGGTGCCTATTTTCCGAAACTATGACGTCATACAGCCTGACCCTAATATAGAGCTGGCCTATTCGAGGCTGTGGTACACAATTTGTCTTGACTACGCCATAAATTGATTGTGCGCACAGCGTGGCGTCTATCTGATCAACTTGGTATTTATAAATGATTTTGATAATATGAGGCTCACCTACTTAGACAGGCGAGTCAAACATGATCATAATAATACTAGACTTCATAACAGTGAGTTACTTCTGTGCAGTCGTGTGGAACATCCATTAGAAAAGCTGTATGTATGTCTTATTGTATGTACGGAGTACTCTCACTGAGTAACATTACGTGTAATGATAGAGAGTATTTGTAATAGTGAAAGTGTGGCCTATTGGTTGTATATTTCGATGTCACGAATTCGAACCAGGATTCATTTACGGTTACTGCTTTGATCTAAGGCAGTATTACAGGCCGAACTTGTACTATATCAACGTGATATTTCAAATTAATAACTTTGTAATTTACTGACTAAAAACCCAACCAGTTCCTTCAGTTGACCTTGTAGTCCGGGGCCGTGGTATCTCGATAGAACGATCCCGCAACCTGAGCAGGCAATGGCCCTATGGCGTGGAACAAGACGCGCTGCCACCTCGTACCTGATCCTTACCGGACGGTGAGTTACCCATGATCCTCGACCGTCTCTTCAGCCTTCTCCTTCGCTAGCATGACTGCTTCGCAGAAGGAGGCTTTACGCTAGAGTTTAGGTGTAGGGTACTGTGTTTATTATAAAAGAACGTAAACAATACAATGTGATAACTGTGCTTATTCCATATTCCGCTTGGAGTGTTATCAGCAAGTCCTATTTAATAAAAGACGATGAGCATGATGACCACACATACACCCTCCAGAGTAACGGAGAAATTTGTAGCAAAAAAACTTTACATACATTTTGCTGAACTGAAAGTCGTACGCATAACCGTATGGATTAGTAGTCCTCCTTACAATCACTACACCAAACCACTATTCAAAGATTTATTGTAGAAAGCCTTAAAGCCTAGTAGCTTCTGCACCACTACAAGATTTAATAGTAGAAAATATTTAGAGCATTAAGGTCGCCCACTTAAAATTATGTCAAATGTACCTATTACTATTAAAAAAATATAGTTTTCTGGTCTTCTATTCAATACAAACTTTAACTGTACCTTTCCTACTTCTTCGTCTGCATAATTTTCCTAAAAAGGCGTATTAAATTTTTGCTTGATAATATAAAGATAAATAATAATGAAAGATTTTAAAAAACTTCTGCTTCGACATTTAAGAAAGTTTCTGATAGTTACTATTACGGCTTGTAGCTTAGCGATATTAGATGTCAATGTTAGTGGCACCGGCACTGCAATACCTCAAGACCGTTCATTGTGGCAGTCAATAAGCGAAATCTACATTCAGGACCAACTGGGACAGAGCACAGAGATGCCTCGTCGGCCACTATTACAAACATCATAACAAACACTTTTCATTCAAATCACAATAAAATTAATATTTACAAAGAAACTGTCAGAAAGATACTTTGTAACATAAATTTTGAATGATCAGCATTTTTCTTTCGGAGTGTAAATCATTAAATGCCTGCTCCTACACTGGGTGAGGCAAAGCGCAGATTTCTACTGGCTATACCTATAAGTCACGCGTGCTGTTCCTTCGGTTACCTGCAGTGGTATCACGTTCGAACAGTCCCTGGCAGGCTCAGCATACTCCAACCTCTTCCAATTGTCATCACATTCTGTGAGTACTGTGCGTCTTCTATTGATCGCATGTTCGCAAATCTACCCTTTTTTTTCGGGTGGGAAAATCTTATAATGACTTCTCCCGCTCTGGGTGTAGCGGAAGGGAGTTTCAGACTTCTACTGACTAAAAACCCACCCTAACCAGGTGCCCTCACGTTCCGGAACCGCGGCAACCCCTGCAGGAAATTCGCAAAACTGCCCTAGTTATTTTTTAAGCATAAGCAATTCTGATATGGATTATTTTAAGATACCTAAGATTTAATTTCATATGACATCCACTGGTCATAGATTTACGGATTGGGTTACATTTTCTCACATACAAAGAGTATGTGTCACAGCTGCAGGTTGTGAGACAAGGATTACTGCAGCTTCCCCAATGAACGTTACAATAGGTACCGTAGAGAAGAAAAAGATTATGGACTGAGCGATTTCAGGTTAGAAGCGAATGTGGACTGCAAATCGATCAAGCAGCGGTTTTATTTATTATTGTTTTATTTAAGCCTGTTGGTCTAGTGGTCAGTGGCCCTGACTGCTATGCGCAAGGTCGTGGGTTCGATTCCCACCCAGGACAAATCTTTGTGTGATGAGCACGATCATTTGTTCTTTGTCTGGGTGTAATTTATCTATAATATGTATTGTATGTATTTAGAAATATATATGTATGTTTATCAGTTGTCTAGTACTCATAGCACAAGCTCTGCTTAGTTTGGGACTAGATGCCGTTGTGTGAAAGTCGTGGAATATTATATTATTAATGTCTTTATTTTCAATATATACATATAAATTACATTTTTAAATATTCTCTAAAATAAAAACATTTAAAAATATAAAAAATAGTAGCCCACCGGTATCGGGAACAGGGTCCAAGCTACCGGTGGTCAGGGCTCCATAGAGAGGAACCTCCTGACGATACGCGTCGTGTCCAGGAGTACCGCTTTCTGAAGCAAGCCCTTGATCCAACCGTCTAACGAGAGCCTCCTGAGGTGTTGGTCGAGGCTTTTGGCTATTAAGCCATTGGCTGAGATGACTATCGGTACAATGATTGCCGAGCTCACATCCCACATGGCGACAATCTCGTGTGCCAAGTCAAGATACTTGATTTGCTTATCTTTCTCAGCTTTCACGAGGTTCTCGTCATGCGGGATGGTTATGTCGACAATCATGGCACGCCTCACGATTTGGTCCACCACCACTATATCAGGCTTATTGGCTACAATAGTCCTGTCAGTGATGATGGACCGATCCCAGTATAATGTGACATGGCCGTTATCAAGAACTGAGTCGGGCACATACCTATAGTACGGCACTTCCGATTCCACAAGAGAATATTTCAGAGCAAGTTGCTGATGAATTATCTTGGCTGCAAGGTTATGCCTGTGCAAGTACTCTCCATTAGCAAGACGAGAACAACCAGAGATAATGTGGCGGATTGATTCACCCGGACGGTGACATGCCCGACATATGTCAACCGTGCCATCCTTCACAATACATTTGAATTAATTTTTTTTAATATTATTATTTTATTTTATTCTGATAACTGGGAAAAACAAGCGAAAGCCAAGTATCCGCACCATAGCATTCATAACGGAGTAGTTTAGGAAAAGCTGCGCACACTCATTGACACGTCATAATTGTGGATAAACCAATTAATGTTAAATTATGTAATTATTGACTATACGGTTACTTTGTCTATTTATGTATGTTCCATAGAGTGTTAAATGTATATGATAACTGGTAACTTCATTCTCTGTGGAGCCATCCATGTTTATGGATGCTACCGGACGTTGTTTCTGCCATCATTCCGAGCTCTATGGGACATTTCCAGATAGACACAGTACGCAATATATTACCTGCAAACGTAGCGTATGCACGTACTCCCTGACTGGTACGTAACTCTTCTTAGCGATATTTCGATGGTACATTAGTTACGACCTTTAATTGAGGTGATGATCGTTATTTATGGACCTTGAACGTTTGTTGTTGTTAGATAATTATATTTTATTTGAAAAAGTGTGAGAAGTATTATGTAGATCAATTTTGTACAGTGGCGTGCACATAACGTAATTAGACCATGGGTAGCCCAGTAGTAATGACACATTACTTTGTCTAATGAAAAAAAAACATGTAAAAGTGTTATTTGATAATCGATTTGTAAAATAAAGATCATTTAATGTATATCATCACTCTCAGATCGGTGAAGCAAAACATCATGAGGGTCGGCATGTCCTTGGACCAAAAATCCGAAGACATGTGATATCCACCAACCCACCTGGTGGATTACGGCCCATACTCTCACATAGAGAAGAGGCCTGTGTCCCACCAGTTGGAATTATTATTAACCTCTCAAGGACCGCCATTATTTACGTCAACTATTAGTTGAGCCCCGCTGGCACACAAATTTTGTGCCAGCGAGGCTCAACTAATACTTGTTTACTGGCACGTTTTTGTGCCGCTGGGGCTCTATACTTTGTGGAATATGTAGTAATGTAGCTAGACTGTACGTCAGTCTCCGATAACGTATTATCTATTGGTGAAAGGTTTTTGTTAATTCGGATAAGTAGTTTTGTACATTACTTCCTACATACAAACTCACTCTCACATTACTCCTTTATAATAATAGGTATAAATAAAAACTCAGTAGCAAGCACGGACTGTTCATATCGTCCTTATAGTTCTGAGAGGGAGCTTTTGGCATTACTCATCCACTGGTGCAATGCCAAAAGCTCTCACGCAGTCTGAACACTCTTCACATGCCTTCACATACACTATACATGATCCAAATAGCCACCGTACTCAATACTTGTCGTATCACCAGAAAGTTCCTGTTAATGAATGAGTGAATGTGGATGTCAGTGTAAAATAATAATAATAAATAAAAATAAAAATATTTATTTCATAAAACAGGATAACACATTGCACTTTCTATATTTGACATTACGTATAGCATGTAACAATTTGTTACGCTTTAAGCACAGTTTTATACTCTATCTCTTAAACTAGGTCAGGCCTGTATCTTAAGAGATAGGGTTCAGCCATTTACATTTTAAAAACAGTATTATGCACAAGTGAACACTGTGTTGATTTTATACACAAAAGTTATTATGAAATAAGTACATAAACAAAGTATCTTTCTGTAGACGTATGTGAGAATGTTGTGTGTGTGTGTGATGATGTGTGTATGTGTGTGATGATGCAAGTGTGTGATTATGTTAATTGATGTAGCAATTATATAGTTATAATGTAGTTTTTTAGTGAAATATTACGAGATATATGTTAGGAGATTCTCTGTTGTGAGGTAATCCTGCTGCAATAGCCATTGAGTGATTTTGTTTTAGCGTGTGCCTGTTTAAATCAAGTAAGTTTAGTTTTTTGTGTAGTTTATTGTATATGTGTGTACCAATGACGTAAAACTGGTGTTTCGCAAATGAGGTTTTATGTCTAATACCTGGCGGAGTGTTCCTGCGTTTTTCCGGGTTGGATCTGGGCATGGCCCGGTGTGTTCTGAGGACAGACTGCAAGATAAACAGCTGTCTTACAGTTAATACCTTACATTCGTTGTACAGTTGTTTGGTTGGATATCTGTACGGTTTCTTTAACATTACTTTCAGTACGGCTCGTTGAGCCCGCTCTGCCCTCAGCAGATTTGTTTTAAATGCACCACCCCATGCAGTGATGCAATATCCAATAATCGACTGGCACAGCGCAAAGTAAACCATTTTTAGAATACCTATGTCAGCCGATTCTCTAAGGGATTTAAAAACATAGATAAGACGCGTTGTTCTGCTTGTAATCATTTCAAGCTGTTTATCCCATCTTAGGCCGTCATCTATTTGCAAACCTAGATACTTCACACAGTCTTTTCTAGCTAATTTTGGGCATGAACATGATGTTGAGTTTATGCAAGAGTGAGCCGTTATGGTAAAGTCATGCGATGGTTTGGTATTTCGACGAATTGCGAAAGTAACGTAACAAGATTTGTCAACGTTTAGTGTGAGCAGATTTTGGTGGAACCAGTTAATTATACTACGAAGGGCTTTTTCTGCCTTTATTTTAACCGCCTCCCAAGTTGGTCCGTAGATAATGATCGCAGTATCGTCCGCGTATGCGTAGATCTTACAGTTTGGGAGAATCATTCTGCAAAGTTCATTGACATAGATCAGGAACAATGTCGGACCTAATATGCTACCCTGGGGCACACCGTAAGTCACAAATTCCTCTTTGCTGAGGTACGAATCTATTTTGACTTGCTGGGAGCGATCCTTGAGGTAATCTTTGAAGATGTTGAGTGCAATGCCACGTACACCCAACAACTCCAGCTTCGAGATAACTTTGGGAACAGAAACTGTGTCAAAAGCCTTCGACAGATCAAGAAATATACCTAAACACTTTTCCCCATTGTCAAGTTTTCTTGCTACAAATTGCGTAAGATCCAGCACAGCATCTTCCGTCGAAACCCCGGTCTTGAAGCCGTATTGGTTCTCAGCAATAGAACTATGTTTTTGTAAAAAGCTCTTAAGTCGTTTGTTAAGAATCTTTTCAACAACTTTTGAAAGTGAAGGGAGGATGGATATGGGTCTGTAATTGTTGACACAGGTTCTGTTCCCACTCTTATATATTGGATGAACTATAGCTTTTTTTAGTCCCGCAGGGAATGTTCCCGTTTGTAAGCAACGATTGCAGATATAGGTTATTGGTGGCACTAGTATGTGGCGACAAGTTTTCAGCAGAGTTGATGATATACCGTCCCAACCTACAGCACAGTCATTACGTAATTGTAAAATTATTGTTTCTACTTCACTTTCATCAGTGTCAAGTAAAACCAGGGAGTTTGTTGGAGGAGATGACATTGACTCCACGCATGGATCACTGTCTGCGGGTGTCCTATTTGGAGCAGGGCCATTTATTAAGTTTGCCGCTAAATTTTTGCCAATATTACTAAAGAAAGAGCATACTTGGTTTACAGAAGAGTGAGGACTATCACATAGTTTTAGCAACTCATCAGGACTGGTTCGTTCTTTGCGTGTATGAGTGATATCTTGTATGGTTTTCCAAAGAGCTTTGGGATTATTTTTTGATTTTTCTAGTTCAGTTTTTTCAAAGGTTACTTTAAGTTTCCGGAGCAAATTATTACAAAAGTTTCGATAGCGTGTATATGTTACTTTTAATGTTAGGTTATTAGGTGATTTTTTGGATCTTTTATGGAGCATATCCCTGTTTTTAATGCATTTTAACAAGCCCGGGGTAATCCAGGGCTTTATAATTCTTTGTTTCCTAGGAATTTTAATTTTGCTAGTGTGGTTAGTTATTACGGTAGATATCCTCAAAACGAACCTATTCAGGGCTTCATTTGAATCATTTATACTATAAATATCCGAAAAATCTATGTTTTCAAGTTCAGCTTTAATCGCATCTAGATTAGGACGGGAAAGGGTGAATTTATTTGTTGGAGTTAGGTTCGTATTCGTTAACGTTAGTACAATAGGTTTATGGTCAGTGTTGTATGATTCAAGAATTAATGTGGTTGAGGGTAATTTGGACTTTAGTAAAACGTGATCAAGACAGTTTTCTAGCCTTGTGGGCATTAAGTGGGTTGGTAGTAAGCAATGAGAAGCATTTATTATCAGATATTCCAAGCTGTGGGGGCACTTATTTCCCGGTTTTATGTCAAAATTTAGATCACCAATAAGTGCGATATTTGGGTAGGAGGAAAGGTTATCCAAGACATTGTCTAAGCTGGACAAGAAATTGTCTATACGGTCCACACTATTGTAAGACGGTGAACGGTAAACAGCAACAAAAGCAAACGAAGAGTCAATCTGACACACAAGGGAGTTGGCGTTTATTATGCTAGGTTCCCAAACTGTAGCATTTAGGCCAATTTTAGTGTAAATTATTACACCTTCATTTTGATTTGGTGTAAGTTTTGTCGAATGTGACAGAAATCCATTAAGTAGTGGTGGGTTATTTATTTTGCTAAGCCAGCACTCAGTAAGCACAATAATATCAAAATTAATTTCAGTCGAACATATAAGGGTTTGGAGATTATCAAAATTTTTCTTTACACTACGTATATTCATAGAAATCATGATTCTTTACACTGACATCCACATTCCCAATTTAATCATTTCGTAAGCGTCAATAGTCTAATAGCTAAGGTGTGTCCTTGTGATCGTGAGGTCTTGGGTTCGAACCCCACCCATTACACAATTACTGTGAACCCAATTCAAACACGAGGATATTTAGCTTGGAGGAGTTAACAAGATTGCTAGTAATGTGAACCCATAAAAAACAATACTTGTCAAAAAAACCAAGTCTCGCAACTCAGTTCTTCTACCGTAAAAAGTTGTGAGATCCATGTAATACCAAGTCGGTTATTCGATTATTCAGTCCCTACTTAAGGGACCTTCTGTCTTAAGTTGTTACGTAATTATCTAACCTAACAACATCTTATAGTGACCATATCAATACTAAAAATCTTTAACGTTTTAAATAAATAGATTGACTCGGCCATCGCATGAAAACACAATATATCTCACAAGTAATACATACATATATAAATTAGATTGATTTTGCGATTTCCAAGTCATAATACATTACACTGATTAATTAACTGTAAATGTAATATAAATATATGGGATTACAAAGTTATATGCAGTTGATGTATCTAGAAAACTGGACCGAAATTGAAAAATATTTTAGTTTTTCCTTGACTCATACACTAATCACTACTTGTATTCTAAATTTGAAGCTTCTATGTCTGCTAGTAGTGCCTTAGACTTTTGATGATTGGTCAGTCAGTGAGTGACAAAATTAAGGAACTTTGACTCGTTATATTTCTTAAACTACTGGTTCAAATTGAATGAAATTTGAAATATACCGTGTTTATACAATGCCTGCTTGGTTACTGAAAATTCAGGCTTCTAGTTTTATCCACAACGAAGTTATACGGGTTCGAAAATGGCCTGAACCGCTTCGAGAAAAGTACCTATGGTACGGCCGTGCCGCTTTTTGCTCGACTTGGGCACTGCCGTGCTTCTAGAATACCCGCATTGCTATTTCTCTTTAAAAATAAATAAAAAAGATATACAATCTGAAAAGACAAGCAAAATAAGAATGAACAGATAATAATAATAGATAAGATAGCTGATTTTATAATCACTAAAGTGCAAGTAAATATTAGTTTTATTAACACTTTTGAGTGCGCCTTTATTCAAGCTTTGTAAAATTATTTAAATCGAATTTACTGGATATACCGCTCGATGCTGTTATAGTATTCCTATCCGATTCACCAACACACAAATATAAGCAGAATAGTAAAAGCTTATTGAAAAGATCGTTTAATTTATTTGAACCCATACAGATTGCATTATGATATGTCCAATTTTGATTACATTGATTTTTGTCTTCAATGCTGAAGATTCTACGACTAGCTTGGTACATTACCATATTTAATTACAAAGAAAATCATCGGTTAATAGCTTCGATCAACAAATGTTGATCGAAGGTTAATAGAAAGTTTTAATCAGTATATAAGTACGTTTCTAAATCGTATGTAGATTATAAAATATTCATGGGAGATCAGTACTATTTCAAGCTTATTGAAAATGAATTTTAAAATTGACTTGTGCTTCTTATGTAAATATATGAATTTATGCGAGGGACGAAGTGAAGTTTGAGTATCGAAGAGGTGAAACGATGAAATGGCTAATATAGCTAGAAATATACGACAATAGTTTGTGTTTTTTTTTTATTCCAAATTACCTTTCTGTCAGTCTGATCACTGTCTCCCAACATATAGGCTCCATATATAAGTTTGCGAAACAGTTTCTAAGTACTTTTTGGGTAATACACATTAAAATGTAAATTACAATAATTTGTCTGAAGCACGTGAATGTATATTTGTGTGTGTATTTATTCTGTGTCATATAAACATTTTTTTAATAGGTCTACTTCGTTTTAGGTGAATCGGGAGGGAGTATTAGACTTTTTAACCGACTTCAAAAAAGGAGGAGGTTCTCAGTTTGGCTTGAACTTTTTTTATATATTTTTTTATGTTTGTGACCTCATAACTCGAAGATGGCTGGACCGATTTGGAAAATTCTTTGTTTGTTTGAGAGGGTATACTTTCTAGTTGGTTCCATTGTCATCACGTTTGGATCTGATGATGGAATCATGGAAAAATCGAGGAAACTCTTCAAATATTATAGGCACACCTATAGCGTTTTGGGTATTTCTTATAGTACCTTGTGCAGTTTCTCTCGAAAAGCACCATTTGAGGAAGTGGAACTGATGATGACGACCCCATATTGCCACCGAGACTACTCAATAATAATTATTTCGTGGATTGCGATTAGATTACTTGAATATGGATGTTAAGCACTTTATTCTCGTCACAATGCATATGGTGAAGTAGAGCTGATGGTTATAACTTTAATTTCGGAAGGCGGTGTCAAAAAAAAGAAAATACAAAACAAATGACACTGACTACCGAAATTAAAGTTATTTTTCACTTTGCAGGGTTTTTTGGGAGTCGGTTTAATTTTTTTGTGCTAAAAAGTTTTTACTAACTCAAGACCTACTGTGTTGTTTCAGTTGCACTAGCATCTCGGACCACGGCAACTTATTATGACCTATCCGCAAATATTTTGAGGTGACTTAAAAATTACTTACGCTACACTTACAAATCAAATAACACACAGTTATAATATGACCCACACAAACTAACAAATAAAGTAAAAACTAAATTAAACTTCTTAGGTTTTAGAAGTATTTGTAACAAAAATAATGATAGCTTTACGGTTCTTTAGTTAAAGTTAAGTAACCTGTGCTGAGGTGTTCTTGTTTTTTTTTTTTAGTTAGGGCCACTCGTAGATCAGCTCACTAAGGCTGTGCGTCTACTTAACCGGTCTGTCCTGTGGTGACCTCTAATAAATTAAAGGCCCCCAGCCAGGGCTTACAAACTAAAATACGCTTACATCTAATGACCGCACGCTAAGGGCACTCCCTGTGGAGTACGGGCCTCGGCTAGCGGGGTCATTTTGGGAGGGCAGCAAAGGGACAGGCTGGGTCATATTATTATTTACGGGAGTATTTATTGCTACTGGCTCAGCATCGCGGGCTGGCTCGTTTGGCAAAGGTCGGGGAGGATTTCCATTACAAGTACGCGGACGTCGCGATGGGCCTCGTCGGCGAGGCCGGAATACGGAACGCGTTTTGTGTGTGTGTTTTCTAAGAGAGGTTTTCTTGTGGATGGGTGAACATTTAAACATATCGAGATTCTTCCGCCCATCTATGACAAATGTTACAGGTATTTAAAAGCTAAAAAATCTGATACCAGGCTAGGCTTACCAGCCGCTGCAGGAGACGCTCCGGACGTCGGGAATCACAGGGTGACTCCCAGCCACTGAAGGCGTGCGGGCTGCGAGCAATGGGTAGCTCGCCGCCCGACTGAAACCAGGCCCGTGTAGACGGCGTCGTGTCGCCTAAAATAGTGTCAGCAAAATTGTTGGGGCCCACAAGAGGGCCGTCTCCTCCCAGGGTTGCGGAATTGTTCGAAAGAGTTACCGCGGCCTCGGAACACGAAGGGCATGTGATGGAACACGGATGTGTTTTAGTCAGTAAAAGTCTGACACACCCTCCCGCTTCGCCCAGATTGGGAGGCAGTCATTGGACAGTTTCCGATCCTTAAAAAAAGCCAGGCTTACGAAGTGGTATCGTGTTAATCAGTTACTGGTTACTGGAGGTTAGACGGGTAATAGCTACATGTACCTAAAGTACTGGTACTCAATTCCTACCAGTTAGGCGGAAGTCTACTCTGATTTAGTTGGGAAGAGACTAGGCAATGAATTTTTTTTTTGTTGATATGCTTGAGTTTGACCTCAATCTCACCTGATGTTAAGTGATGATGTGGTCAAGATGAAGCACGCTTGCCTAAAAGTAACCTATTTCTTTTAAATACTAAACACTTGGCCGAACACTGTCTCCTAAGACACAGGTTACCCTAGTTTAGGAGGCAGGGTTATATAAATTTTGTACAGATTTTGCAATGGGCTTCTTACCCGACTGTTTTATAATATTTAAGTACCTACCTAAAATACTTGTACTTAATTTTTTGTAACAATCTGTAAGTTTTTGTGAATGAATGATTTTATTATTATTATTATATTATAAATAAAAAAAGTTACGCCCTTTACCCATGGGGACGGCAGAAACAACAGAGTGCCACATGTTTTGCTTTGTTAGTGAGTATGCAGTAAGATTAGTTGTTAATCAATGCTGAATATCACCAATCAGGTTTGTCTTTAAATATAAAGTTAAAACCTAATAATATATAGGAGAACTAACCTAGGAGTCTTTAAGACAAGAGTGAATAGGTTACTTTAAGGTAAGCGTGCTCCATCTTCGACCACATCATCACTTACCATCAGGTGAGATGGTGGTCAAACGCGAAACTATTTTTAATTAAAAAGAATATGCGCATAAGTAAGTTTCATAGTTTGTTAAGATCACAGACCCAAATCGTCAAACTGATTTTGATTAGTTTTCGTGAAAAGAGATACAGTAAAGCTACTTTAATAAATACACGAGGTAAATATCCCATTATAAGGTCTAATGATACTGTTAGTAACCATTTTAGCTTAAAAACTTATACTTTAATGTCACGTATACGTTTGAAATAATACTGAATATAGCTCAAAATCCTTCGGTACCGAATCGGGTAGTTTCTGTACCGTTTGTGGCTCTACAGCAATAACGCATTGCATTTATTTAACGATCGCACTAGTGTACGTGTGTTTTAAACGTTTCTATTTTTAAACTTTCCGCCGGAAAAAGTGGTCTCTACGAATTGTAGACAAAATAACAACTAACCTCGTTTCGTGAGTTGTGCTGCAGAAATTCGCGAATAATGGCAGGAATGAATTTATACGGCGTTATATGAGTTCATTTTATGTTGACCGATTTATTACACACAGTTTCTGTCACTAGCATGTTTAAATTGATATCTTGGACCGTATTTAATATAATTGGCAATCTTTTCCAGAAGTGTTTTTGCTTCATAAGCAAGGAAATGTATGGTTAGAAAGTTTTTGAGCTGTCATATTGTTGTCTGTCAGTTTTATAAAATGCGCCCCTGATTAACATGTTGACACTTGTGACATATTTTAATTCGAATCTGTGATCGCGGCGTTTCAATGACAAGAGTTCGATTTATCTCGATCGTCACTTTTTTGTACTTGACAAGATCGAATCCAACCATCAGTAGCATTGGAGGCTAGAAGCTGTACCACAAGACTAACGTGTATCGAAACTCATCCATTCAGTTGAGACTTCACATTAATCGAATAACTTCTTTAAGTCAATTAAACAGAAACAATACGATATTATCAGCCCCAGCTTTTTGGAAAATTTCGTTTGTTGCTCGCCACTCTCTAAGCGTAATTGCATTTCATTAAAATTCCTGTCACCCTTTCGTTGAGGGCCGTTCAATTCAATTAAAGTTGCTTATTTGTGTTTAGGAGAACAGTGGAGAGGTTATTTGTGTACAAATAAAAGGGAACTGGGGTATCGGTACGAAAGGGTATCGGCCAATTGGTGTAGTCTCGGTTTTATTCGTGTTTACGTCTATGATCTTATCTGTTGACTATACGGGCGCTTCACCCTTTTATTAAACTGCCACGTTAAAGGACAGACAGTGAACACTGTCGAGTTGTCTGCTGGTAAATGTACCAGCAGACAACTCGACAGTGTTGTTTTGCGGCGTTTGTTTCGTGTGAGTGATATATTTTCAATTGCAAGCATTCATCCTCTGTGATGGGCGAAATGTGGTTTCCGACGGTTTTGGCGTGTTCTATTGTGACGAGTTTAAACGTATGTCAAGTTGCATACTACTGAAGTGTGCACGTTGCGGGTATTTTATAGAGATACTTACTTATACATAATCTAGAAAAAATACAAAAACATGATTGAAAATGATAATGTTGGTCACATCATAAGCTAGGATATGCCTAAAACAATAATAATATTGAATTAATTAGGCTACTGTAACTTAAAAGGTATATATTACATTAGAGAATGCTTGTGTCTCAGCAGTAGGTAAGGTAATATAAGGTAATCAACCTCCTTGGGTTGCAGTAATGTGTAGAGTATATGGTCATTTTTAAAAAGTTCAGCTTCACAGTTTTCTTTATTCCATTACCACGCGAGGGTGTGTGTTTAATGAAAACAGGACAAGAATCGGAATTTAATGTGTTTCTCGTGGTCGTCTCAATATCGTTACTCGATAAGTTTATTAAATTGTCCGGGATGGGTAAAATTTCATAGCCCGTAGCCCCGACTTTTGGGACAAAATAATAGGGGAAGATGGCTTCACGATAGTGTCTATGTTACGGTCCTGTTTTCCATTCAAATGCAATTCCGTTACTATAATAAATGAAGTTTGCCTTCAATCTTGGTATATGTATAGTGGCTTTGGGACGTGAGAAAAACTTCAAGTCAAGGATTATCCTTAAAGCTACGCCAACATGGGTTTCAGTCGCCCTAGACTTTATTTAGACAGTATTAATGTTTGCACCTATTATAAAATAAATAAAAGGGGGCGCGTCTTTGATAATAATTTGATCTTTACTAGGATATATTTTGTTTAAAGCGCTTTGTCAGTGCCATTCGTTACTGTATATCATCATGGGATGGTGCACCAAAAACTGAAATGCTACAAGTTGAACGAGCTCAAAGATCATATACTTTCCTTATGATTACTTAGTTACTTACCTTTTTTTAATATTTTTTCCACTATTTTATTAAATTAAAGTTAAATAATTTTTGTAACATAAGAACTAGAATATAAGACTTGAGAAGTCACTGTGATCGTGAGATACAGGCTATGCCTAGTTCAGGAAACAGAGTTTCATTAAGTATAATTATGTAAAAATGTTATTGCTAATAAATATATCTGATTGATTGATTGATATATGACTAACATCATGAATCAATAATCGAAATGACTGGACAAGGAGGAAATATTATATTAAAGCTTGAACAACATATTTCTGGTAAAAATTAATGCTATATTTTGTCTAAACACAAATACAAATGAGCTCTACCATTTTTTTTCATTTTCTCATCTTCTGAACCTTTCGTGCATTAATGCACAAAAAGTTCAGAAGGTGAGTTTTTAACACTAATTATATTATAAAGAGGTAAAATTTTAAATTGATCCAATTTAAATGTTTTTTCATTTTATTTTAAGGATTATTCGTGAGTGCGAAATCCACGCGAACGAAGTGTGGAATATGGAATGTGAATGTGAATGTGTGTGTGAATGGAAGTGTGGAGTATGTGTGGAAGTGTGGACGAAGTGTGTGGTACTTATAGTACATAAATAATTAACAATCTAGCCGCTCTCGTGTTTTAGCAAGACTAACGAACAGCAATTGATTTTTACATAAATAATGAGAGTTTGTACATTTGAGCTCATGGATCCATGGGCCATCCCTAGCACCTACAAACCCAAAAAAGTGTGCACAACAAAACATAACCTATAAAATAATTCAGAGACCGCAACCAGGTTGTAAAATTTTGTTGCAAGGAACCCCTTTGTGGTTTAAGCCAATGTCCCCATGGTTCCGTGCCGTAAAACTTGATTAAACAAAAAGAACCCCCGGTTAAATTTTACTACTTGGTCGGGATATCCTCAATAAAACGAGCGTATCATGCTTTTAAGAAAAAAACACTACAGATTCATTCAAAACAATTTTACGTTTTGCAATGGACATAACAATTAAAATCTATGTGGTCTACGAATCTGTTTTTTATCTCTATGGAAGATGTTGTTTGGATGTAGCTTAATAGCTTTATAATCAGTTGATTATGACTATATTTCATTTTATTTATTTTATTGTGCACGTTCTCTAAATTAATATTTTTGACAGGTAAGTCTGATTTGATGGACGTTGGACAGCCAATCACTGCAACCAGTCTAACGACAAAAAAATTTCAATCAAATTAAAAGTACTCATTAATGAAAGCTATTAATTAAAAACATCTCCATCTAGTTTTAAACAAAAGGGTAAACAGGTAGTTGAAATATTGCCGCGTTTCCCAG
The DNA here is from genome assembly GCA_943138885.2 of Tholera decimalis. Lineage (NCBI taxonomy): Eukaryota > Metazoa > Arthropoda > Insecta > Lepidoptera > Noctuidae > Tholera > Tholera decimalis. The sequence continues at coordinate 28,335,062 of OW964563.2, read as the reverse complement.
TCGTGAGGTCAATAACCTCCGAACCGTAATGCCTGGCCACGTCAATCCGCCGTCACTGGCCGTCACTGCAAGAAGAGTTAATTTTCCCTTGCATTTAATTTACTTATTAAAAAAAGAAGCAATTTAACCGACCTGTGGGTTCCGTAAATGTAATGCAAGTTAAGTGGGCTTTTGAAGACTTGAATTCCAAGAATACAATTTCTTATAGTATATAACGCATAATAATAATTTTGTTTATAATATCGGTGCTTTAAATTACAACCACAATCAACAATCACACATCGGTGCTTTTAATTACAGGCCCGTTGGTATAGTGGTCAGTGGCCCTGACTGCTATGCCCAAGGTCGTGGGTTCGATTCCCACCTAGGACAAATGTTTGTGTGATGAGCACGGTCATTTGTTCTTTGTCTGGGTGTAATTTATCTATAATATGTATGTATTTAGAAATATATATGTATGTTTATCAGTTGTCTAGTACCCATACCACAAGCTCTGCTTAGTTTGGGACTAGATGGCGTTGTGTGAAAAAGTTGTGGAATATTATTATTATTATTAAATTTATCAGTTGAAGATGCTTGATGAATGTAAAATGTTCCTATTGGCCTCCCTATATCAAAATCATCGATCAATTGAATGTTTGTTAAAGGCTTCAAAGCATCAATACAGCAATCGGTCTTGTGCTTCTGCATTACGTTTCATTGCAATACTGTTATGTGATTAATACTTATAACCCTGAATCAGGGTATCATATCTCGTGCAATGCATTGTAAAGTCAAATCACGACCACAAACAAGCTGGTAATCGTATCCCCTGGGCGGGTTAGTTATTTAACCCTTTTTCAAAAGGGGAAAGTCCACCTAGTTCTGTTCACGAGTTCTAATATAAATAAGACTACTATTATAGTGGCTTATATTAGTGAATTCATTAAAATAATAAAAACTGCTTTCAGAATTATATTTGAATTTGGAATAGTAGCGTCTAAAACATAACATCGACGTCAGTTAATCTAGCTTTTTCCTGAACATGCTGGGGATAGCTTCCTTTTTATCAAACGAAATTAAACTGTATTCAATTCAACTGAATCAAAAGAAAACTCGCCTCAAAATACTTGCAACAAAACTATGCTACCCTACCCTAAATCAAAAAGCTCATACGCGCATCAAATGTTGTTTATCTTTAATTAGTTGAAAATTGCTGATTCACGTTGCTGCGATAACGTCCACCCACGTTCTGGGTTCTGTTCCGGACTCCGGTTGAAACAGCGTCTGCATCTATCAAAACATTGGTGACGGCTCCAATGAGATATAAGTATTTTACATAATTATTGTTGCAGGATTGTGTCTATGTTTGTTTATTTAAGAATAAAAGGGTGGAGATTAGATGACTGTTGTATTTGATGATTTTATAAACGGCAATGATGTGAAGAGCAAAATTTAATTTTATGCGCATTTTAATGATAAGGAAATTTATTGCAACACTTAGAAAAATCTTGGAGGAAAATGGGTTTTGGTCAAATGATGTAAAATGTATTACAACTGTAGCCGATCATCACATTTAAGTGATTATGAACTGAAAGTTGAATGTAGAAACACACTACGCAAAGGCAACAACGAACCAAATGATGAAACCGCTCGTGTAACGACAGCCAATCTGAATATAAACAAAATTAACGAGATGAATGTGAACCATTTTTGGAAACAAACCCACGGGAGACCTCAAAGCTACAGATTAAATGACATCTCAAATGAACAGTAAGAAGTTTAACATAACGTTTCGTTGAGCGAATCACATTCATATGTAAATATGCGCCTGAGACTGTACACAAGGCGCTTACGATGACTGCATTGTTAGTACTGCATTCAAATGTTACGAAGTCACAAGTGCATATTGTTGGCAATTTCTGGTCAATGAAGCTGCTGTTCATGACATGTTAGCAACTGTTGCTAAGTGGTAAGACTTCGTATACCCCTCGGAATAGCCATTTGTACTCAAAACCATGTAAATACATTTGTCTTTTCGTTTTGAAATTGTTTCTTTAGCAAACAGCAAGTTTTTATTGTATTATACAACATTGATTGAGGCCACACATTTTAATAGTTTCGAAAAACTACAGTTTGAATCACCACCCAAATTTCTAAATGAAATATGCTCAGAAAAATCCGATTTAATATTTTAGCACGGAGAAAGGTACGGGGATAACACCATAATAAGCAGTGTAATGCATATTCCATAAGCTCAATTTCATATTAATATTAAATCACCTAATGCACTGCACCGAAGTAAAGGTCCAAAAAATCAATAACGGCAATCCTACCCCCGTTTCATAGCAGGGTTGAATAACCGGCATGAATTTTTAAAGCGTTTTGTGTAGAGCAAACTACGTCGCTATGAGGCAGATGAAGTCCGCATCTCCCGCTTGAGAATATTAAAATTCTTCGTGGACCAGTCCTAAGGCACAATGCACATTGTCAACGCATATAAACCTACACTGTTGCCTTTACTTGCCATTGTACTGCACCCCTTGCACTTTCTTTGCTGTTTTCACGGCGTATTCTACTATTTTATTATTCATAACAACCGCCTTATGCTCAACTCCTATAATGTTAATAATTGAAGACATCCGTGACGTCGAAATGTTGGAGCGACTTGGAACAAGTCATGACTGAAACTCCTTTATTTATAAGTTCATACTTTGCCTGTGTACTCATATTGAAAGAATGCATGAATGTGCCGCGAGGTGTGGTACCTGGAGGCGTTAACTCCCTTTTTAGGGATAGGTCTACATACTATCATCAGTTCCTATAGATGTGGTATGATTATGGAACAAGCGACATAGGTGCACACGTGGTTTTTGTGGTTTTCACCTTCTCCCACAGCAGAATGGCGTGAAATTATGTAAGCGTGCACGATATTGGATGAATCGAATCGAATCGAAATCGAAACTTTCGCTTTTGCGAATGGGAGTATTTTACCAAGTAATATTTTTACGGCACGACTAGAGCATTAAAATGTATAAGTTGCGATTAAACTGTTATTTTAATCCAGTCGTGCGCGAAATGATTCGAGTAACTCTACGCCGAAGCTTTCGCGCCGTATATTATTGAAATAAAGAAAAATCCATTTCTGTGGCATAGGATAGCATTATGCGTTGATATGACTACATATTTATGGCTTATTGTTCTCCCTCGATATTATACTTAGCACCGTATTAAACATTTTATTGAGTAATGTTCGCCCTGATAGAATTCAACACAAAGGTCAAGTGTATGTTAATATATTTTAAAGATACTCCGTGGGCGGCACGATTTATTACGCTTTGATACACATTAAACTATGCAAATAAAATGTAAAATATACATGCATAGGTGTGAACATAAAATGTGGCGGAGGCTCTGCACGAACGTATTGACCCGAAAAGGTTATTTTTTCTTCCAATTTACAAGTCGCGTTCGGTAAAAACATCTCAAAGCGGTTACTCGAAAGCGATTAAGTGGTATTGGCATAATGGGTTGCATATGATTATATACTATTGCGAAGTATTTCATCATCTGTCAAGCGTTTTTCCAACTACGTTACGGCTACCAGTCTAACTAGATACGGCTGAGTTGGTAATCAGCTGTATCTGTGAACATACTGGTGTATTGCCTATCTGATATCCACAACACAATAACTGGGTAACTCAGTCTATAACCATTAGCACAACTGGTATCAGTATTTCTGGTTTCAAACTACCCAGAACGACTGTTCAAAATGTACCAATGATAGCCGAAACCAAAGGCTTATTTAAGGATGGGAAATCATCCAATGACTGTCTCCGGATTTGGGCGAAGCGGGAGGGTGTGTCAGACTTTTACTGACTAAAACCCATCCATGTTCCATCATATGCCCTTCGTGGTCCGAGGCCGCGGTAACTCTTTGGAACGATTCCGCAACCGGGAACCAAAGGCTTTACGTGGTTTCCGAGGCACGAAGGAATCTAGACATGTTAGGATGGTAACCCATCCGTCGACAGACCTTAGCTCGTATTACTTAACCTGAACGTCGATCCATGCGGCTGTTATTAATTAAGCCACGAGCTTCACATTATTTATTAGCAATACTTAATTAAACTGTATTGGTATACCTATATGGCTTTAATTTTAGTCATAATCCTATCAGTCTTACTATACAGGATGTTCATATTACATATGCAATCTCTGGAACGATTGTCATGGAATTTTCACTGGAAGATAGGAAAAGTTTTAGTGCAACATGTAGGCCACGGGTCGAGGTTCAAGCGGGAAAAATCGCGTCGGTAATTTATCCACGCGGGCAAAGTCGCGGGCCCAGCTAGTAGCAAGTATTTCTTGTAGCAAATGTCTTCAATATTAAGCATTTGTGCACAGTCATGCACACAATTTATTAAATCAACGCAAACAACAACTCATTACATTCAACAGCACTACAAATTATTACTAATTAGGTGTTATGATGCCAAATAAATATTTATCATGGACATTTATCTTATTTAATTTAGCATAATATATTAAAGTTTTTATCGTATGAAACTGGTTTGTTCGCGAAATAATAATTCCTAAAAGATTTAAAACGCGACAAGGAATTTGAATAGATAACGATCTATTGATTTAGATAGGCGGTTTTTTAAATTAATATGAAGTCAAATTAAATATTGTTATTTGTCAGAGGCTTATAAAGCTTGTTCGAAATTGAATTTAATTTTTTAGCAGATCAATTTTTTATTAATTTACCATGCAATATGGGTGATTGATTATAAATATATCAAATCTTAGATAGCGACACAAAAACAAAATATTTTTCTAAAGTTATTCTTACATAATTTTAATGCTATTCTGGATTAATTTTAGTAATACCTATGAATAATTATACTTCCTTTTTATTAAGTTCAAGCTTAGTATAAATATTTTAATACTGCCTTATTCGTTCTCAACTTATTATTTGAGAATTTTAAGAACTTAAATAAACACAACTTGTTTTCGTGATGACAGTCTATTACAGCTCTAACGAACTCTAAATTAGAATTAATAAAGTTGATTGTATCGATAATGTAGGTAGCTATTTAGTATCTTATCGAAATCTTGTCTAATCTCTAACCCATAGGTCATCTCATTATAATTAAATAATATAAGATTCTAGCCTAACCTGAAGTACTTAATATGTATATGTGACATTCAAAAAAGTTTAAAAGTAATCGCATTATTTATGGATGGGATGACTCAAAAAAACCAGACTAATTCAAATAAAGATCTTTTATACTAATAGGTGAACGATTAAGCTTCTGTAAAATTGGTCTAATCTTATTAATTTGATGACTAAAAACTGTTCAGACACCAATCGATGGATCTGAGCGTATTTTAAAATACGAAACACATTATTTTATCATTAAGAAAAGGATCTGAATATCTAAAGAAATTTCGTAATAAGCTCCTAATTTCGCGTGACCAAAAATGGGGTAGCGCTATAACATATTTCTTGGATAAGTGAATATAATAAAAGTTCAAAGTAAACAGGCGCAGTCGAGCGGCATATAAAATGCAAAGTAATGGAGCCGCGAAGTAGGCTATCGCCACTTAACAGGTCTAAAAGTTTTCTTTATCTGTTACACTTTTATTCCATTTTCGCAGGGAAAACGTTGAAGTTTTTCCCCTTACAGAAAAAGTTAATGCTATTGTGCCGTATTCATAATTAGACCACACGCGATCGCGTAAGGAGCCAGAAGAATTTAAATTCCTGACGTTCCGGGAAAAAATTCATGCCATCCTCGTTAATACTTTCTACGTTTCGTTTTTACAAAAAATATCTTTGAACTTGTACGCTATGCGCTGGATGTTGTTCGCGGAAAGGTTTAGGTTTGTGCGGGGCGGTGGGCACGCGAGGCAAACTATAGCAATTTACGACGTGTTACATAAAACTCACGTTCCTAAATTCATCTACTTGGGTGGCCCAGTTAGATAACCATTAGCTTTTTGTAAGTGTTTAATGGTCGATCTTAAACAAGAGTAATAGGTGCGTTCTTTCTTTGTTTTAGCAGTTGTGAAACACGGCGCAAGCCGCAAGCACGGCGAACGTGTTACAATTTAAGTGGTTTGATAACGGACTCTTTAGTTACAATGTGAACAATGGTTAGCCACTTTTTGATAGCACTGTTGAGACAAAAAATGGTTTTTATTTACATGATGTTGTCTTTTTTTTTAGAAGTGTATTACGATCATTGTTGTTGTGTGCGTGCTAATGGGTACTTACGTTTGAGATAAGTCACTATAAATAGCATTTTTTGCTCACTTTTTTGTGGTTTTGAACTTCATATTCAGTTACTGTCAGTCTCTATCATCTAGACAGTCTTTATCAGGTAGACGTGGACTCTTTGCTTACCTTTTTAGGGTTCCGTGGCCGAATGGCAAAAAACGGAACCCTTATAGTTTCGACATGTCTGTCCGTCTGTCTGTCTGTCCGTCCGTCCGTATATCACAGCCATTTTATTCCGAAACTATTAGGACTATACATATAAAACTTGGTAGGTAGATGTATTCTGTGAACCGCTTTCCGATTTTAAGAGAAAATTAAAAAAAATATTTATAATAAAGTGGGCTCCCCATTCATGGAACTGAAACTGAAAATATTTTCTTTCATGAAACCTATACGTGTGTGGTATTTATAGACAGGTCTTTAAAAATTACATTAAGGTTTCTAAAATGATTTTTTCATAAAGTGAATCATTTAAAAGATATACGCTTCCTAAGTGGTAAAATGTGTGTCCCCCCTCTAATTTCTATAATAATGAAGTGAAAAATCTAAGAAAACCATATGTTGTAGATCTTAATGTAAACTTTCAACCAAAATTAGTTTGAACGAGATCAAGTCAGCAGTTTTTGAGATACAGTATATTTTCTAAAACCGCAAATATAACTTTGTAATTCATACAAATACTATGATAAACAAAGTTATTTGGCGTAGTTGTAAAAATTGTAAATAATCTAGTTTTAAGAAATTTGTAAGGTTTTTTGTTTTTTTTTTTTCAAATAAATATATTAAGTATATTATATTTATAATAGTTACTACGGAACCCTGGCCAATTTTTGTTAATAACCCTAGGGCGGACTATATTCCACGTTTTACTGGTATGCCTGTTATGGAGCGCTTTGATTGTTTCCCGGCTCTCTAAATAGATTTTGAATTACAGATTCTTATACCCACACTTAATATCGTTTTCATATTGAAATAATGAATTAAATTAGATGGTGTATTAAATAGTTGGGTTTTACTTGTTCACAGCTGTTGGTATAAAAAGCACCATCAGTTTTAAAGTACACTCATAGTTCCCAACCGCTAACCCGTTGACAAAGCTCTAAAACAATAGAAACGACTTTTAAACTAAAATAACAACGACAGAGAGCGCAAAGAATGCAGTGGAGTCGCGTTACACGTCAGTCCTGTCTAGAAGTGTCCCGAATGTCTGCAATTCAACCCGTGTACGTCTGGCAATGCATTCTTTGGTTTCAACATAGTTTCAACGACACATCGGTTTTAAAACAGCTCCCCATGACAGATGCTGTCGTACGTGACTCCATTGTAAAACAACCGCGTTACGTAGTGGAATATAAAAATAGATCGAAGTGTTTTTGAGAGGTACGGTTTTTGTGGTCCGAAGTGCACTTACATTACCATATAGAGCTTTATTCGTTTTCAGCTGTTTTAGTATTTCTGGCTTGTCAAAGATTAAGAGAAATAAATAACGAAGCAGTATTTATGAGCAGAGAGATTCTAAATCATATTTAATTTAAAATATTAGTTAGGTACCTTTAATCCTTGAAAATGGTTTTGTAGCTTGCGTTTATAAAGTCATAATTATTATGTGAACGGTAACTATGTGATGAATATGCTATTTCTACGAATTGTTATTGAAGTAAAGTTTGATGTATTTCCATCTAAGCAAAGCATTCAATTCCGTCAAATCTCATCAAGATTCTCTGAAAGACTTTTTTAATAGCTACATCAAAAATGTAATTTTATTAAAGAAGAACTTCTGCAAATCAAAACCAACGTCTTGGCTGAACTATTAATGTTGAAAATGGTATTCATAGTGTTGACTATCACTAGTAAGTAAATAATCCTACCGTTAGTCCGGACTATGAATAGTCCATCCCATTAGATCCCGTGGGTATCATAAGAGGGGCAAGGGGATTTTATCAGTAGGATTATTTACTAATAGCACTCCGCTATCCCGTTGATCACCATTTGCTTGCAAAGTGTAGTTTATATGCAAATATCTTTCAGGTGCATATAATAGTAGTCTATATCAGTCTAGAGTTTGGTAGTAACTTGTCTATTTTGATATGTCGGCGATCCGGCGACATCCCACCCATATGCACAAAACGTTTTAGAAACACCTTTATTGTACGTGTTAGCTATAACCTGGGGTCTTTAAGTCAAAAGTGAATAGGCTACTTCTAGGTAAGCGTGCTTCGTTTTCGACCACATCGTCGCTTACCATCAGGCGAGATGGTGATCAAACGGCTTGCGTTTGATAACAACAATAAAAAAAAATTAAAATGTTTCCCGACACTAATCAATTAAATTCATATGTACAAACACCCAGCCCAGAATAACTATCTTTAGGTCATACAAAAATGTGTTCTATGTGGGAATCAAATCCACGACATGCAGTGCAACAGCTAATCACTAAACCACAGCGCCAAAGGCACGGCCTCGAGTAATCGATAACAACATCCACTACCAAACTAAGCCATTCATCATTTGGCGCTCCAAAGGAATTTAAACTTTAGACTGGCTTTTAACAAAGAAGTGTGTAATTTGTATTCGTTTATTAAGCACACCTAACATGAAACCCTCATTTCAGAGAAGTTAATTGTACCAATATTCAGTAAACTGAATTACGGTCCTTACTTTATCCTAAATTCTAAATATGAAAGTAATTTTGTCCGTCTGTTTGTTACCTTACTTCCTGCATCGACATTAATAAACTTCACAGTTATTATCCTAGCTTGGAAACCAGGTGCTTTATGTGTAAGTCTGTATGTTGTACATTATAATAATAATCTTTATTAGCATCAAAAAGGTTTTACAGATATGGTGAATCCCTGAGACCTGAGCTAGGTATACTACCTGTGTTACAGGAGCCAGTGTCTTTTACCAGTTGCATTATCTTGCATCTTGCATTATCAGAAAAAACAAAAAAAAAAACAACAATTAAATTTAGAGTAAAATACACTTATTAAATTACTTAAATATAGATTTTATTATATCGCCTGTATTTCATGTGTACATGTGTAGTATGTGTGGGGTGCGGATGTGTTGTTTTGTGTATATGAGAGTGTGTGTATGAGTAAGGGTGTGTTTATGTGTATGATGTATGCATATGGATATGCATTATGATGTATGCATGTAAATATCCTGCCCTGTCGGGTCCCGTTAATGTTGCTGACTGCTCTATGAGGCTGCTTCGCAGAAGGGGGTGATTGCATGCCATTCCCCCTCGCCTCGCACCATGGTCTGAACCAGGGACAGACGCGAGAGGTCAACGCCGCCAATCGCCTCCACGAGGACACGGCGGTGCTCCGACCAAGCTGGGCACATCTCCACAGTATGCTCCAACGTGACCTCCGGGTATTTTTATGTGCTGCAATAGGAAATAGGACATTATTGTTTATGAGCTGAAATACTACTACCTATATGTCTATGTGTACCAAATTAACATAATATTTTCTTTATTTCTGGCAGTTTATTCTCTTGGCATTATATTTGACTTTAACGACCTTTCCAGCCTAATAGCCACTACTAAACCGTTTATAATATTAAAAATTTTAGCAGTTCCATTAGTAGAAACTTAATTCAATGAAAGCTTTTTATTTCGCTTTGAATCAGAGTGTGCTTAAATCGAAAAGTTTTCTGGGAGAGGGATTAATCATGTTTAAACTAGTTATAAGTAATTTAACCTAGTTTAAAATTCAGCAGACATTTATACAGTGTCTTTTTGTTGATTATTCTGACCTTTATGCATATTCAAGATTCTAATGTTGGGTCTAAAAAAATAGATTTAATATTCTGTAAGAATTTTGCGTAAATTTTCGGTTAGTTGTCTATAGAAATAAGTCGATAAAAGATTGAATTAATCGGTTTAAAGCGATTCGTTGAAACAAATAAATTTACTCTCACAAAAACATATTCTGTAGTGCTTCGCCTGAGGTAAGTTTTCCTAATATCTATTTGTCCATGTAAATAAAAATGAATATCTGTAGGTATGTGTCTCCTATATGCGTTGGTGAAACATTGATCCAGTTGTGATGAAACTATAGAAGGATGTTTTGAGGACACGCTCGATCAAAAAAAAAAAAATCCACAAATACTCTATTCGCATTGCAATCATGCTGGGTTTCTCTCTCTCCCTCTGGTCAGTTCGTCCACTGGAATGAACAAACGGTTTCTATCGGCCTCTATCAGATGCAAGTTTGGTGACAGTGTAGAATTTTGATAAGCCTAGATTGTAAAAAATTTCAGAATCTGATCTGGTTGGCGAGCGGCCTCTGGATCATTTCCTCTCTGAGTTGCCCAACGATAAGTCAACATTTCCGGGCTCCAAGTCTTATTATGTGCTCAAGTATACTGGGTACAGCTGGATTTGAATAACGTATTAGTAATAGCTTTAACAGCAGAATCAAATGTAAGATATTTTAATAACGGAAAGAAATACTTAAAACATGCACGGACAGACAGACCGACAGGCAGTGAAATTTTTGCACCTTTAATATTAGTCTGTATTTACATCTAACAATGTTCGAGAAAGCAAGGGCTGGATCTATTAAAGGTTCATCATTGTTAGGGATGATTCTAATGGAGATACCATTAGAATCATCCCTAACAATGATGAACGCATAAACTATATAGAACCTCTTATCATTATAGAAGGCAGCTCAACCATAATCTACACGGCTTTATACTCCAGCAAGGTTTATTGCCAGATTTCAAATAACCTTCTATTTGTAAGTAGTTTTATGTTAACATAAAAATTTACTTTCTTTGTACGTGCCCTGTTTAAGTACAGCTTTTAACAAAATGCTTGTAGGTACCTTAGTTTTAGAAATCTGGAATGGGATGAAACGATTATATACTGGTGAAAAATCTCTACTAATATGTATTCTAAACACGAAAATAGCCCTGTCTGTCTGTTACTCTTTCACGTCTAAACCACTTACCAATTATAATGAAATTTGGTACAGAGATAGATTAGATCTTGGAAATTAGAAAGGGCATGGGTTTCTTTTTGCTAAAATAAAACTTGTCACGTGAGCGTTGCCGGCAGAAGATAGAAATTTCTTAAGACAACCTAACTTTTCAGAATCAAGAAAGATGCTAAAGTTCTTTATTTATTTTATTTATTTATTAAAACTTTATGCAACACAAAAATGTACAAAGGCGGACTTATTGCCATAGGCATTCTCTACCCGTCAACCACCTGTAGTTGTAAAAAAAATATTTCAACATTTTCTTGGAATGGCTTAACAATTAATGATGACTAAATAGGTCCAATTAACAAGAAGCTACCCGAATACAATATATTATATAGTACAGCCAACTCAGGTTAATATTACTACTACTATAACAATATACTCGAACGAAAATAAGCTACCTCCGTAAACTGTGGAAACTAAAGCAAAAAACGTAACTAAAAACAAAAGAATGCTTAAGTTCCCGATGTTAACTGAAGCTCGTTAAATTTAAATTGTTGTGCGAATAAAAACCGCAATAAAATAGTTCTATTTGACAGCGGTACACGCAACTTCACTTACCTGCGCAGGAGTGGCGTGTCAGACCAACAGGGGTATTCGACGATCCAAATATGTAACCTCTAAGGTATTTATTGCCTTTTGTGATTAGTTTTAAACATACAAGGGTACATAAATCCATGTTGACAAAATACATGGGGAAGGGATTAATTTATTGACTGTGGAAGACGGTGAATTCTTTGCGGAAAAATTTAGAGTGGAGTTGGGATTTTGGAGCTATGCAAAGATCGCGCCGCCTAATTGGCACACACATTATCTAATTATAGAATTCCGTAAATACTTTTAAACACACTTTCCGAATAAAATTATGTCCAATACCTAATATTTATTTTAATTTATATTAAAAAGCATCTTGAGCGTGATTGCAACATTGTAGATGTATAGAAGTGCGGCTATTTACTGCAGATCTGAAAAAATCTAATATTAATTTATTATTTAACGTTAGAACGAGACATGTTTATAATAAGAATTAATTTATTTATTATTAATGATAATTATAGTTTACATAATCACTAATACTACTCGAAATTACAATTACTTCGCATGCGCTTTAGTATAAGAAAAAATTGGCCAAGTGCGAGTCAGGCTCGCCCATGAAGGGTTCCATAGTAACTACGCCAAATAACTTTGTTTTTATAGTGTTTGTATGAATTAAAAAAATATAATTGCGGTTTTAGAAAATATGCTGTATCTCAAAAACTGCTCACCCAATCTCGTTCAAACTAATTTACTTGAAAGTTTACGTTAAGATCTACAGCATATTTTTTTTTTAATTTTTCACTCCATTATTATAGAAGTTAGAGGAGGACACACACACATTTTACCACTTTGGAAGCATATATCTTTTAAACGATTAACTTTATGAAAAAGTGGTTGTAGAAACCTCAATGTCATTTTTAAAGATCTGTCTATAAATACCACACACATATAGGTTTCATGAAAAAAAAAAATCAGTTTCAGTTCCATGTATGGGGAGCCCCCTTTATTTTAAATATTTTTTTTTCTTAGAATCGGAAAGCGGTTTACAGAATACATCTACATACCAAGTTTCACATGTATGGTCCTAATAGTTTCTGAATAAAATGTCTGTGATATACAGACTAACGGACAGACAGGCATGACGATACTATAAGGGTTCCGTTTAGTACTATTTCTTTGTTTGTCCTTCTTAAACTTCAAAACAATATACCCCATGCCTTGTCTTTTTTAGCGTAGCCGCTGGCAGAACTACATATATACATAAATATAAAAGAGGCCAACTAAAGAAACAAAAAGCCCAACACACTTATAAGAAATCGATGTAAGCCCGGGTAGAATACATATCATTACTCGAACACGTTTGTCGACACATAGTAATAGGCTTGCTCAACAAACATACGGAAGTGCGTCCCCTAACCCAGTTTTTTCTTCAATACAGGAATAACTCTGTAAAAAGAGCAATCAATCACGTAAGAGTATTTCCCTGTTTGTAGTCATAGAACTGTGTATCGATCGATGCAACTTCCCGAATCCTTAAAGATTTAATGTTAGGACTTTTTACACTGACTCGTACCAAGCTAATTTTTACTTTCCTTAAGCTAAGGAAAGTGACAACCCACCAAAAACATTTTCATTCATGTAAAATGTTGCCAAGACGAGACAATAGATATATATGTATATTCTTTATTGTACATCATAACAGTAAAACAAATAAGGACTTAATAACTGAAAAGGGAAGGGATATAATGGGCGGTCTTATCGCTAAAAGTGATCTTTTACAGATAACCTTTGGATGGTATGTTTTGACAGACATAAGGTCTGTCAAAAGATATCTTAGATATCTTATGTCGAGTCAAGCTTCTAATTCTACACGCCCTAACTTGAAAAGCTTTAACATCATAAACTTTACACTTGAGTCAAAATATGTGGCTTGGCCGTTTCGTTTCGTATACAACAGAAAAGTAACGAACAGTGAAGAAATTTTTCACCTTACGCCCATGTGACGGTTCCAAAGCTTTTATTTATTTATTGATTTATAACTCTTGACAAGGTGGGTCTGTGTGTGAGTGATCATCATTCCTCCGTGCCTCGGAATGCGCGTAAACCCCTACGGGTTATTATTAATGACAGCCAGGACCTACGTCCTGGCTGTCATTTGTGCATCATTGACAGGCGTTACGGGTAGTCAGAAATTAGAATTGACACAGATCTTGCCAAGAGACATCGTGTTACCCAGCTATTTAGTTGTGGGGGTGAGGTAGGCAGTCACTGACACTGGAACTCAGTTGCATCGGGTTAGACTGGTTAGTCTATCCCAACATACAACAACAAGATGGCGGGACGCGCGAGGGAGAGGCGGGTCTCAAGGCCCTCTCAGCCCTTGCGCCCCAGCCGCCGCAGGAGACGCTCCAGGCGTCGGGAGTCGCAGAGCGAGTAGGCGTGGGCCTGCGGGATGCGAGCAATGGGTAGCCCGCCACCCGAATGAAACCAGGCCCGTGTAGACGGCGCGTCGTGTTCCACGAGCGCCTCAAAGAGTGTCAGCAAAATTGTCGGGTCCCACAAGGGGACCGTTGCCTGCCCGGGTTGCGGAATTGTTCGAAAGATTTACCGCGGCCTCGGTACATGAAGGGCTTATGATGGAACATGGATGGGTTTTAGTCAGTAAAAGTCTGACACACCCTCCCGCTTTGCCAAGGTCGGGAGGCAGTTATTGGATGATTTCCCATACTTAAAAAAAAAAAGCGAAGCATATGATGATTAAAACTGTTGCTTAAGTCTGATCTAAGAAAAGTACGGTATAAAACATGGAACAAGTTTGCAACACTTTTTACTTCTACAGCTTCTTAAGAGTTTGTACGTTAGTTGCTTTCATGAAGTATACTTTATTCAGCGTCTTACAGTTATGTGAGGCTGCAAGAAACACCTCAGGAAAGCTGCCGACGATTACTTCTTAAACATGTGGGTACGTGAAAGTTAGCAAGAGAACAAATTATAGTCTTGCATTGTAAATGACGTACATATTTATATTAATAATAAATATTATCAAGCGGATAAGTTTGTTTGTTTGTTTAAACGCGCTGGTCTTCGAAAGTAATAAGTAGATATGGATGAAATTTGGAATGGAAGTAGCTTTTTTTTTAAGGATGGGAAATCAAATCAATCCAATGACTACCTCCCAAACTGGGTGAAGCGGTAGGGTGTGTTAGACTTTTACTGACTAAAACCCATCCGTGTTCCGAGGCCGCGGTAACTCTTTCGAACAATTCCGCAACCCCGGCAGGCAACGGCCCCCTTGTGGGCCCCGACAATTTGGCTGACACTCTTTGAGGCGCGCGTGGAACACGACGCGCCATCTACACGGGCCTGGATTCAGTCGGGCGGCGAGCCAACCATTGTTCGCATCCCTCAGGCCCGCGCCTACGGTGGCACAATGGAAGTAGCTTGAAGCTTAAAGAAGGTTACAGGCTTTTTACCCGGCGGCAAAACAAGAAGGTAATGTTTTTAATTTAATAAATGTATGATATTAGTTTAGTCTATTAGAGTATAGTATAATATTGTATAGGTATATATGCAGTATGGTATAGATCAGAATCACAATTAAGTACTCATCTAATTGTAAGCAGGCAATCATACAACTCAAACGTAATGCATGATGTGCTTACCTGTAAGAAACTGGTACACTTGTCCATATGTCTACTGAATGTATTTGTATCAGTGAATTCAATAGTTGGTGAGCCAAAAAAATAAATTAAAAATTAAATCGCTCATTTGAACCAGCCTCACGTTACGCTTCGGTGTAAATGTCGTTACGTACAGTCGTATATCCGGGCAATGCTAGCAAATCCGGATCCGAGAAGCATTTGGTAGAGTGCTGTGAGCTCGCGACGGAACGCGACTCCCCGCCGTCGATCGTCATTTTGTCCCTTTCGATACAACACTTTGCACTCCCTGATCCAACCGGCCACTAGATTAGGTAAAAGAGTAAAACTCATTAGCTTTTGAGAGCAAAGTCGAATCGTGGACAGGATTTAAAAGAGCATTGTTTAATTACGGTTCAATTAATTGAAGTCCGTTACCTGATTGGGTTTTTGCTGTGCAGTTGCAGAGTCTATTATTGAATGCTATAAAAAGTTCTTGAGATACCAATTTATTAAAGATATTATTATGTAAAATATCGACTACAACAATCATGAAATTCACTTCGCAATCTGGATGGTGTTGTGCTGTTGTAGAGACTATCATTACTGAAATAAAAGTTATTGAATGCAAGAATGCCAACCACCCCGCAAAGAATTCTTGCGAATTAACGATGTCAAATTAATTTTTCAATTATTGTCATAAAATAAAGTTGAAATTTTATCTTTACGATCTTATGAATATCTTTTAAATTCCCAGGTGTGAATATAGGTAACATACAGATAAAAAAAACTGCTAAAAAGACCACATGTCCTGTTCAGTCCTCTTATAAGAATCCAGCCCGTTTTAAAACGAATTATACTAATGTTGTCTTTAAACCTAATAAAGCTGAGAGCATTTTTAAAAATAAATCTTACTTTAAATACATTGAAAGCCAAAACCATTTAGAAATGATGCTTCACAAGAATTATTGGCACATAAAAATAAACCTCAACGCTTGCCGCCCAGAAAACGTTTCTAATTTTAAAATGTGGATACCAAACAAAGACTGGTCATTACACAAATCGTCGTATATATATGTGGGAAGATTGCATAAACAAGACAAATTCTACTAGGTATTTAGATCAAACGGAAAAGGATAGCAAGGAATCGTTTACAAATTGATATAAATCGTCCGATCTCGATCCATCTTATTTAGGAGCATCGAACGTACGTGGGTAATAGTCTAGTGATATCTATCTTTATCCGACGCTGAATAAAAATTTAAATTAGATGTCTTCGAAAAACATTTTAGGATCTCGAAGTTAGAGAAACACGACCGGTAGCTGCCTATTAATTTGAATTTAAAAGACTGTTTAAAAACAAATGTGGTCCCATTTAAATTGGTTACCCGGAGCCCACATATTGTGACTAATGTCTATTTTATCGCAATAGGTGTTAATTAATATTCTAATGATATTATTTTTCATTTGGTAAAGGCTAGTTCGGGTCTATTTAGTTGTGAATTCTCCTGCCAAACCTTATCTTTATATGAAGTGTTTGATGTAAACAAACAATAAAATTCAAGAAAATTTTTAAATTCTGGTCATTATTGTACTTTTAAGGCTGATCTTGTGAAACTTGCTAGTATTTATTTCATAATATTATCTTTATTTGTTGCTCAGCGACATAATTTCGCCGCTACTTAAATTTTATTTTATAGATTTTTAAGAAAAAGATAACAAACGTTTTATTTATACATAATAGCTCATTTATTACAATTTTATGCAACAAAACCTTTTCTTCTTATTTTATCTTGTTATGTTGATAGTTGTATAAAATACTAAATTAATACCTACCATTTATCTTTGAAATCAGATAAGTTAAGTGGTTTTTTAAATATATTTTTTTCATTTTATGCAAACTAAATTCCAAGCAATTACAAATCACTGACCGACACGATACTCTGAAGCTTCAATGATGTAGGTCAATCAGTCACCCATTCAACAGATGGGCAGCATTAATCAAAACGAACAAATACACACATTGTAAGCACATCGTCGGTAATTCAATAAGTTTGTGCAACGATATTGATGGCTTCGGACGATAAATGATTTGAGTCGACAAGGCTTCAACGACAACTAAGAAAGGCTGTCTAGATTGAGTGTAAGCTGCCTGAGTTATGTATATACACAGGTATACAACGTGTAACGGAAACCCCATATCTATCCAAAAGGGCTGAAGACAACATCTGGTATGGAGTCTCTATGCACAGTTTCAGCACAAAATAACTGACTCAAATAATTGATACTAAATTATTGGTTTCATATATTTCTTGAATACCAATCATAACAAACCTGTCATAGCACTACGAGGGTCAATAACTTTCCACGTCACTTGCCAATAACACGATAATTCTTTTCGTTCTTCTTAATTTGAAAAAGTCGGTCTCTGGTATCAGTGTATTGGAATTTGTAATAAGTTCTACACACGTAGACTTAGGATTACAAAACCCTTGCCATATCGTTTGTTATCATCCGAAGAAGCCATGCACTTGGTATGTATATAACCTTTAAATTACACGTTGTATATTTATCTTGAGGGGTATCGAGTTACCCAGCTAATGGATTGTGGAGGTCAGATAGGCATTTTCTGCACATAAACCACTAATACTTATCCTGTTAGACTGGAAGCAACCCCAACATTGTCAAGTCAAGTGTCAACGGTACACCGTTTGTACATAACGTCACGGCTCGCATTGGACGACGGTTTTTTACGTTTATGTTGCAAGTAACACGATGTGGCTGTATCATTCGACTAATCGATTCATACTTGACCAGTTTTAGTAACATTTTAAAGGGAACACCGCTAAAATGAACGAAAAAAAAATGTTTACAAAATGCATCTGTGGTTTTTGTTGTGACGCCGCAGACTTTTTCGTTGTGTTATCAAATAGTTTTTATTACTTTTTCTACGTCTGTCTAAGTGGAATAATTTGTGTAAACATTGCCTACACATTATTGTGTTATCGTGTGTCTTTTTTCGTGAATATGTGTTTTTTCGTGTGTATGACTTCGAATGTGAGTGAAAATTATAAAAGTGAAAACTCATCATTGCGAGATAAGTTCAGTTTGATTTGCTTATTGAATGATATAAATAGTTAGATAAACTCATAACGAAGCCAGGAAGGTATAATATATACCATGATGATGGCCATAAATTGCTGATTTATCATTTTTTCTGAAGTCCTACCCAAAAATCAAAAAGTACATTCAACATGCAACACTTGAGGGGTAAGGGTGGAAATTGACTCAAGTGAACGAATTCTTGATGTTCTTCCCCATGGTTCAGTATACATATATTATGTCTTAATCTTACTTGCTCAACTGCCTCGGAGGTCAAGTGGTAGCTAGCGCGACTGCTGGCCATGAGGTCTCGGGTTTGATTCCTGGGTCGGGCGAAAAGTGCTCTTGGGATTTTCTAAAAGAAATTTCTCAGTAGTAGCCCGGAGTTTGGAAGTTGGTGGTGTGACACGCCCCGTTAGTTCGGATTTTCGTCCCATCAGTTTATGAGAGTAAAGGAACAGAGAGTACACCTGTACCTGTGCATATACCTACTTGTGCACTATAATATCTTTTACGCAGTTAGCTAGTCAACGCTGAGAATGGTTGCCGTGGTCGAATTCAGTAGGGAGATATTATGCCTAACGTGATGCAGTATTTTAGGCGTAAAAGTGAAAAAGAAAAAACATGGTATGTGCCTATATATACCTTCTTTAACATTTCTGATATTATGACCAGCCAACGGCAGAGGTAACTGCAGCCGTCGACACGCGGCAGCGGCAACCGTCGACGCGTCGGCGGCATCCGCTGACGTGTCGACGGCAGCCGTCGACATTTCTACTTCAAATGGCGGACGCGGCACGCTACAACTGCAAGTGTCGCTATAGGTCGACTGCTACCGTCGACGCGTCGACGGTTGCCGCCGACACGTGTCGACTGTCGACGGCTGCAGTTGCCTCTGCCGTTAGCAACATGCCGCTCGTGTGTAAGAGCACTTAGGCGAATAAAACAAGGCATTATTTCCAAGTGCAGACAATCTCTTAAAA
The DNA here is from genome assembly GCA_943138885.2 of Tholera decimalis. Lineage (NCBI taxonomy): Eukaryota > Metazoa > Arthropoda > Insecta > Lepidoptera > Noctuidae > Tholera > Tholera decimalis. The sequence continues at coordinate 28,315,540 of OW964563.2, read as the reverse complement.
GTCTATATAAACGTGAATGACAATTGGATCAAAAGTTTAAATTTAAATTAAAAGAAACAGATAGACAGCTATTTTTATTAACACGCTTTTATTAGGTCGACCTGTATGTAACTAACTATGTAATGAAATCTAAGGTAACTAATTTAACCATCTTCCAAGGGTCGTAGCGTAATGAAAATTGGCAGCTGTATGTAGTTCTGATGACAATACAATAATATGGTATTGTCAAACTGATCTGATGATGAAGCCGGAAGATATGAACTGGAACTTCATGATGGAAAATCGTATCATAGCTGTTTTGGATTTCTTAGAAAAGTCTTGTAATGAACTTTGACCACGATTAGGTTTCAAGGTCTGATGAAGCCGGAAGATAGGCACTGCCATTCCATGATGGAATATAATATCATAGTCGTGTTTGCACTTGTGAGAAAGGCCACGTAGTGGACTTTGAACACGATCAGGTTTCAAGGTTATAACAAACCTAAAGAAAATCCGTTATCGGTTTTCTTAACCTTTTTGAATTACCGCGTAATCCATAGATTTATTATTAGGTCGATCTGTAACGATTTCAATATGCAATAAAATCTAAGAATCTGAATTAAACGTACTTCTAATTGTTGTATCATCATGAAACTTGGCAGTTATGTGTAGATTAGACGACAATACAATATTATGGTACCATCAAGCTGGTCTGACGATGGAATTGGAAGGTGGCTGATGGAACCTTGGACTGCCTGCTAGTAAATATTTCTAATTTCTGCTCATTACATTAATCTTAAAAGCGTGTTTTTGGTTTTTTAAACTATTATTTTTTCTTACTATAACACAGGTACCCTACCTATATTTTTCATGCTGTCGGTTTGTTACATATTATTGCTTTTTGCTCTTTTAAATATATCGAATATTGATTTTTTTACTAACTAGGATCTAATCAATTAATGATACACACATTTAGACTTGATTTTCTACGTCATATTACTTGACGTTTTGAGTTAAGCCAGTCTTTCAATAAGTATGCGATGTGTGGTTTTTTAAATAAATGTAATGGGAAATTGGATAAGCGTAAACGACTTAATTGATGGAAATTTAGCAGTGATTGAACAATGGTTATATGCATGACTTACAAATTGTTGCTCGTGGGTTCAATCAAAGTCCCCATAGGGCTATTGCTCACCGGGGTTGCGGGAATGTTCTAACGAGATACCGCGGCCCCGGAACTTAAGGGCAGCTGAAGGAACAGGGTGGGTTTTTAGTCAGTAGAAATCTGACACTCCCTTCCGCTCCACCCAGAGCGGGAGAAGTCATTCAATGATTTTCCCACCCCAAAAAAAAAAGGCTTCAAATCCAGACAAGAACATTACTTTGTGAAATTTCCAACATCGGACTACAAGACAAACGGCGATGCGCCATCGTTACATGGTGGACATCCCACCCATACGCACGAAACGTTTTGGGAATACTTTCATTGTGCGTACGGCTAAGGAGTGGAATTCCCTGCCGGAGTCTGTGTTTCCTGATACTTATAACCTGGGAGTCTTTAAGTCAAGAGTGAATAGGTTGCTTCTAGGCAAGCGTGCTTCATCTTCGACCACATCATCGCTTAACATCAGGTGAGATTATGGTCAAACGCAAGCTTATCAACTATAAAAAAAAATCATTGCCACTCTCAGAACAGTGAAGGAAAATATCGTGAACACGTTCTAGGCCCGCAAAATCCGTAGACGTCCATCAATTGGAACTGGGCCCGCATGTTGGTGGGGGTGGCCCCATTCCATCGCATAGAGGCCAGTAGTGGGACCGTCAAAAGCTCATTATGTTAATTGATGGTAATAAAGATTGAAATTAAATACAGACCTTTCATCGCATTCAGTCACTAAAATAAAAATAAACATTAAACATCTGTTAAATTACCTCTTGTATCAGCATTAAAGTTTTATTCGTGAACGCTATCGATCTAAATGTCTCCATATATTTGACCGAATTAATTAGTTAATTAAGAAAACATAGGTTACTAGAATTAATTCGCAATATTAAACGGTCACCATTAAGTTCTCAAATGGCATGTAAATTATATAAGGGTGCTTTTCTACCAGAGAGGTTTGAGGCGTCTTGGCGGTGCAATGATGTGTAGTGGCGCTGAGGTCCGTACTGGTATCGGAAACCAGCATGTATTAGGACCAAAAATTCGAAGACATCCACCAAGGCTTACGTTACGGCCGATTCCTTCTCATACAGAGCCAGCCGTAGAAATGTAATTTCTTTTTAGGGTTCCGTACCTCAAAAGGAAAAAACGGAACCCTTATAAGATCACTTTACTCTCCGTCTGTTTGTCCGTCTGAATGTCTGTCAAGACCCGTTTTCTCTGGAACGCATGGAGGTATCAGGCTGAAATTCATATCAAATACTCAAGTCTACTGTCCCTAGAAGCTGTGAAAAAATCAAACTTTTAAGCCAACGCAATCAAAATATACAGCCGTTTATGCCGCATTTTTGACGCATTTTCGACACTCTCAAAGGAATCAAAACCTACAGGGTACTTTCCGTGAACTCAGAATCTTGAAATTTGGTACAAAGCAACGTCTTATAGTACAGATAAAAGAAAAATTGCGAAAAGCATACATTTTTGGTTACATCATATAATAAAAATATTATTAAAAATTTACCTACAAGTTTGTACGGAACTCTCGGTGAGCGAGTCCGACTCACACTTGGCCGGTTTTTTTTTTATTCAACCACTGTTACACACATTTCTAAATACTAGTTAATATTACCTATGTGGATTATTGTAACAAGATAAGCATAAAATAAAATTGCACATTTGCACAGTAGTCCCCGAACCAGGCGGCGCCTGTATCTCGGGGCTAAGGGTTATAATAATAAGCTAAGCTACTGTTGAGGGACGGTGGAAATGCACCTTTAGTCACAATCTAATTATCGATCAATAATATATTCACCATAATTAATTTGGCGTTTAAAACTTGATCATACATGATATAAATTATTGTATTTTTATCTTGTTTCACTGACGCTGTCATTGGGTTTTAATTACTCGGTTTTTAAAGTCGGTTTTACGATCGTGTTACTGTAGCATGTTATTTATTTTCTTACTTGTTTCATGGTTATGTGATTGGACTAATTGGTTTGCAATGTGCGTATGAATCGTCCTGCGTATTGTGGTAGGACAGTTTTACGATTACGTACGTACTTACCATGTTGTACTTACTTCCTTTATAATTTTATTGGTTCTACATGCCACCCTGTTTATACTTTTCTTTATTTTGTCTGCCAGATTTCTTAATAGGCACTCGGAAAGTCCTACTACGTGTTTGGATGAAAATGAAGAGTTGTAAGTGAATTATACCTGTTAAGTTTATTCTAAACAAAATATATCATTTTTAACGTTTGGTTTACAAAGTTCAACAAATTAAGTAGCACGCACACTTAGTACACGAGGAATCATAGGTGGAATCTAGATTCGGCTGCCATTGTGTCAATTGTCGTTAACGCCAATGGTTTGATACCCAAAAGTTTCGATTCTGCTCCGACGCTCGCCCGCGACAGTCGTGCCGCTCCGCGCTCTCGATCGTTCCGTGCCTGAGTCATCGCTCCGTTCGTCACGCCCGCCGTGACGTCACTCGTAGTCGCCGACTACGACGCCTGGTCCGGATCCGCCTTTTTTCGAGGCGGTGAAGGATATCGTGCTTCTCTAACAGAGATTGTCAAAACAATTTGGTTTGGCCCCTTCAGGGTAAAACCACAGTTTCGTGGTCCTTGGTTGGAAACCTCACGGTGTCAACAATACCAAGGGGGTGCTGACCCGACGCACCCGCTGATCCCCTTCAGGGTGAAGCAGTCAATTGGAGTCGAGTGCTAGGTTTTGGCCTTGGGGGATCTCCTAGTCAAACCTAGTTACTGAGTTCTCTTCACAGCATACACACCTAGTGTCGGTTGGGTGTATCTACCCCTTCGCACTAGACCCAATAGGGCCCGGTACGCACATTGAGATTGGCGACCGGAGTACAAGCTTAGGGCACACCATTAGGCACACACCTCCCTGCTATCCCCGCAGGGAGCGAACTCACCTCCGGGTCATTCCCGCCCGGAGGGTTAGGCAAATAGGGCCCCTCAGGCCACATCAGACGGCAACACAGCTACCGAGTTTGTCTGGGTTTCTCTTCTCGGTAGCGAAGTGTTAGGAGAAACTCCGGGGCAGGGCTCTTTGGGGACCGTCTGCTCGGGGAGCTCACGTTTGACGTGTCTCCTCGAGGCTCTTATGTTAGGGTTAGGAGATTAGGATGCCCACCTCTGTCGCCTCCAATATGGAGGACAGGATTGAGGATCTCGTGTCCAAAGTCGAATCCCTATCGGCTCGATTAAATCTAACAACCGATTTATTAGGAAAGATCCTATTTGAAAACCCCGCCCTACAAAGGGAGTATAAAGATGAGATAGTAAAATTACCCCCCGCGGTGTTTCCCGCCCCACAGCCAGATGTAGGTCCCACCCCCGCGCCCAACGCAGATAGGTCCCCCTCCCCCCCAGACGTCGAAATGGACTCTGAGGAGGAGGAACAAGAAAAAGAGGGCTCGGAAGGCGAGCGCTCGGAGCGCGCAGAGAGCATACACTCTGAGCGCTCGGAGCGAGCGGAGTCCGAGCACTCCTCCTCCGATCAAACCTCTTCCTCCGACGAGTTTATCCTCGTCGAGGGAAAGAGGAAGAAGAGGTCGCAGGCCTCGTCCTCCACCCAGGCCCCTAAGGCCAAGAAACCCTCCCCTCCCGAGCCAGCACGCTTAGTGCAGAGCCAGCCCTCCACTTCCTCGGCCACTAGGCCCAGCCCTACTCAAACCCCAGTCGTCAGCGCCTCAGTGCGCAAGACCATCCCTCCCCCACCCATCTTCATACATGATAAGGGGGCTTGGACAAACGTGTCCAAAGCGTGTGGCGAGCAACGCATCGCCTACACGAATGCCCGCGCCGTTCAGAACGGCATAAAAGTAGGGTTAGCGACAGCTAACGACCACCGCGCGCTTTCGAAGCTACTCAAGGCTCGAAATATCCCCCACCACACTTATACGCTCCATGAGAGCAAGCCCGTTCGGGTGGTCCTCTGCCGGATCCCCAGTGAGATCCCCACCACCGAGATCGTCTGCGACCTAGAGTCACAGAACATCCCGGTGATTGAGGTGCACCGTATGCACGGCAGAGGTGGCAGGGCGTCTAACAACGTCCTCGTCATTTGCCACCCCGTCTCCGAAGGTCCCCACCCCATCTTTGCGCTGAAGACTGTATGCAGTCTTTCAGGAATTTTAATTGAGAAGCCACACAAAAGTGGCACGGTAGGCCAATGTCACCGTTGCCAGTTATACGGCCACGCGCAACGGAATTGCTTCGGCAAACCCCGGTGCGTAAAGTGCCTGGGCGATCACGGCACCGCGGAGTGCAGTCGCCCAAAAGATAGGTCCCAGTGCCCAGACCCGCCCAGCTGCGTGCTGTGCGGGCAATCCGGCCACCCCGCCAACTACCGAGGCTGTCCGAAAGCCCCGAAAACCTCCGCCCCTAAACTGGCAACGCGCGCTAGCGCACGCCAGGGACGAGAGTGTCCTACACTCTCGTCTGAGCTCCCCCAGACCCTCAGTCCCCAGCGTCCAACTCCTTGGACGGCGGCGAATCACGCCCAAAACTTCCCGGCACTAAGGCCGAAAGTCCCTGGGCTGATGGATCAACCCATCATGCCCTCCGCTCCGGTTGTTGTGGCTTCTCAGCCCCCACCTCCTCCCCAGTCACTCCCTCGCTCGGATGAGCCGGAACTCGATGCGTTCCTCATCCTTGGGAAAACATTCAGTTTCTTCCAGTCCCCCCGCGCCATCCAAATGGCAAAGGAGGTCGTGGCCTGCAAAAGCATTGAATCCCTGATTCAGGTATACTATAAGTATTCTGATGTAAAAAGCCATTTTGACAACCTCTTTAAACAGCCATAATGTATAACACGGCTAGTAAAAGATTAAAGCCCCGATCCCTAAAGCTAGGTTACTTCAATGCCAATGGCATCACTAATCAACGGGACGAGATCGCGACTTTCCTTCGCGATCATAGTCTCGACATCCTTCTGGTCCAAGAGACCTTCCTCAAACCCCACCTTAGGGATCCCAAGGTAGCCAACTACCGGCTAGTTAGGAACGATAGGACTAGATGCCACAGAGGTGGCACTCTAATATATTATAGGAACTCCCTGCACTGCATCCCTATGGATCCGCCGCCCCTTGCCCACTTAGAGGTATCCGTTTGCCGGCTAGGCATGACGGGCCATCCCTCTATCACAATAGTATCCGCGTATCTCCCACCGCACAGCGACGTAGATTCAAATCCTTCGATAAACGCCTCACTACGAAGCGACCTTACAGCCCTTCTTGACATGAGTGACTCCGTCCTTATAGCGGGGGATCTCAATGCCAAACATCCCGCATGGTGTAGTCGTATTACCAACCCCCGTGGGAAGGTACTATACGACCTTTGCACACCTCTCCACATAGATATCATAGGTCCTATGCGGCCTACTCATTATCCGTTCGAGCCATCCCACTTGCCCGACGTACTCGACATTGCCCTCCTGAAGAATGTGAACTTACGTTTGCACTCTTTAGAGACGGTAGACGAACTTGACTCTGACCATAGACCGGTGATCTTGGAGTTAACTCCGAGATCGGGTCCCTATGACCCTAACCGCCCCCCTCCCACACAGGTGATCACTGACTGGAGGAAAGTAGGCGAATTGCTGAAATCCAACACGTCTCCTCACCTGGACAAGATCCCCGACCACATCCAGTCCGCCGCCGACACGACGGCTGCGATCGACTCACTCACGGAGCACGTACAATCTGTCTTGAACGACTGTTCAAAGGAGATTCCGGTGTCAGAGCACTGGCGCCGGAAACTCCCGGACGATGTACGGGCCCTGCTGACTGAGAAGAACGCAGCAGTCCGTGCCTACAGATCTTTCCCCTGCCAGAATAACAAAACTTTCATGCGGTACTTACAGCGCAAAGTAAGTAACAGCATCAGAGAGTGGCGTGAAGCCGGCTGGGACAAGACCCTGAGCGAACTGGAACCCACCCACCATGCCTTCTGGCAACTTCAGCGGAATATGCGCGCCACTGAGGTTGCCTCAATGCCTCCCCTTATCCGCCCGGACAAAAGCATTGCCTTCGACGACGAAGACAAAGCCGAATGCCTAGCCGACAGCCTGGAGGCACAGTGCTCTCCCAGCTCCCAACCAGTCGACCCAGCCCACCTTGCCCACGTGGATGCTGAGGTCGAACGTAGATCTGCCCTACCCCCTGTCGAGGACCCTGATGCTCCCCTCCCCCCCGTCACGGAGGACGAGGTGGAGGAGATCATCAAGAAACTCAAACCTAGGAAAGCTCCCGGGACTGACAGACTGACCACTAGGGCACTTAAACTCCTCCCACGTACGATAATAGTCCTACTGACTGCCATCTTCAATGGCGCCTTGTCCAACAACTTGTTTCCACAAGCTTGGAAAGAGGCTATAGTGATAGGTATCCCAAAACCCAAAAAGCCCAAGAACCTCCCGACTAGCTATAGACCCATTAGTCTGCTCAGCGCCCTCGGCAAGGTCTACGAGCGGATTATTCTTAATCGGCTCAAGGACTTTGTCGAGGCCAAGAGCCTAATCCCGAACGAACAGTTTGGCTTTAGAGCCCATCATTCCAGTGTCCACCAAGCCCACCGCATCGTAGAGCACATTAGCGGCCGCTTTCAACGCGGTCTGGTGACGGGGGCCCTATTCTTTGATATAGCGAAGGCTTTCGACAAAGTCTGGCACAATGGCTTAATTTACAAGCTTTACCAACTAGGTGTGCCGGACCGTCTCGTGCTCATCATTCGAGACTTCCTGTCGAACCGCTCCTTCAGATATCGTATCGAAGGAGCGCTTTCCACTCCCCGCCCTATCAGAGCCGGCGTCCCTCAGGGCGCCGTGCTCTCCCCCCCACTCTTCACGCTATTCACTAGCGACATCCCCAAAAAGCCCCCAGTAGAGTTATCCCTGTTTGCCGACGACACGGCCATCTACTACTCGGGACATAATCCCGTTAGCATCGCTCATACCCTCCAGACCTCAGCCAACGCACTAGGCGATTGGTTTAGGAAATGGAGGATTGAGGTAAATCCCGACAAAAGTCAAGCAGTCCTGTTTCGCAGGGCTCGCCAGCATAAAAAGTTCACCCCCCCACGCCCGATCACTATGTTCGGCAAGCCAATCCCTTGGGAGAAGCGAGCCAAATACTTAGGTGTGATCCTCGACCAGTTCCTGAATTTCAGTGAGCACATAAAGTCGGTTCGCTCGCGAGCCGCTTTCGCTCTCGGTAGGCTCCACGCCCTGCTGAATAAACACAGCAAGCTCTCCCTTAAATGTAAAATCCGAATATACACGACATGCATACGTCCTATCATGACGTATGCCTGTCCGGTGTTTGCTCATGCCAGTCCCAACCAGATCCATAGGATGCAAGTCGTTCAGAACCGTTTTCTCCGAAAGGCCACGGGCGCGCCCTGGTTCTGTAGGAACGAGGATCTCCACGTAGACCTCAAACTCCCGACCATAAAGCAAGTGTTGAAACGCATGTCAGTGCGTTACTTCACCTCTGCTGAGACCCACACTAACCCCCTGATCGTATCGGCCGCCCGATACAGACCCTCCAAGATTTCTCGGGTTCGTCGCCCGCGTAACATCCTAGACGAGCCTGACGACCCCACCACCATCCGACAAGAGAGCAGTAGGGAAACCAGCACTCTTAGAAGACACAGATACAGAACGCGTTCCTTATTCCGGCCTCGCCGACGAGGCCCATCGCGACGTCCGCGTACTGGTAATGAAAATCCTCCCCGACCTTTGCCAAACGAGCCAGCCCGCGATGCTGAGCCAGTAGCAATAAATACTCCCGTAAATAATATGACCCAGCCTGTCCCTTTGCTGCCCTCCCGAAATGACCCCGCTATGCCGAGGCCCGTACTCCACAGGGAGTGCCCTTAGCGTGCGGTCATTAGTTTTTAAGTATATTTTAGTTTGTAAGCCCTGGCTGGGGGCCTTTAATTTATTAGAGGTCACCACAGGAAAGTCCGGTTAAGTAGACTCACAGCCTTAGTGTGCTGATCTACAAGTGGCCCTACCTAAAAAAAAAAAAAAAAAAAATAAAAAAAAAAAAAAAAAAAAAAACCCAAAAGTTTCGTCGACTATTTGTCGAAGCTGGCGTTGCACGGTTGGATAAAGAGCAATACAGAAGGCATTTCTCAATATGGCTCGTATTGCGTGGACGTTTCCTTACTAACGATTTAGATTACTAAGTATTTAGTCCTAACCACCGATATATTTAGTCCTAGACACCGGTGGAACATTTTAATATTTTTCAATGGTTTTTTTTTAATGATATTTGAATAAAAAATGATCAATAAATGTACGAAAGCAAATAATCTAAAACACATGATATATGCAATTCAATAAACCAGATAATTATTGCTTTAATTGAATAGTTCGGTAACTTTCACAATATCGTTATGGTAATATCAAGCATACGACGACGAAATAAAACTACGACCATTTTAATTGGCATGTCATTAAAATAATTTAACTTTTATTCGCTCTTATATTTCAAGTTTTATTAACAATCGAGCCTATAAAAATAAATTCACAAACAATTTGCAAAGGGATTTTTATCGTTCCCAAATAAGTCGTATAAATATAGCCTCCAGTTAGTTTTAATAAAATAAATTTTAGTACAGTCTCAAGGCCCGACACGGGTTTGATTTTATATTTAAAATATTGCAATATCGGATAAATTGAGACATAATAACAGTGAATTACCCAAAATCTAAGGTTTGTAATTTAAGCGAGACCAACAATACAGAAACCTGTCATCGTTAAGAAGGTGCAGGGGACCCATTTTCGAATTTTAACATTATTTCGATGGGGGAAGGAGACGGAGCTATAAAAGTTGGATAGCATTATCCGTTTTTAAATACGGAATTATGATGTTATCGGCACATCTTACAAGCGCGTAGGTAGGTATATTTAGGTATAGCTGATTGCTTTTCAGCATAACAAATACGGTCATTGACCCACGTTTCTTTGTATCAAATTGGAAATATACCTGTGTGTTTTGAAGAGACATTAATCGTAATCATTATCATGTGATTGAAATATAATGTTTGACAAAGTGTACGAAAAGTCTATTTGCAAAGATAAAATGAAACGTATATATTGGTTAATAATATTAGGTAAGCTCCGTAATTTTTGAAACTAATAAAAACGCAATATCTTTCGTAATCAAATGTGGTCAATTATGGCTTCCTATTTTTAAGAAGCCGGCTATTCGACAGCGAAAACCCACAATATAAATAGCGTTGCAAAGTCAAATTAAAGCATAATGTAGCCGATTACATTCAGTACCATACGTAACTTAATCCATATTTCTATACATATTACAAAACAGAAAAAAAGTGTGTCTGTACATTTAAATTTTATACAAAAATAATAATTGAGGTGGGTTAAGAAAAATTAAATAGTCTGTCTGTTTGAACACGCTAATCTCCGGTCCTACTGGATGGATTTTAATGCAATTTGGTAAATAGATGGTTGACATCCCGGAATAACACATAGGATACTTTTATCCCGGTATACGGATCGTTATTTACGCGTGAAATCTTCCCACGCGAACGCAGTTGCGGGTAGCAGTTAGTATATTATAAAGCGGAAAAGTTGCACATTTGCACGACATTTGGCATAGATTTGGACGACATTTGGTATAAAAGTAGCCTGAAGCTAGATGAAGGTATACTGAGGTGTCTATTTTTTATTCGACTGCAAAAGAAAGAGGTTATGTTCTTATCGTGATAAATTTCACGGGAGCGAAGCGTCGCGCGACTGCTTTTATAAAAAGAAGTTCCCTATATTTTCTTTAAGTACCTACAATAGCGAAGATGCAATACATTCCGCTTCCGACGCTCGCCCGCGACGGTCGTACCGCTCCGCGCTCTCGATCGTTCCGTGCCTGAGTCATCGCTACGCTTCGTCACGCCCGCCGTGACGTCACTCGTAGTCGCCGACTACGACGCCTGGTCCGGATCCGCCTTTTTCGAGGCGGTGAAGGATATCCTGTTTCTATAACAGAGTATCGTCAAAAACAATTTGGTTTGGCCCCTTCAGGGTAAAACCACAGTTTCGTGGTCCTTGGTTGGAAACCTCACGGTGTCAACAATACCAAGGGGGTGCTGACCCGACGCACCCGCTGATCCCCTTCAGGGTGAAGCAGTCAATTGGAGTCGAGTGCTAGGTTTTGGCCTTGGGGGATCTCCTAGTCAAACCTAGTTACTGAGTTTCTTTTTCAGCTACACACCTAGTGTCGGTTGGGTTTCTACCCCTTCGCACTAGACCCAATAGGGCCCGGTTCGCACAATAAGACTGGCGACCGGTTACAAGCTTAGGGCTCACCATTAGGTACTCACCTCCCAGTCTCTACCCGACTGGGAGGGTTACACATCCCCGGACCCATCCATCCGGGGAGTTAGGCCAGTTAAGCTTTAAATAGGCCCCCCGCGGGAGAGAAATCTCCAAAATTTCCCAATCAAATTTTTAATCCATTCGCCAATCATGGCAAACTCCAATATTTTGGAGATACTGTTAGAAATCCTTAGGGAAAACCCTGCTATTTCCGCCAAATATGGCGGAAAAATCCAGCGTGAAATCGCTAATTGTCCCCCGGCTACCGAAGCCAACGTCGCTGATTTTAGTGACGCGCTTGACAGCCCATTATCTCCCCCGCTTGCTGATCAAGGCATTCCGGTTGGTCAATTCACGGAAGTATTTATTAACTCCGATCCCATTGTTCGTCAAACAACGAACGACTTCCAGGTAGATAGCCCTTTATTGCCCCCGCCCGCTGACAAAGTCGTGCCGGTCGCCCGATTCCCGAAATCACCCATTGTTTCCGGCCCACCTACTAATCCCATTGTTCATAGAACAATGGACGCCGCGCAGGTGTGCGCTGCACCTGAATTCCTTGAAATGGACACCACCGAACCTGTGTCCAATAACAACTCCGACAATGATTTGTCATCATGCCCCTCGTCCTCGGAAGACGACTTTCAAGTCGTCACCGGCGGCAAAAGGAAGAAAGGGAAAACCTCCCAGGCCAGCAAGGCCAAAAAGACCACCGCGTTGCCCCCGTCCCCAACTCAAACGCCCGTACGACCCGCTAGCCCCGTCCCAACTACCTCTACTCACGCGCAGAATAGTCGTCCCCCCAGCCCGATAGCCCAAACTTCCTCAGCCCAAAGGAAGCAACGCCCTCCGCCCCCCTTTTACATCCAAGACAAGGGGAAATGGACTGATGTGTCCAAGATGTGTGTTGTTCGAAAGATCAACTACACAAACGCCCGTGCCTGCCAAAATGGCATTAAAGTCACCGTCCCTACGTCGAACGACTATAGGGAACTATATCGCGCCCTCCGTGAAAGGAATATTTCCTTTCACACTTTCTCCTTCCCCGAGGACACGCCCACTCGTGTTATTATTAAACGTGTCCCTAAAGAAATCCTAGTACAGGATATTAAAGACGACCTTGCCGATCAAGGTATACCAGTGATCGCCGTCCATCGCTTACATAAAGCGAGAGGCGGTGAATTGTACGACATGGTTCTTGTCATTTGTGAACCAACCGAAGGTCATCACCCGATTTTCAAGGTTAAGTCCATTTGCTCCCTATCCGGTATCTCAATTGAAAAGCCCTACAAAACCGCAACAGTGGGACAATGCCACCGTTGCCAACTGTATGGCCATGCGCAGAGCAACTGCTATGCGACTCCCAGATGCGTCAAGTGTCTGGGCGAGCACAGCACTGCGGACTGCCCTCGGCCCAAAGACCGAACCCTCTGTTCGGAACCACCCAGCTGCGTTCTCTGCGGCCAGACCGGTCACCCGGCAAACTACCGCGGCTGTCCCAAAGCCCCCAAACTCGCTCCTAAATTAGCGAAGCGCGCCAACACCCGCCAACAAAGAGAGGCACCTTCCTCTCAAATTCCCCAACGTCTCGCTCCTCAGAGACCATCCCCGTGGAACAGGCTAAACCACGAAAAAGCCTTTCCCTCCTTGGCCCCTGCCAAACCTTTGCAGGCACTGATGGATATACCCATCGCAGCGCAGATCCTGCCTATAGACGTGGCTCCAGAGGCCACAACCAGTCCCAAACCCGCGCCTCAAACCACTGCTGCTCCTGCAGCCAAACAACCGCCCAAACCCTCACCCGTCGGGAACGGTGAGTCTTGCGCCCAGACTCTACTGCGCCACTATAAAATATTTATGACCCGCCAAGCCAGGTCTCTCCGCGATGCCCTTCTGGCTGCCGAGCAGCAGAATAACGGCAAAATTACAACGGAAATGTACAGCCAAATATTCAGCACACACAGTGATGTCGTGCTAGGCCTCGACCAGATGGATGCGATGGACTGATCCAATGGATTCCCAACGCACAAACCACACTAGGCCTCGATCCCTCAAATTAGGTTTTTTCAACGCCAATGGCATTTTCAACCAACGCGCCGAAATAACTAAATTCCTCCGCGACCACCAATTAGACATCCTCCTTATACAGGAGACCCTTTTGAAACCCCACCGCGCTGAACCCAAAATTGCGAATTACCGTCTAGTTCGCAATGACAGAACACGCTGCCACGGCGGCGGTACCCTTATTTATTATAGGAAGGAGTTATACTGCATCCCTCTGACCCCACCCGCGCCTCTCTCTCACCTAGAGTACTCTGCCTGTCGACTAGGCATGACTGGTCATCCTCCGATAACCATCATCTCTGCCTACCATCCCCCACCATCGGTCGCGTCTCTTGCTTCAGACGATCCTATCGCGCTCACCAGCGATTTCACGACTCTCTTCGGCCTAAGTGACTCCGTCTTACTAGCGGGCGATCTCAACGCCAAACACCCCGCTTGGAACAGCAACACGACAAATGCCAGAGGCAGAATCGTGTATAACCTAGGCGCGACCCTAAACTATGACGTCATAGCTCCGATGAGTCCCACCCACTACCCACACGACACCAACCATAGGCCCGATGTCCTCGATGTGGCGCTCCTAAAGAATGTAAACTTCCGTTTACACTCCATAGAAGCGCTTCACGAGCTTAACTCGGATCCGGATGCGTTATCCTACACCTAGGTTCCCGTTCGGGTAACCATGATCCTACCCAACCTCCTCCGACCCAATTGATCACCGACTGGAGGAAAGTAAGTGAAAAACTGAAATCCACCACGTCGCCACAATTGGACACCATTCCTGACCACATAGTCTCAGTCGCTGACACGACGGCGGCGATCGACTCGCTTACAGATCACGTACAATCCGTCCTGAACGATTGTTCAAGGGAAGTTCCTGTAGTGGAAGACCACCGCTGGAAACTCCCGGATGATGTACGGAATCTGATAACCGAGAAGAACGCAGCCATCCGCGCGTACAGCACTTTTCCCTGCGCCGCAAACAAAGCTCACATGCGCAACTTACAGCGTGCTGTAAGGAAACGCATTACCGAGCAGCGTAATGCGAGCTGGGACAAGATGCTGAGCGAACTTGAGCCCACCCATCTTGCCTTCTGGCTGCTTCAGAGGAAGTTACGATCCACTGAAGAGGCCACAATGCCTCCTCTCATTCGTCCCGATAAGAGTATCGCCTTCGATAACTCTAAAAAAGCAGAATGCCTAGCCGACAGCCTAGAGTCCCAGTGTTCTCCCAGCTCTCAACCAGTAGACCAAGCCCACCTCGATATGGTGAACGCCGAAGTCGAACGTAGAACTTCCCTTCCGCCCGTCGAAGATCCCGATAATCCACTGGCCCCCATCACTCCTGATGAGGTCCAGGATATCATTAAAAGTCTCCAACCGCGAAAAGCCCCTGGCTCCGACGGCATCACCAATAGGGTTTTCAAACTTTTCCCCGCCCAGCTTATAGTGCTAATGACTGCCATCTTCAATGGCGCATTGAGCAATAATATGTTCCCTACAACCTGGAAACAGGCCACCGTCATAGGTATTCCCAAACCAGGCAAGCCCAAGTCTGACCCGTCTAGCTACCGTCCCATTAGCTTACTCAACGTCCTCGGTAAAATCTATGAAAGGCTTATATATAAGCGGCTCAAAGATTTTGCCGAAGCAAAGAGTCTAATACCCAATGAGCAGTTCGGATTTAGAACCGAACACTCATGTATCCAACAAGTCCACCGCATCGTAGAACACGTCAGCGCCGGCTTCCAACGGGGCGCAATAACGGGAGCCTTATTCTTCGACATAGCGAAAGCGTCCGACAAAGTCTGGCACAATGGCTTAATCTATAAGCTATACCAACTCGGCGTGCCTGACCGTCTCGTGCTCATCCTACGGGACTTTTTATCGAATCGCACCTTTCGTTATCGAATTGAGGGGGAGCTCTCCTCCCCCCATCCCATTCGCGCAGGAGTTCCTCAAGGCTCCGTACTATCCCCCCTCGTTTTCACGCTATTCACTAGTGATATTCCCAGGCATAAAAATACCCAGCTAGCCCTATTCGCCGACGATACGGCTATCTATTATACCGGTCTTAAACCCGATGCCATCGCTCGCACTCTCCAAACTTCCGCAAACACTCTGGCCAAGTGGTTCCGGAAATGGAGAATCGAAGTCAACCCAGACAAAAGCCAGGCAGTCCTCTTTTCTAAACCGCGGATAAACCCACCCTCCCCCCGTCCGATTACCATGTACGGCAAGCCGATCCCTTGGGAAAAGCAAGCCAAATACTTAGGCGTGGTCCTCGATAGACACCTCTCCTTCGCTGAGCACATAAAGCAGGCACGTTCGCGCGCCGCTTTCGCTCTAGGTAGGCTCCACTTCATTCTGAGCTCTCGCAGCAAGTTATCACTCAGGTGCAAGCTGCGTATTTTCACCGCGGTCATCCGTCCCATCATGACCTACGCCTGCGTTGTTTTCGCACACGCAAAGCCCTACCTCCTCCATAAGATGCAGACCCTCCAAAACCGATTCCTCCGTAGAGTCACGGGAGCCCCCTTTTATGTTCGAAATGAGCTTCTTCACGTAGACCTCAAGATGCCCACCATCCAGCAGTTCATGAAACGCGTCTCCAAGCGTTTCTTTGAAACTTCAATCCAACATAGGAATCCCCTTATCGTATCGGCCGCCCAATACGAACCCTCGCGTATCTCTAAGATTCGCCGACCAAGGCATACCCTAGTCACTCCCGATGACGCAATCACCCTGCTCCAAGAGAGCCGTAGGGAAACAAGTACAGTGGCACACAAACACAAAAACCGACCGTCCTTCCGTCCTCGCCGCCGAGGCCCGCCGCGACGTCCCCGTAATAGTCCACCCCGACCCTTGCCAGAGCCAGCCCGCGACGCTGAGCCAGTAGCTTTAAATTCCCTTATTAATAATAATAATGATATGATCCAGCCTGTCCCTAGCTGCCCTCCCCTGCGACGCCCTAAGCCGAGGTCCGTACCCCACAGGGGGTGCCCTTAGCGTGTAGTCGCCTAGTTTGTAAGTTTTTTAATAAGCCCTGGCTGGAGGCTTTAATTTATTTATTAATTAAGGCAACCACAGGCAAGCCCGGTTAAGCACCCGACAACCTCAGAGGTTGACCTGCGAGATGCCACAAAAAAAAAAAAAAAAAAGATGCAATATTTTTATTTTTGTTTTCATTTTAAAGAACTCCATGTAGAATAGACCACAAATATATTAAAAAATTAAATCTTTGTAATTTATCGGAAAAAATATAGTTTTAAATTGACAGTTTAAATTTTCGCGCGAAAACGGACCTATAGTTCCGATGACGTCATTCCTGTCTGTCACTGGTCGTACTTGTTCGTCGCTGGCTAATACTTATGTATATTTTTTCGACTTTCGAGATTTTTTTTTTGTGAAAATTTAAAATGGACTATCCATCAACATCAGGTGATTATAACAATACTACTAATATTCCGAAAAAAGCCGTGGTAACTCATGTTTTGTACCAATGTGCCCAACTACTTCAACAAAGTTTCCAAATAAATTGTTTGTGACTGGACCTTCTGACCCAAAACTGAGAAAAAAGTGGTTTTAAGCTGCAAAGAGAAATGACAATTATTCTCCAAAGACCATTATTCGATGCTGTGAAGATCATTTTGATGTAAGTCGGCGAATATACTTGTTATACCTAATTTATAGTTAATCTGCTTGTACGCATAAACACGTTAGTTACCTACCTAATACTTACAAAACTTATCTATAACATCATTTTAATTTTACTGTTGGAGAACGACGTCGAAAATTGGATAAAGTTTAAAATGTGTGGAGGAAAACTTTTCCTGAAAAAAGGTGTGGTACCTACCTCATATTTTTGAATGCCAAAATAGAATGATGCCACTGAAACCTAGAACAGTAATAATGAAAAAGAAAAAACATGAAATTCTTGAAAGCATTGTAAATACACCGGGTATAATTTTGATTTATTCTTTCAGATTTATTCTTATACTAGAGACAAATAAACACTCAAACTTTCAAATTTATAATAATATAAGGATAATGCTTTCTAATGAAGAACTATATTATTATGTCTTTCATGTTTCAGATCCATCTTCAGAGTGTTCATTAATCACAAAACACATGGTTCTCAAAATATTAAAATATCCAATGATAAAGGTGAACAGGTGTCTATATATCCTTATAAACGAACGATCGAAATAACTGATATATGTCGAAGCCGCTGAATGAAATACAAAGTTAAACAACTATGATTTTATACATATCGTAGTAATTTAGTCCCTTTCATTTCTACACTTGAAAACTCTGCACTTTCGATAAAAAAGCTACAACCATGTCAACACTAACTCTTGGTAAATTCCTGGATTCCTGGAGTCTGCTTTGATAAACCCAACTTACATTTTTATTAAAAAAAAAACGCAATTAGTATTCCCGTAAAATAATATTCACTTTTACAAGCATAACCTCAAATAAGTTGTTATAACAGGAGTGACGTCACTAAACGCTGATTGGTGTTTTGAAGTCGCTTCGTTTCAAGTCATTTTTAATTCGTAATTATTGTTAAAAATCAACATTATGTAAAATAAAAATGTTGCAGTGGCCCTTCTTTTCTATTTTTTTAACATTTCTATTATAAAATTTTCATAAATATTATATTTGCATCTTCCCTATTGCCTGCTAGGGCTGCGGAATTGTTCTAACGAGGTACCGAGGTCCCGGACCGCAAGGGAAACTGAAGGAACAGGGTGGGTTCTTAGTCAGTAGAAGTCTGACACCCCCTTCCGCTCCACCGGCGGGAGGAGTCATTTGATGATTTTCCCACAAGGAAAAAACATATCTATATACCTAAATACTGAAACTGATATCTGTTCTGTATCTGATAGTTTTAAAGTAACAATAGAATAACAAAATGACTTTCACGAAAAATGGCGTTTGAAGCTAAGCGTCCACATTTCGGTAACAGACGCATTGCATCAGCCGCATTACTTTTTCATACTGCGTCCACTATATCAGCAGCGATTGTATTGCTGACGCAGGGATGGAGGAAAGTGAAGAAGAACAATTTGTCGTTATTGGTTGTTTGTTAACAGAAGAGGAAGAAAATTTTAAAAAAATCGACAGGCCGTATGACGTCATCGGCACGCATCGGAAAAGTTGCCCCTCGGAGCATCGGTGTCGGCATTGCTTATCTGAGATCCTTACGATGCGGACCAATGGACGCACTTGTATGACTTTCTATAGGTACACAGAATACGAAGATCGGACGCTTAGCTTAAAAAAACACGATTGCATAATACATTTAAAAAAAACAATTTCATTAGTTGGCATTCTTTTAGTAATCATGGATTTGATTCGCCCTTTTCATTGCTCAATGCGTAATGAATAGATGTGGAAATCTCTGGGCCCCAGTAAAATAAGCAGATGTAAACAGTTTATAAACTGGTCTCAGCTTCCTCAGGTTATTTTCAACGGCACAGCTATTCCACTAAGCGAGAAAGTTAAGAACCTTGGGGTTTGGTTGGACAAATATTTTTCGTGGGGTCCCCAATTACAAGAGGTGAGTCGCAAATTATTTGCTTCTGCCAGTTCCTTAAGACGGTTGCGTAACTTTCTGCCAACTGCCACTAAAATTGCGCTAGCACAGTCTCTTTTACATCCCATTCTAGACTACGCTGATGTCAGTTATCTTGATCTCACAGAGGCACAACTTGATAAAATTGAACGACTTAAATGTTTTTGCATAAGATTTATATTTGGTTTGCGCAAATATGATCACGTATTCGAATTTCGTATGAAACTCAAGTGGCTTTCTATTCGTCTTCGCCGGAACTTATATACCTTGTCTGTGCTTTACAGTATTCTGTTCAATCCTAAGACCCCCTCTTATCTTAAAGAACATTTTAAGTTCCTCCATGACACACATGTACAATTTCTGAGGTCATCGGAAAACTTGAGGCTAGGTACCGAGTCACTCCACCAATTTCTTTGGTAAGTCGTTTGCAGCTCAAGCAGTACGACTGTGGAATACTCTTCCCGTGTCAGAAGACAAGCACAAACCCTTCCTTCTTTCAAAAACATGGTAAAAGATCTCTATCTCTCTCTTTAACTTGTTACTATTTTTTATAAAACTCAGCTTTGTTCTTTTTATTAACTGACTTCAAAAAAAGGAGGTTCTCAATTCGTCTTGAACTTTTTTTTTATGTATGTTACCTCATAACTCGGAGACGGCTGGACCGATTTGAAAAATTATTTTTGCGTTTGAATGGGTATACTTTCTAGTTGGTCCCATTGTTACGAAATCAGGATCTGATGATGGGATCCTGGAGAAATCGAGGGAACACTTCAAATATTATAGGCACACCTATAGCGTTTTGGGTATTTCTTATAGTACCTTGAGCAGTTGCTTCCGAAAAGTACCATTTGGGGAAGTTGAACTGATGATGAATACCACAGATGGCCACTGAAACTACTCAATAATAAGTATTTCGTGGATTGCGATTCGATTACTTAAGTACGGATGTTAAACACTTTATGCTCGTCACAATACATATGGTGATGTAGAGCTGATGGTCAAGTACCAGGAGAACTCCTCAAAAATTAACGGCTATGCATCGGGAAAAGCAATATTTTGTAAAAGGTGATAAGTTGTTGACATTATGGCTTTTGTAACTAGATAAATTACAAACCGACCCACTAAAAAGAGTGAAAAAAAAAATTTTTGCAAAAAATAGAACCGACATCCATATCAAAACACTACAAAGGCAAAAAAACTTTAATTTCGGAAGGCGGTATCTTTAGTTTTGTATATATTTTCGTTTTTGACGATATGGAAGTCGGTTCTATTTCTTGCAATAATTTTTTTTGTATATATATATGTATACGTGTATTGAGTATGTAGGTTATTACTTATTTATTGTATATAAGTGAATAGTACACCATGGGCTACCCGCGTATTTATTTTCTCCTGCTGTGTCAAATCCATCCAAAGGTTGTCTGTAAAAGATCGCTTTTAGCGATAAGACCGTCCATTGTAACACCCTTTGTAGTTTTTTAAGTCCTTATTTAATTCTGTTATGATGTAGAATAAAGAGTATATCTATCTATTTTAACCTCTCGAGCATTAAAAAATTAAACGGCTTAATATTCCACTTATAAAATACTCCTACATGTGAAGTTCTCTTAATCTTTTAAATATACATGTTAATTTGAACAACGTTATCAGGTACGTTTCTCATGCTGTCATTCAAGTGTTGAAATAACGCATAATTAAATATTTGTGTTACTTTATTTAACTTGAACAAAATATACGGTTGAAGTGTACTTCTTAATATGGGGATTATCTCCGGCTTTTGTCAGTGAATGAACTTACCAAGTTTATGTGAGTTCATTTAAATGTAAAATGTTGCGTCGTATTTACAGTTGTTTGATTTATTGTTGTGGACGTGTTAGAATAATTTAAAAAGGACTTTAAGAGTCTGTTGTAAATTATAAAAATATTCTTTTGAGTGAATTTTATTGGAAGTTCGTTATAGAACTTAAAAATATTTCTCAAAGATACAAAGAAGGTTTTTCTTATAATGCATGTTTTGAATATAAGAAAAAGCTTGAACAATAAAATAATACTCAAAGGGTTCGTCTTAAGCCCGATCTACACTTCAATAAGTACAGTAGCGAGTTAACTTGCGTCACCGGCGAGTTAAGTTGTTATTGTAGTTTGAACGGCAAAAGCGAGTTAAGTAGTAAGTTGTTGATTAAGTTGAGCTAAATAGATCGCGAACCTATTTTTCGGCGAGTCCAGTGCGAAGTAGCCCCCCCCTCTCTCACGTCTCCCGCACCCCTCCAACTTAACTGGCTGGCATGTAGACGGGCGAGTTTAGTACAGTCCATAAATTTGAAGGTTGCGGCCGCAAACACGTGTTATTTTCTTTACTTCTTCTCGGGCAACTTATGACTACTCACTCGCCTACGTTTGGACGCTACTTAAAACTTACTACTTATTACTTAACTGTCTGAGTTCTTAACTGGCTACTGTACTTATTGAAGTGTAAATCGGGCTTTAATAAAACCATATAAGTACAGGCATTTTTGTTTTTATTTCAATTAAAATTGTATCTAGCAATGACATTTGTTATGGTAATTAATGCATATTACGTTATTGTTGAGAAAAAAGCATCTTTATAACTATATAATTTCGTGCTCGACATTGCCATATTAAGTTCCTATAAAATTTCATCGTTAAGCGAATAAAGTGATGCACTTATTCCAAAATTAATCCTATACAGCATACCGCTCCAACCCGTTAACAAAATGACTGCCTTATCGCGATTAATATCGACGCTAAAGAATTTCCTTTGAGCCGTTTACCGTACATTGTTCGCTCGGCTCACGGAAAATTGTTAAGTAAATAAGTAATTTAACAAATCAGATTTTAAGTGGCCAGTTGGCATCATGAACTAATCTCTGGTCTGATCAAATTAACTTATGCTTTCTACTGTTTCATTGAGGGTAATGGTAAGTAATACTGGGAACGCTGTAGAGTTAGCATGTAAACTAACATTTCGCAAAGATTAATACCGTGCAATTTGATTACAGATGTGGTGACGCAGTGGTTAAAGTTACGACTTATGAATTTCAGGTCGTGGGTTTGAACTCGGGCAGGCATATAAACTTTGTGTTATTATCAGCATCGCTCTTATAACGTTGAAAAAAAAAAAAAACATTGTGAGGAATCTGGCATGTACTATCGCATCGAAAATCCGACGGTATGCGACATGCAACAAAGCGACCGCGTGGTGAACTACGGCCTATTTTCAGAGAAGAAGCTGTGAAGGACGTTCCCAGCAGTACGAACGTTTGATTATGAGAAATTCATTTGATAAGTAATTTAATGTTTCGAGCTTAAGATGGCTCCACTCTGTTAAATGTTTGTTTTTCTTTCAACTTTTTATTAGTCGGTTTGTTCTTGCTAGACCAGCAGTGGTTGACATGTAGTGTTCGGGAGAGTTGTGATCTTTTTCACAATACCATTGGACATATCAGTACACTCGCATAATATTCGCCCTAGGAGGACTTGATTTGTTACATTGCATGGGTGATCTACTGCGTGGCATGCATGACACCATGCCACGACTCTGCGTTACCACTATTGCCTGGCGGAGTTACTATTTCGCCCAGAGACGTGTCCAAAGAGCTTGTGGATGCAGTATTGAACTTGGCCTCATAGATAGTGTTGAATGTGTTTGTTGAATGTTTGAAGCGTGAATAATGGCTAAGGTGACGGACTTGTGATCAAGAGGTCGCAGGTTTGAATTCAACCCATTACACTATTTAATTGCCGTGAACCCACTTCAGACACATGCATATTTAACTTGGTTAGAGGGATTAACAAGATTGCTAGTAATGTGAATTCTACCCACATTTATTTATTTATTTGTTTATTAAAACTTTATGCAACACAAAAAGTACAAAGTCGAACTTATTAATGCCATAGGCATTCTCTACCAGTCAACTATCGGTGGTGAAGAGATAACATGGCAGGTGCATAAAAAAGTAATCTTTTGTCTACTTCTACCTCTGTCTGTAATAACTCTACTTCTCCAAGTTTGGATGAATTAAAACTCGGCCCATGATAGTCCGAGTATCTTTTCTCAGCACTACAGGTCCCGTGAGTTTCCCAGAATTTCATAATTGTTATTCAATCATCAAAGATTTTTACTAAAGCATTTAATGATGTTAAAGAACATTGTAGTTCCTTGTTATAAAACAATTAAGCGTTGCCTAGGCGCACCTTGTTCATAAAATGTCTAATCAAGTTAGTAGTTTACTACAGCCAAGCCTGATCTTAATGTCGGGTATTAACAATTTAATTTATCTAAAATCATGTTTACCTAATGGTGGTTAGATATTGCGATCGTTATCGAAACCAATCATTAGAACAAGGAATTGACAAGAATAACGATACTTGTAGTTACTTGAAATTAACTATTGAAATTAAATCGAAATATTTGAATTAATCTTAAAATTAATTCGAGGTAAAATACGCATTTTATTACTGTTTCATGTATAACAACGCTGAAGGCTCGAAGTGATGATGAAACAGGCATGACAAGTGGGCTCGTTAGACTTCAGTTTGGCACTTCTCTTAAATATTTTGACAGCAAGTGTAACAAACAACACCTCATCACACACGTCAGTGTAAATTAAAAATTCACACATTCACTAATAAAAATTTCAGGGCCGTTTCCACCGCGCACCAAGTTTGCCACCTTGACTACGCGTTAAACTTTGCACGCTGTCTGTACGTTCAAGTAACGTGTGATTAAATTTTAAATTGCGTAGCCACACAGGTCGGTTTAAAACCGCCTATCGCTTCGTCACGAGCTTCAGGCTTCTCCCTGAATAATCCACTATGTGCTTTAAAAATATTCTGAAATTTAGTGCCGCGGGGAACTGAAAGGTTGATGTTTTAGCGGGTTTTCAATATATTTTTAAAATATTTTTCCTTTTCCATCCATCTTTTGGCCATGTTTATCTGTTTTCTGATTGGACAGCCTGATTTTTAGGAACTTTTCGCGTATCGTATAATGTTTAAGTTTCGTAGATCGCTTGCTTCGACACAATGCCAATTTTGCACCGACGTTCATTAGAGACTGGGCCTGGGTTTGAGTCAAAACCAGGCCTAGTTTCTCTCACAGAAGAGCTTTGCATGCTTAAGTTTTAAGCAAATCATGTTGGATTCCATATTTAAAATAACATCATGTATTCTATTTTTTTTATGCAAATAAAATATAGTGTTTTGTCTCAAATTAATAACACTGTTTCTTTCTGATGAAAGTCGGCGCAAAATTGGCATTGTGTCTCAGTTCACGATGCTATACTTAAATTTATGATTATTTCACACAAGTATCTAGTTAAATTGGACAGCATTTCGAGTTATGTCGATATCTTCGCAAACGAGAAATGTATTAATAACAAAAAAAAAGAAAAAGTTTACTGTATTAACACAATACAAAGTTTCATATCATATGCTCTTTTAAATATCGAGCAATTATCGAAACCCAAATGCAAGTTGACGTCAATTAGTTTCGACTATTGTAGTTACTACGCCCAGTAATCATCTAATCATGCAAATTAGTTCTTTGATTGCTCGCAAAACCAATTTCACACGTAAGCATCTAAGTGGGTAGTCAGGTAACGTTTGTAATAAATGTCACAATTAATTATTGAGACAATCCGTTTATCTAATTGTTTAAAAAGAAACTTCTGCGTAGGCGTTGTTTCAAGTAACTTATTTCACTTCATATTTTAAAGAAGCTCGTGGTTGAACACTAACATCCGCAAGGGGTTAATTTTCAGGGCTAAGCAACACTGGCTGAGGTCAGGCTGTAGATGGCTGATTATCTTAATTATCACGCAGCGCATTAGCTGATTTCTCAACCACTGCGCCAACCATATTGTCTGTCATTGAAGATGGTGACTAAGTGCAACTAAGTATCTGAGCTTTGCCTGTTTTCTCTATAAATATGCAGCATGACTTAACTCATAACAAATAAGTGATCATCAAAAAGAATTAAAATAATGTTTCTAGTAGGGTGAATTGGATAAAATAAAACCACGTAGCTTATCAAATAGTACCTAGGAGGTTGTTCCATTAGGCGGACAGGATGCAAGACGAGTTATGATGAAAATAGAACTAATTATGCATAAGACGCTAAGGGAGACAACGCAACTATAAACAAGACTCATTTTCATAAAAAAATTGAACATATGAGAGAAAAGGAAATAAAAACGTTATATAGTTACATGGTCATCGTTACATCTTGGACCGCCCACCCATGGGCACAAAACGTTTTGGGAATACTGTCATAGTGCGTACGGCTAAGCAGTGGAATTCCCTGCGTAGTCTGTCTTTCCCGATAGGACCTGGGGGTGTTTTAGTCAAGAGTAAATAGGTTGTTTCTAGGTAAGCGTGCTTCATCTTCGGCCGCATTATAACTTACCACCAGGTGAGATGGTGATCAAACGCGAGCCTATTATCAATTAAAAAAAAAACATTAACGATGAACGTACGAGTATTATAAATAAAATTGCTACCTATTAGTAATACAAAGTACATTAACCGTAGGGGAGTAAGGCGCGCCACCCACGTGCGACAGTCGTCAGTCGACTGCGATTTGTCAGTTGTCGTCGTCGCAGGCACGCGTCTCTGACTAATTGGCGTTATAAATCGACACACGCGCCGTGTAATCAACGCTCCGATGCAAGTGTTGAATGGTCAGCGGTGCTACTTTATGACGTTGCTTATTGTTGATTTTGTCGCAGTGTGCATGTCACTTTTTTATGTTTGTTGGAACGTAATGATGGAAAATGTTCGGTTTATGTAAGTGCTAACAAACTGATCAGCAGAATAGATGTAGAATAATGAGTAAGTTTCCCATAAATAAGAGTTTGATTTTACGGCAATGATTTGATAAACATTATGCCAAGTAAGAACAATTATTCAATTAGAATTTAGCTCTGATTCTGACAACTAAGCCATGAGCAATTCTAAACAGATTAATCCGAACACCATGCAAAAACAGCGAAGCTATAGTTGTATAATATCAGCAATATATTAGACGCAGTAGCTCCCACCTGCGTAATGCAACATCACACTGCGATCATCAATTTGACTGCCAACTGCGGCAATTATGGCATTACCCCTATAGTTCGCTCCGCGGACGTATTCCACCGGGGTGGTCGATTATTTGTAGTAGATACTTACCAGCCGTTGAAGATAATGCATTGCTCAAACCTTTTTCAATTACAGACAAAACAATTGCTGGTATCGACCACAAGGCTGTTGTACATAATTTATTAGTATTAAGGATAGCAACGCTGTGTTAGAAATAGTAGACTGCTACCTATTGCCAAAGGCTTTGTAAGATACTAATTTTGTCTGAGTTGAGATCGCTTTGTTTGTAGAGGAGACAGTAGATGCGAATATTATGGGTTATCGGAGATTTCGTAGAAGTGAAACTTAAGCCAAACCTGTGTAAGTAATCGTTTCATGTAAGAGACTTAAAATCAAGAGTAGCTCACTCTTGAAGGTAATTTTATTGTACGATTAACGTATTTTTTACACAATGTAGTTCTTAAATGTATTAAGATAAAATAAGGTGCCATTTTGATAGTAACTTACCAGAGAGAAAAATTAGAAAAATTAGTGAGATATTATAGCTATGATTACACAATAGACTATATTTCTTAATCAGCCGCTAACGGTGGGTCCGTTAGAGGTTGATTGTGAATGATATTGGAATTAGTGGCTGATATTGGAATATAGGCTTCTTCTGTATGAGAAGGACTGGGCCGCCATGCGGCTCCAGTGCGGATTGGTAGATTAGATTGATTAGCAACAAAAAAAAAATTAACGAAAAAACAAAAGGAAAGTCATAAAAAGAAAAGGAGTACAAAAAACTTAAACACAAATCAGTGAATTCTGAACACTGCTAAATGAATTTTCATAAAGTTTTCATGAGGTGGATAAAGTAAAACCGAATATCGAGAAAGTTGTTATAACTATAACGATTTCAATTAAACAAAGCCTGTATATCCTGCTCACAATTACACTTTGACCGTTTTTTCAATCTACCTGAAAATGTATTCGTCTTTGTATCAAAATTTGTAAGTAGTGCATAGCACTCCATTTTCGCGCACAGCCATTACTAATCAATTTGTTCAACTATTCAATGACCTTCATCATATTACTAAAATCAGTACACCGCTAATTACCTACAACTTGGAACGAAATTGTACAGTATTGAAATATCAGACCAGCGGGCACATGAAGTAATCACAAAAAACGACACTGAAACAAATTGTACCGCGTTAGTAACATACGGTGTTAATGTACAGAAAACGTATACAAATGAGTGCTGATTGTGTGACTACTGATGTTTTAACATCAATGTTAATACTGTACATTGAGTGACTAATAATTGCCAATTAAAATCTGATACGGAGCTCGGAAATAAACGAATAGTTCGTGTAGTCGTGGTATAGCTTATTTTCAATAATAAATCTTTGTTATGTTTTCGATCCAAATTGTCCATTGTGACAAGAACTACAAAATTAGTTCTACATTGGTGTAAATATTGGAATAAAAGTTAACCTATTTTGGAAAAAAAGTTATTTAAAAAATCTAAAAATCTCGACCTCTCAACTGAAATGCACAACAATGAAACAAGCTCAATTTTATTTTAAAAAGTGAAAAGCCGGATTTTAGATTTTTTAAATAACTGTTTTTTTTTTCAACATTTTAGTTAAAATATTATTTACCAATATTTAAGTTTTCCCGCTCGTGTCACATTGGCACCCCACTGGATTCAGAAAGTGATAGAGTTGAGTCCATATTTTTAAACTTTCTCTTTGTATTATTTTTGCTAGGATTATACTAATGATAAACATGGTACACCTTTTTGAAATCCTTGTGTGTGTTGCCCTTTAGTTTCATATCCGTATTGTATTACTTATTCGAAAAATAATTTCACTATGTGTAATGGCTATCTAAGAACACTTGGGCTGCTAGACGAATATATATACCTCAATTATGTGAATCCGTTCAGCAGTTCTGGACATATGAGGTAATAAAGAATATTACATACATACATATAGACAATATACACGCGAAAAACATAACCCTTCCTTTGCAGTCGGGTAAAAAACTTTGTTCAACAGTAAGCCGTTCTCTAGTGTCCAAAATTTGGCATTTTACATTTATATTTTCATTCGTATATTGGAAGTCACGTCTTACAATATAATATTTAAAAAATCTAGACTGACTTGTCAATATATTAATCATTGAGTATCATCTTTTAGGTTATTTAGATGCGCATAGGCTGAGTATTCGAATGTAAGAATAACTTAAAAAAACAACGCGGTACATGTCGCATACACAGAACTATAAAGCGCAGCAGAGTGTGGTTAAAACACTCGTATATAAACTTTTAGAGCTGTAGTTAAGGGTAACGAATATGGGTAGGCATATAGGTATCAAACCTTTTTGGTTATAAGTATTTTTACGTCTTATATAAAACTTATTGATAACAACTTTATTAGATTCTCAACTGGCAGACAAGTAACATCACAAAAGATCCCCTGAACAGCATTGAAACTTCTTACACAACAACTGAGTACCGCGTCGAGCTAAATTCGTTTGATTTCAAATTTCAATATTCTACCATGCGCATTGTCGATTGCGATACTGCTCAGCGAAATCAATCCTTCAACATGTATTGAATCTTATGCTGTTCGGATATTCCTTCAGGCAGGTCACAAAGGATTTTGCCAATAGCCACACAAGGCTGTATACTCATAAATGTCAGTCACAAACGGATTATTGCAGGCGCTCAGGCGGAGGAACGTTGAGCGATGATTGAACGGGACAAAGGCATGCGAAATCAGTATTTGTCGTTCATTAATAAACGTATATGTATTGCAACATGCAATAAGGCTTTGAGGCATAGATTATGATTGGAAAGGGTTTTTGCCTACCATGATAAGGTGTTTCTCAACTAAAACAAAAGACAATCATTGGTTATTTTGAAATAAACAATAATATTTCCAATTTTTTGTACACTGATTATCGGTCGTTAGTTCTTTTCATTTCTGTCTGCACTATAATGTGCGAGAAAACTAGACAGTGTTAGAGATAAAATGTTTACTGCAAAATAAATGGATTTATTAAAATGCTTTGAAAACTGCCATTGAAATCCTCGATCTTTATATTTGTATTATTATTGGTTGCCATAGAATAATGCAGTTCCAACGTTCCTGAAGAAGTCCTTTTATTTTATTTTGTAGGTACATTTAGATATATCTATCAACTGCTACAATGGTAGTTAATCATTTTTTTAAATATTGTACATTCCTACTACAATATAAATAGGGGTGGGGAAGGAATCATTGGGTTTCAAAAACTTCGTGCTCATGTGTGCTCTTTCTTTTACCGAGGAAAATATCAGCCTTCTGGCCACTTGAAGAATCAACCAACAGCCAATTTGCGAAAAATATGACTGCACCGATAAGAGGCAATGGCCCTTTTTTTTTTTTTTTTTTTTTTTAACGTGGTAAAATTATCAAATAAGTCCTCCCACCCCGGGCAGGGTGGGAGGGACTGTCAGACTTTTACTGACTAAAATCCACGGTGTTCCTTCAATAACCCTTTACATACCGGGGCCACGGTAACGGGATGAGTCCCACGACCCCGGCAGGCTTCGGCCCTCTGCAGAGGGGGCCTCGTCATGTTGCTGACGCTCTTTGAGGCGCGCGTGGAACACGACGCGCCGTCGACCCGGGCATGGTCCATGGTCGGACAGCGAGTTGCCCTTTACTCGCTGTCCGCATGCCCGCGCCTACGGTGGCCGGAGATCGTCGGCCGACGTCCGACGCCGTGGGCGTCTACCACTGCGGCTGGGCTGGAGGGAGGACGCCATCCTCTCCCTCACGCGGCCCGCCTCCTCCTTCGAAAGCATGACTGCTTCGCAGAAGGAGGCGACCGCTTCCCACTCCCTCTCGCCCCGCAGCATGGCCTCGACCAAGGCCGGGCGCGAGAGGTCTCCGCCTATTGTCGCCGTGAGGACACGTCGGTGCTCTGCCCAAGCTGGGCAGTCCTGCACCGTGTGCTCGACTGTGTCCTCAGGGCGACCCTCGCAGTGGTGACACCCAGGCGTCTCTTCCTTACCCATCAGACACAGGTACCTCCCGAAACTTCCGTGTCCGGTGAGGACCTGCGTCATGCGGTAGGTCAGGACGCCGTGACGCCGATCTAGCCACTCCTCAAAGAGGGGTCTTACCGCCGCAATTGCGGCGTGCCCGGCCGTCGGTTGCGACAGTCGCTCCCTCCATACTGCCCTGAGATCGCGCCGGAGCTCGTCCCGCCGCGTCTCGACTTCTCGAGGCAGCGGGGATACGCCCCGGCGCTGCGCCTCCACGCGCCATTCATAGACGCGCTGGAGGGCAGTCGCCTCCAGATCCCAGGGCAGCAAGTATTTAATCTCAAACGGCTCAAAAACATACTTCAGCCAGCAAAAGCCGATACATCATATCCCGCCGAGTTAAGAACATGTGATGACATGATAGATAGATAGATAGAATATACTTTATTGTACACCAATAATTGAATCACACTTAAATAACAATATTGTAAAAAATTGGTTACAATAGCGGTCTTATCGCTGAGAGCGATATCTTCCAGACAAACTTGGGAGGGCCTTTATGAGCTTTAATTAAAATGGGGAGGGCTATATTAGTGTACTATTGTACAAATATTCATTAATAACGGAAAAACTAATAAAAATACAACATATATATATATATATATATATAAATACATAAGTACATAAAATAAATAAATATATAATGTGTTCTTTAACATCGTGTGGAGAAAGCAAAGGAAAAATCATAAGTTTGAAATAAAATGATTGGCAACCGAGCTTTTAAAAACAGCAAGTGACTGAGCTGGTCTTACTGACACCGGCAATCCATTCCACAACCGAATGGCCTGCACCGTAAACGACTGGTCGTAAAATTTTGTGGAATGCGTAGGCATCAAAAGTCTCAAATTCTCTGATGATCTCAAATCTCTAACATGTGTCATGAAGGAACTTAAAACGTTATTTGAGGTAAAAGGGAGTCGTTGGATTGAAAAGAATAATGTAGAGTAATGATAAAATATGTGCATTCCGGCGAAGGCAAATAGGCAGCCACTTGAGTTTAGGGCGAAACTCAGAAACATGATCATATTTGCGCAATCCAAATATGAATCTGATACAAAAAATTTGGAGTCGCTCAAGCTTATCTAGCTGCACTTCAGTTAGATCTGGATAACTTGCATCAGCATAGTCAAGGATAGGGAGAAGAAGAGATTGGGCAAGCGCAGTTTTAGTAGCAGTCGGTAGGAAATTGCGCAATCGGCGCAAAGACCCCGCAGAGGCGAACAGTTTGCGGCTTACTTCTTGCAACTGGGGACCCCAAGACAAATTTTTTATCAATATAAATACCAAGGTCTTTTACTGAGTCACAGTATGGTATAACAGCTCCATCAAAAATGATTTGGGGAAGGGTCGTCCAGTCAATTTTGGAACGTAGCCTAGGGCTGCCAACAATAATGACTTTAGTCTTCGCAGGATTAACCTTCAAACCATGATCCAAACTCCAATCGGAAATACTCGCTAAATCTTTATTCACTGTCTTCACCGCGACGAGAACGGGAGCTTGCGAATAAATTTGCAGATCGTCAGCATAAAGGTGGTAGGATGAGAGAAGTTCATTTGAAATAGAATTTATAAATATGGCGAAAAGAAGAGGAGAGAGAACGCGCCCCTGTGATACGCCAGCAGTAGTATTGCACCATGAAGACAACGAACCTTCAATGCAAATACGTTGTCGGCGGCCACACAGGTAACTACGAAACCAATCAATAGCTGTTGGAGATATGTTAAGAGAGCATAGTATCCCGAGCAAGACATCAAAATCAACAGTGTTAAAAGCATTACTGAAATCAAGTAAAGAAAGGACCGTCAATTTCCTATTGTCCATACCCAGTCTTATATCATCCGTAATGTTAACAAGAGCTGTGGTAGTGCTATGCCCCGGACGAAATCCAGATTGGTAAAAATTAAGGAGTCTGTTTCTACAGAGGAAAGCACTAAGCTGACTATGAATAAGGCGTTCTAGGACTTTGGACAGAAACGGTAAAATGGAAATGGGACGGAATTCAGAGAAAGAAACAGGATTACATTTTTTTGGAAGTGGGGTTACATGAGCTTCTTTCCATGCAGATGGAAAAACACCAGAGGATACAGAATGATTAAGGATATGGCAGATGACAGGAAGGATTTCGTCCAAAATAGGGAGTATCATCTTGCGACTTACACAGTCACTACCAACAGCATTTGACGTGATTGATAAAATACTCTTGTTAACATCACAACAAGCAAATTGATTAAAAACAAAAGGAGAAAAATCGGGAGTGGGAAGAGACGAAAGATTATCTAAAGTTTTGGTTTTAATAGCCCCATTTAAACTACAAGAGGTGATAGATTTTGCTGCTGCCTTTTTTTGTAAAATTGCTTTCACGTCATCTGTTAGCCACGGAGCAGGCAGATGCTTCATCTTGACCAACCGAACAGGTGCATGCACATCATACAGCCCGATGAGATTGGAATTAAGGAGGTTAATTTTTTCATCAATCGAGTCTGCATGAACAAGCTCAGACCAGTCAATATTGCTAGCATCTTCCCGAAGACCTTCCAAGTCCATTCCACCAAAACTGCGCTGAAGAATACTGTTAGGTTTAGTCTTAGGATGGCGAATTTTGTAGGAAAGGAAAATCAAGTCGTGGTAGGAGAAAGCGTCAGCTGAACATTGCCCATGCTTAGCGACGTGTTGTGTGGAGGAAACAAAGATGAGGTCAAGAAGTGAAGGAGTACAGTTTGGAAAATGGTGAGTTGCGCTTAATGGAAGGAGAGATAAATTGCAGGATTGAGAAATAGATTGAAGTGAGGAAAAGCGCGAATCATTTTTAAGGAGACAGGTGTTAAAGTCACCCATAACAATTGTATGTCTGTAAGAGGGCGCAAGGTTGACTATTAGGCTTTCAAATTAGGAGAAGTAATCGATACGCAGAGAGGGACAATAATAGACACCCAGCAAAACTTTCACATGGATTAGGACAATTTCAAAAAAGAGATCCTCGCCAGCATTCGACTGTGGTGGCTGCACTGAAATGTTAATAATAGAAAAGGGAATATGTGCACGCAGGTAGATGGCAACACCACCACCGCCGCCGCTTGTGCGGTCATTCCTTATTATCTTGAACCCGGGGAGGGAATAGGATGTAGACGGAAGACAAGGTTTCAGCCAGGATTCGGAAACAAGAATTGCATGGATGTCCTTACAGTCCAAACTCACAAGCATATCATGATAGTGAGCCGGAATACTTTGAGCATTAATGGACTACATTTAGATTTTTGGGAACATCAGAAAACTGAAACTGAAGCGTGTCAGCAAGATTCGGAATACTAGTGAAGCTGTCATCGTCACTGCTTGCAGTTACAAAACTTTCATCATCACTGTTACTATCAATCATTAAAAAAAAAACACAATAAATAATTAAAAAGGGAATATAAATAAAATATAAATGTATATATAAAGACGAACGGTACTTAAAAACGTAAAGTCCACCCGCCAGTTATGCGTTAACAGAAAAGAATAACAATACAAAACCTAAATCAAAAATATCTTAACAAATAATAGTGCATCGTTTGGGCACAAGCTTACAGCTTACACTTAGAGCAACATATAAAATAAAATATAAACACAAAAAAAAAGATACAAAAAGAATTCCTATGTTGCATATTATTGCGGTATCAAATTTATATAATGTTTCCATAGATAATCTATGCTCAAAATGTAACAAATTACGAAACAAAAGTAAACGAAACGCGACATTGACATAACTCTTGGCATATGTCAAATGTCAGAAAACCGAAGATTACAAATGAAAAAGAAAAATTTTATAAACCAAAAAACGTGAGGTAGACGTTAAATATTATAAAATAGCTGTGAAGGTAAACCAGTGATTAAATACTGATAAAAACTGTTACCCGAACGACGCATTGATACATGTTGCATCTTAGATCACAGCCCTACCCATGTTCTAAGACACTATGACCATCCTGTCTGGCCATCTTTCCTTCGTTACGCGCCAATCCTAACTAGTCTTAATTTCTACAATAACAGGCAAATCGACGGGGTTAAGCGCCCCACGGAAATTGTAATGGAGTATTTGATAGTAGTAGTGGATAGTGGATATTTTTATAATCTATGCCTAAATTCTGACGTGCGTGAGTAATTCAATCAAGTTGAGATTACCTAACGTGCTTTTTAGATGACGCCGTCGTCTCGAAAAGGAGCTCCTTGCGAAGATATTATTGTTATAATTATTATGAGCTCTCTTAATCAGAAAGAATATTATAAAGCACCGTATTTATTGGTTTGTTAATATAAATATTTTATTAGTATTTTTATATATTAGTACTAGTACTCACGCGGGACTTCGCTCCCGTAGATTCTATCACGGTAAAAACATAACTCTCCTTTTTTGCAGTCGCGTAAAAAGCCTATAACCTTCCTCAAGCTTCAAGCTACTTCCATACCGAATTGCATCCAAATCCACCCAGTACTTTCGAAGATTAGCGCGTTCAAGCAAACAAACAAACAAACAAACTTTTCCGCTTTATAATATTAGTATAGATTATATTTATAAGTATTAAATAATATATTATTTCATTACATTTTCTCGTACACCTACCACAATGTATTTTTTTAACCCAAAGGTTGACTGGTAGAGAATACCTTGCTGCATCAAGTCCACCCATGTAAATATATTGTCCATAAAGTTTAAATAAATAAGATTGGTAAAAAGAATGTAGTACCGTGACTTAACATAATATTTACATCATCATCTACTTAGCCTCCCAACTATGTTGTGCTCGGCTTCCAGTCTAACCGGATGCAGCTGAGTATTAGTGTTTTACATGGAGCGACTGCCTATCTGACCTCCACAACCCAGTAACTGGGTAACACGATACCTCTTGTCCAGACCAGTGTCAGAATTTCTGACTTCTGACTACCCGTAACGACTCCCAAAGTAGTCGAAATGACAGCCGAGACCAAAGACTTAACGTGCTTTCCGAGGCACATAGGTACTCCGACCTACTACTTTACTTTTTTTTTTTTTATTACCGATGGGCCCACTCTTGACCTAGTTAATTTATTTTTTATTTAATTTTATATATTTTTTTTTTAATTTTTAGTTAATTTATTTACATAGGTACAGAGGTATCACTTAAATCTAAACTCGCCAAACTTTTACTGAGAAATTCCTTACAGAAAAATCCCAATATCACTTTTTGGGTGACCGACGGGGATCTAACCCAAGACGTTGTGCTTCGGTGACCAGAGGATTGTACAAACAGACTGACTTTTTTTTGCCGTGTTACCGTTTCTTAACCCACCTCAATTATTATTTTTGTATGAAATTTAAATGTACAGACAGACTTGTTTTACTGTTTTATTATATGTATAGATGTTAAAAATAATTTTCGTATTTCATTTACTTCTTTTTTAAAATTCAATATGAAGAGGACTGCAGACAAGGCTGGCAAAAAAGATTTATTTAATGTATTTATTTGTCTCAGATCCATTGAGTGTTAGTAAAAAGCTTAACCTAGTGTTAGTACAATCAAAAACATAACATCAATTTAATTTAGCGGAGGCTTAGGCCGTGGGGACATTAAATAGCCTAACTAAACTATTAATGTTTAGTTGATGTGAAATGTTCTGGTACATTCTATGGTCTTTTGTGATGATATGTGGAGCTGAGCTATGATGGCTCACAATGAGCCTAATTGGAAAGTCTAAAGTTACCAATGAGCAAAAAGAAAGATATCCACAGGAAAGGACACGTGTTCTATGTTAATTAAATGTTTTATCTTGGTTGGCAAAATTGGAGCATTTGGCGGGTAATGGTATGAAGTGCCTCGTGTGTCCTGTTCCAAATAAATGGATTTTCAGATATATATTATTTTTACCCAAAAGGTCAAATTAATAATAAATCCCTCATCGCTTTATACAGATTTCATGGAGTCCTTTTCGGACTAGTTCCGAGAAGTTTCGTATTAAAACGTGCCTAAATAAAGTTTGGACTTAAAGGGATAGGGAGAGTAAGCAAATTGTGGTTGCGAGGCCAAATCTGGGGCATATTATGTGATGAAATCAAATAACCTATTGAACCTTCTTTGAAATCAAAACGTACAGTCAGGAATTTAATTATACTTAATACTAGTAGTAGCACGGAGCTTCTCTCCTGTGGGCTTTATCACGGTATAAACATAACTCTCCCTTTTCACGTCCATACCAAATTTCATCCTAATCCACCAAGTACTTTTGGAGATTAGCGCGTTCAAACAAACAAACAAACTTTTTCGTTTTATAAAATTAGTATAAATGATAGGCGGTTTAACTACACGATTTTGTTGAGATTGTAGTCCAGACAATCTTTAGACTCAGTATCGGTTAATGTGAACAATGCTGGAATGCTTAGTTACACACCCACTAAGGAGCGAACTTGATTAGAAAAAATCAAGTTGTGGAGTATTTGCATTGTCTAAATTCATGAATACCTCAATCTACATTTACCTCATGAGAAACAAAAAGACGAACCCGATCAGAAACAAATGAAATGCAAAGAAACTATTGGAAGTACATTGTACAAACAGAAATAAATCCCAGAGCAGTTCGGTCTCCCCAGAGCTAACGAGTGTCTATGCAAGAGGTTTCCTAGTAAATAAGAAGGAATGAGGTACTGCAATCGGATGGTGGCGCATTTCTGGTCCAAGAGCCCGGCCTACCTTAGGTCACCATAATCAAAGATAGATAGATATACTCTTTATTGTACATCGTAACACTATTGTACACTATTTGGGGATATGCGGAACAGGGCGTAAAGTCCTGCAATCGCATTGAAAAGGGAGGATCTTCCGCCCAGACAGGTGTTTTCGTTTGGTGGGCAACTGCCCGATGTTTGTTACCGGGTGATTTGTATGTAGGCTAGTTGTGTCTCTACAACTTTAATTATGGTTCATCTTTTCACCAATCAGTCTTTTTCCCAATAAATTCTTGTATTTTACATGGAGCGACTGTCTACCTGACTGCCACAACCAAGTCCCTAACTGTGTAAGACAGTAATTCTTAGCAACACTGGTGTGAGCCGTAAAGACTGCTTAAGAGGAGGCTGCCTAAATTATATGTAACTTTGCATTAATATTCTGAAACAATCACGCATACAATCAACATGGAACTTTAGTATAATGATTTATTGGATCTTTTTCTTTACATGTCTAGACCAGTTACGTAATTGGAACATTTTCGCTCGATTCATTTTTTATTCGAAAATCATGTCTTTTTTAAAGATTATTCAAAACTTAATCAAGATTACTCGGCTTTTATGTCTAAAATTAGTATTGACAGTAAGAAAATATAGTTTATTATCCAAATATACGACATTTTTTCTCTAGGTCAATTATTACTTTAGTTATAAACGAAATAAGAATTGAGACTTACGACATATAGTTTCGAACCCGAACGTGGTAAAAGAGCGCACGCGATATTCAACTTTATTACTGCTGCGTCAGCGTTTAGCATACAAAGGCCTAACCGGGGTGCATGGGGGGCAGAGCTTGCGTGAAAATTATTTTAGACTGCCTGGTCTTAAGATGTAAACATGTTAAGGTCATTCATCAACGGAGTTCGTCTAGCGTTGCTAATCTTGAAGATCGATTTTTATATTAATTATTAGGCATCCCGGCTTCACATGCATGCAAATTAAATAATAAAAAATTATAATATCGTATTTATTTAGGATTATCAACAATTGTTTAAACTGATTAAAGATATTATTATAACAGTGTTTACACTATAACTTTAACTTCATGCAAAACACAAGAAATGCCAGTTACGCTAACTGACATAACATTAAGCGCTCATGAACTAATATTTCAAATCAATATAATTAGAATTGTATTTTTTTTTAAATTTAAATCTTGATAATACGAGTAAAAAGATACATGAGATATGATCTATTTTACACTTGATCTTAGACCCGTAAGCTCGTTCGTGCGTAGCGCGCCAATTCTGCGCCAAACAGATGTTCCAGTGTCCCTCTTACATATTATTACAACAGGGAATAGAAGGTATATTCTAATCAATATATAGATAATATCGGAAAGTAAATATCAATATTGTAAATATCAATGGTTTAGTTCTTTAGATCTTTTTTTTTAGTATGTGAAATGTCGATGTCCAGTTTTATTATTTGTGTCCTTACAAATACTCTAAGGTTACAATAAAGTTCATAATAAATATGTACATACATTTCTCAAGTTCTATAGACTAAAAGTAATGCTACGAGAATTTCGTTTGAATAGTACATCTAGCACTGTTTAGTTAAATGAAGCTAAATTATAATAAGAAAGATTTATTTATTGTGTTATTTTCTAAATGAGGTGCTCTTTTAATTGTTTATTGAAAGTCATCAGAACAAGATTTGATTATATATTCCTTGCTAGATTATTAATTCGGTTCTTTAGATTTTGTAACTACAGAAGGTATATTAAATACATTAATTGCAGATAATGGGAGTAGTCCCCTTCAGAACTTAAGTTGTGCACAAAAATTGAATATGCCCCAATTTATTGCACTGTTAAAAAACAAATGCACTCCCAGTATTATTTTTGTAATTTTAACTAAACACATTCGATGAATTGGTTGGTGCAGTGCTGGAGCAATTGGATATTACGCTTCGTATTGCTGGTTCGGTTCCCGCATAGCAAACAAATGTATGTATGGCCTACAAGCATTCATTAAGGGTCTGGGTTTTTGTGCAAGTGAATCTAAATATGACGCACTAACGATGTAGATGAAATTAGTGTGGGTAAAAAAAAACATTTCGTAAAATTTTACAAATAGATGAAAATTAAACCAGTTGAAAATTTCGGATTGCCATCACATCGTAGCCCAGAATAATCCTGCGATAACAGTGGTTTCTAGAAGGGGTTATGAGAGGTTTTTACATCGTGAAAAGTTGCATAAATTTGGAGACAAGCAAAGTGAGTTCGCGTGTTCAGAGCACGTGACTTCATTCCACTCGGCGTATGTGAAAATAAAACCTCTAATGTGTCACGTAGGTTCTGTTGTTGGCTTTGTCCTAATTCCCAACTTTGAGCTGATGTGCCAGTATGTTGGTGCTGTTACTAAGTGCTCTTGTAGGACGTGTTTGCTGGCTCGTTAATTTTGGACGTGTGACACGAAAATGAATGGAATCGGTGATGTAAGCATTCATTTTGACATTATAAATGGATACATTGCGTATGATCCATGTAAGTAGTTAGTAACACACACGCCTTTAAAAAATGTTAGCATAAAATCCTTACTAATATTATAACTGCGAAAGTAACTCTGTCTGTCTGTGTGTTACGCAATAACGCCTAAACTACTGAACCGATTTTAATGAAATTTGGTACGGACATAGTATAGAGCCTGAGAAAGGACATAAGCTGCTTTTTATTGCGTAAAAAGGGCTGTAAGGGGTTGAAATAGGGGATGAAAGTTTGTATGGAAATTACGTCATATTTAAAGCTAGAAGCTTAAAACTTATTTTTTAGACTTTTGATTAGGTATTAATAAATACGACATTCAAATTATGTATGAGTTTTATTTTCTAAATAATTAGCCTAAAAATTAAAAATGCTGTCGAATGTCTCTATTCCACGCGGACGAAGTCGCGGGCACAGCTAGTAATGTA
Organism: Tholera decimalis; assembly: GCA_943138885.2. Lineage (NCBI taxonomy): Eukaryota > Metazoa > Arthropoda > Insecta > Lepidoptera > Noctuidae > Tholera > Tholera decimalis. The sequence continues at coordinate 28,275,545 of OW964563.2, read as the reverse complement.
TAAATTGATACAGATAAAAAAAATATACGCGTCGACTTGATAACCTCCTCCGTTTTTTTTCGTCGGTTGAAAAATAGAAGGGGAACAAGCATTTGATACCTAACAGTTTATGTTCGTGTATTTGTCAAGGGTATTAAATATTTTTTAATGATTGAAAAACACCTCACTTAAAGAAAAGTTTTTATATTTATTGTCACTACTTCTTGTTACTACGCTAAACATACGTAAAAAAGCTTACAGTCCATAAATGTTTGCTCACAGATACAATTGAGCTGAGGTGACCAGTTGCTGATAATTCGTAGAATCGCCTCGAACACACCGTGTACATAGTTAAAATCAACATTTAACTTCGATTCTTTACGCCTTGCTGTGTATTGATCAGCCGAAATAAAGGTCTTTATAAGTATACAAAAGCCTCACGTACTTTACGAGTAAAAAATTATAGGTATACTTGAATAAATCTAATTTGGAAGGCTTCCTGTATGCAAATATCAACTTTAGTTTTGGGTATTTAAAGTTGATTTCTAAGTGATAATTTGTGATACAAAAGCCCTGAAAAGCGTGAAATGTGTACATTGTCGTGTCTGACTTAGAGTTTGTTGTTCAAAAATTTGATAAATAAGCAGAGTTATGTTTTAAAGAACATTACTAAAATATATTAAATATATATTTCTTCAAAATTTTATTGTTACATAAGCATGATAAATTTAATTTAAAAAATATTTGGGACTAGCAGTCGCGCGGGAATTTATCACGTTAAAAACATAACTCAAATTTTTTGCAGTCGTAAAAACTAGTCTTCCTCATGTTTCCAGCTACTTCTATAGCAATTCATCCAAATCCACCCAGTGTTTTCAAAGATTAGCTCGTTGAAATGAACAAACTTTATGACATAATATTAGTTTAGATAATATAAGTATAGCTGATGTATAAAAAATTAAAATAACAACTGCAAATTAAGTGGTACTACTGGGTGATTAAGTGCATTATGACATCGAGACAGCGTTCTTTTTCTCCAAGTACAGTAGTTTGACCAAACACCCGCTATTCTAAAAACTCACGTCATAAGACTCCTGAGTCCAGTCCTGAATCCAGTCAGGCACATTTCTTTGGGTAATCATTACCACTGTGCTCAAAAAGGTGAAGCAAAACATCGAGAGGAAGCCGGCATGCTCTGGGACCAAAATTCAAAGTTATGTGACATTTACCAACCCGTGGTTGGCGGGTGGGCTGATAATGTTATGTTGCATTGTGCTAAATCCAATTTTAATACAGTACATGTAGGTGTTGTAGTAAGCTTAATTCCTACTAACTTTAGTCACTATCACTTCAATGTGCTACTGCATATCGACGTGAGATTTGTTTTTAAAAACATTGCTTCACACTGGGAATTTCTCCAGTATCGTGAGTTTATTTTAATAAACATCCAGACCCGGAACAACTGATTGTAGATCATACCAATATCTGTTTCGAGTCGCCGGTAAGTTAGATTTCCAATATAATTAATCATATACATATTTTTCCATCGTTTTCAATTTAAGGATCCCTTTCAACTCAATATGAACGAGGTACAATACCGATGGGTAAGATTTCTATTACCAAGACGCCAACGATCAACTATTCAACATAATACCCAATGTTGCACTTATATACAAGTATGAAAAGAAGCCTATTTCTCACGCAAGAATAAGTACTACTGACTAATGCAGACAAAGCCTGGGGCGCAGCTAGTTATATCTAACAAATAACCCAAACACATAGAGCTGTCGTATTTATACGTACACCCGAGTTTGTGGTACAAGTGGTACCACAAACTCGGGTGTTGGCCTACGTTTTATTTCTTTGTTGGGGTATTTGAAAAGTGATAGAAAGTGAAATATTGGCACTTTCGTCGTTTATATTATGTTGAGCTTACAATTTGTAGTGGTATAACGTAAGTTTTGGGTGAGATATGTATATTTACTTAATACCAAGTTTGTATTACACAGCCGTGTAGTGCTCTAGCATAGGTGACGCGACTGTGTATTGACGCGTTTTTATAGAACTAATTGGTTAGTAGAATGATGTTGTGTGTGTGTAATTTTTTTTTTTTAAATATTTCTCCACACTATTAGGTATTTCTCCTGTTTCGTAAGTTTTTTTCAAACAGTTATATCCGAAACAGCTATCTATAGGCCATAGAAACATTTTTTCTCGAGCGAGTGTCGAACCCACGACAAGCAGCGCCCGTTCTATTGCTTGAATCGTCGTGTGCACTAGGTTTATTTTTATTATTTTTTATTGATAATAGGCTCGCGTTTGACCACCATCTCACCTGATGGTAAGTGATGATGTGGTCGAAGATGGAGCACGCTTACCTAAAAGTAACCTATTCACTCTGGACTTATAGACCCCTATGTTATAGCTATCGGGGAACACAGACTCCGGCAGGGAATTTTTGTATTAGGTATATATATTTATAAAACACTATTTTACTAAATTATTTTTATTACTACTAATTAATCATAACTTTATATTACTAAAGCAGTTCATAATTACAATTTTCTGAGAACGATTTGCATATATTACTTTAGGATTAGTTGATGCATGTTAATTATGTAGCCAAATAATATTGTTAGCGGAGTTGTAAAAACAAAGGCGGTACGCCTTTGTTAAATGCTTCAACAATTAATTGTCTTTAAGTCATACGTAATCCCAAATTTGCATAAAAGCACATCAATTTACAACGGTCTCCAAAAAAAGCCGACAAAAATAATCCCTTCACATCCGAAGTCCGATCAAAATAGAAAATAACGGTCACACAAATGTATGTAAATTATCGCGCGTTATCTTAAGCCCGTCTTAACTAACGCCGCTCATAAGGGAAAATATTTACTAAACACAAAATCACAGGCACCGTGGAAGACATTCATCGAGATATAGACGAGATAAAGTCTAATTAACAAGAATTACATTAAGGCTTATTAAGGTGTTATTAAACTTAGAAAAAGGTGTTGGGACCGATTTAAGTGAATTCGTAGTTTGGAAGCATTCACAGTATCAGCTTTAATTAAAAGATTTGGTACTAAGGCGGTGGCTTTAGTAACATACAGTGATAAGTGGAGCGATTTTTAAAACGTCAAACATGTATGGGACTAACGAATGGTGGTGATTGACTGAAGAAACTTCACGTGATCAATTCATGATATTTTGGCATTTTGACAGTTGCAGTCGTTGATAGAAATGGGACTTTATCTAAAGCCTCTGGTGTCGGAGTAGAAATTAATTTACAGAATCAATCAATTTGCCTAGTTTTTGCTGAACTAAGTAAGGGTTGGAGAGCAGTTGGCGCAGTGGTTACAGGCATGACTTACTCCGTTACGTAGGTCGTGGGTTCAATCCCTGGTAGGCACATTATTATGTGTAATCACTGATGTCTAAATAGTGAAAATAACATACCGGCATGTCCTAGAACCGTGTAATCTAAGTTATGCAACGTACTGGGCCCCCGTGGTGGATAACGACCATTCACATATACGTGTAATTTAAAGGGTATATACATACCAAGTGCATGGCTTCTTTGGATGATAACAAACGATATGGCAAGGGTTTTGCAATCCTAAGTCTACGTGTGTAGAACTTATTACAAATTCCAATACACTGATACCAGAGACCTAATTTTTCAAATTAAGAAGAACAAAAAGAATTATCGTGTTACTGGCAAGTGACGTGGAAAGTTATTGACCCTCGTAGTGCTGTGACACGTTTGTTATGATTGGTATTCAAGAAACATAAATGAAACCGATAATTTGGTATCAATTCTTTGAGTCACTTATTTTTAGCTGAAACTGTGCATAGAGACTCCATACCAGATGTTGTCTTCAGCCCTTTTGGATAGATATGGGGTTTCCGTTACACGAGACGATGCCTGAATCCCAGTAATAGGATCATTGTAGGCTGATTATAGGTATTTGTAAGTAAGAAAGGGTTAGCTTCCAGTTTTAAAAAGATTGCTAGTAAAGCGAATTATTCCCACAATGCCAGCTTTCTTTAAAAAAAAAAAAGAAATAAGAGGAAGAAAAACAGAAAGAAAAGCAGTTTACGTAGAACGCGGCTGCCTCCAAAAACCTCCACACACTAATAACCAAAGGTGTTAAATAAATTGTAGCACCGCGAGAATTATCATCTAATAGCTGGGCCAAATGTCTAATACGAGGAATGCATGATCTTAAGAAGTTTATTATAAATAAATGCATACCGCGTATCAAGACACTGTATCCCATCACGATTTGCTTGGGTTTTCCTAGCATGCTGCGAGCATTGTTCCGTTTCACACACATTTTTTTTATATCAGAATGGCCTCGCGTTTGACCACCATCTCACCTGATGGTAAGCGATGATGTGTTCGAAGATGGAGCACGCTTACCTGGAAATAACCTATTCACTCTTGATTTAAAGACCCCTAGGTTGTAGCTATCTGGAAAGACAGACTCCGGTAGGTTAGCCGTATGCACAATGAAGGTATTCCCAAACGTTTTATTTATCTTAGATCTGTAGTTCTAGTTTATTTTAAATAACCTAAACTAACCTATGTAATCCCGCTAGGAATAGTTCTCCCCTATATTCTCCCATTCTTCCTGGTATGTTACATGCTCTGGCCAATTTGTCATGAACGCCTCTAGTTTCGTAGGCCTTCCTCGGCGACAACACCCGCTCTTTGGGTCCCACAGATAACGGCTATAGCCCAGTACTTTCTGGTATGTTTATGGTATGTATTTATGTTGTGCTCTCTAACCTAGTTATAAGCGCCTTTAAGTCGTTACGGCATGCAGCGCTTCGTAGGCCTTCCTCGACGTCGACGCCCGTCCTTTGGGTCCCACAGCTAACGGCTATAGTCCATTATTGTAACTTTTAAACAAAAAGAATCTCAGTAAGTGAAAATACTCCGCTTTCTTTAGGAAAAAAGCTCAAATCAGTGTATTTTTTTTTACTCCAACAATGTTATTACAGTAAAATATGTATGTCGTCAGATTCTATTCACATTGTCCTAACTTTGCTCGTTTTAGTTAAAAAAAACAACAGATAAACAAGATGTTCGTGCTTGAAATTTGACATGGGCGGTGGATGTTTCGGTCATGCAATATAGAACCCAAACCTAAACCCGACACGCGTTTCGAAATTTGTGTTTAAAATTCGTCCGAAGACCACTATCAGCTTGGCCTTTTTCCGATGGCATCGCCCTCCAGTTTAAACGGATACAACTGAGTACTAGTGTTTTATAGCGAGCGACTGCCTATCACCCAGTAGCTCAGTGCTCAACCTCTCTCAAGCGCAAGTTCGGTCGTGTATGGAGTACTGCTCTCATCTCTAGGACGGATCTACCAAATACCAGCTTGATGCACTTGAGTCTATAGAGAAACGGGCCAAAAGGCTCATCGGCAACGAGAAACTGGTCGAGACAAGGCTCCAAAGTCTACAACATCGGCGACGTGTTGCAAGCATATCAGTTTTCCATCGATTACATTTCGGGGAGTGTACGATGGAATTGCACAGTCTTATTCCACCAAGCCCGTTCCATCATCGGACTACAAGACAAACGGCGATGCTCCATCGTTACATGGTGGACACCCCACCCATACACACGAAACGTTTTGGGAATACTTTCATTGTGCGTACGGCTAAGAAGTGGAATTCCCTGCTGGAGTCTGTGTTTCCTGATAGTTATAACCTGGGAGTCTTTAAGTCAAGAGTGAATAGGTTACTTCTAGGTAAGCGTGCTTCATCTTCGACCACATCATTGCTTAACATCAGGTGAGATTATGGTCAAACGCAAGCCTATCAACTATAAAAAAAATAAGATACTCCTTGGCATGACTGCTGTCAGGTTTTCTAGTTTTATGATTTATTTATTAATTTACACTTTATGCACATAGGTACAAAGGCGGTAGGCGGAAAGGTGGAAGATGGATTATTTACTCGAAAGGACTGTCGAAGATGCAGAGGATGGCTGGGATCAACGAGTTAACATGCTTTCCGAAGCACGGAAGAATCTTGATATGTTATGATAATCATCCATCCACACACTGACCTCAACAAGCGTAGCTTAATCCAAAGGTATTGATTACATATCGTCGTTTTTTGCGTTTCCTGAAAGCAATCCTAGCAACGCACATCCTGATATCACTAATACGTTCATTCGATACTCGAAACGCTATCTATGAAAGTAGGTGAGAACCTCGTAAACACTCGCATCGCATCGTCAGTTTAGCGTAATCAAGCCATGGATTATGCATTTCTGAACTGTTCGATATTATGTATAATATTTTTCATATTATACATAATATCGAACAGTTCTGGATATAAAAACGGATTAAATTTACATGTAAGTTAATAAAAAAAAAACATAAAAGAAACCGTATAAAAATTTTATAGCACGCAGATTTTTCTTCCTCCTGAAAAGTTACTCCTTTTTCACTTACGAGGTTTTCACTCTAAGGCGTCGATATTTTCCTAATAATATTTATTTCACGGTATCCGTAAAACTTGATTCCATTCCGTATTGATATTGATTTATAAATTCAAATTGCATTTTCTATACCGATAATTTCGCTTGCACAGCGTTTTATTGTTAAATCGGAATACCTTTCATTATACCGATATCATTGATGCAATTACCTAAATCGAATGATAGTATCAGTTGTCAATTGGTTTAGAATCACATATCGATGTTCGGTACGGTAATTGACTAATTTGATGGGAATACGGATTAATTTGCCCGAAAATTAGATGAGGACGTAAATAATTCTATAGCAATATTAACGATTTTCCATCAGAGATACATTTAACTGTGTCCTTGGTGCATATATGATATGTGACTATGGGAAGCGACCAGATGGGATGACATTTTTTTTTTAACGTGGTAAAATTATCAAATAAGTCCTCCCACCCCGGGCAGGGTGGGAGGGACTGTCAGACTTTTACTGACTAAAATTCACGGTGTTCCTTCAATAACCCTTTACGTACCGGGGTCACGGTAATGGGATAAGTCCCAAGAACCCGGCAGGCTTCGGCCCTCTGCAGAGGGGGCCTCGTTTTTTTTTTTTTTTTTGTGTTTGGCATCTCGCAGGTCAACCTCTGAGGTTGTCGGCTGCTTAACCGGACTTGCCTGTGGTTGCCTTAATTAATAAATTAATTAAAGCCTCCAGCCAGGGCTTATTAAAAAACTTACAAACTAGGCGACTACACGCTAAGGGCACCCCCTGTGGGGTACGGACCTCGGCTTAGGGCGTCGCAGGGGAGGGCAGCTAGGGACAGGCTGGATCATATCATTATTATTATTAATAAGGGAATTTAAAGCTACTGGCTCAGCGTCGCGGGCTGGCTCTGGCAAGGGTCGGGGTGGACTATTACGGGGACGTCGCGGCGGGCCTCGGCGGCGAGGACGGTAGGACGGTCGGTTTTTGTGTTTGTGTGCCACTGTACTTGTTTCCCTACGGCTCTCTTGGAGCAGAGTGATTGCGTCATCGGGAGTGACTAGGGTATGCCTTGGTCGGCGAATCTTAGAGATACGCGAGGGTTCGTATTGGGCGGCCGATACGATAAGGGGATTCCTATGTTGGATTGAAGTTTCAAAGAAACGCTTGGAGACACGTTTCATGAACTGCTGGATGGTGGGCATCTTGAGATCTACGTGAAGAAGCTCATTTCGAACATAAAAGGGGGCTCCCGTGACTCTACGGAGGAATCGGTTTTGGAGGGTCTGCATCTTGTGGAGGAGGTAGGGCTTTGCGTGTGCGAAAACAACGCAGGCGTAGGTCATGATGGGACGGATGACCGCGGTGAAAATACGAAGCTTGCACCTGAGTGATAACTTGCTGCGGGAGCTAAGAATGAAGTGGAGCCTACCTAGAGCGAAAGCGGCGCGCGAACGCGCCTGCCTCATGTGCTCAGCGAAGGAGAGGCGTCTATCGAGGACCACGCCTAAGTATTTGGCTTGCTTTTCCCAAGGGATCGGCTTGCCGTACATGGTAATCGGACGGGGGGAGGGTGGGTTTATCCTCGGTTTAGAAAAGAGGACTGCCTGGCTTTTATCTGGATTGACTTCGATTCTCCATTTCCGGAACCACTTGGCCAGAGTGTTTGCGGAAGTTTGGAGAGTGCGAGCGATGGCATCGGGTTTAAGACCGGTATAATAGATAGCCGTATCGTCGGCGAATAGGGCTAGCTGGGTATTTTTATGCTTGGGAATATCACTAGTGAATAGCGTGAAAACGAGGGGGGATAGTACGGAGCCTTGAGGAACTCCTGCGCGAATGGGATGGGGGGAGGAAAGCTCCCCCTCAATTCGATAACGAAAGGTGCGATTCGATAAAAAGTCCCGTAGGATGAGCACGAGACGGTCAGGCACGCCGAGTTGGTATAGCTTATATATTAAGCCATTGTGCCAGACTTTGTCGAACGCTTTCGCTATGTCGAAGAATAAGGCTCCCGTTATTGCGCCCCGTTGGAAGCCGGCGCTGACGTGTTCTACGATGCGGTGGACTTGTTGGATACATGAGTGTTCGGTTCTAAATCCGAACTGCTCATTGGGTATTAGACTCTTTGCTTCGGCAAAATCTTTGAGCCGCTTATATATAAGCCTTTCATAGATTTTACCGAGGACGTTGAGTAAGCTAATGGGACGGTAGCTAGACGGGTCAGACTTGGGCTTGCCTGGTTTGGGAATACCTATGACGGTGGCCTGTTTCCAGGTTGTAGGGAACATATTATTGCTCAATGCGCCATTGAAGATGGCAGTCATTAGCACTATAAGCTGGGCGGGGAAAAGTTTGAAAACCCTATTGGTGATGCCGTCGGAGCCAGGGGCTTTTCGCGGTTGGAGACTTTTAATGATATCCTGGACCTCATCAGGAGTGATGGGGGCCAGTGGATTATCGGGATCTTCGACGGGCGGAAGGGAAGTTCTACGTTCGACTTCGGCGTTCACCATATCGAGGTGGGCTTGGTCTACTGGTTGAGAGCTGGGAGAACACTGGGACTCTAGGCTGTCGGCTAGGCATTCTGCTTTTTCAGAGTTATCGAAGGCGACACTCTTATCGGGACGAATGAGAGGAGGCATTGTGGCCTCTTCAGTGGATCGTAACTTCCTCTGAAGCTGCCAGAAGGCAAGATGGGTGGGCTCAAGTTCGCTCAGCATCTTGTCCCAGCTCGCATTACGCTGCTCGGCAATGCGTTTCCTTACAGCACGCTGTAAGTTGCGCATGTGAGCTTTGTTTGCGGCGCAGGGAAAAGCGCTGTACGCACGGATGGCTGCGTTCTTCTCGGTTATCAGATTCCGTACATCGTCCGGGAGTTTCCAGCTGTGGTCTTCCACTACAGGAACTTCTCTTGAACAATCGTTCAGGACGGATTGTACGTGATCTGTAAGCGAGTCGATCGCCACCGTCGTGTCAGCGACTGAGACTATGTGGTCAGGAATGGTGTCCAATTGAGGCGACGTGGTGGATTTCAGTTTTTCACTTACTTTCCTCCAGTCGGTGATCAATTGGGTCGGAGGAGGTTGAGTAGGATCATGGTTACCCGAGCGGGAACCTAGGTGTAGGATAACGGGACGGTGATCCGAGTTGAGCTCGTGAAGCGCTTCTATGGAGTGTAAATGGAGGTTTACATTCTTTAGGAGCGCCACATCGAGGACATCGGGGTTATGGTTGGGGTCGTGTGGGTAGTGGGTGGGAGTCATCGGAGCGATGACGTCATAGTTTAGGGTCGCGCCTAAGTTATACACGATTCTGCCTCTGGCATTTGTCGTGTTGCTGTTCCAAGCGGGGTGTTTGGCGTTGAGATCGCCCGCTAGTAAGACGGAGTCACTCAGGCCAAAGAGAGTCGTGAGATCGCTGGTGAGCGCGATAGGATCGTCTGAAGCAAGAGACGCGACCGATGGTGGGGGATGGTAGGCAGAGATGATGGTTATCGGAGGATGACCAGTCATGCCTAGTCGACAGGCAGAGTACTCTAGGTGAGAGAGAGGCGCGGGTGGGGTCAGAGGGATGCAGTATAACTCCTTCCTATAATAAATAAGGGTACCGCCGCCGTGGCAGCGTGTTCTGTCATTGCGAACTAGACGGTAATTCGCAATTTTGGGGTCAGCGCGGTGGGGTTTCAAAAGGGTCTCCTGTATAAGGAGGATGTCTAATTGGTGGTCGCGGAGGAATTTAGTTATTTCGGCGCGTTGGTTGAAAATGCCATTGGCGTTGAAAAAACCTAATTTGAGGGATCGAGGCCTAGTGTGGTTTGTGCGTTGGGAATCCATTGGATCAGTCCATCGCATCCATCTGGTCGAGGCCTAGCACGACATCACTGTGTGTGCTGAATATTTGGCTGTACATTTCCGTCGTAATTTTGCCGTTATTCTGCTGCTCGGCAGCCAGAAGGGCATCGCGGAGAGACCTGGCTTGGCGGGACATAAATATTTTATAGTGGCGCAGTAGAGTCTGGGCGCAAGACTCGCCGTTCCCGACGGGTGAGGGTTTGGGCGGTTGTTTGGCTGCAGGAGCAGCAGTGGTTTGAGGCGCGGGTTTGGGACTGGTTGTGGCCTCTGGAGCCACGGCTATAGGCAGGATCTGCGCTGCGATGGGTATATCCATCAGTGCCTGCAAAGGTTTGGCAGGGGCCAAGGAGGGAAAGGCTTTTTCGTGGTTTAGCCTGTTCCACGGGGATGGTCTCTGAGGAGCGAGACGTTGGGGAATTTGAGAGGAAGGTGCCTCTCTTTGTTGGCGGGTGTTGGCGCGCTTCGCTAATTTAGGAGCGAGTTTGGGGGCTTTGGGACAGCCGCGGTAGTTTGCCGCGTGACCGGTCTGGCCGCAGAGAACGCAGCTGGGTGGTTCCGAACAGAGGGTTCGGTCTTTGGGCCGAGGGCAGTCCGCAGTGCTGTGCTCGCCCAGACACTTGACGCATCTGGGAGTCGCATAGCAGTTGCTCTGCGCATGGCCATACAGTTGGCAACGGTGGCATTGTCCCACTGTTGCGGTTTTGTAGGGCTTTTCAATTGAGATACCGGATAGGGAGCAAATGGACTTAATCTTGAAAATCGGGTGATGACCTTCGGTTGGTTCACAAATGACAAGAACCATGTCGTACAATTCACCGCCTCTCGCTTTATGTAAGCGATGGACGGCGATCACTGGTATACCTTGATCGGCAAGATCGTCTTTAATATCCTGTACTAGGATTTCTTTAGGGACACGTTTAATAATAACACGAGTGGGCGTGTCCTCGGGGAAGGAGAAAGTGTGAAAGGAAATATTCCTTTCACGGAGGGCGCGATATAGTTCCCTATAGTCGTTCGACGTAGGGACGGTGACTTTAATGCCATTTTGGCAGGCACGGGCGTTTGTGTAGTTGATCTTTCGATCAACACACATCTTGGACACATCAGTCCATTTACCCTTGTCCTGGATGTAAAAGGGGGGCGGAGGGCGTTGCTTCCTTTGGGCTGAGGAAGTTTGGGCTATCGGGCTGGGGGGACGACTATTCTGCGCGCGAGCAGAGGTAGTTGGGACGGGGCTAGCGGGTCGAACGGACGTTTGAGTTAGGGACGGGGGCGACGCGGTGGTCTTTTTGGCCTTGCTGGCCTGGGAGGTTTTCCCTTTCTTTCTCTTGCCACCGGTGACGACTTGAAAGTCGTCTTCCGAGGACGAGGGGCATGATGACAAATCATTGTCGGAGTTGTTATTGGACACAGGTTCGGTGGTATCCATTTCACGGAATTCAACTGCAGCGCACACCTGCGCGGCGTCCATTGTTTTATGAACAATGGGATTAGTAGGTGGGCCGGAAACAATGGATGATTTCGGGAATTGGGCGGTCGGCACGACATTGTCGGCGGGCGGGAGCGATAGAGGGCTATCTACCTGGAAGTCGTTCGTTGTTCGATGAACAATGGGATCGGAGTTGATAAACACTTCCGTGAATTGACCAACCGGAATGCCTTGATCAGCAAGCGGGGGAGATAATGGGCTGTCAAACGCGTCACTAAAATCAGCGACGTTGGCTTCGGTAGCCGGAGGACAGTTAGCGATTTCAGAAAGAAAGAAAGAAAGAAAGAAAAGAAAGAAATTTAATGGGGAAATTTTGGAGATTTCTCTCCCGCGGGGGACCTATTTAAAGCCTAACTGACCTAACTCCCCGGATGGATGGGTCCGGGGATGTGTAACCCTCCCAGTCGGGTAGAGACTGGGAGGTGAGTACCTAATGGTGAGCCCTAAGCTTGTAACCGGTCGCCAGTCTTATTGTGCGAACCGGGCCCTATTGGGTCTAGTGCGAAGGGGTAGACACACCCAACCGACACCAGGTGTGTAGCTGAAAAGGAAACTCAGTAACTAGGTATGACTAGGAGATCCCCCAAGGCCAAAACCTAGCACTCGACTCCAATTGACTGCTTCACCCTGAAGGGGATCAGAGGGTGCGTCGGGTCAGCACCCCCTTGGTATTGTTGACACCGTGAGGTTTCCAACCAAGGACCACGAAACTGTGGTTTTACCCTGAAGGGGCCAAACCAAATTGTTTTTGACGATACTCTGTTATAGAAACAGGAAATCCTTCACCGCCTCGAAAAAGGCGGATCCGGACCAGGCGTCGTAGTCGGCGACTACGAGTGACGTCACGGCGGGCGTGACGAAGCGGAGCGATGACTCAGGCACGGAACGATCGAGAGCGCGGAGCGGCACGACTGTCGCGGGCGAGCGTTGGAAGCGGAATGAGGGGGCCTCGTCATGTTGCTGACGCTCTTTAGGCGCGCGTGGAACACAACGCGCCGTCGACCCGGGCATGGTCCATGGTCGGACAGCGAGTTGCCCTTTACTCGCTGTCCGCCGCATGGGCAGTAATGTCAATGAATTTTTCGATCACCAATAGCTTCTTTTTACATTCGCCTGCACATAATTGTTTATTGTTGGGGCATTCTTTAAAATTGATGTGATTTAATTTAACCACGCTACGACTAAACCATATGTACAACAGGCACGAAACATCTAATTATTTTGGTCAGCTTAGCCTTTTTCTTGAAAAGTTTTAGTATAAGTATTTTAAATAGAGAGATAGTGGATCTGACCTCTGCAACCCAATACCTGAGTAAAACGATACCCATCAAGAGACTAGTATCAGATTTCTTGTTTTCTGTCCCTTGATGATCGTTAGAGATCTATAATTGCCAGCCTGCACCTGGAATAACAGCCTACATCCAAAAGCGTACTTTTCGAGGTACAGACAAATCTTGGTACTGTGGAGGTCTGCTATGCGAGCGGTCAGCCTACCGCACTGGCTGGCATAGTTTGAAATGTTTGAATTTAGATCGCAATGTTGAACATGCGAAGAAATTGTTTTTTAACAAGGGGAGAACGGCTTAGGGACGCCGCGCCGCCCGCATAAACAGACTCAGTTTTAAAATAACGTGAAAATGTAATTAGAATAATCTTCCATAAAAATGTAAACATAATATTATACAAAGTATAAAACCTACCGCGTTCATATTGAAAATCCCGAGTACACACATGACCCCGTTACAGTACGATAAGATAGTCACCCATTCACAGACGAACCCCGGCAAGTGCTACTTTTTGTAGTTCAATCCGAGTGCCTATTATACAGGCTGGTGATTAGATTATCACATTAAATTGTACAGCAGGTATTACAAGTAGTTATAAATAAAATAAATAAAATAAAAATAAAATAAAAAATATTTATTTCAGATATACGGAATCCATAAGTCCGTTACAATAATAAAATAAATAATTTTACTAAAATTAAGAAAATGCATTTTTCAAATAAAATAAATGGCGTTATTGGTAAAAAATAAATAATCCTTTATAATATTAGTTTACTGACATGTAAAAGAGGCAACGCCGGGGTGCCGGCGCCGACGGAGCACGCTCCTAGTGATTGGTCAGCTGATACATAAAAAACTTAATATAGAGTACGTGATTTCAATTAGTGTGATAACCTAATCGCCACGCTGTATTTTATTTGTATGCTCCTTTTTTATCTATAAATTAGTATTGTAGTTTCAGCAAAACAATTATACTGTAACATACATATGCAATTGCAATCTATTCGTTGATTGAGTAGCTAACTTTTTTTAAACACTCTGCTATAGAAAAACCTGACTATTTTTTCGAGATTACGTTTGTGTGTCATTGATACGTCTATTAGCCTAAATGGCTGGATGGATTTCGAAAAATGAGGTTGCGTTACATCGGTTTAAATGCCTCAGAGAGGCTGATGCCTCAAAGGCTATATGAATTTTGAAAGACTGAGACGGTATAAAAAAGCAGGAAATAAAACAAATGACTGACTGCTTAAAAATTATCTTAATAATTTCGTCGCTTTTTGAGGAAAAATTGAAATTGAGTATATATTTTTAATGCATACCCACATCTATACTAATATTATAAAGCGGAAAAGTTTGTTTGTTTGTTTGTTTGCTTGAACGCGCTAATCTTCGAAAGTACTGGGTGGATTTCAAAAATTCTTTCTGATTATGATAGGCAGTTTCATGAGAAAGGCTATAGGCTATCTAGCATTACGCTACTCCTCTCGGTTTTCCTACAATAAAGGTATTGGTGAAGTAAGTCGGAAGAAAATATGCCGCTAAATTACTATAATCGCGTGAGCTGGCGAAATGCTGAGTTATACGTAAAGATCATGTACTACAAAAATGTAGGGTTTATGTAGATCTAAAAAACAGTCCGCGGTACTGCATATCTAACTTTTATAAATAATCCACAATAAGGCAAATTATGTTAAGAAAATATTTAAAAAATAAGGAATGTCTTTGTAGTATTATTATTATGCAGCCATATTAATATTTGCGTTTGAAAGTAATTTCAACATCAAGACAATTTTATGAAAATTATCTTTGCCTTTTACAGTATATAATTTGGACTTATAGTTTAGGAGAAAATGTAAAATTAAAATTATTCAACAACGCTATTCACCGAAACGGCCGCGGCGCGGCGGCCCGGGGATGCACGACGCGACGCGACGCGTTGAGCATGACTCGCGTACTCTACCACTCCACGATAGATACCGCACTGATAGTGAACCTTATCTTGGTTTCATTTCGACTTCTTGGCTAAGAGACTTCCTATGTAAAATTGTTTCAGCTTCTTTTATGTCAGATGTGTATTTTTGTATCTATACATTTGAATATTTATATTTTACTTTCTCTTTAGTTGAATAAGTAATTTTGATAGGGTGTTGTTTTGTTCATCCCATTTTTATGTCATCTTTAGTTTAAAGGTATGTTGTTATGAGATACCGCGGCCCCGGAAGGCAAGGGCAGCTGAAGTAACTGGGTGGGCTTATAGTCAGTAGAAGTCTGACACTCCTTCTCGCTCCACTTAGAGCGAGAGAAGTCATTAGATGATTTTTCCCACCCGAAAAAACGGGTCAGATATTCAACGTTGGCATAGTTTAAAAGCGATGTTGTTAGGATTCCTTAGCCGAATAGCAAAAAAACGGAACCCTTATACTATTCGTCATGTCTATCTGGCCGTCTTTCCGTATGTCACAGTCATTTTATTCCGATACTATTAAGACTACGGAGTTCAAACTTGATATATAGATGTATTCTGCAAACCGCTTTCCGATTTTTATGCGAAAATAATGTAAAAAATAACAATAAGGGGAGGCTCCCCATACATGGAACTAAAACTAAAAATTTTTTTTACATCAAGCCTGTACGCCTATGCGGGTGTCGGCGTCTATAAATAGACCTTTAAAAATAATACTGAGGTTCATGTAATCATTTTTGTCAAAGTCAATCGTTTGAAAGATATATTTGGGGACACATTTTACTACTTTGGAAGTGCCAAAGTAGTAAAATGTGTCTCTAACTTTTAAAATAATAAAGTGTAAAATATAAAAAAATATGCTGTAGATTCTAATGAAAACTTTTAACTAATTGATTCGAACGAGAGAGAACGAGTTTTTGAGGTTTCATTTTCACATTTGCAAAATCCGCAAATAAAACTTTGTCATATAAACATTATGATAACAGCATTTTTTTACGTTAATCTATGCTAGCAAGCATAGCTACGGAATTCTTCATGGGCGAGTCAGTCGAAAGATATACGCTTCCAAAGTGGTAAAATGTGTTTCACCCCCCACCCCCTGCTACTTTTATAATAATGGAGTCAAAAACCAAAACAAAATATAAATTTCAATTAAAATTGGTTTGAACGAGATCGGGTCAGCAGTTTAAAAATACTCTAAATGTATTCTTGACAATATTATTAAATTAAACTATATTTACTTCGAGATTCTCTATCCATTGCGAATTAGATTGACGCATAAAATTACACATTAATAATAGTAGTAGGATTATACGCGGGTGAAACCGCGGGGCACAGCTAGTCAAATATAAAACTCCACTTTGTTAGTGACAGGCACATCGCATGCAGGTTACATACACGCATTTTCTTCGTGTATTCATGATCGCTTGCGGCGCTGACGTTAAGAAAACCTAGATCTAAGGTCTGGTTTACTGATCTTCGGTACACAGTCGTGTTGTATTTATGGGAAGAAATCTTCTATGGTGTTAAAACGAGTAACCATGCTAGATGCACCTAAGGCGAAGTGGACTTTTATATCCCTGATCCCATCCCACCACATATATTTTGTCGTTCACTTGGTGGTTTTTGTAACTTAGGAAAATCAAAAGATGCACTCCAGCATTTTTTTTTACTTTTATACATTTTTTGCACCACTAGGAATTTCTCGAGTATTGTGAATAGATTTTTATAAACATCCAGACCAAAAAAAACAATTTGTAGCTTGTAGCCTGTAAAACCAGTTGCGGGAATCGAACCCGCGCTACGCAGCACAGCAGCAGTCAATCGCTCAGCCACTGCGCCAACCGTTTCGTCAAACCTCGATCTCTAGCTCGCTATTGGTACTTTCTTGTTTCCTAATGGCGGCCTAAATAATGTTTTTCAGACCAAAACTAAGAGAATATTCGCGAAGGGTACCGCCTGTGATGTATGGATTCTAAAGACCAGTAATTCTTATATTGAATCTAAGAGAAAGGAGGTCCTAACAAGCCTCTAGATTACAGCGACCTTCAAAGTTGGTGCTTAGCCACGACATTTCCATTCCCGTTATAAACCTTCCCCTACAATAGAAAGCACACGAAGTTACCCATCACGCTACAAATAAATCAAAACGTCATCGCATAACAAACGAGAGGCTTTCAACGCAATTACCTGCAGTGACGGACAGCATACAAACTGTGGGCAAAGAGCCCACTTTATAACGTGCAAACTGCCGAGTACTGGAGTTGAGTGTTATTATTGACTTGCAGTTACTTTTGTATTTGTTCTGTTAGGTCTTCAGGAAGTTGAGGTGTTTGCTCATTTGGCTGTGTGATTTTCTTATAATGTTCAAGCTTAGCTATTCGCAACTACGGCAAAATATGGTAACATATTTTGAGTCTTTAAGCTAATATGGTCACTAACAGTATAAGTATAACCACTGAAACACACACTGAATGACTTCAGTCCATCTGTGATAATGGCGCTTGCGACAGTGCCGAAGTATCGGAGCCTCAAAAAAATAAATACACTCGGTAAATATCCCGTTTAAAGTTCTAATGATATTTTGAGTCGTACACAACGCAGCAGGACACATAAAATGTACCATATATGAATAGGTGCCATTGAACTTCGCATTATTATTCGCTACAGCAACTATCTGCCAATCGTCCGACACAAACCAGAACACCACAATATCACCACAACCCCTCATTTCCAACGACACTCAACTCCAAGCTAGTCTGAAATTGGAATTGACATTCAAAATATCAGTAGCCACGCGTAACACATTCTGAATTGATACTTCGATCGCCTGCGAGCCATCAATGACGGAATAACCATCTAGCAAAGGAAGTAAGAGGCAATTTGCAAACGTCTGGAACGTGTATAGCAGTCAGCATGTAATCATGCAGACAACACTGCCTAGCATTAACTTCAATGGGTTTTGGAAAACCGTCAGCTGGCAGTCTGTCAATTGTTTAGAACTGATGTAGCTGGAAAAGTTGTTGGTGTCCTTTGCGTTATCATTGTGGAACTGTCCCCTGTCCAACTTAGCCGTTATAACCTTCTATAACAAGCAAGTTAGGTATTTCAAGATAAGTACTGAACAAAATTATGGTTAGGTAGGTAGTTCAAAGATATGTGTTTTAATCCATCATGATAATGACCCGACGCAAAGCTGCAATATAATACTTTCCATAACTTCCGAACTTATCCGTTTTCATACAATCTTAATTAAATTCAAGCAAATTAGTTGGTACACAAACTCAGTTACAGAGATCACGGTGCAAATCCGAGCTCACGTACCGACGACTCTTTCAACAAAGCGAAACAATTCCCAGGAACAAACTAACGAAGCCAGTTAGCATAACAATATTCGTGTCTTGCTCGTGTACACACGTATATACCGGATTGTTCTTAAATAACTACGTGGCTTTTATGTAAATAACCCCTTCCTGCCTCAGGGTGTGTGCTGATATTAAAAAGCTTTTGTTGAGTTCCCAACCGTCCGGCTATCTTGTCTTCGCGTAACGGTTCCGTCAACTTTTAATGTTGATGCGCATTTTACTATATTCTTGACAAATAGAATGAAAACTCCATTTTAAAGACTATTATATTTTTATGCAATGTCAGCAAAGCAATTTGTTGCATAAGTGAGTCTATATGAATGTGCAGATTTGCATTACGATTTCAAAGCCAAGACCTTAGAATCGAATAAAGATGTTAGCAAAAGCGTAACCGCTTATGCTAACATCAAGAGGAATAAAAATATATAAACCTCCCGTCTACTGTGCTGATATTGTTTGCAAGAAACTCTATTACGTGCCAGAAAGAAAATTTATTGTCGACAACATTAAAATCTTTGACATCGAGCATCATAAAACTGAAACTTTATACTCTCGTGCAATATTAAAGGATATTGAGATATTAAACAAACAAAGCAAGAAAACAACATACCGAGCTTAATTTACATTTTGTATATTTAGTAGACAGACTCCGTCATTTACTCAATGACTCGAGGAGACAATATTGACAAAAGACTTTTGCTCAGTAATGCAGAAAATATGCAAAACGAGATGCGGCGGGCTACCAATTTCGCCCCTGTGTGGTCCGCTACTGGAACAAATATTTCCATATTGAATATGGGAAGCGGTAGAAAATGAAAAATTCGTCAATGAGAAAGAAAAAATTGTTTTAAAGAACACGTTTTTACTTAATATACAACGTGTAATTTAAAGGGTATATACATACCAAGTGCATGGCTTCTTTGGATGATAACAAACGATATGGCAAGGGTTTTGTAATCCTAAGTCTACGTGTGTAGAACTTATTACACATACCAATACACTGATACCAGAGACCGAATTTTTCAAGCCCAGGTTCGGTCGTGTATGGAGTACTGCTCTCATCTTTGGGATGGATCTGCTAAATACCAACTGGACGCGCTTGAGTCTATCGAGAAGCGGGCCAAAAGACTCATTAGCAACGATGCACTGGTCGAATCAAAGCTCCAGAGCCTTGAACATCGACGACGAGTTGCAAGTCTATCGGTTTTTTATCGGTTACATTTCGGGGAGTGTGCGATGGAATTACACAATTTAATTCCAACAAGCCCGTTCCATCATCGGACTACGAGACAAACGGCGAAGCGCCATCGTTACATGGTGGACATCCCACCCATACGCACCAAACGTTTTGGGAATACCTTCATTGTGCGTACGGCTAAGGAGTGGAATTCCCTGCCGGAGTCTGTGTTTCCCGATAGCTATAACCTAGGAGTCTTTAAGTCAAGAGTGAATAGGTTACTTTTAGGTAAGCGTGCTCCATCTTCGACCACATCATCACTTACCATCAGGTGAGATGGTGGTCAAACGCGAACCTATTCTAAATAAAAAAATAAAAAAAAGAATTATCGTGTTATTGGCAAGTGACGTGGAAAGTTATTGACCCTCATAGTGCTGTGACACGTTTGTTATGATTGGTATTCAAGAAATATATGAAACCGATAATTTGGTATCAATTCTTTGAGTCAGTTATTTTGAGCTGAAACTGTGCATAGAGACTCCATACCAGATGTTGTCTTCAGCCCTTTTGGATAGATATGGGGTTTCCGTTTCACCTTGTATAAATCTGCATTATTCTTAAAAACCACATCTTGACTGTGAAGGCTATTAACTGCCTCGTTGGTTGAGTGGTTGCAAGCGCGCCTGCTGAGCACGAGGTCTCGGGTTCGATTACCGGTTTGGTCCCGGATGTCATTTTGACATCTATGAAAGTCGTTACGCGTATTCGTACGTAGTAGACGCCAGTAAATCTGACATTTGTCTAGCCAAGGAAGGAGGTATTGTGTTACCTAACAACTGGATTGTGGAGGTTAGACTGGAAGCCAGTCCCAACATAGTTGGAATAAGCCTTAAGCTTTGGTTTCCTAGGAAAGCGGTGCCGTCATATAGCGGCCGTAATATTACGGACGCAAAAAGACGGCCGTCTTTACGGTGACGACATGTGGAAAGTTCCACGGCCGTTAACACACTGTCTGCTTCATCGCTATCAATGAAACGTTCATGAAACCATCTGACACCGACAAGACGGCTGTCATGCAAATGGCGGCACCGCTTTTTGACGTTACGGTGTCAGTTACCGCTCTCTAGGAAACCGCGCCATTTTGTTTACATAGGCAACGTTCTAGTGACGTCATTCACCGCTGTATTACGGCCGCTATGTGACGGCACCGCTATCCTAGGAAACCAAAGCTTTAGCAGATGATGAGTGTGAGCGCTATACAGAGTTGATACGACAGAGGGGCATTAAATTATACTACGCATACTATACGTGTTTAGTATTAATTTGATACAGTCAAAAAATAAAAAAAGCCAAATTTTTTTTTTTCATATAAGCTTACAAGTCAGAGTAAAACGCAACCACCCTTTGCAAATAAATGTGACTGGCCTTAAATACCTAGGTAACAAAGTGGCAACGTAGCGCGGCGTGTGTTATCTCTTGTCTTGGTCAGGTTTATCGCTTTAAGGTGCATCTCATCAAAATCATTTGCGACTAAACTACTTCTCCTATTTAATTAATTTTTGGTACAAAGTATGAAAATGGTACCTAGTATACGCAGTTTAAAGGAAAGCCCCTCGGTCGTATCAACTCTGTATAACTACTATAATATGGCCATGCTTTCAACACCTAGATCACGGTACTATAAATGTCTTGTCTGGTCTGGTAAGTTCTGCATGCCACTTACCGATATATCGTTGTTTTAGTATTATTCGGTAAAACGTTCGAGCTCCTTAAAGTTTTAAGTTGAGCAACACAATATTTGACAAGTCTTTTCGCTGTTTGAATAGGTTTGAGTGAACCTCTACCATGAGTTTACGCAATCAAAACTCGCTAGCGTCTCCGTAAATTATTTGTATGAAATATTGTACGGCGCCCCTAGCGGTCACAGAAAGAATTAAATTTCGTACCATGAGCACTATAGATTACGATAGGTTTAAAACCTAACGTAATCTATACGATAGTCACTAACGTTTTTTAGCTGTCACCATACAAAACTGTACCATGAGTCACTAATTCAATAGGCGCTAGCGAACGATACGCTTACGGTAGTAGTTACGTTGCTCACTAGCATTTTGGCGTGTGAAACATGTGTTTACAATAACATTTAATACGTTTTGAGTAAAATAAAGTTATAATAATGTCTGCAAGAGCATATTTAGCGTGCAATATGTTAGTGGCCGCTGAATTTAAAGATCAACGACGTGAACAACGTGAATTTCAAGCCAATATGAGAATTTATGTTGGCTACCAATTGAAAAAAATTACTGAAAGAAAGTTTATTAAAAAAGTTCAAACTCGTCTTTTGAGAGTCTGTAACGACAGACTCTCAAAAGACGAGTTTGAAGATATATGCATATTATTAAATAATGTTTCGGATTTGAAGTCAACACAACGATTTTCTTTAGAACTAAAAGTAAGTTGGTACCAATGATAATAATGCAGCTATCTCAAAACAAATTACAATAATTTTCATTTGTATGTATTTTCTTACTTACAGGTTTTAGCTGATAAGCTAACTATTTGGGAATTTTGTAACTTTACGTTTAAAATTATAGTTATAATATAATTCAAAAGCCACTAAATACCATAACCATACCATACAAATTTCTATAACTTTTCAATTTTGTTGGTTTATTTTATGATATCGACTGTCTTAACATTTTTACCATAGCGATAACACTACATTTTGAGCTTAAGAGCTGTTCTCTCTTCTTATTAGCGGGAAAAAAAGAAACAGAACATAAGCAGTGACCCATAGACGAAAGTATTCTACGAGTGGAGTGAAGTTAGCTAGACGACATGATCTATCGAGCTTACGTTAGCGCCTCCGTAAATTTCCTTAAATCTCATGGTGCAAGCATTATCGAAATCTATTCGATCCACGTTTGTACGCAAGCGAGTTCAGCGCTAGCGAGTAAGTTGTCGATGACAACTCATGGTAGAGGTACTGACATAAACCTACATGGATCTCAAATAATTTGACCACTACGGATTGTCTGGACTTCAGAACAGACTTAGAACTGTGATTTTGTCTCGATGTTTCGACTAGTTAGCTGAGAAACACTGGCTACATCTAGTTTAAAACGAAAAGTATGGTTGAAAGTGTTATTTATAACCAATTTGCAAAAATAAATATAATTACAAAAAAATATATATATAATTGCAAAATAAATATTATAACCTATACTATAATTTGTAATTCACTTTTATTAAGGTTTAGTTGTTGCTTGCCACGTTATGGGACTACGCTCTGGGTTATAATCAGAAGATAATTATATATTTGTTATTATAAAGATAATAACAAGTCGTAATTGCCTTGTGAATAAATAAATATCTAATGGTTTTCTTGTGATAGTTCTTATTGAGCGGTAGGATTGAACTTTACCCATTAGCATCGGTCTGTCGATATACGCAAACAATTTACACGATTTGTTTACCGAAGCTAATTTTAAAATTAACATCGTGAAATACAACAAACGTGCCTTGCAGTCGGACCACCATGGTCGAGTCGCTTAACGCCAGCGCATGCGTACTGCGAAAATTATTCATTACAAACGTAGGTAACATGTAACTGTGAACGGATGTTCTAGAATTTAGATCAAGTTTATCATAAAGTATGACAACTATAACTGAGATTTATTTTATAGTTTTGTTTTACATTTTACGAAGCATGAAAAATTCAGTACGTCAATAGTTGTCGCGTTGTTGCATTGTTTTCCGGTTTTATCAATCAATCAATCAATTTATATATTTCAGGCAACTTGGCCCATACAAATAAAATACATCCTATTACAATAAATAACTATAAATAAACTAATACATATATATATCACTTAACCAAAACTTATAAAAATTATATTACACGAGTTATCGGCGTCGTGTGTCGCGCAGTGTCCGGTAATCGGCCTCGAAAACGCCGGAACATTACTCCTCTCGGCCAAAATTCCTCCTTCAAGAAAGTCGAAAGATGTTTATGTTGTACTACGCTCCCGTAACCCTTTATCACGGTAAAAACATAACCTCCTTCTTTTTAAGTCAAATAAAATGTAGCAAATAACCTTCCACAAGCTACAAACTACTTCCATACCAAATTTCAACCAAATCCACTCAGGACTTTCCAAGATTAGCGCGTCCAAATAAACAAACTTACTTTTCAGCTTTATAATATTAGTTTAGATTATACTGCAAGTATTCACTAAATTTGGAAACATAGTTTCTATGAAGATGTTGCGTTTATAATATGATGATGAATAAACAAATTAGTATTTTATAGCAATTGTTAGATTTTAATTTCGTTTGATGAGATAAATAAGCACATCATAGTACAAACTTGAATGCAAGTTTCTGTAGCGGTTTATTATGAGTTAAGAGTTTTTTAATGAGCTAAGGTAATAATAATGAATTAGCAGACAAAGGATTCGTCGCTAAATAATAAAAGCCACACGTTTAATTTTCGAGGTTAAGCCGCGCTTGCCGGAGTCGATCCTTGGTTGAGTGGCGATAGCCTTGGATGGAGTGTGCCAGTGATAGTCAATAGTCACATATGACACATAGTTATAACAGGGTTTGCCTTAGTACCCAGCAAAAAGGTTTTGGAGCCCAGATAGGCAGTCAGTCCATGTAAGACATTGGTACTCAGTTGCATCTGATCAGACAGAAAAATGACCTCAAATAAAGTAAATATTTGTATATTATTCTGTTTATAATTTATTTGCATGCTCCGCTACTTCCATACAATTGAATTTGCATTGGAATAAAAGCAAATAATATTTATAATTATACGTACACTAACAATTTAACTTAAGTATATAAAAAAATTGTATTTAATAAAAATATTTACAGACGAAAATAAAAATAAATTATAGGGCATCGAAAAATTCATCAACAACGCTATCAATGGGAAAAGTGCCCAGAACACTGGCCGCATTGCCACGTTGAATGGCAATGCTGATTCTCTGTCCAAAGAAAAGGCCAGCCCTCTGGTCACCTGTGGAGTCGACTATTCGTTTGCCGATGTCACGAAAGAGTCGATGCGCACTCGGACCCCATGGTCCTAACGTTTCAACCCCAAACGGCTCAAACATATAGCACCCAGCAATTAGGTTGTTGTATTTGCGCCGTTTGAGATTTTCTGCACCAGCAGCTGCCGCCCCAGCACAGCCCGCGTACTCTTAGATTTCGTTATCAACCACATTTATTCTCATAGCATAAATTTCCTAAGAACTTTTTCTGTTTCATTATGATCATCAAATATAATAACGTACTTCATTCTACGCTCATAAAGTTATTCCTGTTGATATCATCTCAGTCTAAGTTGGAATTTTAATGTTCAGCATATTTAACTCGGAGTCACGTTCTCAAGACATTTCTGCGTCTATTTTAATAATTTAAGTATTTTGAGTGAAATATTTCGACTCAATTGTTTCTGAGATTTAAGATCTACACATAACTATTTATGATGTGGTCTGAGTTTCATTAATGTGTTCATGCATTAGCTGAATAATGAGTTTCTCGGCGAATTTCTGAAATAATTTTCTCTGAATAGAATTTAATGTAGAAAGTTCTACTTTAGCCTAATTGGTGAAGAAACATATGAATATATCAAATAGAATAATATCTCCAGCATTAAAAATCGCGTTGTTTAGTTTGGACTACTATATAAAGTTCTTTGTATGTCTGACAAAGAATATTGGACACGTATTTGTCTTTTGTCAGGAACAAACAAAAAATATTTGAATTGAATTTTGGGTTGAATTTTTTGTGACATCACTCATTCAGTTTTTACTTACAACGCCAGCCACAATGCTGAATTTTGATGCCTTTTAGCAATGATAGATATTATTTATTTAAAAACGTGTTCAATGTAATATTTTTTTAAAATCAAACTGAAGACTGACCAAATAGAGTAGGTACTATTGTTACCAGCTCAGGATAAAATCTTTTTTTTACAAAAAAATTGAAACGACTTCCAAACTGATAAAAAAGACTTGCACTACAAAGAGAGAAATAACCTTCAAGATTGTTTTATTGGATGTCTAATTCCGTTTAAAATAAGGGCTAGGTATTTACTCACACTCTAGGCTGAAGTCGGTGCCAAGCCAATGAATAGTTTTGATAGGCAAAGAACGCCGCATTCTGGGGCACACCCGGGGTGAAGAAACCTATTCATTTATCTTGGTACCGACTTCAGTCATGTGAGTAGATACTACCTTAATTTTAACGGAATTAGGCATCCAATAAAACAATATTTATAGTTATTTCTCTCTTTGTAGTGCAAGTCCTTTTTGTCAGTTTTAAATTCGG
This sequence comes from Tholera decimalis, assembly GCA_943138885.2. Taxonomy (NCBI): domain Eukaryota; kingdom Metazoa; phylum Arthropoda; class Insecta; order Lepidoptera; family Noctuidae; genus Tholera; species Tholera decimalis. The sequence continues at coordinate 28,249,614 of OW964563.2, read as the reverse complement.
TTAAATTTTTTGTAAAAAAAGTTTTTATATTATGCTTTTAAGTGTATCATTGTTTGTGTTACTTGAGATACCTACATACCGTTCGCACTTACTTTTTAAAAAGAGAGTTTGCTGTACACGCCTTTTTAGCCACTTAAACCATATTTCAAACGTGATTGAGAAGATCTGTGCCTTGGCTGTGGTAATATTAATAGGTTGATTATGCTAAACAGTACATAGATGTACGAGGGCAGCAATCGCGGGAGATTTGCTGTTTTAAATTAAAGAGTTACATCACTTATCTCCGAAGGTCTTCATCAGAATTTGATGTGTTATATACTAAAACCTTCCTTTTATGCTTTCAAACAACGAAAACGCGATCGAAATTGGATAGTAGTTTTTGAGAAAATCACGGATATACAAACATACATACATATGTACATACATATATACATACATATATACATACTGATCAGGACTACAATAGGCCCAGTGCAACGGTAACTGGACGGTCTGAACTTGTCCACGATACGCGGAGCTATAAACGTTGCTTACAATAAACAAGGTTACACAATAATCTACAGGCTCTCCGGCCGACAACAATCTATAGCCTCCGAGGCCTTACAAATAGTTACAAATAACACTCACCTGAGCTGTAGACGGCAACCTAGGATCTGTTTGATCACGTCCAAAGTGTTTGTATGTAATATGAGATGAGTAATTGAAACGTGTGATGTAAGTCAAGTGTGTTCTAGGACGTTCCCAAGGCGTCAATCTCCAGATGGCGCGGGTCCCACAGCATCACAGCCTAACTCGTTTCCAGCAAGCGCGCGCTACGCGTGGTAGGCAACAAGGCGATGTGTTCCGAGAAATATCCCTGGATTCTCGTCAATCCGGGAGTACAAAGTTCAATTAAACACTGTTCACAATCAATCTGCTCATATCTCGTGAGATCCAATTCGATTTCCAACAAATTCCGCGTGCCAGCCCGACCGACGACAATACGGCGTATGATTCAACAATATCCCGGGGTTTTCGGCAAATGGGGAATACACTTCAACAAATAGATAATTCGCGACCCAATTATCGGTTTCAACAGGCGAATCCAACGATATTTTACCAATTATAATTAACTCAACAGGGTCACGACGACCGGCATTTTTTCCAACCAATCAAAGTTTATCTGTCAAAGTCAAGTAATGTCAAAATCAAATTCTTTATGTCAAAAGGGTGCGTTCTGTTTCACGTCGGACCGAACAGTTGTGCTTCTTGATATTTATTGAGCCGGAGAATCTCTAACAACAATCCAATAATTACTATAAATGCAATAACCAATACACACAATTCAAGTCCTATTATGTTAGACTATGTGTAATTATTATTTAGATAACCTTTTAAATTCAGATCAATGACATTCAATTATTAATTGCCACAAATACCAAACAACTTTTACAACAATATACCAACTTATGTACCAAATACAACCAATTCCTAATTTCACAAATAAATCTTACTTGTCAATTCAACAAAGAGCTACAGTACAAATTACAAATACAACTTCAATTGATTCAACTTCAATTAGATAGCCCGGATGACATGGTAATATATTCAAAACTTATTAAGTTATAAGTTGTGTTAAGTAATTAAACTCAAGTTTTAAGTTTTCAACAATATTCAAAACTTCCAATTAAACCAGTGGATCTTATATTATAAGAGCCGCGCTCTGCTACCACTATGAATCAGTGGATCTTATAAGAACCACGCTCTGCTACCACTTTGTTCAGGACTGCAATAGGCCAGCCAACGGTAACTGGACGTGTCCGGAACTTTCCACGATACGTGGATCTATAAACGTTGCTTTTCAAACAAGGTTACACAATAATCTACAGGGCCTCGCAGGCTATAGATTGTTGTCGGCCGGAGAGCCTGTAGATTATTGTGTAACCTTGTTTGAAAAGCAACGTTTATAGATCCACGTATCGTGGAAAGTTCCGGACACGTCCAGTTACCGTTGGCTGGCCTATTGCAGTCCTGAACACATACATACATAAATACATACATACTGGTTGAATACAGATCCCCTTTTTTGAAGTCGGTTAAAAAACCGGAGTCTGGGTTTCTTGATAGATATGACCTGGGAGTCTTTAAGTCGATAGTGAATAGGTTACTTCTAGGTACGAGTGCTTCATCTTCGACCACATCCTCGCTAAACATCAGGTGAGATGGTGGTCAAACGTATCCTCTGCAGTTTTAAGACAGTTATTTTTTAAATTAAGCTCGTTTAATTAGCAAAAAGCTGCAATTAGAAGATAAAAAATATCTACGCATAAAACCATCAAGACCGATTAAAGATATTTAAAATTACACCAATTACAATTTTCTCATAATATTTGATATAATTAGAGAAATATGATTCATCTGACGTCGGCATCATTATACAAAGTTTAATTTCAGGAAGTGTTTGATTCCGTAGTTAATACAGGTTCAACTTTTAGAGTAATTTCGTTTCGAAGTATACTTTACGAACTTGATATGCGTTTACTTTGGTTACTCAAAGATAATTACTTTAATGAAGGCAATCTTTGGATTTTTTTGATTTATTGATTGCTACATCATCGTGCTTTGTAATGATATTCGATTGTTAGGGTTGCATACCACCTACGGAATTTAAATAATGTGTTTTTATTTTAATATTAATCTATTACACAGTATATAATATTTCACAAAGACATTATTTTGAAGAAGACAGTAGTCGTCACTTAGTGGTAATAGGTACAAGTTATGAGTTCCATTCCAAGCCGACACAATCCATACTAATAATATAAATGCGAAAGTAACTGTGTCTGCCGGTATGTTACATTTTCACGTCTAAACCGCTAAACCGATTTAAATGAAATTTGACATGGGAATGGTTTAGGACCCTGGAAAGGACATAGGATAGTTTTTATCACGGAATTCCCACGGGATCGGGAATTACGCGGGAAAACCCTCCCATGCGAACGAAGTCGCGGGCAAAAGCTTTATGTAATTTTCATCATCACCACTACCCTCAAAACGGTGAAGGGAACATTAGGAGGAAACCGGTATATCCTTGGAACACAAAGTCCGAAAAATCTGACGTCTATCGACCCGCAGTGGGTGGAGCCAGTGTGATGGATGGCCCATTTCTTCTCATAGACAAGAAGACTATGTCCGAGCAGTAAATACGTTATAGACTGGTTACGTTACATTAATAGTTACTTTGAAATATAAATGGAATACAAGATTTTGAATAGAAACGCACATAAAGGTATTTTATAGTTTCTTTTGTGTAGAAAATTATCGCATGTTATTTACAAGCTACTAACATTGCAACTTTGTTACCCGTTCAACTTGAAAACGATTAGTTGCACGAAAACTGAAAAGTTTTTCTAGCTTATTTTACATTGGCTATTAATAGAACTTACTTTGTAAAATAACTTTACATGAAAAATATTGTCCTAATGATAAAGACCTGACACCTATTTCTGAAAAGCATTTTTTCTCTGTATCGCGGAGAACTAAAGTTATGATAGATAATTTTATCCATGAAGATGCTAAGTACAGACCTATCAATTCTTGGTAGGTACATCAGGTATACATGATTACGTTTCACAAGATATTCTCAATTCTCATCACTACAGAATCGCTTCAAAAGATTATATTGTTGATGTCTAAAGCTCAATTTTCATAGGCGTGCCGATTAGCAGTTGAGCGTAGTAATCCACCATTACTGGAACCATCGCAGTCTGTATACGGAAGCTCAATTTAATTACACTCAACCGTTATAACGACGTACCAGTGGCCAGACTCTCATCGTCTATATCGTATTAATCATTGACTTACTTGATTTATGTGATAATTCTATAGGATACTATCTATCTTCAGTATTATTAAGATGCTACTTTCGCGACTCAATACACCTTCCATCGATTCCAAAGGCTTCCATGCAGGAATGAATTATTGTGTTAGATTTAGCGATATAAAATCCATGTTTACCTGTTGGGTACGCTGATGGATGCGTATTAAGATTTTACTGCTAATTTGATGGTTTCCGCAAATGTTCAATGCTATTATTCTGGTCATTGACAATCAACGCTTCAATGGATGGATAATGATTAAGTGTAATGGGAACACTAGTGTAATCAACTGCTATATTGATATATAGATAGATATATTCTTTATTATAAACCATAACAGAAAAATAAAGAAGGACTTAACAACTCTAAAGCGGTGAGACTACAGTACCTACATCATATTTTTCATTCAAGTTATCACTTGAAATGGACTCGCGGTATTACTCAACTGTCACTCACTAATTTTTAAATTGAAATTGGAAAACATTTATTCGGAGAGACACACACAACAAGACACAATAGAAAACTACAAACATAAAAAATAACACTAAAAATTTCACTGAGCATGTCCACACAGAAAGGGTTACCAACTCAGCATTTGCTGGGCGAAAAACACCCAGCGCTGGTTTTCAGTTGGCACCCAGCATTGACACACGGACGAGGGTAAATAAAATAATGTTAAAGAATGTGTAGTGTTTCAAATACATAAATAAAATAATATTGAAAGGTGCTACGTGCTAACAAAAATCAATAGGGCTTTAGTACCAATTTCAGTACCAGTACCAGTTAAACAATAGAAAACTAATTATGTGTTCAAGTGAATCCGCGGATCCAGTAGTGAGTGGATTCAGCTGATCGCTCATACCTGCATTGAATTTGAAAAAAAAAACGAATTAAGACTTACTGTTTATTCTAGGTCTCTCTTTCTAGATTCTTTCCAAAAGTAAATGTTAATTAATACGTCTTTTTTACTGTCGCGTTTGATCACCATCTCACCTGATGGTTAGCGATGATGTGGTCGAAGATGAAATACGCTTGCCTAGAAGTAATCCGTTCACTCTTTACTTAAAGAACTCCAGGTTATAACGATATGCGAGCTTTGGTTAAGTGTACCAACAGTTGAGCAAAAGCTCGCAGGTGCAGGGGCAAAAGTGTTGCAAGCCTAGCTACAAAAACTATGAGTAAAAGTTTTCATTATATCAATTTTCAATTAATTTAACATCCTTGAGACTGTATACCAAATTCACTTTAAATACTGATCAACATGCGTGTGCCGTACAATTTCCCATTTCTGTTGAGCTCCAGATCCATTAGCAATAAAGCATTTAGTGGCAGTAGTAGGTTTTACTCGGATCCAATTAAAATTAACCGACGTACTACGCTAAAGGGGAACGTTATTAACTGCAAACCATTGAAGAATTATCGCCATGACTGAAATGTGATGCGATGCCTCTTATTAACCCTTATTCTGTTAATTGTGAAGACAAATAGGACTAGAAGACGATATATTGTGGCACTATCGATTTATTTATTTGATAGATTTATGTTTTGGTCGTGTTTCCACGGTCTGATGCTGTAATTGCTTGAATTTTATTGGGCTACTTGTTTGCTAAGATTCTAGTTTCTTCAGAATAATTATCAGAGTTAGTTAAGAACTATTCACATATTTAATCGAAACTTAACTACAAAATCAAAAATAAAGCATCAATTGATACTTTCCTCGATGCTGTCAGCTGGAAATGTTTCCAAAATACTGCATTGCCACGTAGTATGGCAAAGTTTAGCACCTGGCCAAAGTAAAAGCCAGTGTCCTATACACTAGCTTTTCATGGAAGGTTGAAAAAGACCGTTTGAAGTCCTGTCAAGGTGATGTTAGTCAACAATATACAACGTTGATAAAAGCGAGAGGCATTCAATTCAAATAAGCCGGAACGAATAAAAAAAAATCCAAGAAAACTACTTACGATAAAACTCTTTTCAAAGACTTTAAATAGATGAATAATCAAAGTTTGGTTATGTAATTGATTATGTGTCATGAAATATTAAACTTTTCTTTTATAAATTTGCTTCGTAAGATGCAGGAATTGGTGTCAAATACTACAATTCGTTTTGAAACACTATTTTAATTTACATAGGAAACAATTCTTTAAAAAATCAAGTTGGTCAGGGTCATGGAAGCCAATTTATACTAGATACATGAGCTGTATAAAAAATGGTACCTATTATACTACAATCTAGTTGCGTGAAGGTTGACAGTTCGGACTAAAAGAACCATCAACCCTGACTAATATGGAACCAAGTAAAAAAATTATACTAAAAGTCCATGACTGCAAAATTTATTTCAAAAACTTTACCCGTAATATTAATCATAATAAAAATCGTACTGTTTTTATTCTGCTAAAAAGGTTTTATGGTAGCTAAGGTATAGTGAATATAGTGAATAAAATTGAATTCGGCTTTATTATGTTTTACAACGGATTATATTAATGCGAATTGTTTTAGCCACCGGTAGATATATGATAGCCGTATAGCGGTAGCAAAAAAGGCTATCAGCTTCATATTAAATTCTGCTTATACACAAAAACTGCTTGTTCAAAAGTTTGTTTGTTTGTGAAAGAGTGTCTCCGGAACAAATGCTATTTCAGGGTAATTTATAAAAAACATGTTTATATTAAACACTGGTAAGCTGAATCTTTCTTTTTTCTATGACGGTCTCAATTTAAAATTTGATTCTTCTTCTTTTTCCATGCCCGCTTCCTTTAATAGGAGTCTCCTTGTTTTAAGGCACCTGAATACGCGAAATACGCGCTTGGTCGTGGAGTTACGGATACCTGTCCGAAATACATACATACAAGGTACCAAATCCCTCTGTCTTGGGTAGGCTGTGCATTCAGCTGAGTTTGCTCCATATCCTTATCTTATCTTATCGCACCACGTGGCTTGGTGTCTTCCTATACCCTTTCTCCTCTCTGAGATAGCCAATACCTTTTTACTACATGTCCTTCTTGTTGCTATCTTAATCGGCTCTTGACCACCTTTTCCGCAATTCCAAATTTGATCAGCAATGTTTAAACTAAGCATATGTTTAAAAACGATACCCTCCTCATTTTCAAGTCGACCTACTTGAGGTTGAGGAGAATATCGTTTGAGGGACTTAAGGACTCCTCAGTGCGGAGAATGGTAGCTACGGCGGAAGTGTTGCAACAGAATTTTCCATGGACTACGGTCTTCAGTTTGATTGAAGAGCCTGGAGTGGGGTTACGACAATAGTGTAATAGTTGGGTTCGAACCTGTGACCTCTCGATCACAAACTCGACACCTTAGTCATTAGGCTATTATACTTACGAAAGTCCTCATCCTTGCAAAAATACGGAAAGAAAGCAAGCATAACCGCAAGCAGAGACTAGTCCATTATGCCAAAATGTTATGTGTGGCTGTAAACGAATTATATGGGAGTGCAATCCTCAATGTAGGCTATAACAATTTATTGTTAATTAAAATGCTTTAATTTTTTTTTGTTTTGATTAAATTTATGGACTGAAATTAATCTTTTAGTTGTTCATTTGATTTTTTTATCACTTGGAAGAATGCAGAAATTGTATCTTCCTTTCTATAAAAAAAAATACTAGCGATGTTGGTAGAATTCACACATTACTAGCAAGCTTGTTAACCCAACTAAGCTAAATATGCTGATCACAGGAGTGGGTTCACAGCCATTGTGTAATGAGTGGGGTTCGAACCCACGATCTCTGGATCACAAGCCCGACACCTATTAGGCTATTGACGCTTTTCTAGTTCGAGTTACTTTACTTGCTGTAGAGACTTATCAAAACACTATCGAATATAGTAAGTTATACTTGAGATAGTATTATCTAAATATATATATCTCAAAGGTGACTGACTGACTGACATAGTGATCTATCAACGCACAGCCCAAACCACTGGACGGATCGGGCTGAAATTTGGCATGCAGGTAGATGTTATGACGTAGGCATCCGCTAAGAAATAATTTTGCGAAATTCCCACGGGATCGGGATTTACACGGGTAAACTTCCCACGCGAGCGAAACTGCTGGCACAAGCTAGTTTATGTATAAAATAAATAAATGTTATATTTATTTGGTGTGTACCAATGATATATTAATTGAAACTTTGATACATTCTATATGAATTGTAACAGTTATTCTAATATAGGTACTATTATAGAAACTCTATTATTTCAAGGCGTCAACAGCAATTCTTAAAAAAAACATATCAATTCAAAAGATGATATTATTGAACTTACAAATCTTAATATATTTTTCAAACCACTTATGCATTAGCAGCTTTTTATCACTTTAAAAGTCGAATTCGGATATCTTGGGGCACGGCAGTGCCCCCGCCAAGTCGAGCAAAAAGCGGCACGGCCGTACCATACTTTTCTCGAAGCATTTCAGGCCATCTTTCGACCCCGTATAACTTCGTTGTAGATAAAACTAGAAGCTTAAATTTTCAGTAACCAAGCAGGCATTGTATGAACACGGTATGTTTCAAATTTCATTCAATTTGATCCAGTAGTTTAAGAATTATAACGAGTCAAAGTTCCTTAATTTTGTCACTCACTGACTGACCGATCATCAAAAGTCTAAGGCACTTCTAGCAGACATAGAAGCTTCAAATTTAGAATACAATTAGTGTTTAGTGTAAGAATCAAGGAAAAACTAAAATATTTTTAAATTTCGGTCCAGTTTTCTAGATACATCAACTGCATAAGTAACTATGTAATCCCATATATTTATATGGGATTACAAAGTTATATTTACAGTTAATTAATCAATGTACCTGTATATAATTATGTATAATATAATGGAATAATATGTGTAGATAGGTATCTAGATATAATTATGTTCAAAGGTAACTTGTAAAATGGTCAACGGAATAAAAAAGCCAGAGAGAGGGCTTTAAGAAAATTCGTTATTGGTATACAAAAAGTAGAAGGCGCCGGAAAGGAAAAAAGTAGGTAGGACTATCTACAAAAAGAAATGAGATCCCATAAAAAACAATACTTGTCAAAAAACCAAGTCTCGCAACTCAGTTCTTCTACCGTAAAAAGTTGTGAGATCCATGTAATACCAAGTCGATTATTCGATTATTCAGTCCCTACTTAAGGGACCTTCTGTCTTAAGTTGTTACGTAATTATCTAACCTAACGACATCTTATAGTGACCATATCAATATTAAAAATATTTAACGTTTTAAATAAATAGATTGGCTTGGTAATCGCAAAAACAATGTAATTTATATATGTATGTATTACTTGTGAGATATATTGTGTTTTCATGCGATGGCCGAGTCAATCTATTTATTTCAAAGGCTTCCAATTTCTCAAAAATATCTTCGGTGACTGCTTGCAAAGAAGATTATAAAAAGGCATTTTCGATCAGATTGTTTTTAATTTATACTGAAAAAAAAACCGACATGATGATTGATCTTCGTTGGTTCATCATTGTAATGTGTGGTCATTTTGACAAAGTTTTGGAAACCTAGTAACGTAAACTACGTTTTTAATTTGTCTCAGATCGTAGTAGTATTTTGAAAGAGAAATCAATGTGCCATGCTAGAAATTGACCAGTATTACAATTACTTACGTTCAACGTCATTTTTTACTAATTAACTTGTTAATTGACTATTTCATTTAATACCGACACACAATGTGCTACAAAGTGGAAGAACACGACTCGATCAAGATGCAACAGATTATTATTAAAACCAATTGAAAAAATGCAATCTTCATGAGTTTAGAACACCCGTCCTCATAATTATTTATGGAGATTATTATCGTGCGTAATAATTCACTAAGTTTCAATTGAGCGCTAAGCTCAGCGAAGCTATTATTGATGTTGATCTAATAATTTCACGCTACTTCCTACCTTATAACTCAGGAAATAAAGTCTAAATTATCTTTCAGGTATTGTAAGATTTGAAAACCAAAGTAATTGAAATCTGTAAGTCATGCTAAAATTCATTATGGAAGTCTTAAAGATCTAATAAGTTTGGCCGACCGAAAAAAAGATTTAATATCCATTTGTAATTTCACTTGCGGAACTAATCGCAAAGCATACTTACGAGTACGAAATGTATAAACCACGATATACTTGTACATAATTATATATTTTGTAAAGGTATTGGTCACAAACACCCGCTTAATCTCCGCGGTTATAATGTGAAACAATTATATCATATATGTATATAATAGTTTAATATGTATACGTATTAAATTGATAGTGGAAGGTGAGTGTTTTATATGAGTATTTGTATGAATAAAAGTGGCGGCATTCTCAACTTCATCTTGATGCAGTTACATACCGGACATGACTGTTTCGGAAGGAACCAGTTTCCGATTTCATTTGGGGGAAGTAGACGACAGAGTTTCAATATTTTAAATACCACCCGGAGGATACGCTAAAGTTGCACGCTGTATCCTCATGGAGGCACTCAACGGCAGGGCGCTCTCTGCTCGACACTGGTTCAGAGGAGCATGGTACAGGGCGAAAGCGATTCAGTCGGCTCTTTCTGCGAAGCAGTGAGGCAAGCGAAAGAAGAGACTAAACACGTCAGGGAGATACAACTGTCTTCCTTAAAACAAGAACGAAGAAGCAGAAGGAACACAGGTGGGTTTTTAGTCAGTAGCAGTCTGACACTCCCTCCCGCTGAATAATTCGCCCAAAAAACAAGAGTAGACACAACACCAAATTTAAAATATTGAATGCATTGATATAAACTAGTAACTCTGGTGCCTGTGGTAGGTAATGAAATCCTTTTCCACCTCACAAAAAACTTGTTATAAAATGTATAATTATTGTATGGGACAAAAAAATACAACTTGTAGTGCTTGTAGTTTAAATTAGGTAAGAAAGCATGATAAAACATAATATTTTCTGCCTATAGCGTTCCGGCTGCTAGGAAACAGGACTCCTCTCTTTAAGAGGGTACCTATGAGCCGTCATCCACCACGCGGAACCAAGTGTGGATGTCGCAGGTCTTCTGACTTTTCGATCCAAGGACAGGTTTACTACAACCTGACCATGACTTGATTCCTCCATCTCCATTTCACTACCGGTCTACCAGACGCACGGCTGGGTAACATCCACACTTGGTTGATATACCGTTTTGTCGTACCAAGCGCTTCTCCTCCACATTTATTGTGCGCACGGCCTAGTTGTGGAATTCTCTGCCGGCTTCTGTGTTCCCTGCCACTTATGACCTTTCAGCCTTTAAAGGAAGAGTAAATAGGCTTCTGGGCTCGCTCGTCACATCGTAGACCTCATCTATCGCTTACCATCAGGCGAGATCGAGGTCAAGAGTTTCTTTACAATATTTTCCTTTGCATTTTGAGAGCGGTGGTGTTGATAAAAATTACTAAGAGTGATAGTTTAATGGTTAAGATATCGGCCTTATGATCGAGATGTCGCGGCTTCGAACACATTACACTATTACCGTGACACAAGCATATTTAGTTGGAAGGGTTAACAAGATTACTAGTAATGTCAATTATACCCACATAGCTAGTTTTTTTTAAATCGACATTACGGAAAGTAATTTGCCTTACTGAGTTCGAACTCACGAGCTCAAACTCGTAACTGATCAATTAAAATATTTAAAAAAAATGTTTTGGCGTGTATACAATTAAGCATGTTGAAAGATCATAATTACGCCTACAATATTGAAAACGAAATCAGGAAAGTCATATTTAAGAAACCCCCCATACAGTTAAAGTTACGATAGTTTTTGTAGCATGTATCCGGCTTATATGGGGTTTCGCGAGATAGGATTTACTGTTATAATTATTGTTCAATTCAAAAATCATTTGTGAAATAATGAACTTCAAACATTGACTTCAAAGTGTTTCTTTTTTGTTTTCGACACTAAGCAGGCTTAACAAACTAATGGGTTATAGTTTGCCATACAGATTGTGTGACTTTAAAAGAGACTTTGACCTCTGAGATTGTTTCGGTGTTTCTTCTCAGTGTAGTTAGATAGATAGGTACACCGGCCTCATCTAGGTTTAAATTTACAGGAAATAAAATACATGTAAAATTGTTACTTAAAACCGATTTACAAAATAAAGATCATTTATCAACCAAATTTTGTAAAAGTTCTAAAAGAAATTGATTAAAATCGAAATTGATAAAAAAGTTTGGGTAAAAAGATAAAAATTGCAATTTTGTGTTTCAACACGCTATTGGCCGGTATTTTATATCTCTTGCTACGCAATTAATGAATTCATGAATAAATAAAAACAAGAAATACCCGTTCAATTATACCTAGTAAATATAAATTGTTTATGACTAAAGATAAAACAAACCTCTGGATCTGACGGCAATTAAATTTCAATAAACGCATACTGAAAACCTTAAAGCATTTTGCCGCCTCACTAAATTAAACTCGTGTCTAGATTTACATTTTAATTAATACAAATAACATCTCCACTACTATGGACGGGTAAAAAAACCCTTCTGGGCGTTTTTCTTGGGACTAGTATAGTTATAATATCGATATATGTACTTATCGATAAAGACATGATGGAATCAAATATCGCGATAGTCGTTATTATATCAACTCATAATGTTATCATTCTAATATTAAAAATAAAGTTTTCAATCAAATTGGGCGTTGGTGTTAGTACGAAATTAATTTGACCTCAACTTGCTCTGACTGTTGGTAAATTCGAGATTGACAATCAATTAGCGAGGTTTGACAGACTGTCACATTTTCTTAATGATAAATAGTCGTATTTCATTGATAGATCGTTTAATCTTTTCGTAATATTTAGGCAAGCGATATTTCTTGATAGCTTTAACCTGGGGATCTTTAAGTCGAGAGTGAATAGGTTACTTCTAAATAAGCGTACTTCATCTTAGACCACATCATCGCTTACCATGAGGTGAGATGGTGGTCAGATGCAAGCCTATTAACAGTAAATAAAAAGAATAAGAAATGCGAATTAATACTATATGATGATATAGTGACATACCGATCACTTGGTTTAAAACAATCGTTAGTGTCGACGTTGTGTGTGTGACTGTAATGTCGATGTTATTATTTGTGACGACAATAACATCGACATTACAGTCGCATCTCTACGTTACAGATACAACTCGGCCTCCTTGGAGGATCATTACTGTCCGTATGTTTGTTTTGCAAGCCTTCGGAAACTGACGATTAAGGGGAACGAAGATAACAGATGCAGACGATCAACTGAGACATGCAACTGCATTATACTTATTAACTGAATGGCTCGATATAGAAGTATTGTAGGCAATATTCAACGAGTAATTGTTGGCTTTGTAAACGGTATTTTTGTGTAATCATTCGATGTATAATTTTATGCTTAAGGACAGGTGGGATAGGTTTCCATGTGGGTATGGGAATACTTTGAGTAATGGACAAATGTAAGTGTCAATAGCCTAATAGCTAAGGTGTCGAACTTCCTGCCGGGGTTGCGGGAATATTCTAATAATATATCGCGGCCCCGAAACGTAAGGGTTGCTGAAGGAACAGGGTGGGTTCTTAGTGAGTAGAAGCCAAGCCCAGGTTCGATAGTGTATGGTGTACTGCTCTCATCTTTGGGATGGATCTGCCAAATACCAACTGAACGCGCTTGAGTGTATCGAGAAATGGGCCGAGAGACTCATTGGCAACGATGCATTGGTCAAGTCAAAGCTCCAGAGCCTTGAACATCGACGACGAATTGCAAGTCTATCGGTTTTCTATCGGTTACATTTCGGGGAGTGTGCGATGGAATTACACAATCTAATTTCGCCAAGCCCGTTCCATCATCGGACTATAAGACAAACGGCGATGCGCCATCGTTTTATGGTGGACATACCACCCATACGCACAAAACGTCTTGGGAATACTTTCATTGTGCGTACGGCTAAGGAGTGGAATTCTCTGCCGGAGTCTGTGTTTACTCGTAATTTAATTGAAGGATTAAGAACAGATTTGCGATTTAGGACAGGTTTCAATGAATTAAGGGCTTTAACACCTTTTTTAATGATTGATGCAGTATTTTTGTTCTAATTGAGTGTTTTGTCTAGTATAAGTCCTAAATATTTTACCGATACACGCCACGTGATCTCAAATTCGTCTATTTTGATAAGCTCGATAGGTAGTGTGCGTTTTCTAGTAAATAGAATGCCCTCGGTTTTTGCTGAATTTAGTTTAAGTTTCCAAGTTACAAAATATTCGCTGAGTAGATTGAGTGAATTTTGTAATCGTCCAGTCACTATTTCAACGTCTTTATCTGTGGTGAACGTAGCAGTATCGTCACTTACCATCGGGTGAGATGGTGGTCAAACGCGAGCCTATTATCAATAAAAAAAAAGAAGTCTGACACTCCCTTCCGCTCCACACAGAGCGGGAGAAGCCATTCGAAAATTTTCTCACACAGAAAAATAAAGGTAGCGGACTTGTGATCGAGAGGGTGCGAGTTCTAACCCCACCCATTACACTATTACCGTGAACCCACTCCAGACACAAGCATATTTAGCTTAGTTGGAGGGGTTACCAAGATTGCTAGTAATGTGAAATTTACCTACATTGCTAGTTCTCTTTAAAAAAATAACTCGTAATCCACAGATTTTCGGCAAGTTCAAGAATTGCGTAGGCGCAGGCATACTTGTTAACCAGTAGCTGGTTTGCTTAATAGTCCAAACTTGTAGATATACAACGTGTAATTTAAAGGGTATATACATACCAATTGCATGGCTTCTTTGGATGATAACAAACGATATGGCAAGGGTTTTGTAATCCTAAGTCTACGTGTGTAGAACTTATTACAAATTCCAATACACTGATACCAAAGACCGAATTTTTCAAATTAACCCTATACTTGGCAGAGATATGTATCCTACAAAAAATATGTTTTTGCTTTTTTTTCATATTAATTGGACTATTTGGACGTCAGGAAAAATGAAATTAAAAATCTCTGAAATTCAGTTTTCATGATATAATATGTGTATTTAAGTTCACACTGCCAGGGTTACAAGAATGAAAAAATAAAAATACATGTGTCTTTACATGCACACTGCCCTGTCGTAGGCAAACAAAAAAAGTTACATTAAATGAACAGGTAGCTACAAAATCGTTTAATACAACAGTTTTTAACTTATCATTAAACATATTAAACATAACAACAAGTGTTGAGATCTTTTAGGAACATTTTTATCAATGAGTATACATGTAAGTAAGGTAACACCTTACATATTCTTAGGAACTAAGTATAGTTTATAATTTTTATCTGAGATCTTTATGCTTATCAAATAATTCAGTCGTAGAGTTCTGAGATCAACAGATTAATAAAATTTGCTTAGTAGTATTTAGTGTGGAAATCCCAAAAAAAAATATCGTCCTTCAACTATACATAGCCGTGCATTACATTTGTGACAAAAATACTTTGTTTGGTTTTTGGTACAGTTCCTACACCTGCCTTTTGTCGTGAAAGTAGGTAGATGTCCCACCAGATCGTAACGAGTAGCGTTGTCAGGCCTTTCTGCAACCGGTTTCTTTACCTTCTTTACTGATTTGGAGAGAGCATCAGACTGTAGATCAGGAGAACTCCTCTCAAAACAACACAGTTGTCTAAAAAGCGCGAAGCGAAACTTTTTGAGAGGCATCAGTTTTTGTTTACCACTGTTCTCGCGACGGTATAGCAACCAGGCATTGTTTACACTAATGTCCAGGATCTACAAGAAAAGTGTTAAATACCAACGATGGCCTTTCAAATCCGTTCGATACAAGGCAACTAACATGTCGGCTAAATCCACACCACCCATATTTGCATTGTAGTGCTTTATAAGATTTGGGCATGTGACCGGTCCCTTCTTCTTTTCTTCTTTCTTGTACCGCATTATATTCTGTACTGGGTAAGCGTCAACGTAAGTACTTGCAGCCAAGACACATTTGTCAAACCACTTCACAACAGCGATGTTGTGTTCGTTGGACGCAACTTGTGCAAATGCTCCCCTTCCTTTTTTCTTCAATTCTTTGTCACATGGTAGTTTCTTTTCTACCTCTCGTAGTCGATTTGACCTGACAGTGCCCATCACCTGCTGCTGCAGGTGCTGGGCATGGGAAAATGTGCATTATGTTAACATAGGTACGGTACATAATTAAAAAGTTTTATGAATGAGGACTTCATATTTTCACTTCATCTTCCGAAAATTCACTGGATTCGACATCAGATTTTGCACGGGATTTAGGCACCAAAGCGAGGATTTTTTGTGATCTAGTACTCTGAAACCCAAGCAGTGCAAGCTAATAGGTGTGGGTTTGCTAAGAGGTGTTATTTGCGTTGTGGTATTATGCTTTGTAAAATAATTGATGCTAATTAATTTTAACAATCAAGGGTTGTGTTACCGGCGATGTGCATTATAAGATACATTATTTCGAACTGCGCAACCCAGGCAGTGTGCATTTAAATGCACGTGACAATTTTTTTGTCAATCACATAGCGGCGGGCGGTGTGAAATTAAATGCACACCATAAAAAGTCATAAATTATGAGAAATTGAAAACAAATTTTGTAAAAATATTACTACATACCAATAGCTTAGGGCTTGTAGAAAGTGAAACTGAGACAATTATTGTATTATAAGTTAAATCAATCTAGATAAAAATGGGTATTTACCTTGAAGTGCGTGGGAGCAGATCGATGGTTCGCCATTTTGATCACCACTGACAGAGCATAAGCGAGATAGATATAGGTTTCTTTTTCTAGGATTCAAGAACGTACGGAAACAATGTTTGCATGAAAAAATAAACGATTCGAAAATAATATTTTCCAGAAAAAAATTCTGAACGGAATGTGCATTTAAGTTCACTGTGACAAGTATAGGAAGAACGAAAAGAATTATCGTGTTATTGGCAAGTGACGTGGAAAGTTATTGACCCTCGTAGGGCTGTGACATGTTTGTTATGATTGGTATTCAAGAAATATATGAAACCAATAATTTGGTATCAATTCTTTGAGTCAGTTATTTTGTGCTGAAACTGTGCATAGAGACTCCATACCAGATGTTGTCTTCAGCCCTTTTAAATAGATATGGGGTTTCCGTTACACGTTGTATAATAATCAGACTGTTATGATCAGTGATCGGAATAGGTAGAGCTATTTAGGTTCATTGACCGCAAACATTGATGTTAATATGGATATTCCACGGGATTCCTACTGATACTACGGGATTTTATTAAATTTCATTATTTTTGTCAATATGTATAAAATAAATAGTTTGTATGGTGTTTGTATGGTGGTAAATATATGTGGTTTAATGAATCAAGTTTATCTATTTATTATACTATCCTTAATCCCGTCCTTCTTATATTTACCCGCCAGAAAGGAAGTGTAATCTTTCAATAGTCTCGAAGGCGAGTTTAGTTTTTTATGATTTTACTACTTAAAAACCAAATCCCGTGACTCGGGGAATATCCATATTATTCTAACCTATGGCAAGTACATAAAACAGCTCTACCTATTCCGATCTATGGTTATGATCTCACACAGGCCTTCGAGCTATGAAAAGAAATGGTGCGTAATCCACCAAGAGGGCAATGTGTGGGTTGGTGGATGTTGCATGTGTACTGGTCTTTGGTCGTAGAACATGGCCGAATTACTAACGATGTTTCCTTTCACCATTTTGAGAGTCAGTGGTGGAACCTGGTTTTGAACCCATGAGCCATGAATTACAGCTCGTAATTCTTACCTGTTTACCTCTTTATCCCGGTTGGTTAATTTTATTGTTTCGATTTTTTTTGTTATTGATAATAGGCTCGCGTTTTTTATCTCAATGATTATCTCACTTGATGATAAGTGATGATGTGGTCAAAGATGGAGCACGCTTACCTAAAAGTAACCTATAATAACTAAACGAGTATGATAAAAAAAGCTTAGGTGCCAATTCGCTTAAATAAAAGCAAAAGATGGTGTTGATAATGCTACCCAGCAAATTCAACAAGTAGCCAATTTCACTTAATTATAAAATCTTTTGTGCGAACCGACCAAAAAGTAGCAAGTATTTCTTTTCACACTCAGTGTACAGTTATTTAATAAATCATTTTGTATAATAAGTACATTCAAGTGCAATTGTGTTCTCTTGTCTCTTTGTTGGTTTGAGATTTTAATTGGTATTAAGTGTCAATGATCCCTTTCTACAAGTGCACACAGGTTAAGTGGCATAGGGTTGGCACTTAAAAGGTAAATGCATAGACAATTATGTATTTCTATTTTTGGTGAATGTGTCCTTAGTTGTTGCGTTGGGTATCATTTAGTCTCTTGAGACTAACAAAGTCTATAGTGTACTAAAAACCACATTAAGATTCTCAAAAAAGAATATAATTAAATATGCAATCTCCAAGGTGACTAGAAGGGTACTGCAATTCTTAAATCATCTTTCTCTCTTCGTTTTATCCAAGTGTTAAATTGTATAAAATTCTGGACCAAATGTTGGGAGTGACTTGCTCCTTGGGCCTTATTTATTTCTGTAAAAGGTATGCCAATAGAGAATTATATTATATTATGTATGTTATATAAATACATAAAAACATTTTTTTTGCAAAAATAAAACCGACTTCCATATCAAAACACTACAAAGCCAAAAATAACGTTAATTTCGGAAGGCGGTGTTATTGGTTTTGTATTTTCTTTTTTTTTTCACATCGCCTTCCGAAATTAAAATTATTTTTGGCTTTGTAGTGTTTTGATATGGAAGTCGGTTTTATGTTTTGCAAAAAAGTTTTTATATTCGCGCTTTTTAGTGGGTCAGTTTGTAATTAATCTAGTTACAAAAGCCAAAATGTCAACTTTTACAAAATATTGCTTTTCCCAATCCAGAGCCGTTAATTTTTGAGGAGTTCTGGTATTTCTCCATCAGCTCTACTTCACCATATGCATTGTGACGAGCATAAAGTGCTTAGTATCCATATTCAAGTAATCGAGTCGCAATCCACAAAATACTTATTATTGAGTAGTTTCGGTGGCTATCTATGGTCTTCATCATCAGTTCCACTTCCCCAAATGGTGCTTTTCGAGAGCAACTGCACAAGTTACTATAAGAAATACCCAAAACAATATAGGTGTGCCTATAATATTTAAAGAGTTCCCTCGATTTCTCTACCTACTACTAACTAGAGAGACCTTTTCAAATTAAAAAAGAATTTTCCAAATCGGTCCAGCCGTATTTGAGATATGAGGTAACATACATAAAAAAAAGAGTTTAAGACAAACTGAGAACCTCCTCCTTTTTTTGAAGTTCGTTAAAAAAAGAATTTCCCAAATCGGTTCGTAAATGACGGAGTTAAGTTACGAACAAAAAACGCAATGCAGAGTAAACGAAAAGATCGTCAATGTAACTATTTTTTTAGACTTTTGTTGATTTTTCAGAAACGGCTTGTCCGATTTCGATATTTTTTTTATGGGACCATTTGGAACGTATACCCTTTCCAACAAAAAAAGAATTTTTCAAATCGGTTGGCAAGCGACGGAGCTATGCCCGAACAAACATAAAAAAAAAACAAACAAACATCCGAATTGAGAACCTCCTCCTTTTTTAGAAGTCGGTTAAAAACAATCTTTCTCTTCACGTGAAATCCAATTTCAAAGAACTGATGACATACTCTCTCAAAACTCAGGAAATAATAACCGTTTAAAACTATTATTGTTATTAGCCGTAGACACACGCAACCCTACATGAAATTACTAACAAGAAACCACAATTAAGACTACAACAAATTCGTTAAGCGATCATTCATCAAAGTTGATTGGCAGATCGTTCATGTGCCGAGATGTTGCTACTGGCGAAATTGCATTACCGCTCAATTATGATAGTTACGCACCTGTTTGTTAAGAAAATAATCAATGTACGAGGTGCTTCTGAATGTGTTATTGTATTTTGTAATCGAGGTAGGAGATAAGTGAGCTCTTGAACTTTGGTAAGTCCAACTGCTTACATAGTGGAGATAAAGTGAAATATTTTGAAGGAATATAACTTCCTTTTTTGAATCAATACTCAAACGTCTTTAGATCAGTATGTAGCAACCTGAACAGCTCTGGTATTGGCACAGATCATACAAACACAAGAGATATGGCAAGGGGGCGTGGCGCTTGCGACCTCATCAAGGCCCAAAGCGTCTTGATGCCAGTTTCAGCCATTAGTCAAATGTTAACTTGCGACGTCTTCACTGTTTATGATTTTTTACGAAATTACGCGTTGTTCAGTGCTTGTTTGCAAAAAGAATAACTGTATTGTGAATTATGTCAAAGATGGCATCTCATTTCACACGTAAGTACTAAAATAATATTGTTTTTCTTATTAAATTCGTTAAAACTCTCTTCGTGATACTAGAAACACGATGAAGCAAAAAATTATTTTCATTAGGAACAAAAACAATTGATTGTTTAGTACACATCAACCAATGAAGCGGCAGGTGTAATAGCGCAATGGATAAGTATATCCTCACTCACACGATAGTTTCGTGAAGCGGTCGTTGCCGGCTTTTGTTGGTTAGGGATGTAACTACACATTTACGGTTGTCAATATTTTATACGTTCCTACTACTAATGATTACACAAGGGAATAAAATTAGACGTTTTTGTGCATGGAATTTTATGGTTGTTATGCATAACTATACACAACAACTAATCTAAACTGATTAGTTGTTGTGTATTATATCTTACTAGCTTTTGCCAGCGGCTTCGCTCGCATGCATGTCGAAAATTATCCTACGGGAACTGTACAAATTTCCGGGTTAAAAAGTAGCCTACGTGCTATTTCAGACTATAATATATCTCTTTCTCAAATTTTATCCAGATCCATTCAGCCGTTCTGGCGTGATTGAGATCCATCCAAACTTTTGCATTTACAATAATAGTAAGATAATTCATTGTGATTTTGTAGCATGCCCTGGCACATAATTTAAGAGTAGTTTCTGTTTCCCCATACATGATCCATGCAAAAGTATTTTGATCATAATTTGAATATTAAATAAATAGAATTTTAGAGACTAATCCGTGATTTATCAGATATCCATTAAGATATACAGTTTTGAAGTTTCACTGAGTACTGAAGTTATACACAGGTATAGATATATTGTAGAATTGTATTTTATAGCCTCTAGATCATAATCGTATTGTTTACTATGACAAAATTTTACCAACTTTAGTTATTTAATATTCAAATTATGATCACACTTCACTTGTTTAGAGTGGCAAGTACGACGGAAACTCCTGTATCGTTTTATTTTCAGTCAATAAAATCTTTTGGAAAAAGATCAGATATTAAAGGATTTATATAAGGGAAAGGAATTTTATCGATATTTTTCTACGATTACAACCACGTACAACTTAACATCACTATTCGCGTAACTTGCATATGTGTGTTTATTCTTGAGTCCGTAGCTACAGGTAGACAAGCCGCCCCCTGTTTGCATGTGTTCTATTAGTGAGTTTTTTAGTGTTACTGTAAGTTTCTTTGTGTGCTGGAAAAATGTGAGCTCGTGTGTCGTTCTTATAGTTTTTGCTTTTGTGTTAGTAAATTGAGTGGGAGAAATGTGGAGACACCTGAACACGAAATATTTCTTTACAAAGCATATCTCTGTGTTTATATGATCTGCGAGTATTGGCCTCGTTAAGATTCTGCAAAGTCCAAGTGGCCAAGCACGATGGACATGGCAAAAGGTGGGCCACATTTTGTTCAGGGGCACCATACTGGCATTGCGTCCGCGATGGGTCAGGGATACCATTTGGCCAGATTATATTTACAATATATAAATGGTAAACAAATGTAAGCTGACAATATTTCTGGCTGATACATGTTTACGAAAACTAGATTTGCTTCACTAAGTGAGTGAAGAGAGTGTACTTTCACTAGCATTGTAGATAATGCTAGATTCGTTGCCTGCGGCTAAACTCGCTTGAAAAGGTATTTTTAGCAAAATTAATGTAGCCTATGTTACTTACGGATCATCGTCATTTGTCTAACCCTCTCCCAACTATCATAAGCCTGCGATACATGTTGGCCGAGCGTAGGCCAACGCGAGCGTTTGCAAATAGGTACAAGGCAAGAAATAATGTCCACACGTTCGACAAGTTTGTCGAACGCCAGTGCAGACGACAAAATAATGTAGAAGAGGGTCTGTAGAGCTGCCCACACGTTGGCCGAGCGTAGGCGAGCGCCTTTGATTTGTGACCAAAAACCGACACCGATCCGAAGTGAGGCAAGAGATCACGAGCAACAGCGAGCGAAGACAAGTTGCACCAAATGAGCTCTATACACGTTGGCGCTGGCCTTCACTCGGCCAACTAGGCAAGTGACATCGAGTGATAGCAAGACAAGGCAAATATAAGTCTACATGTTGGTATTGGCCTTAACTCGACAACGCTCGGCCAACATGTATTGCGGGCTTTAGGATTTGCTTCCAGTCTCACCAGATGCAGCTGAGTACTAATGGTTTACATGGAGCGACTGGTTATCTGACCTGCACAATCCAGGAGCCTCTTGGCAAGACTAGTGTCAGATTTTCCGGCTTCTAGACTAGCCGGGCGAACGGCTAAAGCTTTGGTTTCCTAGGATAGCGGTGCCGTCAAATAGCGGCCGTAATACAGCGATGAATGACGTCACTAGAACGTTGTCTATGTAAACAAAATGGCGCGGTTTCCTAGAGAGCGGTAACTGACACCGTAACGTCAAAAAGCGGTGCCGCCATTTGCATGACGGCCGTCTTGTCGGTGTCAGATGGTTTCGTGAACGTTTCCAAAGAGAATGTAATACACTAGATAGCGATGAAGCAGACAGTGTGATAAAACGGCCGTGGAACTTTCCACATATCGTCACCGTAAAGACGGCCGTCTTTTTGCGTCCGTAATATTACGGCCGCTATATGACGGCACCGCTTTCCTAGGAAAACAAAGCTTAAAGCTTTGCTTTCCTAGGATAGCGATGCCGTCAAATAGCGGCCGTAATACAGCGGTGAATGACGTCACTAGAACGTTGTCTATGTAAACAAAATGGCGCGGTTTCCTAGAGAGCGGTAACTGACACCGTAACGTCAAAAAGCGGTGCCGCCATTTGCATGACGGCCGTCTTGTCGGTGTCAGATGGTTTCGTGAACGTTTCCAAAGAGAATGTAATACACTAGATAGCGATGAAGCAGACAGTGTGATAAAACGGCCGTGGAACTTTCCACAGGTCGTCACCGTAAAGACGGCCGCCTTTTTGCGTCCGTAATATTACGGCCGCTATATGACGGCACCGCTTTCTTAGGAAAACAAAGCTTTAGTGTGCTTTTCAAAGCACGGAGGAAACTCTATATGTTAAGACGGTCACCCATCCACGAACTGACCACGGCAATAATTGCTTAACCTTTAAGATCGAACAAAGCATCTGTTATTATTTAGCCTCAACCTTCTTCATGCTACTTGCTGATAATGTGGCTTTAAAGTGGTGAAAATGGTCAAAATCGGCTCTCTTCTTTTTGAGTTTATTCATTATAAAACTTCAAAAGTACAGTCGCCGAATCTGTCAAATTTACCCAATTGAGTTTGAACCTTATCATGTTGTAATACAGTTGTAAATCTATTACATTATTTTGACAGATTGGAGTAGGTTGATGTGCCGGCCACCGTACAAGTAGCACTCTTTATAATATGTACTAGCAGTCACGCGGGGCTCGGCTTCCGTGGACTTTATCAATATAAAAACATAACCCCCCCTTCTTTTGCAGTCGGATAAATAGTCTATAACTCTTCTCAAGCCTCAAGCTTCCATACCAAATTTCATCTAAATCCATCCAGTACTTTCGAAGATTAGCGTGTTTAAACAAACAAACTTTTCCTGTTAATAATATTAGTATATCTCACCGTACGTTCCGTTAAATGGAGATATCTTGATTGTATAGTTGTAACTGGTATGTTGGCATTTCTGTGGATTAATTGGGCTTTGATGGAGGTCAACGGAACAAAGTTATGTTCGTATGAATGGACCTTTGCTGTCATCGCTACCGTTAGGAAAGTTTCTTTACATTATTAACTGAGCTAAAGCTTCTTTGTACCTTACGAATAAACTTAGTGAGTAATCTCAAACAAAACTTGTTCCTTTTTTCATATTAGCCAGCGGACTCGATAAATGTCTTATACTGACATAAATCAAAAACATTGTTTATGTACATTGATGACATTAAAAGTGGCAACATTGTCAGGCAGTTTTATCATCCTAGTCAAGGTTTATATTTTAATGGCCGTCCTAAAAATATACTGGACCCATTATACTGGACAATTAATAATCACATGAATCAATACAGTAAAATTTATTGGCGTTCTTGTTACAACAAGAAATCACTTTTATATTATAGCCAGAGGCTTTGTGAAATTCCTCTTATGGTATCCGTTAATAGAAGGGTAGGGAAGTCAAACGTTTCATATAAAAATTCTTGTTGACATATTTTTATGTACTGGGATTAATTATAGAAAATATGTATTTTCTCTGTCGTAAAATCTTGACAGATTGGATGTGGTTGTTTTGATAGCGTTCCGTACGTTAGCGAACGTATACATAGTGAATCTTTATTGGTCATTTCTCTAAGTGTTTTGTCCTCTACATGACTCTGCCCTACCAGTCTCTCCAGTCAGTCATAATTTGGGATATGCAACTGTATACATATACAACGTGTAACGGAAACCCCATATCTATCCAAAAGGACTGAAGACAACGTGTGGTATGGAGTCTCTATGCAAATTTTCAGCTCTAAATAAGTGACTCACAGAATTGACCCCAAATTATTGGTTTCATCCACGTCACTTGCCAATAAAACGATAATTCTCTTCGTTCTTCTTAATTTGAAAAGTTCGGCCTCTGGTATCAATGTATTGAAATTTCTAATATGCTCCACACATGTAGACATAGGATTAGAAAACCCTTGCCATATCGTTTGTTATCATCCAAAGAAGCCATGCACTTGATATGTATATACTCTTTAAATTACACGTTGTGTAGGTACTGAACTATCCGTTTTAAGTAAATACAGACTTAGAAGACAATAGAATCAGAATATTATTATTTTTATGGCGTACTAGTACGTGGCGGAAAGTTGATTGTTCCTACTCTTGACCATGTATTGCACTGGTCAGGTAGGCAGTTATTCCATGTGAAATATTGGTCCTCACCTGCATCAGGTAAGGCTGGACGCGAAGATAATCCAAAATCAACACAGGTTTCGTATAAGATTAAAAAAAAATAAGTACCATAATAATATTTAAGTCTGATCCTGTTTATTTGTGGGAGACTGGCGCCTAAACTAAGCCAAGGCTTGTTTCAGGACACTAGAGCGCCCTCTATACGAGTAAGAAAGAAAGATAACATTTTAATTAGAGATTTACTCGTTAATTACAAGCAAGCTTTAAACACTTCCATGATATGAAAAGGCATGGAAACCAGCGTAATCAACAAAACATCAAAGTTTCGTCTCATTGCGAAGGCTGCGACCCTTGGCGAGAGGCATAACAGCAATAAGGACTCACATAGTACCTATAAATATGACCACAACCACTCTGTCAGGAGTATACGACTGAGAAGAAGTTTTACACAGAGAAAAAGAAAGTCGTTTTTATGTTTCAGTACAATATTAGGTAAAAAACTATCAATATGCACTGCTTTCAAAACAAAAAAGGTCAATAAAACCGTTGGAATTTTTAGCATATTCCAGTAGCGATATGAAGATTTGGCCCACCCTACAAACCCTTGTTGTATAAATAGGCTTTTATCCTCTTTATATCGAATACTATCATAAAAGTGTCACAGGACTGCCGCAAACGAGAATTTACTGCAGCTCCGTGCAAATGAACCACCGATGAAATAAATCGACATCGGATCTGATAGTTGACAAGATAACGCTGATAATTCACGATCTGTACTCGTTTAATTTTCTTTTCATTGTGTTTCGATTGTCATAAATATTTAATACAAGCGTATGTAAATCGTAGGTACACTGTACGGCAAGTCTCGCAATCGTGTATGGAGATTTTATGGCGAATATTTTCTGTTTTGAATTGTAACATGACGTGTGTGCTTTGGTTCGTGCTGTGTGGTCCTAGCTACAAATAGACCCTATCAATTCTCGTAGCTTTAGTTAGAAGGTGCACTTAGGAAAAGTATTTATTATTTTAAGAGATCTAGCGATGTGGGTAGAATTCACATTACTATTAGCAATTTTGTTAACCCCTCTAATTAAACTAAATATGCTAGTGTCAGGAGTGAGTTCATATTGATCTAAGAGTTTTTATTATTTGTTAGTGGGTCGACCTTGAAGGTTAACCAACACTTACCTTAACATACCGAAATGCCTGCCTGCTGATGATTCCTGCTTTCACTTGTAGATCTGTTTCAATTTTTTCAATAATAAGAATTCGAGATTCCGACAATAGTCTTTTCAAGGTACGGATCTTTTCCAGTTACTAGACTGTGAAGGGTAAGCATTCATTTCATGTAAAATACTCGTACTGACATGCTTTCATTTAGACTCCCAACAGTATAAAAATAACTAGGCAGATAGGATGAAAATGACTAAACACATTTCGTTTTTTAAATATTAAGAAAAATAAACTAATGAACATTATGATATTAGAACTCGTGTAACTTTCTGATGATTGATCCAACCCATAACTCAATGGGAGAGGCGGGTCTCAAGGCCCTCACAGCCCTTGCACCCCAGCCGCCGCACGGTGGGCTGAAAATCGGCTTTCATAGACTTAGGCATTTTATTTTGCAAGTGCGAGTTTTTTTGCCGGATATCACTTCTATTAGTTATAACAATATACAAAAATGACACCAGAATTGATTCTGCACAGAAACGAAGGAATTATAATTTTTTTACGAAAATTTTGTATGGAGCTAGTATGAAAAATCGAAATATCTCTAAAACGGCAGCGATAACCGTAATATCCTTATAGGGGGTTATAGTACTAATTATTTATGATTTTTTGACATACGTTACATAATGGTTGTAGATGCCTTTTTTTTTAAAAATCGTCAAAATATTTTTATTTATTTTTACATATTTAAACGTTCCTTTTAGTGTTTAAGTTGAAGAATTCAGAGCTTTAACAACTCTTATCATAAAATAGCATCACCCCTATAGACCTGAAGGACTAGACAGAGGTGTGTAGTGTCTTGTTGATCTTGTAAGATTTCCAACAATACCAAATAGTTGAATATCAGTGTCAAAGTGCCCATGCTGTCGCTTCTTTTTGAAAGATAGGGGAATGAAATTGTTAATTGATCATACCCTAAAAGTATGATTACAACATAACCGGACACATAATAATAATAATATCCTTATAGGGGATTATAGTACTAACATTATTTATTTTAACATATGAAACTGTTCAAAACGATCCATGAACTGTGTCAAAGTTAAGAACATCGTTAGGAAGCATGCTTTTTCCCCAAATATTAAGAATATGTGAAAAAAAAAAAGACTGTATATAAACTTTTTATTGATAGGTAATTTAAATAAAACAGAAGTAACAAAAATAATATCTAATAAATTCAATTATACAAAATACATATTTGAAACTATAATTTATGAAATTATTAACTAAACATATTGGTACAATAAACTAACATAAATAACAAAAGAACATAAAGAAAAATAATTAAATTTTACAAATTTTCTTTACAACTTTCGTTGTCGGACTCCAATTCCGAGTCAGAATCCAGATCGGATATACCTACAAACTCGAACTCAGTTTCCGGAAACTGTATTAGGTCGAGAGTTTCAGCAAAAAAGGTTGTCTTCCTTTTGGCATCTAACTTCGGCCTTTGTGCACTTAGAAAAGGATCCGAAGAAACAACAAGCATATTTAGGATATCTTGATTAGAATCTTGCCTGCTTCTTTTCCGCGAATGATGTTCCCGGAACCTCCTAAAATCTTTGTTTCGAGACTCTGAGGCTTCTTCCGAGAGAGTCCCAATCGGGACAATATCATTTTTTTCGATTATGTCAGCTCCGTGTATTAATAGTTTATGTACGGTTGATGACATGTAGTACCAGTCGTATAATTCCACGTACTTTTCTGCTGTTTTGCGAGCAAAATCTTTAAATTTGATGACATCGATCTTCTCACCAGATGTTATTGCTTGCAAAATAACAGCAAATCTTTTTATCAGGTTTTGATCCAACCCAGTAATAGCTGCAGTTTTATTGGGAAACTCGAAAAACTTCCTTGCGGTATTCCCGTCATTGGTAGTTCCCGAGCCTTGTTTTACTATATCAATTAACAGATTGAGCTCCTCTTTAAATTTATTTTGAATGTTTTTTTTTCTGTTTTGTAACATATCTTTATGCTCATTACTTCTTGCTGCCCACTGTTTGAAGTCAAGTCTGTACGCAATGTGTAACAGACATTCCATGCAATTTATACGGGCATGTAGGGATGATAGGCCAAATTCATATATGTCAGAACACACAGTTTTTGATGTTACAGCATCTAAGTGGTTCATTTCTGTTGGTTTTGCTAAGCACAGGTAGCATGATGCATTTGATCTAGCTTCAGAAAGGTACGTGCAGACTTTTGCGTCGATCATTGTCATCATTAGTTTATGAGTCACCCTGTTACTATTAATGCACTCTGTGGGGTTAAGGGCCTCAATTTCCTCATCCATTTTTCTTTTGTTATCAATGACAACTGCATGGCTTTCTTTTACAAAAGTGAACTGAACCAGACGACAATAAAAAGTTGAGCATGGTTTCGGGTTTGTCCATATAGTATTATCTCCATCTGTCAGTTTCAGTGGCACCAAGGAGGTCATGAAAATGCTTGAATCATCATGCTCGCCGTCCATTTTCTGCTTGTATCGGCTTTGATTGGAAGCACCATCAAATCCCCACTTCGATATCAGCTTTAACTGCTTATTTTCCACATTATCAGAAAGACTTTGAAGAATCCGCTTCACCGTGATGTCAAGTAAAGCTTGAAGTGTAATTCTAGCTGATGAATCCGTAACTGATACTGATTGATTAGGAGGGTAGCATGCAAGCTTAGTTTGTTGCAGTTTATAGTAGGATGGGTAAATATCCTTAGCACCTTCCCGAATGGCAGTCTCTCGCAACGTAATATATTGCCACTTTGAAAGCTTAAGTGAAAGAAGCAATCCAAGTGCTTTCTCTGGTGTAAATATTACTGTTTTCTTAATGCTTTCCTTGATTTTAACGGCAGCTTCTGGATTTTTGATCATATAATTGATTACAGATGCGATATCTTCATAACCTTCTTCTTTTAAACGTGCTGCAGCTGCATATGCCAATTCACAGGAATCCTCGCCTATGTGCTCACTAGATCTTCTCTTTTTCTGTTTGCTTCCCAGATCTTTGAATGGTTTTCGGGACCTTTTTGTCATTGTTCCAACAGTCGATGATGTCGAAGGTTCTGGAGAGACTGAGCGTGCTCTTGGTATCTCATCAACATTTGGTTCTTGATTTATTAAAGTTTGCACGCAACTCGGCCAATCAATATTTGCTTGCAACCACTCTCCGTACGTATTTCTAAACTTATCAAAGAATCGTTTAGATTTCTGCCACCTGTTTAAAGCAGCTCGCGTGAATCTCCGGCAAAATTCTTTGACAGTTACTTGATCTTCGGCAGAAAGGCAATCGCCTATGCGGGACACAATTGCACTAAACAATACTTCATGATTAAATGAAGGACACTCACTTTTTAGAAGAACAAACAAATCTAAGTTGGTGATTAAACTTTCCATTCTAAGATTTTGTAGTCGCAAAGCAAATAGTTTTAGTGTTAGCAGTTACACGGTTGTGAACAATCTAAATTATGGAACAAAATTATAGCCCTTTTATTGTATAAAGTCAATAATTAGTTAACTACCCTCATTAAAGTTATAAAAGATATGATAATAAAAATTTATAATCGTCAAAAACATTTCGTAGAACTCATAGTAGAACTAATCAACATTAGCAAATCACATTAGCTCACTAATTATAAAAAGGTGAATGCAGTTCTTAGTTGGTATTGTTGCGACATATTTCAAATCATTTAATCACTTAATAGGCTCATTAGAATCAGAAGACTACAACCATCATTCTAATTACTTAATTACTTGTCATCAGACTCATTAGATGACTACACAATATGTTATTTTGTATTTTGAACGTATGCAAGGTTTTAAAATTCCTTTTGTGTCGATATTATTATGTGTCCGGTTATGTTGTAATCATACTTTTAGGGTATGATCAATTAACAATTTCATTCCCCTATCTTTCTAAAAGAAGCGACAGCATGGGCACTTTGACACTGATATTCAACTATTTGGTATTGTTGGAAATCTTACAAGATCAACAAGATACTACACACCTCTGTCTAGTCCTTCAGGTCTATAGGGGTGATACTATTTTATGTTAAGAGTTGTTAAAGCTCTGAATTCTTCAACTTAAACACTAAAAGGAACGTTTAATATGTAAAAATAAATAAAAATATTTTGACGATTTAAAAAAAAAAAAGGCATCTACAACCATTATGTAACGTATGTCAAAAAATCATAAATAATTAGTACTAAAACCTCCTATAAGGATATTACGGTTATCGCTGCCGTTTCAGAGATATTTTGATTTTTCATACTAGCTCCATACAAAATTTTCGTAAAAAAATTATAATTCCTTCGTTTTTGTGCAGAATCAATTCTGGTGTCATTTTTGTATATTGTTATAACAAATAGAAGTGATATCCGGCACAAAAACTGGCACTTGCAAAATAAAATGCCTAAGTCTATGAAAGCCGTTTTTCAGCCCACCGTGCGCCGCAGGAGTCGCTCCGGGCGTCGGGAGTCGCAGCTTGACTCCCAGCCACCGTAGGCGTGGGCCTGCAATGGTAGGCTCGCCGCGCGACTGAAACCAGGCCCGTGTAGATGGCACGTCGTGTTCCACGCGCACCTCAATGAGTGTCAGCAAAATTGTCGGGGCCCACAAGGGGGCCTTTGCCTGCCGGGTTTGCGGAATTGTTCGGAAGAGTTACTGCGGCCTCGGAACACGAAGGGCATATGATGGAACATGGATTGGGTTTAGTCAGTAAAAGACACACCCTCCCACTTTGCCCAGATCAGTAGGCAGTCATTGGATGATTTCCCATCCTTAAAAAAAAAACCATATATCAATTTAATATAATTAATCTTCATGAAAAAGTGAATAAGTATCTCCTGACTGATTAGTTCGTCAAAGTTTTATTGTTCTCCTTCAGACAAAGTCATGCTTATGAACAGGGCCGGATTAACCATTAGGCGGAGTAGATAACTGCCTAGGGGCCCCGCATCAATTAAAGACCCAGGCCCAGTGCACGCACCAAGAAAACATGTTTCTTCGAACGAGAATTTGATGTGCGTGTAAACTTAGGCCTTACTGTTATCTCACAAAATACAAATTGTTAGATTTAGTAGTAGAATTGAAACAATTTTAGAACAAATCTGGGAATAAGTAAACAAATATATTAAAAACCACAGCCCTTAATGTGCGTTTCCTCAGTTCACACACGAATTGGTCAGTCAAAGTAAGAAAAGGGGCCCCGAGAATGCCATGGCCTCTGACAAGGTTAATCCGGCTCTGCTTATGAAACGGTTACAAAAAAAGTAATTATACTTAGCAATGTATCTGATTATCATCATTCTTACAACGTATCGTAACGACGCGCACTGCTGAACAGCGGCTCCTTTTCGCATCAACAGGTCCAGTGCATCTCGCATCCAACGGATTCCTGCGGAAATTCGTCCACTTTGTGGTAAGTCTTCAAGCACTTTGTTTTCCGGTACCACTCCAGAACCTTCGAACTCCATCGACTAACTGTTCTGCGAGCAATGTACCCTGCCCACTGCCACTTAAGCCTAGGGTTTCTTAGAGCTTCAGAATATGTTTATATTACACATAACAAGGATATAATCAGCCTATAATGTTCTCACAGCTGGGACACACGCCTCCTTTCTATAAAGAGCTATAATCCATCCCGTGGATCCAGTGCAGGATGGAGCATGGCTTTAGATCAGAGCCGGATTAACACTGTCAGAGGCCCTAAGGCAATGGCATTCTCGGGGCCCCTTTTCTTACTTTGACTGACCAAATCGTGTGTGTACTGAGGAAACGCACATTGAGGGCTGTGGTTTTTAATACATATATTTGTTTACTTATTGTCAGATTTGTTCTAAAATTGTTTTAATTTTACTACTAAATCTAACGATTTGTATTTTGTGAGATAACAGTGAGGTCCCTAAGTTCAAAGAAACGTGTTTTCTTGGTGCGTGCACTGGGCCTGGGCCCCTAGTTGATGAGGGGCCCCTAGGCAGTTGCCTACTCCGCCTAATGGTTAATCCGGCCCTGCTTCAGATGTTTGGTTCTAGGACATGCCGGCTACTTCAAGATGTTTTCCTTCACCGTTTTAAAGCAGTGTTGATGTTGAAAATTACACAAAGCAATATGCCTGCCCGATTTAATACCCATGGCCATATGTCGTTACTTTGCAGGACCATTACACTTCTTAAACCAATAAAGAACATGTATTTG
The DNA here is from genome assembly GCA_943138885.2 of Tholera decimalis. Classification (NCBI taxonomy): domain Eukaryota; kingdom Metazoa; phylum Arthropoda; class Insecta; order Lepidoptera; family Noctuidae; genus Tholera; species Tholera decimalis. The sequence goes on along the minus strand of OW964563.2, from coordinate 28,217,178 downwards.
TACCTTTTGTTATGTATTTTTCTTTTGTGAAATGCCTGCCATTTCTAGATCTCTATCCAAATACAATTCAATGTAGGAGGTACACTGCTTACATTAGTACACTCATACACTGAAATGCTATTGGCTGAACAAAGGCATAACAGCGATTGGACCACACACGATACTTACATTGTTTCACCCTTATTTAAAACTTTAGTACATAAGCAGCTGTAACTTTTACAGCTGTTTATGACTTTATTGGCCAACCGTCCGACATGGCTTGCATTAATTTAATATATTACTTTAATATATACCTGATACGTATACCTCAATTCTTCCGACAATTATAATATGCCCCATATTGTTTACTGCTTCAGAATTGCCCACTGTAGCATTTTGTAATGATGTTTTAAAGTTTATTGAATGAAATTAAATACTGTAAAAGTTATCTTAAAATGCTTTATGAATCGTAAATGCGGTATGCAATGCTTGATGCACTGAGGGCAGTTTTAATAACATTGATGAGTCATGGTGGAAAAGGATGAAAACTATACTGATATATTGAATAGAAAAAAGTATTAGGTTTATTTCATTTTTAACGAGATACCGCGGCCTCGGAACTTAAAGGCAGCTGAAGGAACAGGGTGGGTTTTTAGTCAGTAGAAGTCTGACACTCCATCCACTTAACCTTGAGCGGTAGAAGTCATTCGATGATTTTCCCACCCGAAAACAAAGGTTTATTTAATTATCTATATACTTTGCGAAGCATAACAATTTTTTGTCTGTCACAACGTTATAGTCGAATTCAAAGTCAATTAATTAATTTTTATAATGTTGGCTCTTCACGTTGGCCAACATAGTGACGAATGTAGTGGCCAATGCCTATTGGCCAACGTGTAGAGGGGGTGTTTGTGCATCTTGGGTTGTATTGAAATGATGGCCGACAAGTTGGCGCGAGATCCGTGTGGTGTCGGTTTTTTGCAAAAGATCAAAGGGTTGTGGCAGAGTAATGGCCACCACGTCCAGACGTTGGGCGCGCGTTTAACTACGAGCTCCCAGAACGATTGCACACACCTGATTAAAATTTTATAGTCCCGCGTCAGTAACAACTAGAGTAAGGACAATGTCAATAAAGACTAACCAAGAAACTTTTCGGTTTATAGAGCTCTACCAAGCCGAAAATTGTTTGTGGAACCCAAGAAGCAGCAGTTAGCACCTCAATATCCATTTTAATAAATACGTCCGCACATTGGCCTGAACCGAAGCAAACTGAACGACTTTCCAACGTGTGGACGCCATCACGAACTCTTGGCCAATATCCTCTTGGCCAATGGCCACTACATTCGCCACTATGTTGGCCAACGTGAAGAGTCAGGTATAGTATCAACTGCAACTCATAGGCACAGCCTAATAATACTATACCTACTATATGGGCAGCCGACATTGTTGTCATGGCGGGTATATCCTGGATGAGACTGGCACAGGAACATGGAGCTTGGCACAAGCGAAGAGAGGCCTGTACCCAGCAGTGGATAAAGTAACGAAGTGAATAGTGAAGATGATGATACTAAATAACAGTTATCGCCTGGCACGCGACGATGGCAAAAGACCGGACGGCATGTCTTTATTTCCTTGGAAGATGGGTAGGCCTTTAGTGTGGGACGCAACTTGTGTCGATACTCTTGCGCCATCCCATCTTTCTAGCTCATCTTGCTGTGCTGGCGCTGCCGCTGCGGCTGCTGAGAACCTCAAGCGGCGAAAATATACCTTGTTGGTAGTTATATTTTCGAGCCGTTTGGGGTTGAAACCTTGGGGTCATGGGGTCCGAGTGCACACTAATTATTTAAAGATCTATCCAGACGCCTAGTTGACACTTCGCGTGACCCAAGGGCTGGCTTTTACCTTGGACAGAGGTTAAGCATTGCCATATAACGTGGCAACGCCGCCAGTATTTTGGGCACATTACCAGTGGACAGCGATGCGCACGAATTTCTGGACGCTATATTTTAGTTTATTTTTAGGTGTGTATATGTAGTTTAGGGTTTTTTATTTAAATAATATTGTAGTAATTATTCTAATGTATGAGAAAGAATGAGTCAAAATAAATTAAAAAAAAATATTTTCAAATAATGTAAATAATACAGGTAAAAGTATGAAAAAAAAAACGTTATAGTTTTGGTGGTTCCAATATAACTATATCATTATCATCTGTTTATTTGTTTCCCAACTATGTTGGCCGTCAGCTTCTAGTCTAACCGGATGCAGCTGAGTATTAGTGTATTATATGAAGCAACTGCCTATCTGACCTCCGTAACCCAGTAACTGGGTAACATGATACCCCTTGACCAAACCAGTATCAGATTTTCAGGCTTCTGACTACCCGTAACGACTGTGAAAAGTGTTCACATTACAGCCGGGACCACTTAACTCGCTTCGCTGGGTTTTTAGTCAGTAGAAATCTGACACACCCTTCCGCTTGAACCAGAGCGGAAGAAGTCATTTGATGATATTCCCACCCCAAAAAATAAATAAATAAAGGGCACAGGGGTATCACACCGCCTACTTCCTAACTCCGAGCTACCGCTTAGAAAACTCTTTAAAAAAAACTCGGTCCAGGAATCGAACCTGAGACCTCTTGCTCAGCCGACACACTTGTCGACTAAGCCACCGAGTCACCGATCTTACTAATATTATAAATGCGAAAGTTTGTGAGCGTGAGCGTTTAATAATTAAATCTGCCAATCAAAAAACAACACGCATTTTTATTGAACACTTCCTATTCAATTCACAAACTATTTTATTTGTTTATATATAAAAAAAGTATATTTACAACCACAAAACTAAATGGAAACGCAAAGTAGGCAAATGTAATTGAAATGCTGGAGGCGGGCAGCATATGCCTATCGCATGTTTACGTACCGCGCGGCTGTAGGCTTATTTCTAAGATACGGCCGAGTTACAATACTGTATACATAATATTACCGTGATAAAGGCAAAGGTGAAGCCTACATAGAAAAATCGTGACCTACAGTGGATACTGATAAATAGATTATGGAATTATAGTTTAAGCTGTTATGAACTTCTTTTAGTACTTCTTAGTTAAGAAATTAAGTGGCCATTTGCAAATAAACCCGTTTTAATTAACGACGTATTCCATATATCCATATTTATGCCGGAGTCATCATTCAAATGGGAGCCAGGGTCCACGTTCGCGCGAGGATCGTCATTTGGGTGAGGTTGATCAGACTCCATTGTCATAAAAAGGGTCACAAAAGAACACAAACCATGGTAAAAAAAAAACTATAAAGCTGTAGCAAACCGTATGTATTCGGTACTGAGTAACGGGTACGCCATCAAATATTGAGTAACAAAACGTTACTCACGAATGGATTTCGTTACTCGCATTTTTCGTAACAACTATTTCAAATCGAACAATACCATTAAGTTGAGGTAAATGTTGAATGCACTGTTCAGTGTCCTGTTCGTGTGTTTTACGCATGCGCGCGCGTTGTATTTAAAAACATACGTTACAAAGAACGATGTTTATTTACTAAACAAAGTAGATTTTTGGAAATTCTTCATCCAAGTATTTCCACTGTCGGGCACGCCGCAATTGCGGCGGTAAGACCCCTCTTTGAGGAGTGGCTAGATCGGCGTCACGGCGTCCTGACCTACCGCATGACGCAGGTCCTCACCGGACACGGAAGTTTCGGGAGGTACCTGTGTCTGATGGGAAAGGAGGAAACGCCTGGGTGTCACCACTGCGAGGGTCGCCCTGAGGACACCGTAGAGCACACGGTGCAAGACTGCCCCGCTTGGGCAGAGCACCGACGTGTCCTCACGGCGGCGAAAGGCGGAGACCTCTCGCGCCCGGCATTGGTCGAGGCCGTGCTGCGGGGCGAGAGGGAGTGGGAAGCGGTCGCCTCCTTCTGCGAAGCAGTCATGCTTCCGAAGGAGGAGGCGGGCCGCGTGAGGGAGAGGATGGCGTCCTCCCTCCAGCCCAGCCACAGTGGTAGACGCCCACGGCGTCGGACGTCGGCCGACGATCTCCGGCCACCGTAGGCGCGGGCATGCGGACAGCGAGTAAAGGGCAACTCGCTGTCCGACCATGGACCATGCCCGGGTCGACGGCGCGTCGTGTTCCACGCGCGCCTCAAAGAGCGTCAGCAACATGACGAGGCCCCCTCTGCAGAGGGCCGAAGCCCACCGGGGTCGTGAGACTCATCCCGTTACCGTGGCCCCGGTATGTAAAGGGTTATTGAAGGAACACCGTGGATTTTAGTCAGTAAAAGTCTGACAGTCCCTCCCACCCTGCCCGGAGTGGGAGGACTTATTTGATAATTTTAACACGTTAAAAAAAAATGTATTTCCACTGTGTTTTTGCTGCATTGTTTGCGATATATTAGTATGATATATAATTTATCATTCTCAAATACTAATATTAAAAAAGTCTCCCATATAAACACTAAATTCTCAAATATTATATCTATTGTAAATTCAGTTGATCGATCGTAAATTCAGTTCGTCTCAGTTTATTTGTAGTTCCAACCTTTACATATTAAATCAAACTAAATTCAGATTTATAAAATGCATCTTATGTTCATGTCACGCATACTAAGATTACATTTTACAAATTACGAATGATGGGACGCCGCGACGCTGCGACGTCATACCACACGAATACACAATACGACTTGATGCGTTGGTGCTATATTATGAATGACGTATCAAAAGTAACTAGTAACGTAACGATAGTAACGAGTACTAAAGGATATAGTAACAAATACATACGGGTATGATTTATTTCGTTACTTTCACACCTGAACGACACACCAAAACAGTGAGTGCGCCAATTGGTCCTGTCAAAATGTTAAATTCATCATCTTTGACAGGATAATGCTAAATGTTGCCATATTTTGAAATATAAACGATTACTCGTAGTAGCAAACTACGGCAAAGCCATAAAGAATATAGTGATTTAAACATCTATGTTTATTTAATTATTTATTCATGTACACACATGACACTTACAAAAAAAATTAAATACAGACAAAAGAGCACAAAGGTGCTGCTTATTTCCTAAGAAATTTCTTCCAACAGACCTGCGACAGGAGAGTTCAAAAGTATATGTGGACTATAATATGATTCCTGGTCTGAGGTGTTTATAAACATAGTTGATTTTATAAATATTAATGAATCCGTAATCGAATAGGTTTTTTAAATATTGTAATTGAAATTAAATTGAATATAATTATTATAATAGCAGCACAAAACTTCGCGAAACAGTGACATTCGAATTAATAATATGTTTAATTACTTATTAATTTGTTATAATTACGGTGTGTTAGTTAAATATAGAACTTATATGGATAATGACTATTTAAAAAAATAGTTTTTTTTTTAATAATTTTCAAAGAACATTGTCCAGAATCGCTCTGTGCACTAAAAGTATCGGACATACCTAGATAATGAATTATTTATTTTTATTTATTTATTTAATATAGGCACACCAACAACTTATTTACAAGAAAATAATAATGATTATAAACATTCACGAGAGGGTCCTGTGTAAATAAGTCACTTACAGGCATGCACATCATTCACAAAAAATCACGAATCTATTTTATTATACTTGTTGCAAATACATTTGTAACACGGGCTTGCCGTATGCCAAAATGATAATTTAAAAGTATTTAAATATTATATAGCCGCCGCCATCTTCGCCAAACGACATGTCGTATCAGAAAAAAAAAATAGGGATACCCAGTCGATTGTAATCGATCAATTGAATTTTTAATGAATTGTAGCTTATTTTTTATACTGTATTACATTTTGGCATTTATTTCGAATAAATTGCAAGTAGAATCCATTCCATATTCGAAAAAACCTACTAAATATACTTTATGAATTATGTCATACTCGATTTCAAATATGTAGTTAGAACAAGCATTATTCTAACTGTAAAGTAAACAGGACTTAAATATTTCATCATGATCACTCTTCAGGGTTTTCTAATGATCGTTTAGAAAAGTGTGTGGTTTACTTCTAACTAAATGATTATTTATAAATTAACCCTCTATATGGCTTCACTGCAGTCAGGTAAAAATACTTAAAACTAATACTGCAAACTAGATACAGATGTTATTATGTATGAATATTATTATAAGTATAGAAGAGTGTTATTATAAGTAAATTAAGACATTATCGTATGACAAAAGTTGCGATACAGTTTTTAACTTATGGCCTTAGTAATCATCATAATTATGAAACATCGATAGATAGTATCGACTTTGCCACCCCTATTTTTGACGTCACTTAATGGTCACTTGTCACTGTCAGTCTGTCAGTGTCAATATTGAGTCTTTCATCTGTGCTGTGTATCGGTATGTTTTGGTGACTCTCGGGACTGTAAATTAATATCAATGAGCATATAATACACTACGTTTTGTTTAATATTACAACTATTTTAACGGCTGTGATTTTCGGTACTGTATACCGCTCAAATGATTACTTGGCACTTATGAACATATGGCAATAGGGTGGTTTCCTAAAATATTTTATTTAGTCCGTCACGTAGTTTAACAAAAAACATTGGACACGTATTTTTTATTTTTTCACGTAATTAAAAAAATAAAACGATACAGTGAATTGAAATTTCGCGTAACGTCACACCTCGGTATAATTCTTAGCAAGGTGTGACGTCAGCAGCCCCCACTCCTGTACTTTGAAGCTTTCCATCTTTGTGAATTTTTCTTGACTTGAAAAAGTAAAAAATACGTGACCAATATTTTTTGAAAATCGACCTAATGGACTAAATAAAATAATGATTTTGTAACACAGGAAACTGCACTATTGAAAGTGTATTTTGTGTTAATTAGGCTCTGCTGAAAAACTGCAAAGGTAACTAAAAATAACTACATGTACTAAGATATTGTTTTTCTGTTCCTTAAAAATCACTCGGAGCCATGAAAAACTATACCTTATATTCGTTGTTATGGTTTGATTATAACCTCAAAATCTGATAGATTTTTATTAATATACCAATCCGACGCTAGTCCGCTATAAAAATAAGATATTAAAGGAGTTTACTAATGATCGACAATACAAAAAAAAACCGATGCTCTTGGCTCCAGGGCGAACAATGTATGGGCGTACAGCAATGTTATTTGTCCCAGGTGGCCCATATCTGGGCATTTGGTGAGTAGATAGCTGTCATTTTGGGATAACACATAAGCTACTTTTTATTCCGGAATACCGGTCGTAATGATCGGAGTTTACGCGGAAAAACCTTCTCACTCAAACGAAGTTGCGGGCAGAAGCTAGTACCACCATAATATATGTGCGGGCTTAGCGTCAAGAGGTACACAAAAAGTAAAAGTGAGCGTAACCTTCATCAGGTGCCAGTATTTTTTTTTTAAATAAAACTAGCAATGTCGGGTTAATTCACATTATTAGCAATCTTGTTAGCCCCTTCAACTAAGTTTAATATGCTAGTGTCTGGAGTTAGTTCACGACAATAGTGTGGGGATTGAACTCGCAATCTATTGATCACAAGCCCGTCATCTTAGCTATTAGTCGCATTGAGGCACCAGGTGCGACACCTGTAAAACGCTTGAGTTTTATGACACCTATCAAATTGACGTCAATGTGTTCACGTTTTCACACCATCAGTTTGCGTTACTGAGGCGAAAAACTTCTCGCCTCAGTAGCGCCAACTGGTGGTGTGAATTTTCCTGCTATAATTCATTGGTACCTCTTTAATTGGTTTTGAAGAATGAAGCAAGCTGAAAATTTACAATGATTTTAAGCGGCTATGCCTGCCCCCGTTTTACGGGGTTGCAGGAATGCTCTAACCCTGGAATAAAAAGGCAACTGAAGGAGAAGGGGGGGGTTTAGTCAGTAGTAGTCTGACTCTGATATTTGGACCTTCAAGCTACGTACGTGTGCATAAATAGACACTTGATACCATCCCTCGTGGAGCTACTTTGGATATTCCTGGTTTGGGAGATCACTTTTTCTAGTACTTATCCTTACTGCGGTAGCCTGTTTGTTAACCTTTAAACACGTTCTTACCTGAATATTACCATTATGGTTTGCGAGCGCATTCCCCGTACTACATTTAATTTGCATTCGCAGTACCAACTAATTGCTCTGTTTTTAATCATACGAGCTATTTGTTGGAAAGGGCTAAGAACATGTGCATTTTTAAATATTTAATTTATATCTCTGTGTTTTAAAGTTCCTTTTAAGTTAGAATTCTATTGATATTTTCTGAAACAAACACAAACATTTTCAGAAAGAAACAAGAAACATGATCAAAAGATAAATAATTTATGAATGTGAAAAATAAAATTAGTATACTTCTAATGATTATCTTGTCTTGATCATTACGAGATTCTCACAATTTTTTTTAAATGTCATAGAGTTTTTGTATGAGGATATGTATTACAAGAAAGGTTATATTTCCCGATATGAGTGAACTAATAGTATAAGTAAAATAGCAGATACCTACGAAAAATAAAAATATTTCTGTTTTTGCGTTAGGCTTGCCTACCATTTATCATCGAAATATTTACTTATACCTAAAAAAGCTACAAAAAATGTTCATTGAAGAACCCAACCGTCTTGGGCCTCGAAGGCTCCGGGTCTCGCATACCCTTGTTAATTTAATTTAAACATGCCATCTGTCGGTCGAGCGTCTGAAGGGCCTATCCAATTACAAGTGCCATACAGCCTAGCCAGTATATCTTGACAGACGGCGAATTATGGAACTAAATTTAAATGTTCCGAGTTTGACATATCGTCGACATTTCTCTTTGGAAGCAGCGCCGCCATTAAGCTTCAAGATATATTGGACACATTGTTTGTAAAATGCCTTTGCATAACCCTTTGGAAATGCACTTGGGGTATCAAAGGCCGAAGTTTAAATGGTCCAATGGAGCTTGAATCTGATGAGCATTCTTGGTCTTTGAATGTTTCGTGAGAGCTTTGATTTTGTAGTCCCGTTATCCATAAAACAATTCCCAGTTGTAGCCAATTTTTGGGCGCGTGCCCAAATGTCTGAGCGTTCCACATTTGTCTTTTAGTCTCTTTATTTTTATTAGAGCGTACAAATTGTGTAAGCTTTTAAGTACACAAGCCTCCAAAAAGAAGGTTCATGCCTGATTCGAAAGAATCCTTAGAACAATAAGGCTGTCCCTTGCAAACTTAAGTATTTATTCATTCGATTATGTCTTTTTTATTCACATTTTAATCGACACTTATTCGTAGTTCAATCAACAATAAATAAATGACACTATATAGACATTTTACCGTCGCAAAAAGGTGGCAAAAACTCAGCATGCAATAAATCAGTCGATAGTTAATTCCGAGTGCCACCTAAGTGATTCTGAGACACAATTATTCTTTTAATCCGTTTATTGGCACAAAATAATCAAGGACCACCTTAAAACCAACATTGAAAAATCAATTTTTCTCTGTCGAGACATAGTAATTGCGACTCCATATTACTGACACAAATTGCAGGCAATTGCACCTGGCCGGTTGGACGCTTCGCCAGCTATTTACATTGCACACTTAAAGGAATAAAAAAGAAAAATAAAGTTGGGCCCTATCCTCCACATTGCGTTGAGTTATTTAAAATCGCCTGAGAAATTAATCTTGCTTGAGGGTTACAACTTATTTTGTATGTGATGGCTGCGTTTTGATTTTACTTTGTGAAGCGGTATTTATACTATTCCTACTAATATTTTAAATGTGAAAATAAGCTCTCTGCCTGTCTAAACTGCTGGCTTTCACGTCTAAACGTTTTAATCGATTTTGATAAAATTTGGTACAGTGATTTATATACAACGTGTAACGGAAACCCCATATCTATCCAAAAGGACTGAAGACAACATCTGGTATGGAGTCTCAATGCAAAGTTTTAGCTCAAAATAAGTGACTCACAGAATTGACCCCAAATTATCGGTTTCATATTATGTTTCTTGAATACCAATAATAACAAACGTGTCACAGCACTATGAGGGTCATCACTTTCCACGTCACTTGCCAATAAAATGAAAATTCTCTTCATTCTTCTTAATTTGAAAAATTCGGTCTCTGGTATCAATGTATTGAAATTTCTAATAAGCTCCACACATGTAGACATAGGATTACAAAACCCTTGCTATATCGTTTGTTATCTTCCAAAGAAGCCGTGCACTTGGTATGTATATACCCTTTAAACTACACGTTGTATAGAGATATTATTTTTTTACAGAAAGACCCTTTCTCGCGGGCGACGCAGTGGTCAGAAGCTAGAATATTATAAATGCGAAAATTTAGATCGAGGGACGTTAGTTACTCAATTGCGCCAAAATGGCTGATGAGATATGGATTAAATTTGGCACAGATATAGATTATAATCTGAAATAGCATATACGTTTTTTATCTAGTGCAAATGTGTGAAATTTCTAAGCAAATGAAGTCACGGACCTCAGCTACTTGTGATAGGTAAGCATGAACTTTGAGATTCTGAGGCCTTATTAGGGCGATGCCTTGTAGGGCCTTAGAATCTAAAAGTTTGGAAACCACCATGGTTTTGATGTGGAAGCAAGACGGAGCTATGCAATAACTCATAATATACACAAGCATCAGGTATTTAACATTAATTATTTATAGCTGCATATTAAAACAATCCCGCATTTTCCAATCCCTGCTAGTATGGCACGAATCACAATATTAATAAGTTAACGAAAGCAATAAAAACCTATCATTCAAACCATAAAATCTTTTGACCACAAAATAATTCTATTAATATGCGAAAATAAATAGAATTGTCACGTTAAAAACAGTAAATATTTACATTGACGTAAACATTTGACTGTTGAGAGAAAGTAAATTCTTTTATACCTCGTTACGAAAATATAATACACAATAAAATTTTATGTTATTATCAAGCCGTTTCATTAATAAAAAAGACCCCGATGTTTGGTACTTTACGATAATATGCAGGTCATAATACTGTGAACGACACGTTTCGTATATGTTCCGAAGTAATTAGCATACATACTGACAGACATTTAACTACGTGGTGTTCGGGAGAGAAAAAGAAAACGTGGGTTTGCCTAATACAATAAACAGTTACCATTTTGTTTCATTCACCTAGCTGGCTATTCATTAGGCTTTTGTTATATTTAGGATTCCGTACCCAAAGGGTTAAAACGGAACCCTATTACTAAGACTCCGCTGTACGTCTGTCAGATAAATTTTCACATATTTCTGTTGCCGCCATAACAACAAATACTAATAACAGAATAAAATAAATATTTCAGGAGGGTCGCCATACAAAAAAAACAAAAAAAAGACGAGAGTGCACTCGGGGACTGCCGCGGTAAAGCTATTGCATAGCATTTTTTATCAACTTATGCCATTATAATTATTTATTTATTTTATTCATGCAGCATTTTCTTTTCTTTGATATTATTTCAAGTTTTTGAGCGTGGTGACCAATAAGAAAACATTTTTTTCTTTTATTGAATAAATGAGAAGTTACTATTCTTTAAAATATTTTTATTATCTTACAATACATGTAGGTTATTCAGGAATTTTTATCATTGATTCTATAGGTTTATGGTAACTGAAATAAAAAAAACATAAGTATCTTCAAAATAAATATCTGGAAAATACCGCGTCAATGGTGGTCCCATATTTTGTTGTGGATACGTCACACACGCATACGTCTAGTCGCACGCACACAAACACCGTGCCGAAGTCTGCCGAACTGAAACGACGTTAGACGATGCACGGCTTTCAACGCCGCACCGCTGTGCCGGTCGGTGTTAGGTTTATTTTCGTTACGGAATTTCTTGATCGTCGCCGCGCTCAAAGCCCGAGATAAAAGCTATGCAATAGCTTAAAAACCGTTTTTTATAGACAATGTCGGCCAAACCCGACTCGGACTTGACCGGGTTTTTTAAACAGGTTTTTTAAACCAAGCTACTGGGTTGTGAAGGTCAGATAGGACATCGCTACACGTAAAACACTAGTGGCAGCTGCTGTTAGACTAGAAGCCGAAACCAAAATAGTGGGACAAGTCTTTAGTTGATGATAGTGTGGGTGCACAATCAACCAGGACCGGAACAACTAACTGTAAGCCATATAAATTATTGCGTGCGAAAATCGATCCCGCGACGCCCAGCTCAACAGCCAATAGCTCAACCACTGCTCCAACTGTGCCATGAGAAACTGCAACTTATCTATAATAATATTAAAAAGATGTAAGATTGTATGTAGGGTGTAATCTTCGGAACTAATAATCTAATTCTAAAAATCCTTCTTTGGTATTAAGATTAAGGTACATTATCTCTGAGTGATATAGGCTACAAATTATTTCAAAATCCACACAGACGAAGACAAAAATCATGCAGGCGAAATATAAAACTTATATATTTTAGTACACTATTCGTATTCCTATACTAAAATAAACATAACGTTACAAAACGTAAGCGACGACGATGTTATCTACATATCGATATAGATATCGTACCTTACGATATGCCATTAACAGTTTCAAGGCGTGATTCAAAACATAAATACATAGATTGGTGGCCCATTTCGTTTAAAATACCATAAAACATTTAACAGCCCTTCAGGTGGCGTTAAAAATTTCTTAAACGCCATATTCTTGTGAATTTTTATTACCTTACTTATAAGCGAAAAGTAAGTTTGAGAGTAAATAAAAACTTATGACAAACGATAAAGTTCTTCTTCTCAAGTAAAAGCTTCTCCAGCGTTTAGCGTTACATTTTATTCAACAGCGTCGTAAAAAATAAGTTGGAAACTTTAATTTTCCAAGTAACTTAAAAGAAACTAAATGTATAAAGTAAATAAATGAAAACTGTGTCTGGAATCAGTAGTTATTACTCTTATTTATTTGATTATATATAGGTAGACAGGTGAATTACTATGTACCTACGTATATTATATTATATTATTAATATGACAGTCTAGGCAAATTGAAAAGAATTTTCCATAAAAACCTCGCTTGGCAATTCCACTCAAATTTATGTTAGTTTATTTTTAATTCATTTTCCTTTTGTACAACATTTTTATGCATGTAGACTTTACCTATAAGTAAGTAGTTGTGTATGTTTATAGTTTTTTTGCAAGATACCTAGCTAGATAATAAGGTTTATTATCAGTGTATACATTAAATAAATAATAATAATAAGCCATTTATATTCAAGTTAGAAAGACCCAAAGATATAAACCTAAGTATGACAACAACTGCGATAATAAATAAAATTTTAAACTACGTTAGTAAGTATCACTTAGCTGTAGTAGGTCTTTGAGAGTTAATACTCTCAAAGACCTACTACAGCTAAGTTATTATTACTAACGTATTTACTACAGCTAAGGTATTTTTTTAGCACCAAAGTTATTCCCATTTGAAATGGGAATAACTTTGGTGCTCAATGCACAGGTGCTCAAACGGGAATACTCCGGTTATTATCAGGTTTTTGGTCGGTGGCACTTGACCCCAAAAGCGGTGAAATATCACAACCAAAAGGTTTCTTCCATCATCTGATGCAGGTGGCATGTTGGTATACCTGAGACGCTTTAAAGTCGACGTTACGATGCGACTTCAGCAGTTATCTTTTTTCGGTAGGAATATCAACAAATGACTCCTCCCACTATAATAATAATAATATATAATATTCCACAACTTTTTCACACAACGCCATCTAGTCCCAAACTAAGCAGAGCTTGTGGTATGGGTACTAGACAACTGATAAACATACATATATATTTCTAAATACATACATATTATAGATAAATTACACTCAGACAAAGAACAAATGACCGTGCTCATCACACAAACATTTGTCCTAGGTGGGAATCGAACCCACGACCTTGCGCATAGCAGTCAGGGCCACTGACCACTATACCAACGGGCCTGTGAAGCGAAAGGGAATATCAGACTTTTACTGACTAAAAACTCACCCTGTTCTTTCAGTTGACCTTGTGGTCAGGGGCCGCGGTATCTTGATAAAACATGCCCGCAACCAGCAGTTGCACTGGGCATGTCGCAATTGCGGCGATAAGTCCCTTCTTAGAGGAGTGGCTTGAGAGACACCACGGCGTCCTCACCTTCCACCTGACGCAGACAGACATGTTTGTTTCGGGAGGTACCTGTTTCGAATAAAGCGGGAGGACACACCCGGGTGTCGTCATTGTGAGGACACGGTGGAGTACATGGTCGAGGTGTGCCCTGCTTGGGCGAAGCACCGCCGTGTCCTTGTGGAGGCGATCAGCGGCATCATTTTAACGCGCAACAAACGAACCAACATAATAATTATGTACAAGTATGCAATTGTAGTTACACACACAGGTTGATAGCCACATACATTATCCTCCTTTGCTCCTCGCTTTTGGATAAAACATAAGGAACCCAAAGCAAACGTACTCAACTTAATAATTCAATTTACTAGTGCATTTAACAAATAATTCACTATAAATAAAATTGTAGTCAAAAATACTTCAACCCCACATTCTTGATACGCCGCAATCATCATAGCAATTTTGTTGACGACCTATTTGTTTTAATGCCAGCAAATAATTAACTACACCATAATTTCAACTTAATTCACACTTATATTATAATGAAAACTAGTCTATCTGTTTGTTATTTACCTTTTTGATGTATAAATAGACGATGTTTAATTAGACCTGGAAGATAGAACGATTACGGGTATACTGTACTAAATCGAATCCAAAGTAATCGAATATCAATTGATCGAACACTATAAATCGAATATCGCAATACTCAAACGTTCATAATATCAAATAGTTACGAAATCAAACATTTAATATATCGTCCACTCAATACATCGAGTGTTCAAAATATCGATTGATATTCCATTTATTACTAGATTACTAAGCTAGGATCAGGATCAGTACGAATAATTCCTTTACTTACTTAAGTACCTAGTAAGTGCCCAGATAAATTTAACTATTTTTGCAGGCGGAGCTGCATACCGAAACTAGTGCTTTACATCGCCAAAGTGTAATTAAGTTACTCTCTATAATTATCTTTTTAGCGTTCCGTAGCCGAATGGCAAAAAACGGAACCCTTATAGTTTCGACATGTCTGTCCGTCTGTCCGTCCGTCCGTATGTCACAGCCATTTTATTCCGAAACTATTAGGACCATACATGTAAAACTTGGTAGATAGATGTATTCTGTGAACCGCTTTCTGATTTTAAGAGAAAATTTAAAAAACATTTAAAATAAAGGGGGCTGCCCATACATGGAACTGAAACTGAAAATATTTTTTTTCATGAAACCTATACGTGTGTGGTATCTATAGACAGGTCTTTAAAAATGACATTAAGGTTTCTAAAATGACATTTTCATAAAGTTAATCGTTTAAAAGATATACGCTTCCAAAGTGGTAAAATATGTGTCCCCCCTCTAACTTCTATAATAATGAAGTGAAAAATCTAAAAAACCATATGTTGTAGATCTTAATGTAAACTTTCAAGCAAAATTGGTTTGAACGAGATCGAGTCGGCAGTTTTTGAGATACAGTATATTTTCTAAAACCGCAAATATAGCTTTGTAATTCATACAAATACTATGAAAAACAAAGTTATTTGGCGTAGTTGTAAAAATTGTAAATAAGCTAGTATTAAGAAATTTTTAAGGTATTTTGTTTTTTTTTTTTTTTCAATGAAATACATTAAGCATATTATATTTATTACTAGCTTCTACCCGCGACTTCGTACGCGTGGGAAGGTTTTCCCGCGTAAATCCCGATCCCGTGGGAATTTCGGGATAAAAAGTAGCCTATGTGTTATTCCAGGCTACCAACTATATACTTACCAAATTTCATTCAGATCCGTTCAGTAGTTTTTGCGTGAAAGAGTAACAAACATCCATCCATCCTCACAAACTTTCGCATTTATAATACTAGCTTTTGCCCGTGACTTCATACGCGTGGGAAGGTTTTCCCGCGCAAATCCCGATCCCGTGGGAATTTCGGGATAAAAAGTAGTCTATGTGTTATTCCAAAATGTCAACTATCTACTTACCAAATTTCATTCCGATCCGTTCAGTAGTTTTTGCTTGAAAGAGTAACAAACATCCATCCATCCTCACAAACTTTCGCATTTATAATATTAGTAGGATAGGATAGGATTAGTAGGATAGTTACCACGGAACCCTTCATGGGCGAGTCCGACTCGCACTTGGCCAATTTTTTTTATATTGTCTATAACCTGTGAGATAATTTTGTTTGTGGGTAGTATGACATTTTGTAAACGGTAGCATAATTGCAAATTACCACGAGAGGTCTGTCGGTGTTCGGGTAATAAGTTTTGGAATTTTTAAGTCTATTTTTGTAATGATTTGTAAAGGTTATGTTTTTATGTCGCTGACGTTTTTTAGTTTTGTAATGAGCTTGATGGATTATTCATAATCGAGATATCTATAATAATGTATTTATTTAACGACAACAGTTTTTAATACATGATATATATGTCTAGGTACTAAACTACAAATGAAAAAGTAGTTTACTTGCCTGATATTATTGATCTAAATCATACTATGGAAACTAAATAACCTTAAAATAAATATAATACGTAAATCAAAAACTTTGTAAAGTGTACAAATAATTTTACGAAAATGATAATGGCCGGAGAAATATGAAGTTTATTACAGTTAAAGTTTATATACAGGGTTCATTGTAAAACACCAAAAACCTCTCAGGACTATGTTACTAATATCATAATCAACAACTTTTGTTCTATGACTTTTAAAAATTCGTCATATTTTAGTTCACCAGATTTTCATTCAAAAATAAAAATATTTAAATTGGACGCCCTAAATGTTACGAAATCTATGCGAAGCAAAAGAAAGTGATTTATACTATTGCTTTCTTTTGCTTCGCATAGATTTGCTAGCTAGACTAGCGTTCAATTTAAATATTTTTATTTTTGTATGAAAATCTGATGAACTATATGACGAATTTTTAAAGGACATAGAACAAAAGTTGTTGATTATGATGTTAGTAACATAGTCCTGAGAGGTTTTCGGTGTTTTACAATTAACCCTGTATAAAAGCTTTTTTTTTATAATAATGCATCAAATTCACTCAGCGACCATTCGTATGGATAGATAGCTCACTTGGTAGTCAGTTAAATTAATCTCTTTTTTTATTGCTAATTGGCTCGCGTTTGACCACCATCTCACCTGATGGTAAGTGATGATGTGGCCGAAGATGGAGCACGCTTGTCTAGAAGTAACCTATTCACTCTTGACTTAAATACTCCCAGGTTATATCTTACACGGTTTCATCATGATTATCATCAACTGCATAGCTTTTTTCGAACTATGTTAAGATCAACTTCCAATCTAACCTAATGCAGCTGAGTATTAAGCTTTGGTTTCCTAAGATAGCGGTGCCGTCAAATAGTGGCCGTAATACAGCGGTGAATGACGTCACTAGAACGTTGTCTATGTAAACAAAATGGCGCGGTTTCCTAGAGAGCGGTAACTGATACCGTAACGTCAAAAAGCGGTGCCGCCATTTGCATGACGGCCGTCTTGTCGGTGTCAGATGGTTTCGTGAACGTTTCCAAAGAGAATGTAATATACTAGATAGCGATGAAGCAGACAGTGTGTTAAAACGGCCGTGGAACTTTCCACATGTCGTCACCGTAAAGACGGCCACCTTTTTGCGACCGTAATATTACGGCCGCTATATGACGGCACCGCTTTCCTAGGAAAACAAAGCTTTAGTGTTTTACATGGAGCGACTGCCTATCTGACCTTCACAACCCAGTAACTGGGTAACACGATACTCCTTTGCTAGACGATTATCAGATTTTCTGACTTCTGACTATCCGTAACAACTGTAAAAGGTGTTAAATAAAATGATCGCCCGGGGGATTAACGTGCTTTCACGGCACGCCATTAGAGTTTACACGGTATCATTTTTACTAAATTGCACCTGAGATAAATTTCACTTAATTATTCATAAAAAAAAAAACAATCCACCAAATCATGTCAGTATTTTGCGATACCATTATTTTTTCTAAAATTCTTCATTAATATAAAATGCTACTTAAATGCAACCAAGGCTCGGAACCGGTTTAAAAAATACCGGTTAACACCGGTTTATTTCGGTTTTCCTTCGAACTTTTCTTAAGAACGTGAACGTTTTAAGAACTTTATTTTAACCTAAATTAACCGGTTTATTCGATGAACGCCATGTCGGTAAACGAAATCTTACTACTGAATATAATCTGAATGAACAGCGCGCGGCGTTTCTTTGTAGTGCTCCCGTATTAACCGGTTTTTATTGCTCTAAACCGTTTAATCCGAGAAAACCTTTATATGAATACTCTTCCAAATATCGGTTTAAATAATCCGGTTTATGCGAACGAAACCAAATGTAAAGGTTTAGCGTCAAGTACATAATAACGGTTTGAAAATTTAACCGGTATCCGAGCCTTGAATGCAACATTGTTGCTAATAACCATCCATACTCTTTCCATATTAAATTTTACCCACTAACACACCAGCAGTAGAATTACTCCCGTAATCTAAAGTCAAACTGTAATGATTGCTAACAGGTCGCAGTACCCACCTCCACCTAGTTGGATGTCGGGCCATCATTGAGACCACAAAACATTATCTTGCAACCGCAACCACTCCGACATCTTGTTACCGGGGACAATTTGCTCAGAGATTTTTTTTTACGGTTATGTTGGAAGTACCTAAGTATGAATCCTATATATGCGTAGACTGGTAGGGCTTGAATTAGTATGTGGTTACAAAAACTTAGGTGCTATAAAAAAAAACTTATGAATTGAGAGTCTAAAGTCGGAAGGAAAGGGATTCTGTATGTATCTATCATATTTGTTTCAATCATATTTAAAACTAAAGACTTCTGATAATTTACTTAGTGTTTTTATACTGTGATATTAGACAAACATGCAAGTGATCTTTCATGCATATGTTTGAAACTATAAAAAGTATTATAGTTATTAGTTACATTAGAAAATAAAATCAAACTATAATTTGAACACTCTCTAAGTAACTTTGTCTTAAGTTTTCTTCTTCTTCAATTACATTGACAATTAAGTCTTGTTATTAAATATGGTATTTTTACAGTCAAATTTGTTTCTCCTGCCTTTTTTTTCAAGGTATGTTCTATTTGTGTACCAAGTTTCATCAAAATTTATTAATAAATAATCTATCCGGCTTAGACGTAAAGTAGTAACAGACTGACTGAGTTACTTTCGCATGTATTTATAATAACAAGGGATTGTATTGAAAATGTTAAAATAGTAGACTGGCCAATAAGACGCCTACAAACACCTACCTATGACGGAAAAAAAAAACGATACTCCACGCCACGAATCACACTTCCACCAAAATCACATACAGATGACAGATTTCCGTTTCGTTTTCTCTCCAAATAAAATACGAACAGAATAACTGTATACAAATGTAATCAGTAGATACGAACATTTCGTTGAGTTCGTTCGGATGGTCGCGTATTCTGGCGTACTCCCGCGTTTTCTCGCTACGCTGCCAACGTAGTACACTCACGATATTCATAAGCAGAATCATCAAAGGACTCCCGATGCGTTGCTTTAGAGGAATCGTAATGTTTGGATAGGAAAGTTAACTACCTAGCTAGCTGCCCGGTGAAAAATCACTGAAATAAACTCAGAAGTCAAGTCAATAATAACCATTTTTGGATACATTTTATAGTAGATAGAAAGAATTCTCCTAAACAAACAAACAAACAGGTAACTATATAATGATAATGTGTCATTATATATTTTTCTATAATTGAATAGGAACAAAAATCTAATAAAAAATAGTATATTCAGGTTATTTAAGAAATATTTCTTTAATATACTTTGTGTAAGGAAACATAATTATTTAAATATTTATTTATTTTTATCCAATAAATACAACAAACTAAAAAAAAATGTTTTGCCTTACACGAAAGCCTAAAATAGCGAAAATATTCCTGGCAATGCAGGCAGCAAAAGACTTATGTGCTTTATGTGATACTGAAATAAAAAAAATATTTAAAAAATCTAAAAAACCCGACTGCTTAACTGAAATGCAAGAAACAAGCACATTTTTATTTTAAAAAGTGTTAAGCAGGCGGGACCCAATTGAACGTATTTTTTTTTTTAAATTTGACGGGTCCGCCTGCTCTTCACTTTTTAAAATAAAAATGTGCTTGTTTCTTGCATTTCAGTTAAGCAGTCGGGTTTTTTAGATTTTTTAAACAATTTTTTTTTCAACTTTTCAGTTAAAATATTAATTAACAATTTTTTAATTTTCCCGGTCATGTCACATTGGCACCCCACCGGATTAAGACAGTGAAAGAGCTCTAAGTCCATATTTTTAAACTTTCTCTTTGTATTATTTTTGCTAGTATTACACTAATGACAAATATGTATATCATATTTGTCATTAGTGTAATACTAGCATAGCATTAGTCTAATACCTTTTTGAAATAATTGCGATAAGCCCTTTAATTTGATACCCATATTGTGGTATTCGAAACAAAACATTTTTTTTCACTATGTATAATGGCTTCGCACAGCCGCCATGTTTGATTTTTTCAAATGTCACCTATCTAAGAACACTTGGGCTGCTAAGATGAGTCTAACGATACCTCAATTATGTGAATCCGTTCAGCGGTTCTGGAGATATGAGGTAATAAAGAATATTACATACATACATACAAGATACGCGCGAAAAACATAACCCTTCCTTTGCAGTCGGGTAAAACAATGTATAATATGTTTAGTAATAAAAACTTAAACAAGACTGTTCCAAATTCCATTGAATAATCTACCAACAAAATCTAAAACCGGGAAAAGAATGACTATCCACAATTTAACGATCCAAGTAAGACGAACACCCGATGCGTTAGCTGGCTGTGAAATATTGCCAGTGGAATCGTCGCGACAGTCTGTCCGCTACCTTATTTATAACGTGCGAACGTTCCATTTGATAGAATGAATTAAAATAGCGGTCTACTCCGTCCTAAGGAGCCGTGACGTATAGACATATCGACTTATCTGTCAGATGCGATTAATTTTTATACGTGTAAATAAACTTTCAGAGGAAATCTCGTAGAGCGTGCGATATTTTATCCTAGTTAGCTTATTAATGGGGCACTCATGGAAAGGGCGTTTTCGTTTAAAAGCCATTAGTGTGATGGTTATAGACGTCACATTTTGGATAATTTAAAAAGAAGGATGGTTTTGGAGATCAGAAACAGTTGGAAATCAAATAAACTTCACAAGTATTCAGATTCTTTTATTGAGAGTTAAGCTTAATATTATGAGAATTGCATCATAAAGATTATACTTTATGATCTTGCGTCAAGAGTGGGTCAACTGGGAACTATATCGCGCAAGGTGGACGAAGTTTTGCCTAGGGCATGCGCGGCTTGCGTCAAATCGCACTGAGGTTATTAATGTGCTATTGTTGTTTGAATCAAATGTTTTTGTTTTGGAATAGATGTAACCTATTGTACTTACTTACACGAATTTATTTATATATTTGATTTTACAGTAAAAAATGCGAGGGCCAAAGGCCGCAACGGACTGTGTAAGCATCAAAGTACCTACACTACAATAACTATTCCCTCCTTGACTAGGCTTATAAAACGTTAATACATATTAGACATTGTCTCTTTTCTTTTCACATCTATTCGCCAGAAGTATATGTATATGTGCTGGGTAATAGGAACCGCTTCACCTGTTGACTTTCCTAATCATACCTATAATTAATTCACTAATAGGGACCGGCGCCAACGAAATATCAATACACCTTATGAAATACCTTCACACCCAAGTACCTACTCAGAAATTAAACAATCGTGCCACGGAACAGAACTCCTGCCATTAAATATTACACATCTCGTAGAGCTACTAGAATTAAGTTAATTAATCAATCAATCGGGGACGAAGCATTGTTCGACGTTTTTGTTCCACGATCACAAAGGACCTTACACAATGCTCCTTGTATTCTAACAAAGGCGATGAACTTTCACCTTATACTCATCACACTCCTTTTGTATGCAGTTTCTTAAAGAAAATCCAGTAGTAAAAAGTTTTCACATAACCATCCAAAACAAATGAGGGTAGGGAAAGTAAAAGATGTGTAAAAGTGAAAATGGCGGCGCCGGCGCCAAGTCCGCGATGAAATGCGTTAAAACTTTACAATTTTACAGTCGCTAAGGTACTGTTTATTAGCTAAAGAAAGTGTAACCAGGTACAGTTTATGATTAAAATTTTCATGCGTTCTTTATCTTAGTGGTTGCAAGTTGTAAGCAAGATGTGCTGAGGCTAAACTTTCGGAATTCTCGTTACTGATTTACTCCAGTTGGAATTCTACCTACCTACTGCGTATGAAGGAAACCACACCGACCGAGTATTTAGATAAATAAAAGATTAGGTATATTGGTTTTGAAAATTCTTTATAAGTAACGCTTTAGATCTTACTTAAATATACTTGAGATTTATTTCATTATAGGTACTTACATATTTTCTATTATAAACAATTTGGTAGTTGTAGTTTTTTTTTAATAGTTTAGTAACTAGGCTCAGACCAAATAAAAAAGAAGACGGAACTCTGCGAACAGCAAAGTGAGGCCGTCAAATTATGTCTTGCCGTGTACATACACAATTACACGCACACAGGTACAGCGTAATTACGTCTTGACTTGTCAGTCTAGCTATCGCAGCTCGTGGGTGTTTATCAGTGAAAATGCCGAATTGTGTTGTGAAAGAGTGTACGAATCACTCTGCAAAAAATAAAAAGCTGGGTGGAATCACATATCACATGTAAGCTGTTTTGGAAACCCATATTTTCAATAAATCAAAATAAAACTTTGAGGTTATTGCTTAACACAAGTGTTGTCAGTATGAAGTGTTTTCATTTACCCTATTATTGAGTAATAATGTAAGACGCAACGTAATGTTACTCGTTTCGTATAGGATAGTTATCAGTGTACATATTTTAACTGACTACACAAAACGAGGAGGTCCTCTGTTCGACTGTATTTTTTGATGATTATGACTACGTAATGCGGTGTCTTCGCCTTTTGTTAACCGATTTTTATGATTTTTATTTCTTTAAATAGGTAATAAGAGGTTGAAGGAGAGGTAAACCAGGTTCACCGTTAATATGAGCGTACCATTTTGATAACGTTTTAGAGTGTGGTAGACATGTTTGTAAAGCTTTGTCGCACGTATTCATAGGCTTTCGATGAATAAAAGTTAAGTGTGAGACAAAACTTTTTCATTGCTGAGAATATTTGATTTTTCTTTCCTATATTCTTTTTGTTTATGTTTTGACATATTTATGCTGCAACAATGTTTTCGTAAAATAACGTTATTAATTAGTAACGTTATTTTGGGGTAATTTGAATTATCATGGCAACACCGGCCCACGCACCACATGTTTAGAAAATTGGCCTCACTTCTATGTTCGCAGAGTACCGTCTTCTTTTTTATTTGGTCTGAGGTCACTAGGTATTTTTTTTTCCTTACAGGAGAATGCTTGCTTATAATGCTTGAACTGGACAAAAACTACAAATATGTATGAAATAATTCTCAAGTAAGTTTAAGTAAGATATAAAAATATAAGAATCATTAAAATACTTAACTTTGATACCTATCCGTTTATTTCATTCATATTTTTTACAAATTTGACATTAGTAAGTGACATTCAGCCAAACACGAATTGTCAAATAATCCATAATGAAGTATTTTAAATTAAATTAATGAAATTTAATTTATTATGTACCTACCATAAAACTAATCAAAATAATATTTAGAATAATATTTAGAATTTTCAGAAAAAAAATTGTGTAAATTTTTGTTATGGTCCAAAAAGCCTAATTCTTAGAAATTTATTTGGATATTTTTTTATCTACATTATAGTATATGTAACTATTAAAAATAATGCTCAGTTTTAATGTTAGTGTCGCTTAGTAAAATTTTCCCTAAAAGTAGAAACGGGAAAAATTGACTAACCGACAAGCTTTGATTAAGGAAGGTACGGTAAAAATGTAATATATATCTTTTTTAGAATTTATCCTTACCAAATTACACCAAATTTGCCTTACCAAAATAAAAAACACGTGGAAGTTGAGGCAAAACAACCTAAATATTAATTTAATATAATTTTTTTTATATTACCTCAATGCATGTAGGAAAAAAACCAAATAACTTAAAATTACCTAAGCGCCTAACACTATATCGCCAGATACTGGAAAAGTTAACTAAGTGGAGTAATTACCGTACAAACAGAAATGTAAAACTTGACGAAAGGCAAATTTAGCATTTCACAATTACGACAACCACCAAATTTTAAAAAATGCGCGAAAATTTTGTCGTTTAGTAAGAAAAAAAAGTGAACTCTCGCGAAATTCAAAATGTCGAAGCGACATCAATAATCGTCGTAGAAGGACGTGAGTAAGACCAAACGACGCAGAAAAATCAGGCGATTCCAACAATGTATATAACTCCATATGGCCAAAAATGTCGCTTGGATAATTTTTCCTTTCCAGCGTCGATATATTTGCAGGCCGGAAGGCGGTGCTGCATAGGTACTCCATGCATGCAAGATTGATCAATCGAATTCTTGGCGGAATTAAACACAAGGTATTTTTCTGAAGTATTGGTTTAGGTCAGATGCTTTAGATATACTCCAAATAATAAATGAGAACATGTATGTAGTAGAAAACAGCCTAGCTGAATATTTATTTATTTAAATTTTATGTACAATAGTGGTATATGGATGGACGTAATGCAACAAGGCAGTCTACTGTTACTTTTTAGGGTTCCGTAGCCAAATGGCAAAAAACGGAACCCTTATAGTTTCGACATGTCTGTCCGTCTTTCTGTCTGTCTGTCCGTCCGTCCGTCCGTATGTCACAGCCATTTTATTCCGAAACTGTTAGAACTGTACATGTGAAACTTGGTAGATAGATGTATTCTGTGAACCGCTTTCCGACTTTATGAAAAAAAAAAATTAAAATAAAGGGAGCCCCCCTTTATTTTAAATATTTTTCATACATGGAACTGCAACTGAAAATATATTTTTTCATGAAACCTATGCGTGTGTAGTATCTATAGAAAGGTCTTCAAGAATGACATGAGGTTTCTAAAACCACTTTTTCATAAAGTTAATCGTTTAAAAGATATACGCTTCCAAAGTGGTAAAATGTGTCCACCCCCCTAACTTCTATAATAATGGAGTGAAAAATAAAAAAATATATCTCTGTAGATCTTAACGTAAACTTTCAAACAAAATTAATTTGAACGAGATCGGTTCAGCAGTTTTTGAGATACAGCATATTTTCTAAAACCGCAAATATAACTTTGTAATTCATACAAACACTATGAAAAACAAAGTTATTTGGCGTAGTTGTAAAAATTGCAAATAAACTAGGTTTTAAGAAATTTTTAAGTATTTTTTTTTCCGAATAAATATATTAAATTATAGTTACTACGGAACCCTTCATGGGCGAGTCTGACTCGCACTTGGCCAATTTTTAATTGTTTGGCTGTAATTTTTTATAATAATATTAGAATACACTGTTGCATTAGGTGATAAACCTGTAAAGATACTTGTATGGTGATAATAATTTTTTATTGAAATAGGTTTTTTTTATTGGAAATTAAATCAGAAATAACTTGAATTGTCGCAGAGGCAATTCCAAAGTTTTAATGTACATGAAAACAATGTTTCTGATTTTCCACAACTAACATATAGAGAAATGGTTTTGTTGGCATGTGGAACTTATCAAATAATACAGGCTTGTTCCTACTATGGTGAGCATAGATGAGCAGGATATCTGCTGACTGAGGTATAGGATTGAGGTATGCATGGAAATAGATAATGCATTGGATGAAAATTTATCTCTTACGGTTAGGTGTTTTTTACTGCAGGGAAAAATATATAATATTAGTTAATAATTTATAAGACAATAATATGGTACTTAACATGGTCAATCTAATACCTATCCACCTGCACAGTTTCCAGATGATATTTAATTTAATTTAAATAGCTAATCAAACATTTAAACGCTTTGGTTACGCTTCGTAACTTATAGTTTTTCTTATATTTTTTCTACATCACCTACTGGCGATTGGAAGGCATTGGTTTACTGTTCTAATTTATTTAATCTGTGCCATATATCGCTGATTCGGTGATTTCCTCGTGCCATGCAGCGCGCGCGCCATGCCGCCGCGCCGTCATAGGCTGTCTCGCTCAAACCTTGGGATCGTGTGGATGCGCATGCTATGTGTGACACTAATTCGTCCCATCGCGCTCTAAAACCCCTGAACTGAACCTATATAAACCGTTATCAGCCTACCCCAGACCTATGATAGTGTGTTGTGTACTGCTGGCCAGCATAGTGTATCCAGAAAGGACCTGTGAGCTGTTCATCCCGAACACGGACACGTGGCCATCGCCTGCGCGCGCTTGGGATCGCTGGTCAACATATGTGGTACAATTAATGAATTGGACGATCTCCTGTGCCTTTCTTCCCGATTGCGTATTTGGTTGCCTTCAACTACTTATGACAGAATCAGCATTTATAGCCTAGATTGCTCTAATAATCTAGGCTCAATCCGCGTGTGATTTTTAGCGGAAATTTACACCTTCCGCAGGTTATACGCACCACGCTTTTTTGTTGATTTGTCATGATATAATGAAAAATCAGCAAAACAGCTTTTAATCCTTTATCTAGATATAATCTATATTAGAGAAAAAGGTTTTTAACATACTTGTACCTAGTTTTTTGATAATTATTTAAATTGTAATTGGTTACCTACGATTTTTAGTAACAGTTGGTGTTTATTTCATTGTTGTTTATTTCCCTAGATGACTATCTTGAGAAGAAACACAAAAACAAAGTCTGAAAAACAAGTCATTAGAAGCTATGTAGGATTTCATCTGAGGTACTCTTTTAGGAAAAGAACACATAGATTGAGTGGATCTGTCCAAACATTGTAATATCAGTCATCACATGACTTCAAGAAGCTCGATCGATTTGACGAACAAAACAAAACAAACATTTAGGTAGGTCGTATAAAGTACTCAAACTGCCAGACAGAGCTGTAATCTACTCATAA
This sequence comes from Tholera decimalis, assembly GCA_943138885.2. NCBI lineage: Eukaryota > Metazoa > Arthropoda > Insecta > Lepidoptera > Noctuidae > Tholera > Tholera decimalis. The sequence continues at coordinate 28,190,020 of OW964563.2, read as the reverse complement.
TTTTCATGAGGAAATTTTTCTCGGTAAATCAGGTTGAATAGGTACCGTAAAAATCTGGTTTCGAATAAATTATTGTTTCATCAGACTGATTAGATTTGTCCTAAACGTACGTAAACGGTTGTAGTATAGAAATCATAATCAGCCTATAACGTTCGGGAGTTACAGTGACTTCCAGCCACCGAAGGCGCGGGCCTGCGGGCTGCGAGCAATGGGTAGCTCGCCGCCCGACTGAAACCAGGCCCGTGTAGACGGCGTCGTGTTCCACGCGCGCCTCAAAGAATGTCAGCAAAAATTGTCGGGCCCATAAGGAGGCCGTTGTCTGCCGGGGTTGCGAAATTGTTCGAAAGAGTTACCGCGGCCTCCGAACACGAAGGGCATATGATGGAACACGGATGAGTTTTAGTCAGTAAAAGTCTGACACACCCTCCCGCTTCGCCCAGATCGGAAGGCAGTCATAGGATTATTCCCCATCCTTAAAAAAAGCTTATAACGTCCACTCAGGCCTTCATTCTATGAGGGAGACAAGTTGCTATGTTTTGTTCGCCAGAATGATACTAATCAAATAAATTTTAAGGTGCCGAATTTGTGATAGATAGCTCGCGGGTTCGAACCCCACCCATTACACTATTACCGTGAATCCACTGCAGACACAAGTATATTTATATTAGTTGGAGGGGTTCACGAGATTGCTAGTAATGTGAATTCGACCCACATTGGTAGTTCTCGGTTTAAATAAAAAATATGAAAATACAATTTGTTCAGGCAACAACAGTTCCCAAACCAACGACCTTGAGTGGCAGTGAAACAGAATCACGCTTCACACCCGCGCATCTCAAAGTTTAATCGAAAAAACAACTTTCCATATTATTCTTTAATTTATGAATGAGAAGCCGTGTGCTAAAATATGGACAGTCACATTGTCTTGAGATGATGAAAATTTTATAAAAGTACACTCGATGGTTTTGACCTGATTGCTGTTTTTATATCCGTTTTTACTGAACAAAAAAACTTCTTTAGAACAAAAATTATTATTTGTCTAGATATGATTTGAGCTAGGGTTTCAGAGTATGCAGTACCTTACTTTATCAACATACTCCCAGAGGAATTGCAAACGCTTTACATAAAAAAACCGACCAAGTGAGTGTCGGGCCACGCGCAGAGTTGGTTTCCGTTCCGTACACGATAATTTGTGAAGCGAACTTAGGTCTGATAGTTTTAACTTATAATTATTTAGGTAATACTAACGTTGAATTAATATTTCGCAAACGTTTCAATGAATCGAAAATTGCTCTTCCCACACACCCGTTATTTTTGAACGCCCAGCCTATCCAAAGATACCCTACACTATGGACTAGACAAGATAAAAAAAAATCACTCACCCATCTCTTTAAGTGTAGCCCCCTACACTTAAAGAGATGAGCGACTAACCTGAAAAAAGGTTTTTCATAATTTTGATTTTACTAATTTGCCGGTATGATTAATATGTTTATCCCTGCCAAATTTCAGCGTTCTAGTACCAATAGTCGTGGAAAGAGAGGTGGACATAATTATATGGACGTGGCAAAACTATAAGGGTTCCTTGTCAACTACGGAACCCTAGAAATGCAAAAAGTTGTAAGTACAGATAAAAAAGTTTTTTTTATTACCGATGGGCCCACTCTTGACCTCGATCTCGCCTGATGGTAAGCGATAGATGAGGTCTAAGATGGGACGAGCGATCCCAGGAGATGTCTATTTACTCGTGCTTTAAAGTGGCAGGGAACACAGAAGCCGGCAGAGAATTCCACAGCTTGGCTGTGCGAACAATAAATGTGGAGGAGAAGCGCTTGGTACGACAAGACGGTATATCAACCAAGTGTGGGTGGTACCCAGCCGTGCGTCTGGTAAGACCGGTAGTGAAAGGGAGATGGAAGAATAAGGTCATGGAGCTCCTGCGTACACTCCCCGAAGAACAATCTGTAGAAAACCGACAGGCAAGCAACGGTTCACCGATGAGCCAGGCTATGAAGCTTGTCCACCAGCACCTCGTCGCCTATAAGCCTTTTAGCTCTGCGCTCGATCGAGTCCAATGCAGCAAGTTGGTACTTTGCAGAGCCATCCCACAAGTGGCTGCAATACTCCACGCAGGAACGGACCTGTGCTTTATACAGATTTAGAAGCTGTCCAGGCGTGAAGTACCGCCTCACCTTGTGGAGGATTCCCAGCTTTTTTGCTGCAGTCTGAGCTCTGGACTGATGGTTGAGCCGAAGTTGAGGTCTGACGTCAACTCCATGCCCAAAAGAATTACTTTTAAAATGACATTCCATCTTTTCATGCGTGATTAATATTATCAATTTTAAATCATATAAAGTCATCTATATAAAGTAATCTGAGGGCATGGCAGTGCCCCCGCCAAGTCAAGCAAAAAAGCGGCACGGCCGTACCGTTCTTTTCTCGAAGCAATTCAGGCCATTTTCGACCCCCTATAACTTCGTTGTGGATAAAACTAGAAGCTTGAATTTTCAGTAACCAAACAGGCATTATATAAGTACGGTATATTTCAAATTTCATTCAATTTGAACCAGTAGTTTAAGAATTATAACGAGTCAAAGTTCCTTAATTTACAAAATTTTGTCACTCACTGACTGACCGATCATCAAAAGTCTAAGGCACTTTTAGCAGACATAGAAGCTTCAAATTTAGACTACAATTAGTGTTTAGTATATGAATCAAGGAAAAACTATAATATTTTTCAATTTCGTTCCAGTTTTCTAGATACATCAACTGCATAAATAACTTTGTAATCCCATATAAATATATAGGATTACAAAGTTACATTTGCAGTTAATTAATCAGTGTACCTGTATAATATAATGAAATAATAGATGTAGATGAGTACTTTTTTTTCTCTTGGTGAAAAATATCATCGAATGACTTCTTCCGCTCGGGTGTATCAGAATTCTACTGACTAAAAACCCACCCTGTTCCTTCGGAAGCCCTAAAGTTCCGGGGCCGCGGTATCTCAATGGAACTTTCCCGCAAACCCCGACAGGCAATGGCCCTATGAGGCCCCGTCACTGGTATTAACAGCTTTTTGAGGCGCGAGTGGAACACAACGCGCCGCCGACCCGGGCCTGGTCCTTATCGGATGGTGAGCGACCCCTGCTCGCCATCCGCAGGCCCGCGCCTACGGTGGCCCGAAATCGATTCGCGATCCACGACGCCCGGGGCGTCTCCCCCGGCGGCTGGGGCGCGAGGAAGAGAGTTGCCTCTCCCTCGCACGTTAGGCCTCCTCCTTTGCTAGTATGACTGCTTCGCAGCAGGAGGTGACTGCATCCCATTCCCTCTCGCTTCGCACCATGGTCTAAACCAGAGCAGGGCGCGAGAAGTCGCCGCCGCCGATCGCCTCTATGAGGATACTACGGTGCTCCACCCATGCAGGGCGCACCTCGACCATATGCTCCACCATGTCTTCCAGTGTAGACAGGTACCTAGATATAATAATTATGCTCAAAGGTAACTTGTTAAATGGTCAACGGAATAAAAAAGCAAGAAGTATTAAGAGTATTGGGGAGTATTAAGTGGAGTAAATTGCCCGAAATTGCATAATTACTTACTTTTATTTACGGATTAACTTTAACCGAGACGTTTGACGAGTGCGGCATTAATTATTACTAACTAATGCAAAAGACGTACGTGCGTATTCATATGTGCGTATCAAAGCCTCCGAAAAAAATCCATAGAGACAGGGAGTGGGCTTTGAAAAAAACTTTGGCTGAAGTTCAAGAAGTAGTACCGGAAAATAAAAGAAGGAAGGCTACCTACAAAAATAAGAAACGCTCATAAGACAGAGAGAGGGCTTTAAGAAAATTCGTTGTTGGTATACAAGAAGTAGAAGGTACCGGAAAGGAAAAAAGTAGGACTTTCTACAAAAAGCAATGAGATCCCATAAAAACAATACTTGTCAAAAAACCAAGTCTCGCAACTTAGTTGTTCTGCCGTAAAAAGTTGTGAGATCCATGTAATACCAAGTCGGTTATTAATTTATTCAGTCCAATTACGTAACAACTTAAGACAGAAGGTCCCTTAAGTAGGGACTGAATAAATTAATAACCGACTTGGTATTACATGGATCTCACAACTTTTTACAGTAGAACAACTAAGTTGCGAGACTTGGTTTTTTGACAAGTATTGTTTTTTATGGGATTATGTTTTTCTTTTATAACAACAGTATTCGAGTAAAAAAATCCAGGAAGAATTTTGGAGGATATTTGTTTAGATAAAAAAAAAAACAAACAATTTCAACATTTTATAATAACAGTATGAAAAGAGTGAAAAGGATATGTACAGAGATAGAGTTTACGAAAAACCCTCACTTACAGAATGCTACGCTATCCTTGAGTGTCATATTTTATTTTCATGAAAAATACATATTATCTACTCAGAGCTAAGCCACGGGACTAGTAAAACCGTTAACATAGCATCAGTAAATAACAAAATAACATAATCACACATAACCATCGTCTTAATATTTTATGCATTCGCATCAGGATACGCTTTAAGAGTATGTCTTTATTTCTGAGGCCTCTTTACAGAACATTAAAAATGCAATGAGAACGCTAATTCTACATCAAAGTGCTGTTATTATTTACATCGATAAAATTTTATTTCTCCTGTACAAATACAGTAAACGAACCGTAAAGTCGGCCGTTAACATTCTCGTTCGCCCTTAGTTTAAATTTACATACTACACACTTCACATACATTGAATATCGTTTTTTACAGAAACGTACAATTACGCAAATAGTGTAATACCACAGCTGTCAACTTTCAATTGGACGTTATTCCATTTTTTTATGGAAGAAATGTATTGGATTGTTTACTAATGTTATGTTTTTTATCTACTATTACAATCTTCAATAGACTTACGACTATGACCTTTCGTCTTTTAAAGCGAGAGCTAACACGCATCTTCTGGTCTCGCTTTTTCCATCGTAGTTCTCATCTGTCGCTTACCATCTGGATCGAGGTCAAGAGTAGGATCATCCGAAGAAAAAACAGACTTATGATTTCCACATTTCACAATCAGTTTATTGTTTTGAGATTTGCTATCAATTAGAAAGAACTTCACCAATTAAAACGGGATAATACGAAAAAAAAAATAGGATAAGATGTGCGTTTTTTTCTTTTCGGGGCCTTCGGTTTTTTACCTTCAAAAGGCGCCTGGTCTTTCGGGGAGAAGACCAGGGAGTATGGGATTCTTACCTCACTGAAACCACCCTAGTGATTACCATCAGCACATAGAAAGGGCCCCGTTACCTCTAAAAGATCACTCGGGAGCCCCCTCTGTGCAACGCCAGTTACGGCACATCCCTAGGGAGACTGTATAGAGGTCTCCCCTGAGTCTCGCTGTGCACGGTGACACGTGATCACTGTGCCACTGCCTTTCCAGGGATCACTTGGTAGGCGGATAGAATCCCCACTCTGAACGCCCGGGATCCCGGAGTCCCACCTGCTTCAAATAAAGCAGGCAAGGTTTCGGCGTTTTAGGCAACGAGGCCTTCTCGACGCCTTCCTCTGCGAGCGGGATTGGCTCTCTCACGATCCCGCTCAGCGGCGTCCTTCTGGACCATCACTGTTTCACAGAAGGAGGCAAGATAACATGTGCCTGCAACTTCGTTTGCATGAAAAGCTATTTCCACGTAGATCCCGATCCCGGGAATTCTGGGATTAATAATAGTCTAAATTATGTTGCTCTATAAACAAACAGAAAGCCAAACAAACTTTTTTTGTCAAGTATCGTGGATATAAATATTATATAAGCCCAGTTCAGAAAACACAGTTATTTGGAACACAGAAAACACTTTAACTTAATTTTTATGAATGACTGTAATTATGTCCTATAGAGTAGGTACTTACAGAAGCTTCGAGTACCGCAGAACAAACATAAAAGAAATATCAATCATTTTAAGAACCTCTCTACTCTTCTTAAAGTCGGTTAAGAACGCTTCAAAATACTTCAATATGAACAGACAGACGTTTTCATAAGTTCCAACAGCTGCCGCCAGCATATAGGAATCCAACATGAATTCATTAACAGTATGGGAATTCGCGCAGATAGTTTCACCACTTAGCTCGTTTTCACGCTTGTTCAACTTGTAAAACTAATGCTAGTGTGTTTCTATGTATTAATGCCGTTGGAAGTCACGAAATGGTAGTGTATCTACCTTGGTATATGAATTGCATTTTGTGTTTTATAAGTGGTAAGTGGGCGATGCCCTACATACACTATATTAAATCACGCATATCTTTCAAGCTAAGTAAGCTTGCGAATTAGTGTAAAAGCTTTATGATTCTAATGTTGGTTAAATTACAGTGTTTTAATTATGCATGTGAGGTAAATAAAATGTTATCTTAAAGTAAAGTAGTAGTTTCTGTGTTTGTTTTCATCAAGCTTGGAAAGTTTGCGTGGGCTTGCGGACGGCGAGTAAGGGTAGCTCACCGTCCAGTAAGGACCAGGCTCGTGTCGGCGGTGTTTCGTGTTCCACGCGCGCCTCTAAGAACAGTCATCAGTATTGACGGTGCCCGACAGGTGAGTTTTAAGTCAGTAGAAAACTGAAACTCCTTTCTGCTCCACCCAGAGCTGAAGGAGTTTCTTGATGATATTTTCTCTGAAAAAAAAAGTTTAAATAAGTCTGTAATACAGAATCCGTCTTGGGCAAACCATGTCCAAGTTTCGTATGTAAGACACGAGGTAGTAAGTAATAAACATTTATTATATTATTATTAGTAGGAGCAAGGGTTGATCGCCGGCGAATCGGCCAACCTCCTTGCCGGATTGCTGCCCTGGGATCTGGAGGCGACTGCCCTCCAGAGCGTCTATGAATGGCGCGTGGCGTATCCCGCTGCCTCGAGAAGTCGAGGCGCGGCGGGAAGAGCTCCGGCGCGATCTCAGGGCAGTATGGAGGGGACGATTGTCGCAACCGACGGCCGGGCACGCCGCAATTGCGGCGGTAAGACCCCTCTTTGAGGAGTGGCAGGAGAGAGGCCACGGCGTCCTCACCTTCCGCCTGACGCAGGTGCTGACCGGACATGGCTGTTTCGGGAGGTACCTGTTTCGGATTCAGCGGGAGAACACGCCCGGGTGTCGTCATTGTGAGGACCACCTGGAGGACACGCTGGAGCATACGGTGGAGGTGTGCCCTGCTTGGGCGGAGCACCGCCGTGTCCTCGTAGAGGCGGTCGGCGGCGGCGACCTCTCGCGCCCTGCTCTGGTTCAGACTATGGTGCGGAGCGAGAGGGAATGGGATGCGGTCGCCTCCTTCTGCGAAGCAGTCATGCTAGCGAAGGAGGAAGCCAAACGCGCGAGGGAGAGGCAACTCTCTTCCTCGCGCCCCATAGCCACCTCGGGAGACGACCCGGGCGTCGGGGATCACGAGCCAATTTCCGGCCACCGTAGGCGCGGGCCTGCGGACGGCGAGCAGGGGTCGCTCACCGTCCGGTAAGGACCAGGCCCGGGTCGGTGGCGCGTCGTGTTCCACGCGCGCCTCAAGGAGCTGTCAACACCAGTGACGGGGCCTCATAGGGCCATTACCTGCCGGGGTTTGCGGGAAAGTTCTATCGAGTTACCGCGGCCTCGGAAATTTAGGGCAGCCGAAGGAAGAGGGTGGGTTTTTAGTCAGTAGAAATCTGATACACCCTTCCGCTTAACCCAGAGTGGAAGAAGTCATTGGATGATTTCCAACCTCCAAAAAAAAAAAAACGTGCAAGGGTTGTAAACCGTAAAGAACAAATCAAACAAGACGTTTACCATGTTTTCCTACCATAAATCGTTGTTGCTCCAAGTGAGTGAACTCCTGCAAAATAGTCTGTCACAATTAATTACCTCATCCAACATGCATGACAATCTAATAGTGGTGATCTAGCAGTGACCCGCTTTCCGCTTTCTCTAGCACGAAGTCCTGACTGGGGCCATCGTGAGGCCATTAAAAAAGCGCTTTAAGCCGCTTTTGGGTAAAAGGCAGTTAGTACTTAATAAGCGTTAAAAGAAACAAACGACGAATGGTTAATCATAAGACATGTTGGTCTAGTGGTCAGTGGCCCTGACTGCTATGCTCAAGGTCGTGGGTTCGATTCCCACCCAAGACAAGTGTTTGTGTGATGAGCACGATCATTTGTTCTTTGTCTGGGTGTAATTTATCTATAATATGTATGTATTTAGAAATATATATGTATGTTTATCAGTTGTCTAGTACTCATAGCACAAGCTCTGCTTAGTTTGGGACTAGATGGCGTTGTGTGAAAGTTGTGGAATATTATATTTAAATATTTAAAAAAAATATTTATATTTCTTTTTAAAGTGTCGCCAATTGTTTTATGTTACTATGCGACCAGATTTTTTTTGTGTGAGAATGTCATTGAATGACTTCTCCCGTTTTGGGTGGAGCAGAAGGGAGTGTCAGAATTCTACTGAATAAAAAGTCACCCTGTTTCTTCAGATACCCCAGCGTTCCGGAGCCGCGGTATCCCGTTAGAACATTCCCGCAACCCCAACAAGACATGACACATGGAATTACTTTACGGCAGTACAAATGGTCTTAAACTGAGGAATTTCTTTATAAGCATTGAATGTGACGTTGTTATCTTGTTTATGTTATTTTGTGTGGACAAAATAACTATATATACCCGTAACAAGAAACTCTGAAAGAGACAAGAAAGCCAATAAAGTGCACGCTTTTTCTATAAACTGAGAATTACTGTGAAGCAGACTGTATCATTAACTTTTATCATTACACGCATTCTACTTGAGTTAACTAAGCAAATCATTGTTTGAGGTGATAATGCACTTTCTGTATTTGATTGTAGTTATTTGCTGTGAAAATGTGTAGTGGAAAATGTAACACAATAAAATAGCGTTTGTTTACCACGATTAGCATTCATGTGATGTGCATATGTACGCATAGAGTATATATACTGAGTACCTAACCCTTCCTCCGTGTCGCTGAATGGAGGATGTGATAAGTATCATCCTACTCTATATTATAATAATTGTAGGTGCTGCCGAAACATACAACTACAGAAAACGTTAAATAAAATCTATACAGTTGCGAAATTTAATAATTTCAATTACACTATCCGCATGTCCGTTCCGTGTACGGATTTCATATCGCTCATTTCGCCGCCTCAGCCCGAGGTCGTGAGGCAAACTTAATTGGAGCCACTCCGGGTGACACGGAAAGGAGATGCATCGCTCGACGGTATGGAACGCATAAATTTTGACTTGAGAATTGGACCCCGTGGCCATTTTGTTTTATTATTCGCAACTGTATATCACTGAGGATGGTTTTATTAAAATATAAAATAAATCATACGCTATGTCATTGTTAGCGCAGGCTGTGGTTCAGATTAAAAAGAAAGAAAAAGGGTAAGACTTCCAGCCAAAGGCTTCGTGATAATGCAGAGGGAAATAATATTCTATCAAAGACTGAACTAGATTTATGCTGGGGCTTAATAACTATGCGGGACTCCTTGTCCTTTTGGTTTCGCATAGTTATTAAGTTACTAACTTAATTTCTTTTTACTTTATTTAAGTCCTTGTTTAGCTGTAAAATGAGGCACTTTGCTAAATGATAACAAATAAAAACAAATAATAGTTTAAAATGAGTAACATTTGATAATGGAATACAACGAAGCAATGCCGACAGTATCTTGGGTACGTTGCCAGCCGACAGCGTTGAGGATCAACTTTTTGATGCTTTATTCTAGTTTGTATTTTAAGTATTTTAGTACATAATTATGTAAATTATGCCACACAAATAAACATGCCTAACAATTCCATTATCAAATGTTCCTCATTTTTAACTATACTTTATTTTGTACGTGAGCGATCCACTTTTCCTTCTGTTAGCTACATAATAATTAATAGCAGAGAGCAGTGGCAAACCAGTGGTTGCAGACGTGAATCTCAAGTTGAAAGTCATGAGTTTGAACCCAGGCAATTCCATTACTTTGTGTAATTATCATCATCATCACAATTTGAGGAATCCGGCATGTCCTAGGGCTAAAAATCTGAAGTCATAATCCACCTAACCAGCACTGGGTTCGCTCGGTGGATTATAGCATGGGCTATAATTACAGGCCTCTCTATGAAAGGGAATGGCCATTTCATACAGAGGAGGGCCGTATCCCCACACTGGAAACGTTATAATAAACTGATTACATTATCTTTATAATGATATCCAGCGACGATGTCAGCCGAAGGGGGCTAGGACAAAAATGTTAAGATATGTTCCCTAAACGCGCACGGAAAAGCGCCAAGCTTGAACAGTAGCCGGTCACAAATGTTTTAGAAAGTTTGTCTGGCTGCTTCTTGCCAGCTAAGCTCTAGGCTTGCTTATTGCTATAAAATAAAATAAAAGAAATCACTGAGTACTTGTAATTATAAAATCAGCAATAATTTCGTAGAACATTAAAAAAACACAGTGATCGAGAGGTCACAAGTTCGAACCCCACCCATTGCACTATTGCCGTGGACCCACTCCAGATACAAGCATATTTAGCTTAGTTGGAGGAGTTAACAAGATTGCTAATAATGTGAATTCTACCCAAAATTTCTAGATATCTTTATATAAAAAAAACCGGTCAAGTGCGTGTTGGGCCACGCGCAGTGTAGGGTTCCGTAGTTTTTATAACAGCTAAGTGCGTGTCGTATTCGCTGACTGATCGTTTCGTACCATAATCTAACTAAAAGCCAAACATGACTACCTAACTTATTTGACTTCCTATACAAATCCTCACCTGATCCAACAATTTTGAACGGAAAGTTTTAATTTTTTTTAAAGATTTGTATAAAACTTGTCATAGCCGGTGTTTTGAATTTAAATACGGACACAGAGCTACACTACTCAATCGTCACAAGAAGCTAGCACGATACAACTGGCGCTTAGCACCATCTATCGACATTTCTATAGAGTTGTTCGAAATTTTCGAGTCAAATACAATTGATCGACTATTACTCGTAAACTTGTAAAGCCCACTTATGTGTGATAGTTTTCCTTTAAATTTCGTTATATATAGGTAGTACTGCCGTGACATTTGAATTTCTAACTACAACCGTTTAGTTGATAGAGGGGGAGGACACATGACTCTAACGAAAATTGGTAATTTAAAGCTTGATAAGTCACGAACGGTTTACTTAATCAAAAAACGGTCTTACCTAACCCCTAATATTTTTGAAAGACCTATCTAACGATATCCCACACTATGGCAAGAACGAAAAAAAATAATTATCATCCCACTTTACATGTACGGGAGGTACCCTAAATAATTGTTTTTTTTTTTTAAAAAAATTACCACTTTTTCGGAGTCATTAACGTGTATACTCATGCCAAAGTACAACTTTCTAGTACCAATAGTTTTTGAGCTAAACCGCGGACAGACGGACAGACAGACGGACATGGCGAAACTATAAGGGTTCCTTGTTGACTACGGAACCCTAAAAAGATCTAATAGAGCATTGGACTTCATTATTCTAAGCTCAGTTATGCACAGTCTTATTTCTTAAAACGTAATATAATTTATCAAAACGCGAGTAGCGATATAACAAAAATAAGCGACGTTTAACCTTTCATAAAAGTGCACAATAAGTCGAAAAAGTCACAATAGACGGATAGTGCCTAGTAAACGAGAAAGAACGTGAGCTGTTGACACATTTGAAGATAATGTGCGCATACCCCTCTGACAGGAGCTAGGTGCAAGTTACAAGCGGAGAAAGAGTTTGATGGGAATGTTTTTTTTTGCACTTGCAATTTACGAAAAGTCAAATGGTTAGATGGAATTTTAATAGCTAAGTAAAATGTTTGAGTGTAATTTACTTCATTTCGATAGAATCTAAGGGACAGAAAGGTACGTACGTATAGCTTCAATCTCCGGCCACCGAAGGCGCGGCCTTGCGGGCGGTGAGCAGGTGTAGTTCACTGTCGGTACGGACCAGGCCCGGGTCGACAGTGCGTCGTGTTCCATGCGTCCCTCAAAGAGCAGTCAGCAGTATTGATAGGGCCCAATAGGTCCATTGCTTGCTGGAGTTGCGGGAATGTACTAACGAGATAGGCCTCGGGCAACAAAGGTAACTGACAGGAATATTTTGAGTTTTTAGTCTGTAGAAGTTTGACACTCCTCCCGCTCCACCCGTTGCGGGAGGAGTCTTTAAAATTTGTTGATTTTCCCAACTACAAATAAAAGCATTAAAATGGATTAGTAAACTATTTGAGTGTTCACATTTTCTACCTATCAATTGTTTTTGCTTCTTTTCAGTTCAACGTGTCATCCAGAATTCAAATTAATTCGATGATTTGTCCTCTAATAAAAATCTATTAATATATTTATTAAATAAAAGTACCCAAACACAGAGGATCTCTACGAATTTAACATCAGACTGAAGATAATACAATGGCATTCTAGTAAGGTAGGATGGTGGAATATTTTCGAAACTTTACATTTAGTTAGATATACTTTTTATTGTAAAAATACTATAAGGGATTATATAATAGTAGGGCGTAACAATAGGTAATCTTATCGCAAAAAGCGATCGAAATTAAAAAGTTTCCAATATTTAGGTATTGCTTGATTGAATAATTCATTATCTGTATTTTTCTTACAAAATCGCTTTCTTTTATCGTTCGCGTCTATTCTACCGGACTCATGAATACGAAGCGCGCTACGGCGCCGAGTAACGAGTGCGCATTTACATTTCATCTGCTACAAATGATTCGGTACATTGCACAGGTTGTATGAAGCCGCGGTCACAATACTTGACACTGTTACCACCTGTAAACATTGAAATTGGACTACCAAATCTTTTATGCCGTGGAGACGAGGATCTAGTCGACAGATCGTAGATGAGCTTGGGGCCTTTTGAATTGTTACGTGCATTTTTAGGCAGAAGTTTCAACCTAGAAGAATAATGGACTAACAGTCATAATACGATGACTTTGACTTTTCCATATCGGTATAGTAGAGTTGCTCATATTTTCCAGCGTATGGCACTTGTGGGCTGCAGTTCAAAATTGCCAGGTGGCATACTTTGTGTTATTATGCCATCTGGCATTATGCTGAACTGAGGCCATTTTGGCATTAATAGCTTTATAAGTTTTTAAGCTAATATGGTCACTTAACTAACAGTATCATTAGAACTTGAACTGACTGTTCATCCGTGATCATGGCTCTTGCAACAATGGCGAAACATTGGAAATTCGAAACAATAAATACATAATGTTAAATATCCCATTCTAATGACCCTATTAATAGCTTTGTTTTATCTAATTTTGCTTAGTTTATTGAAGATGTTTTAATGCCAATAAACGCATTTACTTAGATTAATTCAGGAATGAGTAAAATAAATGAAATACCTATTCTATAAAGGGAAAAAAGAATAATACTTACCTGCTAACGAATACGAACAAAACTATTAATTTGGTAAACCTATTGCTTTATTTACGAGTAGCCTGCGTACTTAATTGGAAGAGTTAAAATAATAGGCAAATCAAAGCAAGTTTTAAAACTAGGTGAATGGAGTACAAAGCATTGTTTACGTCCTAGACAGAGAAAGCTCACCACATAAAAGTGATTCTATTCAGTTCAATATAATACAATCGTAGCTGACAAATTTGTTTGTCCTACCCACACTTCCAACGAGTGCTCTAGTTATCAATATAGGCTAACAAACACTCAAATCTATACATACAGTCCACAAATAAAATTGAACTGTCTGTCTGTGATTTCAAAATTACTGTTTTCTCTAGTGCTAGATAGAGAAGGTTATAGGGCAATATATAAGCTAATTTGTGTCCCGGTATTTCTATGAGATTGGAAATTATACAAGAAAAACACGCGGACTAAAGCCCGGGCCATATTCTCACTTGATTCAAACTGGGCCACGTCCAGATGGAAATAATGAGTAAGTAAACAAATATAAGTGTGTTAAGTAACTGCGTGTAACTGAAGTAAATTACCCCGAGTCATTCATTTGCATTGACAGCCTGACAAGTCTACATATAGGTTTTGTGATGTTGGATTTATGGCTTGAGGTTTATTCAGGTTACAACAGCACCTTACCGTAATCACCTTGCTTTGGAAAGTGAATATATCATAAATTAGAATAATGTTTCCACCTCTCTGGGTGAAACAGGACTGTAATCTGGACGCATCCATGTAATAGAAATTGGTAGACGTTTATATGTGGATGGTAGTTCTTTGACGATTTTTTCTTCTCAATCAGATTCGATGTTTTCGTTCACTGTTTTGAATGCAGTGATGATGATATACACTACCTAAAACTTGGCACCGAAGCTCATCAACTCGATATTGACAAACCGAGAACAAGTCCTTTGAAGCTTTACACGAACTTTGGTGTAAATGTTAAGCTAACAGGCTGCTGTTTTGTTTTTAGCGTATTTTGTATCCCACTGCTGAGCAAAGGGATACAAAATACTCCCCTTTCTCCTTAGAAACCTGTCTATCCTAAGAAATAATCGAATATCTTAACACACCAATATTCCTCCTTTGTTCTTGTCTCTGAAAACACATTACACCGTTGGTCACAGCTGCTCTTTGGACATCTCCGAAAGTCATAACGTGTAGTAAAAAGTCACCACTGATATGGCCAAGGGGTATCTTGTTCATAAGATACAGCCTGGTGACAGATAGACGGACAGACAGACAAACGGACAGCGGAGTCTTAGTAATAAGGTCCCGTTTTTAACCTACGAGTACGGAACCCTAAAAAGGGACCGACGGAGAGGAGAAAGAACCTGTGTTAATCTCCGTAGAAAGTAAATATTTTAATTTGTTGCTTTTCCTTTAAAACTCCCTGCCGGAGTCTGTGTTCCCTGATCGCTATAACCTAGGAGTCTTTAAGTCAAGAGTGAATAGGGTACTTTTAGGCAAGTGTGCTCCTTCTTCGACCACATCATCACTTACCATCAGGTGAGATGGTGGTCAAACTCGAGCCTATTATCAATAAAAAAAAAAACAACAATCTCCTTTCTCAAGTAAAAGCATGAAACTAAAGAAACAAGTATGTTCCGAAGTCCTAAAAATCAATGTCAATTTAATATTCCATGTCTATTATATAACTTTGTTTCATAAAGTATTAAATATCACGTTTGATCGCTTTGATATTCATGCTGGGGTTGAACCTACTAAAAATACATAATATTAAAAGTTCAAACAGCAAAAGCAAATATTGTATTTAACAATCATAAACTATTAATTAGGAATAAACTATGACTGAACACAGCAGTATTAAATAATTATGAACAGTCATTATTATGTTTTCATATGTGCAGTCATTAATTAGTTTATTAGATCAACACTATAGTTGGTTCACTTTAAGAAAATAGTGATGTCATCAATGCAACTGCAAAGCAAAGATGTTTTCACAAAGGAGTAAAAAAACAAAATTATATTTATATTTCAAAAGATTAAGTTTAATGGATAAACATGAAATGAGTCGTCTTAAATTAGTAATATTTTTTAATCAGTGTCACTAGAATCTTCATTTGTATTGATTATGAAAGAATTTTGTTCTGCGTTCTCTATGACGTATGAATTTCATAAGCTTTCTTCTTGTATCACGTGGTCGCAGCATTTTTTCCATCAATTACCATCTATTAAAGTTATTGCGAAACAAAATATTTTTATTACATCACTCATTTTGAATGTTGAGTTTTTGGCACCAACATAATTTTTTATTTGGGCCTACACCAATTTAATAGGATTGAATTAAATTGAATTATTTTATGTATAACGCATAAAAGAAAACCGTTTTGCCAATAGATCTGCAGTCAACTGGTCACTGTGAACTTAGCTTTATAATTTGTTGCGACTTAATTGGTCGAGAGACGCGGACAACGATGACGTAACTATTTTCTTAACGTGAACCAACTATATTAAGAACAAGAGATAAATATTTATAGTTAAAACTTGATACCGGTAATCGTAAAACATTACTCTCAAGAACTGCATGTATTTAAACCCGAATTTATCAATAAAAGTAATTTCGATGCTAAGTTCAATACTTAGCATCTAAATTACTTTTATTGATAACTAACTACATTTAACTTCAGTAATTGGAAATAGTCTTTTGCACAATGTGCTGCAAGTGTGGCTAGAAAAATATTCTTCCACGTTTAAAAACAAACCTGTCAAAAAATATCAACAAAATAATAACGACAATCTGCACATGGCCTTACGTAGAACAATACAGTGTCACACATGAACACACTGGTCGCGAATCTATCGGATAGAAAAAGAAAAAAGAAAGACTAAATGGGAACTGCATAAAGATATCCGTGTCGGTTACAAAGTGAGAGCGAGACTACTCTTAAATAAAATAAGGTAGTTATGTAAATGACTCGCTCGGTCCGTCCCCAAGGTGCAATGATTACAAAAAAGCTTTTGTCCTTGCATTAGCGTTTGGACGTGGTGGTGAAGAAAGGCGGATTTTAATGTAACATGTTAACTACTATAGGTTTTTTATTTTGACACTGTTTTCAACGGAACCTGAAAATGGGAGACCAATATTCAGGATCCGTTGAAAACAGTGCCAACATAACCTTAATTTAGACCCTCTGGTCAAATTTTTTATTTATTTTGTATTTAATTCAATTAATTAGTTACAATAAATAGGATTGTCATCACAACTGGAGAGAGCCCTACTGTTGAATGACTGAGCTTTAAGCTTGTACGTTGTTTCTTTGTGAGAAAAATTGAACATTACATACACAAGAAAAACTACACAAAAAGTAAATTCAACATATAATAATTATTTATCAATTTTATTCATATGACTAAATACATGTAAAGTTTGAAAACCGTATTAACCGTTTTGTTTGATTTTTCAGTGTCAAATGGGTATTGAAGAATCCGCGTCTACAACTACAGCCCGCTACCCAATCTAAGTGTGGAGTTACACAATCCGAGGCGCAGTGCCCGCGAACCTGATTACAATGCACGCTCCCCCGCCCTATGACAGTCTAATCACTGTGTGTCAAGGGACTTATTACTTTCCGCCTGCACGGACACCGTTTACGCCAGACTACCATATTTAAATGTTATAATTACCGGCTAGCGAATTGATATGATGGGACTTTCGTACTTGTTGCTGGAGACTACACTGTGAGTGGAAATGCGAGTGTTAAATTTAATGAGATTTCTGAAGACTGGTAATTAGAAGCGACTTTGTACATGACGTAGTTAATGTAAAGGGCGTCTGTAATAATGGAAAAATCAAGCAAGCTGTCGGTTAGTTTTCCTTTCTGGGACAGTACGTATAATGTTTTATTTACACAGAAGTCAAAGTGCTTACCAATAAAGGAGCTAAAAATAAACCACTTTAGGATACAGAGGGAGAAACTAACAAGGAAAAACGCGGTGGGATCGCAGCAATCGAACAAGGAACACGTTAATCCATTGCGGAGGTAATGCAATTACATTGAATAGTTAATGAGTTAATTGTTAATGTTTATGCTGGTCTTAGTACAGAGATCGTAAACTAGGTAAACGACTACGTTTACTATTAACCTCTTAGAGAAATTGCTTGTTACAGTTAAAGATGTTTGCATGTTAAAATAAAGAAGTTGTTAAAAAGTTGTAAAGTCGAATGTTTTATCTTTATGTTATCTTAGTTGATATCAATGAATAATCAAGAAAACTTTCAAATGCTGGGATTACTGGACCTTTCTCATAGGTTAATTACTGTATAAACATAAAAAATCCAAGATTTTAGAACGACATTATTCTGTTATAACAGCTGCATCATGATTCTGGAAAAGTCCAGTACAGAAACTAATTTGCAGGATATACTAGTTAAACCAAAGAAAGGAAGACATCACATATGCACACAGAGAACCAATCCTAGACCTTAATAGTGTCGTCAGCAACCACTAAAGCAAGCAAAGCTATGTAATCGAATCCCAAATGAGTACTAGAACCGAAAATGTAATCAGATGCCGGTAACGAACTAATCCGATTCGATTTCACTCTAATTTACATGCACTTAAAGATCTACAGATTGGTTAGGAAGCCACTGATGAAATTAGGATATCACTTGTCTCTTCATACGAAAAGAATAAAAAGACTTTTAATTGTGTGTATTTAACAGACCTGCAGCTGCATACTTCTTGATATTTTTTTTCAAAGTGGCTTTTAACATTAGTGCATTTTTTTACCAACGCTCAGACTTAACAAGTATTTGTAGGCCATACAGGTGTTTTTTCATGTGTTCAAATCGAACCCGTGTTACGCAGCGCTGCAGCTAATCACTCAGTCACTGCGCTAACCGTCACGTGATGAATACTATTTACGATATTATTAATCTAAACATTTTGTTGGTAACATTTTGGATTTGAGCCAAATCTGAGGGCTTAATTACTAATTAATTTAAAGAGACGTGGCATTAAACGAGGATTAAGATACATTTCATCGAATAAGACAAAAATATTCCGCAGGCAGATCGGACATTCACAGATCATTAATTTTTCACATAGGACACAAGCTTCCTAATACCAGTCGTGGAGAACACAACAAGCTCATTGCCAGGGATACGAGATAGAGAGCTAATCCTAGTTAATTAGAGGGTAGAATAGATACCTATAGCTGTAGTATAGCTAGACATCGGTGTACTCGGACCTACTTGGACATCCTGTGAGAGAATATTAGAGTGGGGACAACGGCACGCTTTGTCTGCTGGTAAATAGTTATTTCGCTGTATTAGGTATATGGTCCAAGTTCTGATTGTTTCATTTCCATGTGTAGTTTTGATTATAGGGATTGTCAGAGTTGGAAATTGGGTATAGTGCTGTTCAGATTGGAGCTAGATTATAACGCGAAAACGAACTAATTTAGCCCATTGAATTTGTTTTGAAACAAGACTAGATTTTATCTTGATATTTTTAACATTATACGAGGTGACCGTTACATTTTATAATGATTTATTTAAAATATTTTATGATTGAATGTTTTCTATACAAATATTCATTCATTTAATTGAAACAAACATTTTATTTTTCTAGTACAAATTTTCTTACTTTCCACAGTAGTGTATAATCCGTCTAAACGTTCGAGCTATAAGTTGGAAGTCGAGCTATGCGATAACTGACAAATGCTTATACTGTTTGTATTGCTCTGCTTAAATCTGTGTGTTTCTTTCCTCACCACCACGCACCACAGATACAAAGCCACATGTTTCGTAATTATCTGATCAGTACAAATGGTATCAAAAGTGACGTTGACCTCTGAGTTTTCTAAGTGTTTCTTTTCAGCGTAGTTAGCTAGGAAACACCGGCCTTATCTGGTATAAAATAACGGAAAAAAATATGTGTAGTTGAAGTGTAATTTATAACTAAATTCATTATTTCAAACAAATATCATTATTTCATTAGTGAAAATGCGAAGAGGTCAAAGAGAAGTTTGTAAAGTTAGAGCAATACGAGAATCACGAGCTGATAAGCTCTGCGCCTGTAATTTGGATTCCATGGCTTTGGGTCTTTGTCCGGGGGGCCTGTCAAATTAGCGGACACATTTTCGGGACCAGACATAGCGGACACCGGTGGCGTGCCCTTATATCCGAACTGAATTACGCGGATAATACGGGCTTCCGAATGTCCGAATTATTTTGCTTGTAACGTGAAGTTGGGAGGGCAATAGATTAATTTATATATATAGCTATTTATTTATATTTAGTCTTGTCTATTCTCACATTTAAAAAAATAGGAAAATGGTTAAACTCTCTGTTTACATGGCTTGCTAATAATTATGGGAGTGACAAAAGATTGAATGTTTTTCCTGTTCTATTTTGATGCCGTAGATAGATTCATAGGTTTTTTATTATTGATAGGTTTGCGATGACCATCTCACCTGGTGGTAAGCGATGATGTGGTAGAAGATGAAGCACGCTTGCCCAGAAGTAACATAATATTCACTTTTGACTTAAAGACCCCCAAGTCTAATCTAAATTAGCACATAGACTAGTTTATATTCTGGAAAAACATGCGGAATTTCTACGTGATTTCACGTGAAGTTCGGGGGCAACAGCTTGTAAGTATATTAAAAGATATGTATGTATTATGTATTTCTGATATAAATTGGTTTCTTAGTCAATAGAAGCAATCATTCCTGCAAAGACTGAAGCTTGGGAAAACAACATTTCCGTTCTTAAGATCCGGAATTTTCAAATACAGCGTTTATTTCTCAAATATTTAGTTTATATGATACCCCAATTAATATTAACTACCCTATATCTATGTTCAAATAAAAGAAAAACTGCTAACGAAAGCACATTACCAATCATTCAATTTCATAATTCAATTAAGTAACATCAGCACGATGTACTCGTACTAAATGAAATCGTCAACATAATGATATCATAACTTTTTCCTTAGAACATTGTCAATTAGCAAGATGGTATTGCATTCTTGGGTCGTGTAGTCGTCGGTTCGAGTCCCAACAAAACACTGTCGTTGATAATACGATTGAATTGATAAATATTAATGTTGCAGCGGTGGCAGTTTCTTGTAAGGATTTGTCGCATAGCCATACGATAAAAAAGGTATTGAATTAAATGAATTTTCTTGTTTAGTAAGTAAAATGAAAATAAGAATGGGGCGGGGTGGGGTTCTTCTATGATTGGTATAAAGAGTAAGTTTTTGTAGAACATTCTTCTGGATACATTGTAACGCTGACGACAGGACCTCGATATTACACATAACTTTTTGCACAGTCACAAAATCTCCCATTATATTAACCAATTTATTTATTAACCAATGTTGACAGGAAAAAAGGAATCATATTAAGTTAAACAAAAGTGATTTTATAAGTGATCATATAATCATTTTTGTTTAACTTATGATAATCGTCGTTCATTAAACAAAAACGATATCAGTCAATTAATCACTAAGCGATTGAAATGTCTTGATCACCATTAAAGTTTCGGCAATCGAGATGGAGAAGAAGATACAAAACTCATTGGTGCATACGTTTTTGTATACTAAATGATGTTTGTATTACGATTAAATTATCAGACGGTGTCGATTACTTCACATTTTATCAAATACTTTTTTATATAACTGTCGAATTACTGCTTTGATAAGTTTAAGTACCTAGTCCAAAAGATAAATTTAGTCAACCACTGTCGATCCCAGACTATTTCGATCTTACTTACTAAGACTCTGAAAACAAAAACCATTGTTACATTATTAAATATTTAAACTGGTTTATTATTGTTTTGAATCGTAATTGAAAATAAACTTATGCGCAGGTCTCTCTCGCGCCATCTCTTAGCAACGAAGTGTACTAGCTCAGTTGACTGTAGAGGCCAATAGATGGCAGTATGTGTGCTGTTGTAATTTTTTTACTAATGTGGCATCAAGGCTTGTTTTAGCTTAGCAAAATTTTTACTTTGTCTATGCCAAATAGTACACATCAAAGTGTCTAGGGATCAAGCATTTTTATGCGGATTTCTTGAGATTGAGATGTGGCTTTGTAATAAATTTATGATTTTATAAATTTATATGGATCCTTTTTGGTGCATATTCATAATTTGAAACAGGAACTGTTAATCAAATTCGAGTAAAAGATGAAAATCAGCTGTCAATATTTTCCCTATAAAAACATACAACGCATTGAAGACATTATTAGTGCTACTGTTTCCCTACTACTGATTAAAACCAACGTTATTATGGAGCGGCGACGTCATTTAAGCAGGGAAGAAATGCTCAGAGCCGTGGGAATGATAGAAGCTGGTTCCCGGCAACGTACTGTGGCTTTAGCTCTGAATACAAGTCAGAGTGTTATCAGTCGACTTTGGACACGTTACCGAAGCACTGGTACCGTGGCTGAGCCCCATGGAGGACGGTATCGCTGCACCACACGGAGACAAGACCGATACATTCAAATCTTAACTCGAAGAGCGCCAACAATAACCGCCATGATGTTAGCCGTGAGGCTTCATCACTCTTCAGGGAACTTAATTAGCGACCAAACAGTCAGAAACCGCTTGCATGAAGTGAACCTTCATTCCCGAAGACCGCTACGGGTACCACCTATAGCAATGCACAATCGTAGGATTCGATATCAATGGGCTCTTGAACACAGAAATTGGGCAGAAGAACAATGGCGTTTCGTGTGCTTTTCTGATGAGTCTCGTTTTGGTATGAGACCGGATACAAGACGTATACGACACTGGAGAACCCCTGGACGCTACCAGCGATTAAAATCCTGCCAGGAAGTCCATCCTTATAGTGGTGGAACCATCATGGTATGGGCGGGTATTTGGATCGGCGGAAGAACTGAGTTGATTTGGATCAGAGGCAACCTCAACGCTCAAATTTATGCTGAGACGGTTGCATCTGACGTCATCGTTCCTCTACAAGTGCAAATCGGTCCCTTATTTCAGTTAATGCATGATAATGCACGACCGCACACCGCAAGAGTTGTAAGACATACTCTCGCCGCAGCTAACATCAATGTCCTGCTCTGGTCGCTCAGTCGCCAGACTTGAACCCGATTGAGCATGCATGGGATATGCTACAGAGAAGAGCTCTGCCGAATATGGAGGGTATCCAGTCGCAAGAAGACCTTTTTTTGTTGTTGCAACGAACATGGGCGGCCATTCCACAGCGTGATTTGGATGAACTCATTTTGAGTATGCCAAACCGATGTTCTTGTGTTGTTAGTGTTCGCGGTAGAAACACGGATTATTAATTGTTTAAGTTACCCAATAAAATTTTAAAGAAAACTGTTATTTCAGTCTTTTTTTCGAACTTTAATGTTAGTGGTTCAAATGTCAAAAATCCCTTTATTAGGAAAATGGCAAATTTCTTTATTAATGCAAAGGTGACTTGGTTTATCGTTACTGTGACAAACGAAAACACTTTATTTGATGAATCCTTAAAGAAAATTTTAATTAATATCAATCAGGAGAAAAGTTATTGCAAAAATATATGTTGATCCCTAGACACTTTTGATGTGTGTAGTTAGCAAATCTAATAATTAGTCAATTCTGTTTTAAGTATTATTTTTTGTTGTACTTAACTAATTCAAAAAATATAATACTTATTATAAATTGAAAAAGAAATATTAAAAAAAAAATATTAATTCTCCAGATTACCAACTTAGACTTTGTCAACAAAATTAGTACCATAGGTAGATGTACGTAATGAAACTAAGTGTAAGTGTAGAGGAACCCTTAGCTATCTCATAAGTCTCAATTAGAGAGAACCGTTAACCGTTACATACATATTAAAGCCACTACGAGTACTATAACGAAGTAAGGATTAGATAATCCTTAGTGGTTAGTAATTAGAATTTGCAGCGGTTGAGCTGTAGAGGAAATTATGTGAATTCGGACGATACTGTTCTATTACAAACTCTTTCCATCAATATACATAGGTTTTGTTGTAGAAAATTCGCTTTCCTTATTTAGATAGACGTCGTTTCCATATTTCCCGGCAATTCGCGAGTTGACGGTATGTTTAAAAATTGAAAACAACTATTTAATTATGTAAATCTATTGATATGAAGCACAAAATAGTACCTACAAATGAAGAAAAGATTATTATTAATTTATTTTATTTTCCCTTGAGAAAAATTAGATTTTTTATCTGTGAGTCACATGATTAGAAACACCAATCAGAAAACGTGACGTCATCGTTCAATATTTTCATATTTTGACAGCGGACAGGTTATCTTTGGTTGGTACGTAAGACAAAATATATTGTTTTGGTGATGAAAAGCTGACAGTACAAACTTGCCTAAAGTAGACGCTATGGTGGCGAACTATTTTGCCACGAACACTAACTTTTGTTTTTCTGAATACAGAAATGTTAAAACTTCTATTTAAGTATATAGTGCTAACTTTACATTTGCCGTATCTTATTTTTTACATACATCGAAATTATATATTATATTACAAACAAATAAATATGATTTGGCTGATACATTTTTTGCATTAATTCAAGCAAGTTATAACCACTTTTTGCGAATATCTGTTTTTAAAAGGACATGAATAAATAGTTTCGTGGGCGTTTTTATAGTAGTATTTCCTCAACAAGGTACAGCACAGCACTGATAATAATTATTCACGTTCTTAATAGAGTAAAATATCATAAAATACCCAAAGTACATTTATGTGCCAAATGCCATACGTAGTCACGTGACCACAATGCCATGATTTAGGCCATAGTTTTTAATAAATTAAAAATATACGTATATTTTAACTGAAAGGTTAAGTAATAAATAAAATATTATTTTACGAGTACACGTGAATCGTTTCGAAGCGTTACAAACAATTTTTGCTAAGTTGTCAACTCGCGGATTTTGAATTTGGAACTGTTATATATTCGAATGTGTTTAAATTTTGAATCTCAAAACAGTTGAAAGTATTAGGATTAATGCTATTGTTTAGTCACAGCGTCGATTGGAATCTATCAGGTTACGTACGAAAATTAATCTTTCTAAGGAAAATGTTCGTGCAATAATTTTCTACAACTTTAGAAGAGGCCTGACACGGCTTCAGTATTTTGAAGAGCTAAAATCTGTGTTCAGTGATGAAGCCCAATGTCTGCGGACTGTCGAACGCTGGTACCTATTTAGAATTCCAGCGTGGACATACTAGTGTTAGTGACAAATCTCGCGAAGGACGCCCAAAATTCACCTTCATTGAAGATAACATCATTGCTTTGAAACAACTAATTCTCGAAGATCATCATGTGATGTATCGAGTACTCATAAGAATTCCACCGAGCACCGAGTATCGAGGCTCTATTAGGCATCTCAGAGACAACCATTCAGAAGATCTTGCATGAAGCGCTTGGTGTGAGAAAGCTAGTTTGCCGTTGGATACCGCATTTGCTTTCCGACGATCACAAGGCGACCCGCGTCAGATGGTGTAAGAAAACTCTGCCAAGGTTTAACCGAGGAGAGTAAAATCACGTCTACGACATCATCAGTGGTGTCGAATCTTGGATCTATGCCTACGATCCTGATTCCAAACAACAATCTACAATCTGGGTCTTTCAAGACGAGCCAAAGCTGACTAAAGTTGTTCGTTCTCGAAGCACTTCAAAGAAGATGGTGGCCACGTTCGTTGGAAAAACCGGCCATGTTGCGACTATTGCACTTGAAGATCGTAGAATGGTTAACGCAGAGTGGTATACCCCAGTTTGTTTACCACAAGTCATCGCCCAACTTCGAAAATCTAACTCAAAGCAACGCATTATCCTGCACCACGACAACGCGATCTCACACAGCGCTCGTCAAACGATTAAGTATTTGAAGCAGGAAAAAGTAGAAATTCATGACCATCCTCCATACAGTCCTGACCTCAGCCCTAACGATTTCTTTACATTTCCTAAAATTAAGAAAAGTCTTCGTGGTCAAAGGTTCCAGTCCGGTGAAGAAGCAGTCGACGCTTTCAAGTCAGTCATTTTGAACACCCCCACTTTAGAGTGGAATAAATATTATAATAACTAGTATGAGCGAATGAAAAAGTGTATTAAGCCACGTGGTGAATACTTTGAAAAGCAATAAAAAGTACTATAAGGTTCTAGTTGTGTTTTTTTCTTCAAACGACAAAACTTAAAAGGCATGCCTTGTAGCTGGAGTTCAACTCCAAGTGACGTTTAAACCGTCTAGTACTCAGTGGACCATCACAACCCTCAGAAAGTCATCGGTTCACCTTGTATCTTTTGGACTTTTTTCATATTTTTCACGTAGGTTATTTGTTACTAAGAATGTACTGAGCCTGTGCTAAAAGGCAGTGTTCAATCTTTGGTTAGTGGAATTCTTATGAGTACTAATTTGAGTATCAATTTTCATGTTAGCGATTGGCTGCTGTACAGTGTCTCAGTAGTTTCATTCCCGAACAAATGTTTGTACAGCCTACAAATAGTTTTGAGTCTAGGTGTTTGTAAAAATGCTTCCACGATACAGGAGAGATAACTGTGGAGCAATGTATAATTAGAAAAAAAAATCTCATCATCATCCACAGCCTGACTCCTACTGCTGAGTATAGGTCTCCGTTTGCTTGTGCCAAGCTCAAAGTCCCTGCTCTAGTCTCATCCGGGATATACCCGCAAAGACAAAAATGTCATCTGCTGGATGGCCAACACTCCTAGTAGATCTCTCTCCTAGTACTCTAAAGCAAATTAAATTAAAAATAACTTCAACAAACTTTCAAATGTTTACCTGTATAAATTCCGCATCACAAACTAACATAAATCCTCGCGACTATGAATCATCATTCCAAGCTAACAAGAAAGGTTACATCCAAAAACTATTCCGTAATAAGACAGACCCTGACCGCAAATTGCTAAGCCTAGTACACATAATAGGTAGTAAATCACTATTTACTGTCCCTGCTTACTTATCAAGTTGTTGGTTTGTGACTGTGTCCCATGAGTCTGTACTGGGCTTTGGTAGGTCCTGTTCACCGTGTTTATGTAGTTATAAATGGTGGTTAAAATAATTTATGTACGATTTGTCAGTGTCACATGAAATATGTAAGCTATAATTTATGCTTTTATTTATTTATTCCTTTATTTCAGGCTATTAAGTCCAATAGAAAAATATAAATACGTAATAACATTAATAAACTATAAACTAATACATATTTTTATAAACAATAAAACTTCTATTAGGTATCACTATGCACGAAATGGCCCAGGTCGCTCGAAGAAGAAAACCTGCTCAGGCGGAGATTCATACATTCATGACTCTGCCCCGGAGTGTAAAAATGGTGGTGATTTACAAACGACGACATGCTTGATATCCTGTCCTGCCTGTCCTGTCCATTGCTCACTACAGGAACTGATGTACGCTTCTGGTGGTGCCAAACTCGTTACCCAGGTATGCTAAACTGAGTCTGTTTAGATTTCCATCGACACACTAAGAAGAAATGAACTTTATCCTAGCATATTTAAAAAAAGTAAAGGATGAGTTTTAAATATTATGATATTATACTGGGCGTGAGTGTCTTTCTTGCTTTAATAGCTCTCTTGCTTTAACTGCATCATTTTAATAATGTGAACCAACTGTTTAAGAGGACAAGGTGATTCTTGAGCAGTTCGAAACTGAACATTTAAATTAACCAATCAGCTTCCATGTCTTCAACATCACTCACTTGACATAATGGGACATTCCTAATTTAAACCACCAGACGTTTATGGCCTTAAAAAGGGGGACATTAAAATAACTGTCAAACAGAAGAAACTTTTAATATAATGAACTATTATAAATCGGGCAATTAACCATTTTAAAACCCTCCAACATGGACTTATGTCCCGTTTCCTTGGCTTTTAAATAAGACGCTTGTGAAAGGTATTAAAAGGTGCCTAGAAGCATTTTAACAGCTACGATGGTTGTCGTTAGAATTAATTATCCTTAACTAAGCGAGCGTTCGTTCGTATGCGCTTTAGATAGATAGCATTATAGATATAGATGTAGAAATAGATGACTCTTTGTTTTTCTCTGAGACCTCATTCATTTTCGCTGAAAAAACATGAAAGGTTCCATAAATTAAACAGTCTTTTTTGGTGTGAAAATCATAAAATGAGTAGGCATTCTTAGTCTGAGCGGATGAAAGAGCTGTGGGTAGAGCGGAAATGATTGTTAGACTTCTACTAACCTGACTAACAAACCATCCTGTTCCTTCAGTTAACCTTGCAATCCGGGGCTGCGGCATCTCATTCGACCATTTTAGATGTCCGCTTCTTGTATATGCAAAATGCCTGACATTGAGAAGGTACAGCTAATCCGTTGAAGTTTCTAAAAGAAGAGTGAAAGAACACTAGCTCTCTGTTTCGTAATAACTGCCTATAAATATGCCTACCTAATTATTTATAATATTTCTGGAAACATTTTTTTTAAAGGAAGATCACTTTTGTTTATGTCGTCATCTCCCCGGTCTGTAATCTTCGGTGACCTCTTGCTTCCGGCCCTGGTTCAAACCATGGTGCGGAGCGAGAGGAAATGGGATGCAGTCGCCTCCTTCTGCGAAGCAGTCATGCTAGCGAAGGAGGAGGCCGAACGCACGAGAGAGAGGCAACTCTCCTCCACGCGCCCCAGCCGCCGCGCGAGACGCCCCGGGCGTCGGGGATCGCGACCCAATTTCCGGCCACCGAAGGCGCGGGCCTGCGAACGGCGAGCAGGTGTAGCTCACCGTCCGGTAAGGACCAGGGCCGGATCGGCGGCGCGTCGTGTTCCACGCGCGCCTCAAAGATCTGTCAACAGCAGTGACGGGGTCCTATAGGGCCATTGTCTGCAGGGTTGCGAGAATGTTTTAACGAGATACCGCGGCCCCGGAACTTAAGGGCACCTGAAGGAACAAGGTGGGTTTTTAGTCAGTAGAATTCTGACACTCCCTTCCGTTCCACCCAGAGCGGGAGAAGTCATTCGATGACTTTCCCAACCAGAGAAAAAAAAAGGGTCTGTAATCTTAGTCCGTGTCACCTACTAAGATATTATCTGATTTTTATTATCACAACATCGATATTTTCTAACAATCATGACATAACCATCTCAAATTATGTGAATCTCGTAAAATATTGAGCGCTGGCGGAACACGTAATAAGTCAGTAGATATCATCAGTAATAAAATTTGAGATGGCAGCGGATATAAAATTTGTATCAGATCCTATAATTTTATTAGTATTTACTTGTTTGGATTTATGTTAGCACTACATTTTGCTCGCGGTTTCGCTGATAACACTTCTAAAAACGGCTTCGAAAAAACACCGTAGGTTATTTCCATCTTCAAAATTGAATATCGCTCAAATGATGTAACGTGAAAGTGAAACAGATAGATGTAGTTAATTTCGCATATATAATATGAGTAAGGCAGTATAAACTCACCCTTGTAGGGAAGCAGAAACCTATGAATATAAGCAAGAAAAAGAATTTCGAGTACTTATGTACATGTACCTACCCAGCTAACTTTGTATGTAAAAGAGACATTAACACGGTACAGTTTTTTAAGTGCAAATAGCATTCACTTTCCCGTCCATAAAATTCAAGTTTATCATTGTTATACCCACAAGATATACTAATACGCACTAAATCACTTCTAAAAAGTAAATAATGTAAATTTAATGTATGAATGTAAAGTCCTTGAGCCATGAGTAAAGCCACGCGAAAGTATTAAGATCATAAAATAAAATTTAGCTGGCCTTCCATTGTCATCGCCACTATACTCAAATGTAACTTTATCTCCCGAAATAAAAGCATTACAAATCGTTAGGTAACTTTTCATGTTAGAGCGATGACAATATTTTATATATATTACGGTCTATAAAAATATTATTGTTCTGCTATAACCTGATAAAAATACGCTGTGAATCATTTATATTGTTCGGTTTTGTAAAAACGAGACGTAAAAACAGAAAAGGAACACAAATACTCGTAAATGTTTATACTTTGACACTCTTGTAGTAGCTTACCATAATGCGTTGTATGTTTTTATAGGGAAAATATTGACAGCTGATTTTCATCTTTTACTCGAATTTGATTAACAGTTCCTGTTTCAAATTATGAAATGCACCAAAAAGGATCCATATAAATTTATAAAATCATAAATTTATTACAAAGCCACATCTCAATCTCAAGAAATCCGCATAAAAATGCTTGTCCCTAGACACTTTTGATGTGTGTATTTAGGGTACCTCCCATACATGTAATTTGGGATGATAATTTTTTTTTTTCGTTCTTCCCATAGTGTGGGATATCGTTGGATAGGTCTTTCAAAAATATTAGGGGTTTGGTAAGACCGTTTTTTGATTAAGTAAACCGTTCGTGACTTATCAAGCTTTAAAGTACCAATTTTCGTTAGAGTCAAGTGTCCTCCCCCTCTATCAACTAAACGGTTATAGTTAGAAATTCAAATGTCACGGCAGTAGTACCTATATATAACGAAATTTAAAGGAAAACTATCACACATAAGTGGGCTTTACAAGTTTACGAGTAATAGTCGACCAATTGTATTTGACTCGAAAATTTCGAACAACTCTATAGAAATGTCGATAGATGGCGCTAAGCGCCAGTTGTATCGTGCTAGCTTCTTGTGACGATTGAGTAGTGTAGCTCTGTGTCCGTATTTAAATTCAAAACACCGGCTATGACAAGTTTTATACAAACCTCTAAAAAAAAATTAAACTTTCCGTGCAAAATTGTCGGATCAGGTGAGGATTTGTTTAGGAAGTCAAATTAGTTAGGTATATATATTTGGCTTTTAGTTAGAGCATGGTACGAAACAATCAGTCAGCGAATACGACACGCACTTGGCTGTTATAAAAACTACGGAACCCTATACTGCGCGTGGCCCGACACGCACTTGACCGGTTTTTGTAACTGATGTTCGAAAACGTACAATTGCTAAGCCCGTGGTTTAGCTCTCATGAAAAGTTTTTTTTCAGTGGCGAAGATATAATAACCTATGTCCTTCTTTCCCTTTAATCTGTCTCTGTACCAAATTTAGTCAAAATACGTTAAGAGGTTAGATGTAAAAGTGTAACAGACAGATATATACCGAGTTATTTTTTTTTTCAAATCAATAACGTGAAATTGCTTTCATAAAAAATAATTATCTTGAGAAACATATCTAAAAATATTCTGAATGATGTTTTTTCCTAAATGTAAATTGGATGAGGTCAGTGTTTCCTAACTGACTACTCTGAGAAGAAACACTGAAAAATTAAAATGAAAATTATTTTATTTTACATAAACCTACTCAAGGACTCATAAAACGTCAGAAGTTAGCGCATGGTTCGAACTCGACTACCCACGATTATCGTTTATTAAATAAGTACACGACGTTATTAATATACTAAAATAACTCGGGGATCATCTAAAATATATTTTCAATAATATTGCTTCGTACCGTATTCTTAAAGAATCCATTTTAATCGCCAGACAATACCCGTGCAGCTCCGTAAAATTGCCTCTCGACCTTTAATTATTTCAAATCCTCGATATCGAAGACTATTATATTCATAGGGGATCTTGAATAACGAGCTTCATGCAGATAGGATTACCTAGTTTCAATCTAGTTAATCCTAAAAGGTTTTGCTCTGTAATTATTACGATCGGATGTCTGTCACACATCCTAATATTTATGGATGATTTTTAAATTCACGGGTATCGTAAATGCTCAATGTTGCGTAGAAAAATAACTTTGATTTTATCTCCTTGGCATATATAAAATTCTCATCTTCATATAAAATACTAGTACTCACGCGGGGCTTCGCTCCCGTGGATTCTATCACGGTAAAAACATAACTGTCCTTTTTTGCAGTCGCGTAAAAAGTAGCCTATAACCTTCCTCAAGCTTCAAGCTACTTCCATACCAAATTCCATCCAAATCCACCCATTACTTTCGAAGATTAGCGCGTTCAAGCAAACAAACAAAAAAACTTTTCCGCTTTATAATATTAAGTATAGATGTATCCATTAAATATATATCCTCTTGTTTTCATACCAAAGGTTTAAGCAATCATAGTGTCGGAAACCTTATGACTCTATTGAGTACAAAATATGATGATAGTTCTTGATCATGAGTTGACCTTTTTTAACATTGAATTTTTTTTACTTCTTATTATTTTGCCGATTAGTCGACTATATATGTAAATCTGTAGCAGTCACTTTGTGGCTTCAACAAAATTACATCCACTGCATCAAGGCTAGCTATATTTAACCGCAAAATTTCAGCAATTAACACGTTACGAGACGACACAATTGGAACTGACAAATTAATAGCGAGGTTCGACAGATCCCGCCGCTAACTACTAATCGCCTCTTCAACTGTGAAACGGTGTGAAATTTTGAACACATACGAACGCTCCAAGGATTATTGGTGGTAATGCAGTCTGTTCGACTGAAGTAACTGCATGAGGTGTGGCTGATAAATTAATTGAGCAGAACAAATTTGATGGTATTTGAAATTTGGAAATGATGTATGTGATGGACGAGTGTGTGGTGGCTCTGTGGTTACAGGCACGATTAATGAGTTGTAGGTTTTAGGTACCAACTAATTCAGGCATATTACTTTGTGTAATTGTCATCAGAACCTGTGCTCTCATAACGGTGTAAGAAAATATCGTGAGGAAACTGGCACGTCCGAAGACGTGCGATATCTATAAAGCACCACTGAGTTCGCGTGGTGAATTACGGTCCATTCCCTCTTGTAGATAGGAAGACTGTATCCCAGCACCTTAAAGGCTGATCATAATCAGCCTTTAATGTCTCCACTAACACATACCATACATACCATAGTATGTACGTGGACATCTGCATTTTTTTAATCTTGAGAAAAATGTTTGATTAATGTCGACAATTCAATTATAAGCTTTATCATTATAATTTTTAATATTTTTTATACCTATTTTTTTTTTTATTACCGATGGGCCCACTCTTGACCTCGATCTCGCCTGATGGTAAGCGATAGATGAGGTCTAAGATGGGACGAGCGAGCCCAGAAGATGCCTATTTACTCGTGCTTTAAATGCTGAAAGGTCATAAGTGGCAGGGAACACAGAAGCTGGCAGAGAATTCCACAGCTTGGCTGTGCGCACAATAAATGTGGAAGAGAAGGGCTTGGTACGACAAGACGGTATATTAACCAAGTGTGGGTGGTACCCAGCCGTGCGTCTGGTAGACCGGTAGTGAAAGGGAGATGGAGGGATCAGGTCATGGAGCTCCTGCGCACACTCCCCGAAGTACAATCTGTAGAAAACCGACAGGCAAGCAACGGTTCGCCGATGAGCCAGGCTATGAAGCTTGTCCACCAATTCAATTTCTTTCAATCGCTGCTATTTATTTAACTAATATCCTGAAACCTTCTCAATAGTCGGAAAATTTAAAGGATTTGATAAGCTAATTCTTGAAGTTATTGGTTTAATAGCTTCGAATCAATCTTACTGTACCTTATAATCCTACGTCACGAAATCGTGATAATTTCAAAATTGTATGTATTATACAATAGCTGAGTACTTGTATGCACATTTACTAAAATAATACTTCTGACTTTTGCAATTTTTATTGCTTTGATCACGACATAGATTGTTTCGCATAGCAATACCTTTAAATATACAACTGACTGCTGAGCATATGGTCTCTAGTTCGATTCCCGGCTCGGACAAAATTAAAAAAAAAAATAAAAAAATAAAAAATAAAATAAAATCTTTTTATTTCAGACATTGGGTCCATACATTTTCAAAATCATCACAAAATGTGCAATTGGTTTTTTTAAGAAATTTCTCAGTAGTAGCCCTGAGTTTGGACATTAGGGTGCGTTGGTCTCGGTTATCATTTGGAAATCTCGGAAAGTTGGCAAAAGTTAGATATAATTTGATACTGGCCCAGACTTATGAAACCCTTGGCCAGCCAAAGGGTTAAATTGTACTCTACTAATTAAATCAACAAATACTGAACATCAAAATTATTTTGGAACTAGAATTTAGCAACCGTTTTTACCTACTACATACCTACCAACATTTTACCTAAATACCGAAATTAAAGCTCATAATTCACCCTAACACAAAAACATACATAAACAAGTACCTACTACTACTGCTATTTACGGACTCTGAGCACAATAAAGCTTTATTAAGTTATTTACCGGTAATAAGTTAATAGAGTAAGCCTCATCGATTATTCCAAATAAGTGTCAGGGGACTAAAGATGGAGATTTACGTACCTCCCCCTAACTTTGCACAGATTTTTGGCCAAATCTATTTCCAATTGATATTTGATTTGGTCCCATGATTGCGTTATGGAAGAGGGTGGGTACTGGCCGTGTTCAATTTAATTTCTTTTTATTATTATATAATAAGGGATTTGCTTGTTCTTCTGGGATTCTAAGCTTTGAATAAATTGTTTAGTTAACAGCTTTAGCGATTTATTAGAATTTTATTTTGTTGTCTTTAACATCGTTATCAAGTTCTATGTTTTTGAATGCTTGCTTTTTTAATTAGGACATATACATATGGTTTGCTATCATGCCTACTAACGAACCAGTAATTAGTAAAAAGCAAAGGGTTAGTTATGCACACTTCAGTTTCCGCTGGGCTATGGACAATAAATCACTCACCGTATTAGTCCTACTTGACTTCAGTTGCGCGTTCAACTCAGTGGATTTTGACATACTTCTTGGAGTCCTTAGTTCATTTAACTTCTCTTCTTCTGCATTATCCTGGTTTGACTCTTATCTTCGGGGTCGCTCTCAGTGTGTCCGCCTTGATGAAAAATTTTCTGATTGGTGTGATCTCACTGCTGTTGTGCCTCAGGGTGGCGTTCTTTCTCCTCTTCTTTTCTCTGTCTTTATTAACACAGTTACTCAGATTATCACCTCGAACTTCCATCTCTATGCAGATGATTTGCAGCTTTACCGACACTTCTTGCTGGCTGACGCGGACTCAGCGATTAGTGCCATGAATTGTGACTTGGAGAATATTAGTCAAAGGGCTAAATCATACGGATTACAGATTAACCCGTCCAAGTCCCAGGCTATGATCTTAGGTAGTCGATACTATCGCTCTGCACTTAACATTTCCTTCTTGAGGCCATTATCCCTTAACGGCTCGGTTATTGCGTACACGGATATGGCAAAGAA
The DNA here is from genome assembly GCA_943138885.2 of Tholera decimalis. Taxonomy (NCBI): domain Eukaryota; kingdom Metazoa; phylum Arthropoda; class Insecta; order Lepidoptera; family Noctuidae; genus Tholera; species Tholera decimalis. The sequence continues at coordinate 28,155,387 of OW964563.2, read as the reverse complement.
TCTTGGTGTATTACTTGACAGCAATCTTTCTTGGCGAGCGCAAGTAAATGAGGATAGTCGAAAGGTGCACTTTTCCTTCCACTCTTTAAAATCCCTTCAAAGCTTCTTGCCTTTCAAAACTAAAATCTCTTTAGCTCAAACTTTAATCCAGCCGATTATTGACTATGCCGATGCCTGTTATTTGGATGCTACTGAGGAGCTCTTATGTAAGCTTGAACGCTTGCAAAACTTGTGTATTCGCTTTGTTTTTGGTCTGAGGAAATACGATCATATTTCTCAGTTTCGCAAGGATCTCAAGTGGCTCCCTATCCGTCTTCGCAGGAACACTCGAATATTATTCCTACTGTACAATATCCTATTCAACCCTGCATATCCTAGCTACCTGCGCGATCGTTTTTCGTTTACTCGTCCTACTGATGCCCTTTGTAGATCCCACCTTAAACTCCATCTCAATTTCCCATCCCATAAAACCCGTTTCTATTCCCACTCCTTCTCGTTTCATGCAGTACGAATGTGGAACTCACTTCCCGCTAAAATCCGCGAAGCTAAATCTATTAGTAATTTTAAAAAGCTAGTCAAAGATTAATTAATTAAGATTAATCTAACATTCCGTAATTTTATATATTTATTATAGGTATATATTTTTATAGCATTAATATAAATATGTATTTTAATGCTATGTTCCGTCCGATATGTGAAATGGAACGCACCTTTTTGGTTGGCAACACTAATTATCTGTGGGCTTGACATTACTCTGACTTGACAGATAGACTTGGTTCCGGTTGAAAAATGTCCGTAGTTGGGACATGTTGATTTAATTGTAATTGGTAAAAATATCGTATGGAATCGCCGGTTGCAACCGATAATTGGGTCGCGATTAACTATTGTTTGAAGTTGTAATCCCCATTTGATGATAACCAGGGATATTTTGGGATTCATCGCCGGTTGTCGCCACCGCATGGCACGCGGATTTGTTGGAAATAAGTTTGTGCTGTGATGCTGTCTGGACCGCGCCATCTGGAGACCGGCGCCTTGTGACCTTCCATAACACTTGACTTCATCACACTTTCACTTACTCACATTACATACATACCACTTGGGCGTGGCCTTAGGAAGGTCGAAGTTTGGCGTACCCAGCACAGAAGGTAGGTGGTATTAACTATTTATAGATAAAGCCTCAGAGGCTATATATTGTTTTGTCGGCCGAAGAGCCTGTAGATTATTGAGAGCAACGGTAGGGCTCCACGAACCGTGGACAAGTTCAGACCGTCCAGTTACCGTTGGCTGGCTTCTTGTAGTCTTGAACAATTTGGTAGCAGAGCGTGGTTTTTATAATACAAAATCCACATAGTAAATTGGAAGTTTTGAAAATTGTTGAAAATAACTTTAGTTTAATTACTTAACATAACTTATAACTTTGAATATATTACTTTGTCAGCCGGGCTCAAATAGTACTGTAATTTGTAGTGCTAGTCCCTTGTTGCTGCACTGACAAGTAAGTTTATTTGTGAAATTAGGAATTATTAGGTTGTATTTTGGTATATAATTTGGTATATTTGTTGCAATTAATAATTGAATGTCACTGATCTGAATTTAACAGGTTATCTAAATAATAATCACACATTTGTTAATATAACAAGACTTGAATTGTGTGTATGGTTTATTGCATTTATTTGTATTATTGGATTGTTGTTAGAGATTGTCCGGCTCAATATTATACAGTCAATTGTTGTATTTAATTGGTGTTGATCTTGCACAATATATACATTGAATTGTTATTTATTTTGTAACTAGCCATCTGTACCAAGCTAGATTCATACTTGGAATAAGTACAGTGTCGGATTTGGACTTGATTAATTGAATTTAAGTTTTTATTTGGTGAGATTGCTCGGTTGACTAACAAGTCATTGTTTGTTTAGTTAGTGAATTTTAACCGATTTGTATTAATATTTGATTGTTGCAATGGCCTCATTAAAGGCAGTCAGGGAGTCTGCTGCCGGATTGACCTCACAGTTGAGATGGTTCACATCGGCAGCGGCAACGGTTGAGCGTTTGGAATTGGAAGAGCTCACCCTAGCTCGGTATGGGCAAGTGAATGAGAGGATCAAGTCAGCTGATGCTGCGCTCACACGCTTCAACGAGTACATCATGGACGTGGATTTGGGGGTGATGGACCAGGCAGCCCGCGATAAGATTTTGGGTGACTATGACCAGATTGTCCACCTGGGGGATGTCATAAGTCTACGAGCCCGGGAAATTTTGAAGAGCCGGGTGCCTGATGCGGCCAAGCCGCAGACCCCCATTGTTGCAGGCCCTGGACTATTGAGTAGGCTGCCCACCCTGGAGCTGCCACATTTTGACGGTCGCTTGGACCACTGGCTGGGCTTCCTAAATCTCTTTGAGAGTCTTGTCGATGCACGCTCGGACCTCGGACCTGCCCAGAAGTTGGCCTACTTGTTGTCCGTTTTGGAGGGCGAAGCCAGAGCCTTGGTGCAGCACTTGCCGGTGACGGACTCCTCCTACCCTACCGCTCTGGAGCTTCTCTCCCAACGGTATCAGAACAAGCGCTGCCTGGCTGATGTGCACATCGGCCAGATTTTGGAACTACCGGCCATTGCCAGCACGTCGACGTTGCGGACTGACTTGCTGAACCCGTTGGTCTCGGCGACCAACGCCTTGAGACGCTTGGAGTTACCGGTAGAACATTGGTCCTACTTGTTGGTGCACATAGTGCTGCAGTTGCTCCCCGCGAAGCTGAGGACACGTTTTGAGCAGAAGTATGGTGGGGATAGTGCCACCCATCTTCCCCCCTTTGACGACCTCCTCAAATTTTTGGAAAACGAGTGTCGGTTTTCGGATAACACTCGTGGCGCCACGGGGTCACCCCCACTACCTTCTCAGCCTAGAGACCAGGGACGGACTAGGGCTCGGGGGCCTGTTGATGTTCGCCCCGCCCCCCGTTTTGCTGGCGCCCGGAGTCCTCGGGCTAGGGGGCCTGTTGATGATCGCCCCGCCCCCCGTTTTGCTGGCGCCCGGAGTCCTCGGGCTAGGGGGCCTGCTGATGTTCGCCCCGCCCCCCGTTTTGCTGGCGCCCGGAGTCCTCGGGCTAGGGGGCCTGTTGATGTTCGCCCCGCCCCCCGTTTTGCTGGCGCCCGGAGTCCGCATCATTGTGACTTTTGTAAGGCAACGGGGCATGTCATGGCGCGTTGCCCGGCCTTTTTGAATTTGCACGTAAGTGCCCGCCGCCGCATTGTCAACGCACGCCGTTTGTGCTTCTCGTGCTTGGGGGCCCACTTCCATCGGGACTGCCCCGACCCCCGCCCGTGTAGAATTTGTGAAGGGTCCCACTTGGAAATTTTGTGCGCCAACGCGAACCGCTCCAGCAGACCAGCTTCTGAGGGGGGTTCGCGCAGGGGGGGGTACCCCGGAGACGAGCACCGGGCTGAGACCCGCAATTCTGTACGCCGCACTCCACCCCCCGCGCAAGTTGAACGGGAGCCCCGCGAGCGCCATTTGGTCTCCCCTCATCAGGGAAAACGCGCATTGGCTGCTAGGCAGCAGTGGCCGGGCCGGCGACGCTGCCTTTCCCCTCCATTGGCGGAACGTCCCCGGTTGGAGTCGCGCCCTCCGCCATTCGGGCATCCGGTGGGATATGCCCCTCCAGTGATGGCGAGCGGCTCGGGACACCACGCGGACGAATATTTTGATTGTTGGCCTCGTCGTGAACGAGGGCAGCCTGGATGCGGCGATCGGTCGCCGCCCAGGCATCGCTAAGAAATTGTCGCCTGCCCCGCTAAAGGACCCCCCCCCCCGATCAAGACGGTTTTGTTGCCAACGGCCTCGGTCAAGGTCTGGGGACCCTTGGGTGACTCGATTGTGATCCGTGCCATTTTGGACACGGGAGCCCAGGGTTGCCTTTTGTCGTCTTGGTTAGCGGGACAGGTTGGCCTGAAGGTGAACGACCTTTCAGGCAAGATTTGGGGAATTGGCGAAACGGCTGTCACCACTGTTGAGGGACGGACCTGGTTTGACATCACCCTTGTGAGTTGTCCTTACCCTAAAATTGGTGCTCCTGCCCATGTTATAACTGAACTTGGTTGGGACGAGCCGCTTCGGGAAACCCTGTTGGAAGACTAGCTCCAATTTGTGTCCGTACTCCCTGCGGTGCTTCTTGTGCGTCTCTTAAGTCACGTTGCGCACACTTTGGGTGGAACTTTTGACATTCGGGCTTCTTACGCCTGGACGGACAGTCAAATTGTTTTGTGTTGGTTGAAGACATCCGTCCACTCTTTGGAGGTCTTTGTTGCGAACCGAGTGTCGCAGATTCAAGGTTCTGAAACGCCTTTGATTTGGAGGCACGTGCCTGGTGACCTGAACCCGGGCGACGTGGCCTCACGCGGGTGCATGGCCCCCCACTTGATTGCTCACCCCCTCTGGTGGGGACCGGACTGGCTGACTCGCCCCGAGGACGATTGGCCTCAAGCGCCAGTCTTGATGTCGGATCCTTTGCCCGGACTTGAGGTGTTCGCTGTTGGGACAAAGGACCCTCCGTTTGATCTTGATTTTTTGATGAATCGATACAGCTCCCTCGACAAATTGTTGAACGTCACCTCGTGGATCAGGCGTTTTGGCCATAATTCTAGGAATCCAGGGGACAAGCGCCTGTCACCAGTTCTCTCTCCTCAAGAGCGACAGGAGTCACTCCTCTTTTGGGTCCGCTCTGTGCCAGCTGCACACTTTGAGAAGGAGATCGAGGTCTTGAAGTCTGGTAGGGTCAGGTTGTCGGGAGCCGTTGGTAAGTTGAATCCCTTCTTGGATAGGACGGGTCTTTGGCGTATTGGAGGACGGTTGAGGCTCTCTAGCCTTCCTTATGGGGCCCGTCACTCCCTTTTGTTGCCCAAGGAGGGCCACTTGGTTCAATTGTTGGTGACTGATCGTCACGTTAAGAACTCGCATGCCGGTTGCAATGCGTTGTTGGCCATTCTGCAGCGACAATTTTGGATTTTGTCGGCTGATCGCGTCAATGAGGCGAGGCCCTTTGCTGGCGTCGTAACGGACTTGTTGGTCCCCTTTTGTTGAAGACGTCCACCCTTCGTAACAGTAAGATTGTTACGGCTTATTTGTGTATTTGTCTGCCTGTCAACCAAGGCAGTACAATTGGAGCTGGTAACCTCCCTCTCGACAGAGGCCTTTGAGGCGACGTTGGAAAGATTTGTGTCTCGCCGTTGGTTACCTTCTTTAGTTAGGTCTGATTGCGGTACGAATTACAAGGGTACAAGTAGTTATTTGAAGGAGGTATACGCCTTCCTTAATGAGAGCCAGGTTGACATTGGTAATAGTTTGGCCCGCCGAGGGGTCACTTGGTTGTTTGACCCGCCAGCCTGCTCCCCATTGGGGGGGTATTTTTGAAGCCGCGATGAAAGCGGCAAAGGGACGCTGGCGGAGATTGTTGGGAGACACCGTTCTCACCTTTGAGGAACTAGCTACGGTATTTTGCCGCATTGAAGCTATGTTAAATTCGCAACCTTGTCAAGACTTCCAATTGATTAGCGGACGGGTAGGCCCGTCCGGGGGGGGGGGTAGATGTTCCGTCCGATATGTGAAATGGAACGCACCTTTTTGGTTGGCAACACTAATTATCTGTGGGCTTGACATTACTCTGACTTGACAGATAGACTTGGTTCCGGTTGAAAAATGTCCGTAGTTGGGACATGTTGATTTAATTGTAATTGGTAAAAATATCGTATGGAATCGCCAGTTGCAACCGATAATTGGGTTGCGATTAACTATTGTTTGAAGTTGTAATCCCCATTTGATGAAAAACCTGGGATATTTTGGGATTCATCGCCGGTTGTCGCCACCGCATGGCACGCGGATTTGTTGGAAATAAGTTTGTGCTGTGATGCTGTCTGGACCGCGCCATCTGGAGACCGGTGCCTTGTGACCTTCCATAACACTTGACTTCATCACACTTTCACTTACTCACATTACATACATACCACTTGGGCGTGGCCTTAGGAAGGTCGAAGTTTGGCGTATCCAGCACAGAAGGTAGGTGGTATTAACTATTTATAGATAAAGCCTCAGAGGCTATATATTGTTTTATCGGCCGAAGAGCCTGTAGATTATTGAGAGCAACGGTAGGGCTCCACGAACCGTGGACAAGTTCAGACCGTCCAGTTACCGTTGGCTGGCTTCTTGTAGTCTTGAACAGCTATGTATGTATATATTTGTTTATTTTATCATTATAGTTTAATTTACTAGCTTAGTATGTTCTATTTATCGTAATTAGTATTTATACACACTGTGTCTATCATCTCCTCTTCAACTATCCTGTCGCAGGTCTGCTGGAAGAAATTTCTTAGGAAATAAGCAGCACCTTTGTGCTCTTTTGTCTGTATATATATGTTTTTTCTTTTGTAAGTGTCATGTGTGTACATAAATAAATAAATAAGCCTAAATTTGGTACTCACTCTTAATATATTCTACCGTCCTTTGACGTGGGTAAAATGTTACTTATTTATTGCGCTTAAAACAAATTGTAAAGGATCATCCAAAATCTGGACCATGAATTAACCAGCAATGATGAAGTTACCAAACTGAAAACACAAAATTATGGTATGAATCCTCAAGTATACAGAAACATTCCTGCAAACAATATTCGAAATATTAAACAAGTGGCTATCTGTCTGTCGTTTGCCATGAATATCCTCATGTAACATCGTTTATTCCATAACTACAGAAGCTATAGCCGCTTATTAATACGGGTCATGTGGTGTCAAGTGCCAAGTTGGACTGTCTCCAAGTGGGCTCTCCATCGAATTTGGCAAGATTTCTGATAGTACCAGATGTCACATACATACACCTGCAAAAGTTTCTAACTATTTTCAAAATGTTTGCCTTGCAGGAAATTTTGTTTGCACAATGTACTATGCTTAGAAGAGGCACACGTGGTTAAATAATAAAAGCCAATTATTTTTCGGTGCGTAAATCATCAAATCTTTGTGATTAAGCAACCCTTTCCGAGGTTAGTCCGAAGATGGGTGACCGTTAAGCCGTTGACTTTAGCTTTCATTTGTAGGTCTGTAACAGTCATTACGGTATTCCGAAGCTCGAAAATTTGAGACTAGTCTTGCCAACGGGTATCATTGTTATCCCGAAGCTCGAAAATTTGAGAATAGTCTTGCCAACGGGTATCATTGTTATCCCGAAGCTCGAAAATTTGAGACTAGTCTTGCCAACGGGTATCATTGTTTTCCCGAAGCTCGAAAATTTGAGACTAGTCTTGCCAACGGGTATCATTGTTATCCCAAAGCTCGAAAATTTGAGACTAGTCTTGCCAACAGGTATCATTGTTATCCCGAAGCTCGAAAATGTGAGACTAGTCTTGCCAACGGGTATCATTGTAATCCCGAAGCTCGAAAATTTGAGACTAGTCTTGCCAACGGGTATCATTGTTATCCCGAAGCTCGAAAATTTGAGACTAGTTTTGCCAACGGGTATCATTGTTGTCCAGTAAAAGGGCTGTATTCAGATAGGCAGTCGACCTGTGTAGAATGTTGGTAATCAGTTGCATCTGGTTAGACTGGAAGCTGGGTGCCAGCTTAGTAGGAAAAAGGCTAAGTAGTAAGTATATTGAGTATGATTTTGACTCGAGTGCTGGTTTGAAGTTGAGGTTGGTTTGTTTTATTTATAATATTTTGTGTGTAGGCATTTCAACCTTTTCTTGCTCTCATTCTTGCAGCACAATTGGAATCTTAACTCCAGTAGCTCTTTACTTTTTATACTGCTGTATCCGTTTTGCTTCTACTGACCTGACAAAGGAATGGTAACATTTTCTATTACCTTCACATGTAAGCCAAGCAAATTGTCAAAAAAAAAAAAACAAATAACATTCAAGACCGCATCAAGCTAAAACATTTCCTCCTTTTATTTTAACGAAAAAAACCCCATAATATATGTCGCTACATAAATATTTACCCCTTAAGTAAAGTTCGCCATCTCATGTCGTAAAGAACATTATATAATTTGCATAAGAAGTTTGAATGGGCAGGGCTGAAAGCCTCCAGTCGCGTCTGGCATGTGAATTGCTTTTTTATTTGTGTTAATATTGACTCTCTTACTTACAGCTACCGTCTGCTTACATGAGGACCTTTGGCGTCTAGTACTATTCTTTATTAAGTATTTTATGTTCCAGAGTCTACGTGTATCATGTTCATTGTTTTATTTTCATTAGTGACATCTCATTTAGATTGAGATTTGGTTTAGTGAACGCTTAAGAACAAATCGGACAATTTGTATTGAAATAGTTAAGATATAAAAATATTTTCCCGTTGCATGCAGCGACTTAGCTCGCGAGAGAGGTCTTTTACTGGAAACTTATATAAAAATATAACTCTTGAAACCTCCTTTATCTTACGGTAAAGGTCCTATTAAAATCAGTTCAGACATTCTTGAGCCCGGACAAATACAAAAACAGACAGACAGTCAAAAATGTTAAGAAAGGTTGTTTGTGTTTTTTCTCGTGTAAATATTGAAGTACATGAAAAAGCAGTTATTTTGAAATCACAGACAGACTCTTAAAAGTTATTTATATTTATTTACAGATGCGTAGATATTGTAGAAATGGGTTAGTAAGAATTAATGACATATCTCTAACACGAAATAAAAAAAGTACCTACGAGATCATGCATAAATGTCATAAATATTGATAGAATTTACGGTTAGAGCTTTAAATGGTCATACATGAATAAGTAGATAGTGCGCGTAATTAAGTAGTTTACATTTTTCTAAGAAAACTAATATTCCCTTTTACGTTATTTATGCATTTGAATTAGACAATTTGTATTCTAAAGACGTCTATCACTTCTCTCTGTAATATTTTTATGTTCGTGTAGAGAATAAAACAGAAGCCCTTTGAACGGGCCGGAACAAAGTAATCAAACAGCGAATAATATTATGGCGTTATTTTTTGAATTTATGACGTCATCACATGGCGCCATAGCTGCAATTTAACGCGTCATTCAACTGGCAATTCATGATCACGATCAACTATGTTTGGACATGCTCAATGGGCTTTGTAATTTTGAACTAGTTACCCTACAGTGACTAAGGAAGCAATTTAACATAGCTATAAATTTGGAATTTCAGTAGTGATTTTATTACAGCTCCTTAAGTTACGATTGAATGTAGTTGAACGATTAAATGTTGCGCTGCGTGTCAAGGGGTCGATTGCCACACTGGAACATATTTTTGTATAACCTAAAAATAGATAGTCCGGGTCTGGGTGTTTGTAAGAATGCATTCACGCTACAGGAGAAATTCCTAGGGAGGGACAGTGTTTTAAAAAAAATTAAAGTCTTAGTAGCTAACTAATCCTCGCACTGTCTTGAACTTTTGACAGGGCTACTGTTTCTTGCCTCAAAAACCTACATAAAACATTAACTCATGTGGTTCTCATATGATTTGTCCACTACAAATTCAAGTATGGACTTTAAATTAAAAGAGACTTGAGCTCTGAACCGATTACTATAAAAAATATTAATAATATTTATAAAAACGTTTTCCGTTGAATGCTTTTCAATAACTGCAGTTTTGTTTTGTACGAGAAAAGAAGTTCCCCAAATTTACAGAACAATTGAGTGGTATAACAAGATTATAATGTCAGTCCAAAATTAATAATGAAATAATTGAGTTGAGATGAAATGCTGTTCGGAACAGATTTCAGATAAGAATTCAATTTATACTTTTCGACTACCCTCTATACCCGCGTCTGTTTTAAATCAAACCACCCCAAAAGAGTATTTGATTTCAAATATTATACTGATCAGTATCAAACGGGCCCGCCCGCAGATATAATTGAAGGAAGTGATAAAAATCTATCAAAACAAATAAATTATTGCTAGGTTATGGGAACTGATTAAATAGTGATTTACGATAGAAGGGTTTTTGCAGGCTGTAAAGTTGAGCTTCTTTGCGTCAGACTTCTAAATAAATAAATAAATAATTAATTGCCAGCAAAAGTAAACAAATAATTGTTGGTAAATTAAATTTCATGCTGTTTAATTGATAAATAATCTTTATTTTGCAAATTGGTTATTAAATAACACTTTTACAAATAATTTTTTTCGTAAATATTAACTAGATGAGGCCGGTGTTTCCTAACTGACTACCCTTTTTTTTATCGTGGTAAAATTATCGAATAAGTCCTCCCACCCCGGGCAGGGTGGGAGGGACTGTCAGACTTTTACTGACTAAAATCCACGGTGTTCCTTCAATAACCCTTTACGTACCGGGGTCACGGTAATGGGATGAGTCCCACGACCCCGGCAGGCTTTGGCCCTCTACAGAGGGGGCCTCGTCATGTTGCCGACGCTCTTTGAGGCGCGCGTGGAACACAACGCGCCGTCGACCCGGGCATGTTCCATGGTCGGACTGCGAGTTGCCCTTTACTCGCTGTCCGCATGCCCGCGCCTACGGTGGCCGGAGATCGTCGGCCGACGTCCGACGCCGTGGGCGTCTACCACTGCGGCTGGGCTGGAGGGAGGACGCCATCCTCTCCCACACGTGGCCTGCCTCCTCCTTCGAAAGCATGACTGCTTCGCAGAAGGAGGCGACCGCTTCCCACTCCCTCTCGCCCCGCAGCATGGCCTCGACCAATGCCAGGCGCGAGAGGTCTCCGCCTATCGCCGCCGTGAGGACACGTCGGTGCTCTGCCCAGGCGGGGCAGTCTTGCACCGTGTGCTCTACGGTGTCCTCAGGGCGACCCTCGCAGTGGTGACACCCAGGCGTTTCCTCCTTTCCCATCAGACATAGGTACCTCCCGAAACTTCCGTGTCTGGTGAGGACCTGCGTCATGCGGTAGGTCAGGACGCCGTGACGCCGATCTAGCCACTCCTCAAAGAGGGGTCTTACCGCCGCAATTGCGGACGTACCCTGAGAAGAAACACCGAAACAAACTCAGGGGTCCGTCTCTTTTAAAGTCCATACAAGGCAAAAGGCGAGCCTATCTACAAGAAAAATCTTTGAAGGGAGAAAAGATTAATTAAATAACTCATACTAACAAGCCTCTCATAGACTGTTGTATATTTACTGCATTTTACCGGCATGTAAATCACTCTATTCAGCGTACCTATCCAAACACCTAGATTTCCTTAACAAATCCAAACGGCACTAACATAAATTAACACAAAAACGTTCGCCCTAAGCGATCTGATATCACCATTGTTTCGGCTAGCCTGCTTAGCATACCACCCGTACTTAACAGCCCATGAATTTGTACTAGACTGACTTTGTCGAGGAAGTACAATTTAGTGACAAAATTACTAAGACTGCTTTAAGAATAAATATCATCTAGCGCATGGTGAAAGCGCCAGGTAGTCTAGGTAGCGTAGTCCTGCAATATGGACATCTTACATCAGATAAAAAATCAATTTTTTTTTTTAAGGAAACTAGTAATATTCACAGAATTATCATAACTAGTAATCTTGTTAACTCTCCAACTAAGCTAAATATGTTTGTGTCTGGAGTGAGTTTACGGCAATAGTGTAATGTGGGTGGGGTTTGAACTTGTGACCTCTCGATCACAAGTCCGACACCTAAGCCATTAGGCTATTGGTGTTTCGTACTGATGAAATGAAATACGGTTTCAGTAGTTTCTTCGAAATAAATAGGAGTAATTTTGTCTTTATGCGAAAGATGCATTAACAAATAGCAGAGTTGTGCCTAAAAATCATAATAATATGTAAATTTATTTTTATAATTGCATAAATGTTCATCGTCCTCTTATCTCTACACTACCTTTGATTGATTGGAAAAGAATGCCTAAAGCATTTTCACTATTTGCTTTTGGACTATTTTCTTGCAGAAACTTAAATAAATGCTTATTACTTCTCTACTAATATTATAGATGCGACAGTAACTTTGTAATTGCCCTTTTGTATCTAAAACACCTATTCAGCTCTGAAGAAATTTGGTACAGATATAGATTAAATCTTGGGGAGGGATACATGTTACTTATATCAGTTATTATTTTAAGTTATATATTTTAGTTGAAATATAACTTTCCTGCGAGCAAAACTATGGGCAGAAGCCAGTGAATAAAATAAATTACAGAAATAACAACAATTGGAAATTAGTTTTATATTATCGAACATAGGTTAGGTATTTCAAATTAATAAGGCATGCTATTTAGCTCCAGGAAACTAAAAGCTATAGTGCTTCCTGCTACAGATTCGTAACATACGAAGCTACAATTTCGTGCAAACATTCTGTGAATTGTGCAAGTTGGATTGGCCATACAAACTCCCACGTCTTAACTGACAGTTACTTTCAAAACAATTACGCTTCCAGTTCTTGGAATGGACACACTGCTATGAAGTTTGTCGAGTTAATGGAACGGAATTATTAGCCGAATACATCCTCAATCAATTTTAATAATATTAATGTTAGCTTTTTATATTATCCAATCTATTATAATAATTGCGAAAGTGTATCTTTCTGTTTGTTAGCGTGTTATGCTTGCACGGCTAAACCAACGAACTGGTTTTCATGTGGCTTGGAGTTAGTTGAAGACCTGTAAACAAACCTTGGATTATTTTTATTTCAAAAGTCGACCCTTAAATCTGAACTCTGACCAAAATATATTTGTTTAAACATGAACAAACTAATGTTGAGGACTAACTTAATTTTTCGAAAATCTTTATGATTATGTAGTTCCATGAAATCATGATCTCTTCATACTTACTACTACTACTTTATATAAAAAAACCTGTTTAAAATACTATTACGACATACACAGCCATCGAGACGAATCACAGCCTTGCAACCCGTTTCTAATTTATCACAGCATGCTTGCTGAACACTAAACCACTGAGTCACGTATGCAGCAAAACACGTTCAGTCTATCAAAACAGACATCATCACGATTCAGTAATTTGCATATAATGACTACTTAAAAAGCAACTAAAATGAATTGTACGGCTGTTAACTGAATGTGTATCGTGCAAGTTGTCAACGCACAATCTTTGATTACTTTATTGCCCGGGGATGCGGCGAGAATCATAAACTTCATGAATAATTCGTAATCGGATTCCCAGATGTGTAGGTGGTCTTTAATGCGAGAATAATTGCAGCCGTTTAAGGACTAAACTGCTCTGGGAGAGACAGTTGATATGAGAATTCCGTATCAATTTCTACGAGACATGAAAATGAATTTGGGAATGGAAATTGACTCTATGGCCCATGATTTTATGATTTAGATTTGTATCATTTTTTCGCGGGGAATACTTATCATCAAATGGTATCTCGTTAAAACATTCCCGCAACCCGGCAGGAAGATTTGTTTGCCTTGCAATCAAAACTTTATAAAAATCTTTCTTGACTTGCTATAATCAGATTTAAAAAAAAAATCGAATGATTTGTACTGCAAAATACACCACATCAAACGTATTAAATGCAATTTGTAACACAAGAAGGCAAAAACAAGAACAACACGTCTTGTTAACATATGCATGTTGGTGATACTGTAAGTACACAACTCATTTCCTTTCCTCGATCCGTTTCAAAGTAAGGCGAAATGTACGGCAACGGTTTATTTTGGTGTTCAGCATTCTCTAGTGCTACATGGTACAAAAATTTGGACTGTTTACTAAGACGGACCTACCAACTATTGTTTTATTTATTAGAACATTATACAGTTGTGTTTCTTGAAAAAAATTGTGTAGTTTAGTTAGATTGTTGATTTTGATTGATTTCGCTGAGCCGAGCCTTTTTGGCGCAGCCGTGAGGCACATAATATTATGTTTTTTTCTGTTTTTGAAGTTATTTTGTCGTTTTTTTTTTTTATTTGATATGTGTTTTGTGGCATGTGCCAAATAAATATTTTTTTACTTGGTAACTTTTTATACCATTAAACATATTGCGAGTGTGACGTTGTGCTTGCTCTTATAATATTTTTGTCTCAGAAAATGATCGAAGAGTTTAGTCAACTTTGCAAATTGTGAATTTTTATGATTGATTTCAGACTTTTACTTCGTTTTTCAGTCTAAAATGATATGGATGAAATATCCTAGTATTGATCTCTCATTTATTTCGCATTCATTAATAGCGCTGTTTAAAAAAAACATAGTTCATGTCGTTCAAAATTGATAGCATTCAAACCATTCACAAATCAGACTACTGTACCAACATCGTTGAAATCGAGCCCCACTTGACACTAATCTAAAATGCCCTTTAAACTGCAGGCGGCTATTTTCCGCACACACTTCACTCAATATAGGTTCACAATGTAATCCTCTGGCAGCGAGACCTTTTGATCCTGTCATAGGCTTCAAAGACACGAATGCACTGCATTGTACAGGATTTCAACTGTTTAGTACAGTTGCGCTTGTAAGCCCGGATTAACCCGACGTGTCATGTAGCCACTAGACGCTAGTAACTAATTGGAGTGGTTCGACTAATGTACAAGTGAACTGTACTTGTATGTATTATGTTAAGGTTAAACTCTAAGTCTAAGCCGTTTTAGGGTTTGACTAGTTCTTAGTAAAAGTTGGTTAGTTGCTGGGTATTAGTTCAATTATTTTGAATGTGTAATTGTGACCAGTGTTTTGATTCGGATAATGAAAGTTATCATTAAATGACTGCCTCAAAGTTTTATCCGATTCTAAGCTAGGCTAGTCATTTTAGTGCATGACTTGACTCTGCCCATTACATATGCATACCAAATCCCAATCTCTGGGATGTTGTGTGAATGTTTTTCCACCTTTCGATTCGTTCGGGATTTTGATGGAAATTTCCGGAACTATTCCCCTGTCAGATCACCTGTCTGTTTGCCTGCCAATGTATAAGTCAGTGGCTAACAGAAAAATAATTGACTTGTTTCGGACACGCACGGCAATCAGAATTCGTATTTTGTGATGTCGGTCCGACTTTATAGGAAATCCTTTATTTTTCTGTCCTGCTGTATTTGGTTATTGATTCAATAATAATAACTGCTACTAGGTACATTTATATAAAACTCTAGAATAAAGTTCATAACGAAATATGAGGCGACAAAAACAAATGAAGACAACAACTTCCAAAAAAAACATTATCTTCCTCCACATCCAAACAATTTATTGTAGCTTCTAATTCTCTACACCGAAACATGTCAAAACCCACCCAATACTATAATCCCACTCATTATAACACATTCACAGCCCACCACACAAAAAAGGAAAAATAAGCTTCAAACAAAAATGTCGCCGGCCGCGTCACTCATTCGATAGCAAGCGTCGGCAAATGTCGTGTGTGCCGACGATTTACAGCTGCAATTAGTTATGTACCCGACGTGGGACAAACGATGTAGGCTGACAAATGGTCGGCCAGGGTGCCTCGACTACCCGCAGACAATGGTCGCACTCGATTCGGTCAATCATTCCGTAGTGAATAAAATTATGAGTCAAGCTAAAGACTTGAATGTGTTACCAGACTTTGTTTTGATTTAAGTCGGAGTTCTTGGCTGCTTTCTAGGCTGAACGGGTAGTAAAGTACATGTAAATCGAGAACGTATAGTTGCTGCCACGACGCTGCTTTTATTTGTGCTTAATTTCGTCATTCATTGGAGAGGATTATAACTTTCGCTAAGTGGTATTTTATTATGCAATTGACGCTCAAAAACTTGGCCCTGAATCCAGTTATAATAAAAAGTGAATAAAATTATGAGTCAAGCTAAAGACTTGAATGTGTTACCAGACTTTGTTTTGATTTAAGGGGACTACAAGAGCTAAACGCGAGTTTTATAATGCGTTAAAGTATATGATTCACTGCAGTTAACACAGTCAGAAAAATATATGATATTCTTCAGGATATAATCTAGTTAAGTAGTGTGTTGAAAACATAATACAACAAATTTTAATTCATAGAAAAAAATCACAAAGATACCTCTAAAAAAATCTTTTAACGAATAAAAACCATATTAAAATACATACGATCATTCTGATTTTTTGACAAATTATTCAACAAGAAACATACTAACGAAATAGTGTTTTATTTTTTTAATCCAATCAATACATTTTCTGTAAATCGCGTATTATTATTTCGCAATATAATACGTACGCATGTGTGCGTAAACGCCTGTGTACCGACAGTGCCGGCCAACGCTTGTTGCTATATGGACGTGTCGCTTTTCTCGCCGATTTATTTCGACTCGGAATTGTTTGTAGTTATTGTAAAGTTTCGTCTGTAAATTAATTATTATATTTATAAATTCATTTTTTATATCAATTTTCTATAAATAATCTTCTTTCTTGTAAATATAAAATACTTTAGGTAAAAATAGCGTAACTTGATTTCAATTTTATTTTATAAATATGGGAAATAAAGTGAAGCCAGTTAAAAGGACTAAAAAACGTTCATATAAATCAAACGCCGTACATATGAACGATGTTAAAAGGTAAGAATATTTTAGATTACTAAATTATTTCTAAAATATTATGACACATTATTGGAACCGTCTCAGTATTGAGCACTTTATTTTACTCGAATACGGTCAGTTATTTCATTACAATTCCTAAGTTCTATTAGCGTGTATAGTAGTGAATCGGATTGGCAACCGCCAGTGTCCTGGATCAAACCCAGGGTCTTATTTTGTCTTTTTGTCACTTCTAGTTTATTGAAAGTACTTTTATATTATATTTAGATATTTTTGTAAATATTTTGTTGAATAAAAAAAGAAACGTTTTCATTTTTTTATAGGAGAAAGAAAGTCGAAAATGTCAACGCCGAAGTTATTTTCAATGAGTAAGTATCGACACATTATCTAGGCTATTATAAAGAATAAAACAAAGTAAGAAACATTTTGTTTCAAGACCGCGGTTTATTGATATGGGCAGTAATGTGCATGACAAAATATCTGATTGATCTGAAAATTCAGATGTTGCTTATTGTCATACATAACTAAGTAAGAGAATAGGTATGTACCTAACTATGAATGTTAGTTGCCTAATCTTTTATTTGTAGCTCAACAATTTTACGAAATGAATACAAAAAATTGGCCAAGTGCGAGTCAGACTCGCCCATGAAGGGTTCCGTAGTAACTATAATAATATATGTGTATAATTAGAAATAAAGGAAATAATATGTATATTTATTTGACGAATAAAAAAAACTTAAAAATTTCTTAAAACTAGCTTATTTACATTTTTACAACTACGCTTAATAACTTTGTTTTTCATAGTGTTTGTATGAATTACAAAGTTATATTTGCGGTTTTAGAAAATATGCTGTATCTCAAAAACTGCTGAATCGATTTCGTTCAAACCAATTTTGGTTGAAAGTTTACATTAAGATCTACAGACATATTTTTTTTTTAATTTTTCACTCCATTATTATAGAAGTTAGAGGGGGGGACACACATTTTACCATTTTGGAAGCTTATATCTTTTAAACGATTGTTTTTATGAAAAAGCGGTCTTAGAAACCCTCATATCATTTTTAAAGACCTGTCCATAGATACCACACACACATAGGTTTCATGAAAAAAAATATTTTCATTTCTAGTTCCATGTATGGGGGACCCCCTTTATTTTAAATATTTTTTATTTTTTTTACTTAAAATCGAAAAGCGGTTTACAGAATACATCTACCTACTAAGTTTCACATGTATAGTCTTAATAGTTTCGGAATAAAATGGCTGTGACATACGGACGGACGGACAGACGGACAGACAGACAGACAGACAGACGGACGGACAGACATATCGAAACTATAAGGGTTCCGTTTTTTGCCATTCAGCTACGGAACCCTAAAAAATGAAATCTAAAATGTACCAACTTCTGAACCACAGAACTAGAAAATTTAGAATTGACATTTTCACGCAGTTTTAAAATTGACATGGTCACTAAATCTGTCTTAAAACGGGATATTTACTACTATATTTTGGCACAAGTAATATACAGGGTGGCAGGGACATCGACGCACAAACGCTTACCAGGGATTCGGTACATGATTCTGGACCCCCTGCGTTGGAATTTCTCGTGGTTTTTTTTTTAATTTTTCAGGATTTTTCAGTATTTTTTTACTGAAAACTGTATAAAATCATTGTTAATTAAAATATAAAATTCACTTGTTTCACTTGAAACAGCAATGTAAATAAAATTCGAAAGAGCTACCTGATCAGCTGTTTTGCTAGGGTTAATTTGCGAGCTTATTATTATATTATTATTTGTGGAATATTAACTAATCAGGTAGCCGTTTCGAGTTTGGTTTACATTACTGTTTGAAATAAGTGAATTTACTGTTTTGTTATTGCGTCGGATTTTTCGTAATTTTATGAAATTAAGAAAAAGCCGACGAAAACTATCAACGCAGGGGGGTCCAGAATCATGTACTGAATCCATGGTAAGCGGTTGCGCGTAGATGTCCCTGCCAGACATGACGAAACTATAAACAACAAATACAGGGTGTATTTGTTGTTTATAGTTTCGTCATGTCTGTCTGTCTGTTTCTGTCTGTCCGTCCGTCCGTCCGTCCGTCTTCCGATAAACCGCTTTCCGACTTTGAGAAAAAAATAATTAAAATACATGGAACCTCCCCATACATGGAAGGTTCCCCATATATGGAACTAAAAACTGAAAATATTTCTTTACATGAAACCTATGCGTGTGTGATATCTATAGACAGGTCTTTAAAAATGAGATTGAAGTTTCTAAAACCACTTTTTCATAAAGTAAATCGTTTCCAAAGTGGTAAAATGTGTCTCTCCCTCCCCCCCTCTAACTTCTATAATAATGGAGTGAAAAATCTAAAAAAATATATGTCTGTAGATATACACTTTCAACCAAAATCGGTTTGAACGAGATCGGGTTAGCAGTTTTTGTATTACAGCATATTTTCTAAAACCGCAAACATAACTTTGTGATTCATACAAACACTATGAAAAACAAAGTTATTTGGCGTAGTTGTAAAAGTGTAAATAAGCTAGTTTTAAGAAATTTGTAAGGTCTTTTTTTGTCAATTTAATATACATGTTATATTATATTATTATAGTTACTACGGAACCCTTCATGGGTGAGTCTGACTTGCACTTGGCCAATTTTTTTCAGTTGTTTCACAATCGAAACTCGAAACAAATAACAAACATGGTAAATAATGTCCCGCTTTAATTTGTAATGAATTTCATTACCACAAACTTTTTGTATTTTTAGATTGGAAACTGTGGCATCACAGAATGATCACGGTCGTGAAGTTATTGATAAAAGTACATATTCATCTGAACAAGTATTAGAAGAAACCTTTAATACACAGGTAATATTCAAAACTTCAACCGCACGTTACAGTAACATAATTTTGCGAGTTGTGTAGAATTAGTTTTATAAATAAAAATGGTATAATTCAATTTTAGGTGGCTAGTGCTACTGAAGAAAGTCATTGTGATGTCCAACCTGAAAACCAAGAAACTGATGGGTTAAATTATAGTGCAGAATTTCGAGAATTAAATCGTTAAAGAATTCCGTGAAAACATACTTATTTAAAATTATTTTAAGTTAAAACAATGTTTTATGGTATAAAAAAAATTATTCATTTATTTTTACAGACGGAAAACTATACTCCTAAAAAGAACATACAAATTGGACGCAGGATTATTAATGTTTCCTATTTTTTTTTAAAGCTGTGTGAGATCTCAAATCACGGACCATTAGACTGCGGGCTATCTTCTCTTGAGTTAGTTGGTGAAAAGCTTCACGGCTTATCTTCCAAATTTACTTTTTTATGTAAAATGTGTAAACAACAATTTGTTATCATTAACGACAATGATAATTGTTTATCAATAAATACATGTGCTGTAGCTGGTGCAATTTCTATTGGTTGTGGTCATTCTCAGCTACAAGAATTTTCATCAGCCATGAATTTGCCAATGATTTCCCAAAAAACATACCAAAAGAACCACAAATTACTGTAGGAAAACTGGCAGCAACTGGCACAACAGTCCATGGATCAAGCAGCTGAGGAAGAGAAAATTATGGCTATAGCAGAAGGCAGGGTCACAAAGAATGGTACGCCTATCATAGATGTGATAGCAGATGGTGTGTACGGTAAAAGGTCGTACAAAAAAATTATTCAGCTTTATCCGGCGCTGCTGCAATCATAGGTAGAAAAACAGGCAAACTTTTATATTTGGGAGTCCGAAATAAATATTACTACCATTGTGATCGTGCCGAAAAGAAAAAAACAACAGTGCCTGAACATTATATGTTTGAAAAACTATTCCGGTCCGTCCACAGGAATGGAGTGCGAAATTATAGTGGAAGGTTTTAAGCAGTCATTAGCTACCCACGGTTTGATTTACGGACGACTAATATCTGATGGTGACTCAAGTACTTATTTCAAAATTTTGCAGGCAAGACCTTACCTTGATATTACCGTCGAAAAAGTAGAATGCAGAAATCATTTACTGAGGAATTTTTGTAACAAAATGATGACATTGCAAACTGAAACCAAATATTTAAAAAGTCACAGAAAATTATTGACCATATCGCGAGTTTTGAGCATGAGATCCTGCATAACCAAAGCAATACAAAAAAATAAAAATGATCCCTGCCCAGAAGAGCAAAAATTATTTGAGGACATTTTACAAGCACATCATCACGCTTTTGGAAACCACCTTGAATGCAAAACACATTTCTGCAAAAAAACGGGAGATTTGAAGCAAAATGATGTTCCAAGTGACTTTCAGCTAAGTTCTCTGTGGCAGAGAATTAGTATAATGATACAAATTATTTCTGGCCATGCTCGAAGTTTACTTCATGACGTGGACAGTAACGTTGTAGAACGCTATCATAGCATCATAGCAAAATATGTAGGAGGAAAAAGAGTTAATTTTTCCCTCAAAAACTCATATCAGACGCGATGCATTGCGTCAGCAGTGTCGTTCAATGAAGAACATGCACTTTCGAAGCTTTATAAAAAAATTACCAATAAGAGCCTAAGAGGCAAACTGAAACTGTGGGAAGAAAGAAAGAAGAAACAAAAACTCCTTAGTAAAAGATATATAAAAAGAAAAAGAAGGCTTGTTTTCAGTAAAAAACAAGACGATAAGGATTATGGCCAGTCCTGTGAAAAGCCCGATATGCCGGTAGAAATACTGGATAAACTGAAAAACGAGTTTATGAAAAAAATTAAAAAGTCTGATTTGGAACGAGCAACAATTGAAAGAAAAACTGTTTTACAAAGTGATAGTGGAGTATGGCTAGAGATGTGAAGATCGTTATTGACTGCATCCAATTTCGGCAGAGTTATAAAAAGGCGTATTAATACACCATGTGCTAATTTAGTCAAAGATATTCTTTATCGGAACAAAATTGACCAAGTGGAATCTATTAGACATGGCCAATTGAATGAAAAAATCGCACTTGCACAATTGGCTGTACAAGAGCGCAAAACGATTAGACCCTGTGGTTTATTTATAGACCAAGAACTATGTTTCTTGGGTGCAACGCCTGATGGATTAATTGGAGTAAATACTGTTGTAGAAGTAAAGTGTCTTTTGACAGCCCACAAAATGGGCCTAGCAGCAGCAATTGAAAATAAAAAAGTAAACTTCTAGCAAAAAACAAAAACTAGTGAACTAGACATCAACAAAAAACATGCTTGGTATTACCGAGTTCAAGGACAGCTACACGTAACCCAAAAAAAAATTGTTTGTTTGCCGTATGGGAGAATGAAAAAGAAAAGCTGAAGACGGAAATCATTCAAAGAGATGATACATTTTGGGAAAGAGAAATGAAAGAAAAATTGAAAAAGTTCTATTTAGACTGTATTTTACCTGAGATACTTGATCCCCGAATTTCAAGAAATATGAAAATTCGTGAACCATACGTAAAAAATAGAGATGAAAATACAGATAGAGATAAAAGTGACAAAAAAGACAAAAGCGAAATGGAATGAAAGCAAACTGTTCCGGTGCAGCAGTTTGTTTTTTCTCTGCACGAGCACATACAAGGCAGTATTTGTTTTGGATGCCTAAAAACAAAACTTGTTGTAGTAGAAAACTAAATTTTGAAGATTTGTGACTTGAGTAATTTTTTTACAAAATTTTTGTATTAACATTGCGCTCCGTATGCGTAAATACGTCAAAAAATCACAAAATAAAATTATAATAATTAGCTTGTTTAATTTTTATGTATCCTTCCTGTTCGTTCACCTGTCCATCCATCCACCCAGTCCGTATCCCACCCTTTTATTCGTCTCTCCTCGCATCCGTAGGTATGTTCACTTCACACGCTGTATTCTTATAAACCGTATATTGCGAAAATAAAAATGACGAAAATAAACTGCTATTTTATACAAAAAGTTTATTCACTTGGAAAAAAATAATTGAAACAGCTGTTTTTATTGCGATTTCAGAGCTGGTGCCATAGTAAAACTTGTTCATAATTATGAGTACAATAACCTCCTTTGGTATTACTTAAACTCTTTTGTAACACCCTGTATATTATTTTTCTTCAGAATCCACCATCAAACTTTTTGGATGTTTTTTTTTTTTTTCATTATATTATTCTTGATTCTGAAATAAAATATCTATAGGAATAAAAATTATTGATTTTAACCGACTTCAAAAAAAAAGGAGGAGGTTCTCAATTCGTCTTGAACTTTTTTTTTATGTATGTTACCTCATAACTCGGAGACGGCTGGACCGGTTTGAAAAATTCTTTTTGCGTTTGAAAGGGTATACGTTCTACTTGGTCCCATTGTTACGAAATCATGATCTGATGTTGGGATCCTGGAGAAATCGAGGGAACTCTTCAAATATTATAGGCACACCTATAGCGTTTTGGGTATTTCTTATAGTACCTTGAGCAGTTACTTTTGAAAATTACCATTTGGGGAAGTTGAACTGATGATGAAGACCACAGATGGCCACTGAAACTACTCAATAATAAGTATTTCGTGGATTGCGATTCGATTACTTGAATACGGATGTTAAGCACTTTATACTCATCACAATGAATATGGTGATGTAGAGCTGATGGTGATGTACCAGGTGAACTCCTCAAAACATACAGGTCTGCACCAGGAAAAGCAATATTTTGTAAAAGGTGATAAGTAGTTGACATTTTGGCTTTTGTAACTATGTACATAAATTACAAACAGTCCCACTAAAAAGCGTGAAAAAAAAATTTTAGCAAAAAAATAGTACCGACTTCCATATAAAAACACTACAAAGGCAAAAATAACTTTAATTTTGGAAGGCGGTGTCAAAAATATAAAAGAAACTACAAAACAAATGACACCGACTACCGAAATTAAAGTTATTTTTGCCTTTGTAGTGTTTTATATGGAAGTCGGTTCTATTTTTTTGAGAAAAATTTTTTTGATAACCTAATGAATTAAATAAAAAATAAGAGAACAAAACTATGCACATATTTTAAAATAATAACAACACGAAAATATGTAAATATCTATAAATACATAATATTTAATAAATAAGACAACAAAAAGCTATACCGCGAATGAGATTCGATCTTGGTGATCGCCGCGGAAACGCGCTGCGAAACCCGAACGGTGACACACTGGACCGCTCGAGCTCTGTAAACCAGTCGCGAAATTACGATGTTAAATGTAATGAAAAACACGCATCGACGAAATTCGCGCGGTGCACCCCGCAGTAGGCGGGACTACTCGTGTCCCACTTCATCTGCTTCACCCCCTCAAATGAGGGGGTGCGCGGGGCATTCTCTGTGATGTGTCTGTGAGTGCGCCCGATTGAGCAAGGTCAACGGGATTATAATGCGTCTTAAGTCGGAGTTCTTGGCTGCTTTCTAGGCTGAACGGGTAGTAAAGTACATGTAAATCGAGAACGTATAGTTGCTGCCACGACGCTGCTTTTATTTGTGCTTAATTTCGTCATTCATTGGAGAGGATTATAACTTTCGCTAAGTGGTATTTTATTATGCAATTGACGCTCAAAAACTTGGCCCTGAATCCAGTTATAAATGCAAGCATTTCTTAAACAGGGTCATTAAGAAAAATGTCACATACTTCGTTTGAATACTGATTAATTACCAGATTCTGAATTCAAATTCTCTAAACATTTATTTTGACTTTCGAATCAATTTATCAGTTTTTAAACTAAGCACTCATTTTTTTAATAAATACTATTAAAATGTCCATGTATTTGATTTGTAATTTTATGGTATTGTTCAACTTTGCATAGCCATTACTATATAAAAAAATCTTTTGCCGTACAATTGAACAGTATCTTAAATTTTTGTTCTCCGTTTAAAAGATGATAAATACCTGTGTTGTTATTCACTTGGCTTTTCAACAGTATATTATACACGTAAGTATATGTAAAGTTAAACACTGACATTAATCATTACAACATTATTTAAATTCATACAAATCGCCTCTAAAATGCTTAGATGAAATATAAAAAATCGACGAGGTGTCATGTGCATTGACAAATGAGATTTATTAGTGGTGAGATAGACACATTTTGCAATAGGTATATTGGCAGCGGCTGGCGCGAATGCCGAATGATATCAATCGTTCATTTTTTGTCTGCGATTCTGCCTGAAATGATAAACTGTGCTAGCTTTTGGGAGACTTTGAAGGATAGTAATAATTTAGTAAGTTTATGAGTAATCGTAATGGATGTAGTAATCGAAAGTTTTATGGTTTACCTTTCGTAGAAACTTCGTGCACCATAAGTTTCAATATCCTTGTCTCGTCTTTATCTCAGTTTATTAGAATTAACCAAGTATATCTATATATTTTTTTCCTTTTAGTGCTATCAAGAAAGCCACTTCAAAATTCTATTTGTGAAATGCATCAGTGTATACATTTCACGAATAGATTTTTTTTATTGATAATAGGCTCGTGTTTGATCACTATCCCACCTGATGGCAAGTGATGATGTGGTCGAAGATGGAGCACGCTTACCTAAAAGTAACCTATTCACTCTTGACTTAAAGACCCCTAGGTTATAGCTATCGGGAAACACAGACTCCGGCAGGGAATTCCACTCCTTGGCCATACGCACAATGAAAGTATTCCCAAAACGTTTTGTGCGTATGGGTGGGATGTCCACCATGAGTCACGACTAATGAGAATATTATAGAAAATAACCGACATAGTACATATCAATAACTAGTCAGTAAGTTGTTCATCCAACTTACTTGTAACTTTATTCAGTATCGTCATTTGATAACTGGCATACAACATACTGTGTATAAAAGTTTTTATAACTTTGATGCTTTAAATTAATAATGAGCCCATTCAGTATCGAGTCCAATAATATCGTTTGTATTATTAATACATGTAATCCTTTTCTCTGTCTGTTGTTATTATCTTTCATTTATTTATATTGTTTTAATGTACCTTTAAAACCTGATAACTGATAATTACGTAGTCGTGGGTTCGAAACCAGGTCGGCACATATTGTGTAATTTCCTTTTTAGGGTTCCGTAGCCGAATGGCAAAAAATGGAACCCTTATAGTTTCGTCATGTCTGTCTGTCCGTCCGTCCGTATGTCACAGCCATTCTATTCCGAAACTATTACGACTATAGACATGAAACTTGGTAGGTATTCTGTGAACCGATTTCCGAATTTAAGAAAAAATAAAAAATAAACATTTAAAATTAAGGGAGGTTATATGTATAAATGTGGTATACATGGAACTGAAACTGAAAATATTTTTTTTTTTTCATAAAACCTATGCGTGTGTAGTATATATTAGAAAGGTCTTTAAAAATGATATTGAGGTTTCTAAAACCACTTTTTCATAAAAACAATCGTTTAAAAGATATACGCTTCCAAACTGGTAAAATTTGTGTCTAACTCTAACTTCTATAATAATAATAGCGAGAAAAATATATAAAAAATATATGCTGTAGATCTTAATGTAAACTTAAAAAAAAATGGTTGGAACGAGATCGGGTCAGCTATTTGTGAGATATAGCATATAACATGCAAATATAACTTTGTAATTCATATAAATACTATGAAAAACAAACTTATTTGGCGTAAATACTACGGAACCCTTCATGGGCGAGTCTGACTCGCACTTGGCTAATTTTTCATTTTAACCACTGCATTTAAAACGACGTAGGACGTAGGCATACGTGATTATCGAAGGATTTCGTTCTAGAACATCAAGGATTACGACCCATTCCCTCCCATAGAGAGGAGGCTTTTGTCCCAGCGGTGGGAACCATAGAAATCTTAATAATAAGGCAATAGAAATGCTATCTACTGTCATTTAATACTGGGACGCGTGTTGCCGGTTCGCAGCTACCACCACATAAACAAACAATAGATACACACTTTCGCCTACACATGCATTTTGCATTATTACAACAAAATTAAACTTTAAGCGAAGATATTACGCAATATTTTCTAAAAACCCATAATCTCAGGTGGCGTAACGTGTGCGAAAAGCAGAGAAAGATGTCCCGCGCTCACTCTCACTTAGGAATAGTGCAGTGCAAAGCTCGTAATGCTCATATTATTATCGATAATTTTCTGTTGAGCGTTAATAGCCAAGGAGTCTCGTAACAATAGATAACTAATTTATTAAAAGTTTTTCATTCCTCGACGCGCTTTTAGACGATTTATTTAGGAGAAAAGGGAATACAATAAAACGTTAAGTGTAAGTATATTTTTTTATTATTTAGTTATACAAATCTTAAAGGCTCTCCAATACTTCACCTTATGGAAAAAAAAGCAATGACCAAATCAAATAGAGCAATAATGGCACAACTTAATACCGAAAAATGAAGAATATACGTTATTGTTCATCAAAATAAATTGTTACACAACTGTTTTACGTAAATTATATGGTTACGATGGCGGTCTTATCGCTTATAGCGATATATTTTAGACAATCTTAGGATGGATTGATGATATCCCGATCTTTCGGAAACTTGTAATAATAGCATTGGATAAAGTAAAACAGATGCATAAATAATATGAAAACGTATCGATCCGATCCAACTTAATCCATTATACTTACAATATCCATAATAATATGTATCCTTAATTATTTTGTTATAAAAAAAGATAAATATTAAACACTTCAATGATACAAGGATACCCAACGCAGACTGTTATTTAACTTACCTACGTACATAACAATAATAAGCCTACCTCCTATTAATTTTCTACATGAAAAAATAGTTAAAAAGTATGAATTAACGGTTATATAATCGTTCAAAAACGACTTTTTATAGACTATTTAAACAGGAAAAAAACATGCTTAATGAAAATACGTATTAAAATATTTAACGAAAAATTATATTTCATTCGAATTTCGATAAAACTACGTATTAACTATTAAGCTAAAGGTAATAAATTACCGATACAAAATAGTAGTGGCACGTCACTAATTCGCGGCCAACTCGTGCGACGTGTTCCTGGAATGTACGTAAACGACGATATTGTTTATTGCGCATGACTATAATATTTCATTGCTGCTTTTAGTAGTTGTAATAGTAGGCATGAACAAGATTAAGTATTAATGGTAATTGAATTGATTAAAAAAAAATATTTTCTGTGATAATCGTAGTAATGGTGGCGAAAATATTTGATTTGATTATATTTTTTAAAAACGACATTATTTCAAAAATTAAGTACTTACAAATATTATACCTTTATTTGTAAAGATGCAAATTTTGGAAGAGTTTCCGCAGTTGGATATGCTGCAAAACACCATGTTTACCTCTCCGCATCCCAAACACCACAAGTAACCGGAACAAACGCTCCACGCGCACTTGTGGCCTACGTGTCACATGCGTGGCAGGTCACGTATCTTTGCGACTTCTATTGCCTTATTATTAAGATTTCTGTGGTGGGAACGCAATAGGCTAATCATGATTAATTATAATAATTAGCCTAATGTACTGATTATATTTAATTATCATAATTAGCCCAGATTCATAGAACATAGATTTGATTTTAAAGACATTCAATTCATGTCTTTAATTAATTAGAATTCATCAACCTTAATTGGAAAAACGACACAAAAACGTAGTCAGTATGATATCAACGAAGATTTATTCCAAAATCTACCCATGTAATTGGCTAGGTTAGATAATAATTGTGGATAATTCAGTCATGTAAAAAACAATATTAAACAGGCCAGTGTTATGACCCAATTTCAGAACCAGTAAGTAAAAAATGACATATACTGAAACATGTTCTACAATTTACATACGAGGCTTTAATATGGGTCATATTCATCGTTCGAGTTATTGGCAATCAACGCCGATGGCTGCTCATATTGTAAACAATGGTTGTGCAAGTATGAAGAGCTAAATGCTTTGCGAATAAAGACTTGAAATTAATATTGGAGTTTATTGGAAAAGTTTTGCATAACGCAAATTTATGATTGGATAATACATATTGTGAAACTAGATTTTAAAATCAAGGAAAAACAAACGTAGTAACTTGTGTAATCATATATATTTTTGAGTTGTTCTTAATAATTACTATGACAACATCGTAATATAGATTTGACTCTTTACTTTCAGGACCAAAACACAAAGGACATCTTAAAGTTTATGGAGCTGAGAAAATAGCGTTATCAACGGTAGAATTATAGAAGAAAGAAGACCTACCTGGATGATCTTCACTGCGGACTACGGAATATAGATATAACAAGTACAGTCTAATTTACTTCCCATCTATAGTATAGTGTATATAAGTTGGTAGGTGGTTGATAGGCGTGTGTACTAGTGTATATCACAAGGGTTCAGTTCCTGCACTGTACCAAATAATGTTTTAAGGCCTACAGTTAGTTGTTCAGATACCACACAATACAGAAGTTTTTAGGGTGGGAGTATAGTTTTTAATAAAGTGAAAAAATAATTAACCTTATAAAATAAAATTCTTTTTTTGTTTGAAAGGGTATACGTTCTAGTTGGTCCCTTTGTCGTCATGTTTGGATCTGATGATGGGATCATAGAGAAATTGAGGGAACTCTTCAAATATTATAGGCATACCTATAGCGTTTTGGGTATTTCTTATAGTACCTTGTGCAGTTGCTCTCGAAAAGCACCATTTCAGGAAGTGGAACTGATGATGAAGACCCCAGATGGCCACCGAAACTACTCAATAATAAGTATTTCGTTGATTGCTATTAGATTACTTGAATATGGATGTTAAGCACTTTATGCTCGTCACAATGCATATGGTGAAGTAGAGCTGATGGTGATGTACCAGGAGAACTCCTCAAAAATTAACGGCTCTGCACCGGGAAAAGCAATATTTTGTAAAAGGTGATAAGTAGTTGACATTTTGGCTTTTGTAACTAGATAAATTACAAACCGACCCATTAAAAAGCGTGATAAAAGACTTTTTAGCAAAAAATAGAACCGACTTCCATATAAAAACACTACAAAGGCAAAAATAACTTTAATTTCGGAAGGCGGTGTCTTTAGTTTTGTATATATTTTAGTTTTTGACATCACCTTCCGAAATTAAAGCTATTTTTGCCTTTGTAGTGTTTTTATATGGAAGTCGGTTCTATTTTTTGCTAAAAAGTTTTTTATCATAGAAAACTCAGCTACTTTTTTACAGTTCTCATCATAATTATGGTAACAATATCACATGGGGTCCTGAAGCCTATTATAGAGTTTCACATCATGCATATGGTATATGGTGCATGATAATGGTATTTTGTACAATGTTTCAGTATACAGAGTATTTTGTGTGGTAGAGATTTTTAATGACTAATTTGTTTTAAATCGACCAATGCTGCAATGTGCAATACACCAACAAACACGCTGTATGTCTCAGCTAATAGGTTACAGTTAGCTCATCACTTTGACCATGTGATTAATTTAAAACTATTGTGCGTATCAGAGTACTATTATAATGACATAGATATCGTAAGCAATAATCTCGTACATTCATAAGGCTTTTCAATTTCATTCTCGCTACTAATGTTCATATATACAACGTGTAACGGAAAGGGTATATATTTACCAAGGGCACGGCTTCTTTTAGTGATAGATATCAAACGATATTGGAAGGGTTTTTAAATCCTATCTCTACATGTTCGGAAGTAATAATGTCACCGCCTGGACGGTATGCTACTACAGTACTAGGCGCAGACAATTACGGAAGAGATTTATCGTGATATTTGTAAGTAACGTGGAAAGTTATTGACCTACGTAGTGCGGTGATACGATTGTTATGATTTCAATTTAAGAAACTCACGAAACCGAAAAGGTATCAATTTTTAGAGTATTTTATTTTGAGTTGAAACCCTTCCAATATTATTTGATATCATCCAAAGAAGCCGTGCCCTTGGTATGTATATACCCTTTCCGTTACACGTTGTATATAAATCAAATTGAAATCACACACAGAGATTTTAATTTGATTTATATGTATGTAGAAGCGTCAATAGCGTCATAGGCTAAGATGTTGGACTTGTAATCGAGAGGTCGGTCGTCCAGACACTAGTACCTATTTACCTTGGAGGTGTTGACGAGATTGCTAGTAATGTGAATTCTACCCACATTGCAAGGTCTCTTTAAAAAAAATTGTATGTATGTATAGAAGATGTATATTGTATAGGGTATAGACGAACTTTAATCTCTCCCTCTCTGGTTTGTCTTTCATATCTGAGGATTGTGATCAGCATAAGGGTTGCATTTGGAAGAGACAATCAGCCTGCACCAGTTCCTGTCTAGCGTACTTTACGACCGTAAACTTTTATCCTAACCATTTAGTATAAATTAAACTAAAATATAGCATCAAATGATTCGTCCTCAACGCTGTCGGCCGGTAATATACCCAAAAGACTG
Organism: Tholera decimalis; assembly: GCA_943138885.2. NCBI lineage: Eukaryota > Metazoa > Arthropoda > Insecta > Lepidoptera > Noctuidae > Tholera > Tholera decimalis. The sequence goes on along the minus strand of OW964563.2, from coordinate 28,124,594 downwards.
GCGACTATTCTACGGCGCATACACCGTTGGCAATGCTTAGCCTTTCGACAAAATAGATAAGAATAATTAGGTACTACAATTTGACTTTTAAGTTATAGGTTTTCTCGTATAGCCCTACACTTTAGTTATCTCTGTACTGTAAACAATTTATGAAATCTATACAGCAATAACCATTTATTGATGAAAAATTAAATAAATTGTTATTACGTACCAACAATCACAACAGACTCCAATTTATGCAACCGTATCACTGTTTGCAATGAATTTTCAAATAAACCTCATTATTGGCGTTTGAACTACGAAATTATAATTTTAACTAGTTTTTGATGGCGCATCGTATCACATAGACTCAGTTAATGGTAACGCAATCATAAATTGCAGGGTTTGTGATCATTTTAATATTGTATTTACTAGGGGTGTTTAGGTAGATACTGAAAATACATGACGTTTACCTCGTCCTGAAAAGTCACTAACGATTCATTTTAGCTTTGCACGGGTGTAATATTATTTTTAAAGTAATACTACCACAACAATAATTATAAAACAAATTTGTCAAGACGTTCTGTGTGACGGCTAATTTTATTTAAATACTAAAGCTAAGTCTTAGATATTTAAATAAAGCTGACTGATAATAAACTGCTGAAAAATGATTGTGTAGTATAAAAATATAGTATCTTATGTTCAAATATGTTATACAATACATATGCATTACCCATACATGTGAGGAGTGCTCAAACGTTACCAAAGTTCTAAAGAATGATGGAATATTGTTAAATAGGTGTGTTTAAATTTTCGTGTACAATAAAGTATATTCTATCTATCTATCTATATTTTTTCTGTATTATTTTCATATGTATTAGTAGGTATATAGATTGCTCTTTTTGATAAGACCGCCCATTTTTTGTACACAATCATTATTATTTTTATCCATATATATATATATATATATATATATATATATATATATATATATATATTATCCATATATATTTGTATATACCCTTTAAATTACACGTTGTGTATAATTTTATATATATATATATATTACATATACAACGTGTAATTTAAAGGGTATATACATACCAAGTGCATGGCTTCTTTGAATGATAACAAACGATATGGCAAGGGTTTTGTAATCCTAAGTCTACGTATGTAGAACTTATTACAAATTCCAATACACTGATATCAGAGACCGAATTTTTCAAATTAAGAAGAACGAAAAGAATTATCGTGTTATTGGCAAGTGACGTGGAAAGTTATTGACCCTCGTAGTGCTGTGACACGTTTGTTATGATTGGTATTCAAGAAATATATGAAACCAATAATTTGGTATCAATTCTTTGAGTCAGTTATTTTGTGCTGAAACTGTGCATAGAGACTCCATACCAGATGTTGTCTTCAGCCCTTTTGGATAGATATGGGGTTTCCGTTACACGTTGTATATTGTAAGATGTAAGTACAATAAAGTATATATAAAATAATACTACACAAAACAGTGATCTAAATCTTGACTCAATGCAACGAACTCGGTAATCATAAGCTAAGACACAAAAATAATTCACTCGCTTTTATTAAGAAGTCGTGTTCCAATTATAATAGCGCTAGCAGTTTTACCTTATTGTGCAGACAGATTTGAGCCCTTAAATAATTTTCAAAGAAACACAGCTTTCTAGTGATTATTTCGTCAAGGCGTTTAGCAGACGGCGCCAAGCGTCACCAAATGAAATATCGCTTAATTAACGTATACAAGCTATGTTTTCCTGCATTTATGAACACCTTTATTTTCTTGTAAATAAGGTAGAAGTTACAGCGTTTTCACTTGGAAAATAAAGTTTGTTTGTGATATGCACGTGTATAAAGCTAAGCGTAGTAAATCAAATGGACCATGGCGAATGAACGCGCAATCAACATTCCCTGATGTCTGACCCTTTCTTTGCTCATTTAGAACTGTTTCATTCGATAAATCTTTTGCGTATAATGTTTAGGATTCTCTTAGTTCTGCCTTTACCGAACTAGCTTAACAGACCTGTTAAATTGATGACAAGCCTGTCCGACTGAAATAGATAGGTACTCGTTAAACATCGTTTGGTTACATAAAATCTTCCAGATGCTAATTTATACATACTTGGTAGGTAGATAGATAGATATAGTACTCTTTATTATGCACAATGATATAAACAAATAAGGACTTAACAACTAAAATAAACTAAAGAGCCTATACTACCTCAAATGGCTTAGCATAATCCTCTGTTATGTCGCCGTATGTAATACTGCAGCAATAATTTTGAAATAAATATATGGTAAAGTTGAGGATTAATTTTAAGTACTATGTTTGACATAAACACGATTTCATAAAATTTTCTTGATAAAAAAAAATTCCATAGTTACCTCCAAACCGAACAATAAACCGCTGGTATTCAAAAATAAATTCAAATTAGATAATAAAACTTTGCATGTTAATTGAACTAACTATAAAGCAGGTCTTATGTTATTTACTTTTTTTAATTACCATTATTTTCACAGTAAAAAGAAATAAACTAAATTATCGGTGTCTTGGAGTCTTTTCCCTGCCACCCTGTCTCGCTTGCTCGCGTGACCGCGGCCAGTAGTGTGCGAGCGAGATAAAGAGTGAGAAGCGCTGAGGTAGTACAGGCAGGCGTCCGTCACCCGCTCTAGGCCACGCGTTATATGCCTACCGCTTCGCGTATCGCCGTCGGTACCTCCGACAGTGGGCTGCCGCACGCTTGCCTGAGCCTTTTTAAATAATTTTGACAACGTCATAATGGATCGACCTAAAAACTTGATTTGATTTTTTTGAAACTTGAATTGATTTTCCTCCGCTTTGCTCCTGTTTCACTTTTGATTATTTATTTGCGCGGAATTTTATTAAAATTAAAATTATTTACGTGGTTTCGGATATTTTCGACACTAAAATTTAATAATCGGGAATTCAAGGAAGGAAAAAATGCATCTATCATTTTATTAAACTGAAACATATTTGATCAACAAATAAAAAATATTGTTTTTCTATGTTCGTTTTATTACCAATATCATCATAATATACAACCCTAGGACATTCGCTCGATGACGTGGGTCGTGCGGCGGGCAAAACAATCTCAACTCTCTGTGTGCGTACTTATGGTACATTTCTTCTCGCTGCAAACAGCTGGTATTATTATTAAGATTTTGTAGGCTATTATATCGTAGGTATTTTCACTTTTGTATGAGAGTGATGTATCTGTTACGAAGTAACTATTTAGTAATCTGTGGTATAGGCCCTTAACAAGTATAATGGGTGGTCTTATCGCTAAAAGCGATGTTTTACAGAAAACCTTAATATACTATGTCTTTATTGTTCTCAACATTAGGCCCATAATTATAATAAACATAAAGATTTACTTAAAAGTACATTATACATCCGCATAACGTCAGTTATGTGTATGTCTCAAGTACTTTGGAACATATATGTATAGGTTTTAATATTATTTAACGTGCCAGGATTAAAATAATCCTAGCAGTACCTCATCTAATTATACCACATTATCCTAAAATAATGCATTGCATAATCTCATGAAAGGGTTACTAAAAATCTCGTGTGAACGCTCACGAGTCTGCTTCGCAGGCGACCATTAATTCATATTAAACCGCTTTGCTCTGACTAAAATTTACTAGCACCGCCCTTTATTAAATGAAAGCGAAATTCCGCCCATTGCATCGGCCCGTTCCGGTACATTGAGAAGCATTTCGTATGCGCATTTAATGCAATCATCTAAGCTAGTGATCCGAAACCATCAATATTTATGCGGCTGCAAATGTAATGAGTTGCCGTCCAATGTTGTCCAAATAATGGTCATCAATATGTTTTATACAACGTTAAAAAAGGGCCGTTGGAATCAAGTACGGAGGTATTATCTACACAGACGTGTCATTTAAATGTTTTATAGACAACATCTTGTGATAATTGGTGATGGTAAAAACTGGTGAATTCAGTATGTTGCACCAACGTCCCGCCTGCACATATATGCAAATATACAAGGTGCAGAAATGCAACATGCAACCCAAAACTATACTTAACACGGGGCTCTTTATAGAGGCACATACCGATATTAATTAGTGGCAATGTATTCGGGCGCGGAATATAGGGTTACCTTATTTTTTTTTAAACTATAACTCATGTTTATAGTTCATATTATACGTATGTCATTGGTACCAACATAAACTTACATAGACTGATATGAGGCTCACATCAAATAGCATTTTCCGTATTCTTACGAATTTCGCTCTTTCCCAATAACCGTTTTAATATTATGCGTGTTTTCGATTTCAGGTTATTTAGGAATACCGGCAGTACCCTTCAGCAGGTCCACGAATGTTAGGGCAAGCTGATGGCGGATCAAGATATATCAGCTAAGGCTTGCTTTTGAAGTCATGTAGGCAAGATGAACTGGAAGTTTTGGTGAAGGTCGCGCGTATCTTCTGGATGAAGAAATACATGACCAGTCAAAGTGGCCATACTTGATCTATGTTACTCATTTGAAATAGAATTAATTAATTTATGACATTTATTTCATTCCAGTAACATCATTGCAACTGATAATAACTGTCAGTTCCAATGAAATAATTTACATACGATACCCTAACATTTCTCATGCCCAAAATGTGAGCATACAACGATGGTCTATATGCAATGGCGCTAATATTTTCTATGTAAATACGCCCAATTTCCCAAACTAATTCATATGCTAATGACAAGAGTGAGTTGAATTGAAATAATAATTGACGGAGCCTTATTTTATGGGTGTTTCCAAAATGGTTGTATTAAGGAGAAAACACGCACTGCAGCAGAGAAATATATTGTCTTATTTGCGAATTGGGCCTTTCATGTTTGTATAAAGGATGGAACAAAACGGCTGATACGTTCTAGTAATAAACAAGGAGGGATGATGTTCTGAATATGAATACTTCGAACAATTTCGCTTCGTGAGTGGATTGAATCCTTTGAGAAAGTATTGTTCCTTTTCTTGACATTTTCAGTACTTGGAGATCTGAGCAGTGGGTGAAGAGAGTGATATTTGTTTTGAAGTCTGTAAGTATACAAATTAAATTATAATATTATAGGAATATAGTTTAAAATGATAAAGTATCATGGTTTGGTTTTGGTGAAGCTGTTTTCGGATAAAAGAGCTTGTAAGTAAAAATAAAAGATGAAGCTTCATAGCTCTCTTCAGTCTCGCATGTCAGAAACATAAGCAAAAAAAATTACTTAAAACTTTTCCAAGTGTTATCCAACAAACATAACTTAAATTTAAAAACTATATTTGGCAAATGTCAAAGGTTTTGTTCAAAACAAATGACAGTAATTTTTAATAAAGATTTGGACATTAAATCATTACTAAGAACTCAAAGGTTCTAAAATTTGTTTATAAATGTTATAAAGTTTAAGAAACAAAGAGATTTCGAAGTCAAGTACACGATGCTAAGTCATACAAGTAAGAAACAAGTGAACGATAATGTCAAAGGCTTGAAACAGAGTAAGGAACACACGGAGGGCTTAAGGGGATGTTCCCAATAGAGACATGAGCCCTACCATTGTTTCAATTCCGTTGATCAATTTACTGAGAATCAATCTTATGATTAAATTATTGATTGCAATGTTGTTTGGTTGACAGTTATTGTGATATGGTGTTGATGTAATTAATAAATAGTCCAGCACAAGAAACAAAAACTTAATAATTTTTTGATAATAAATTAATGTATTACCAATTAGTGATGAATGATTATCTACCTAATATAAAGCCACATTCTAAAAATAGCAAAGCTTTCTTGTATATTTTTCATCTGGGTAGCTGTTACTTTTAAAGAGATAAGATCTATCGCAAAACCAGATATAAACAGTTTCACTTGCGCCATGTTCCTCAGTCAACGCAAACAACATAGTCATGTCATCCATAATGTTGTAACCACTTCGCACAAAATTACGCAGTAACCAGCAACACGTAGTAAAGGCTATGAAAAGAGCAACTTACAGCCTTTGACGACAAACTGCACTCCGGGCTACAATCGATAGACAATGGATTGTTTGGCTTTTGTTCGCGAATCGTAAAGCGCTCTAGACGATCTAAGAAGTTCTTTGAAAACGTTTCTTACAGTGAAATGTATTGTGAAGTTTTGTTTTACGTCTTCATGACAGCACTGACTTTGTAGTTCGTCGTTCAAGTAATTTACTTTTTAGTTTCGGTCCAGATTGGTGTATGAATCCTATCGTTGTGATAGATCTTCGTTTGCTGAAGCAAAATACATTTTCTTAATAAGGTTCTCACTGAGATAGCAGAGTTGATACTTTTGTAATATCTACTTTAGAATTTTGGAGGATATCAATATTGAAACTGGCGAGCTTCAATATTGATATCCTCTCAAGTTGAAAGGAAATTAGAAAATATATTTTCCAACTCATCATTACTGTTGAATAAGAACAGTTTTTTAACTGAGTCATTTAAATAAAAACTCAAGATTCTAATTTGAAATACGATTACGATTATAATATATGTGTCATTTGCATATCTGCTTATATTAGTGAGGCAATTAATTATAACCCAGATCGATCCTCTTACCGCAGCCACATCCAAAATTCGCAGTGCCAATAACAAGGCAGTGAAGTATAACACAGACAATCACGTCAGTCTATCCCCTGCCAATGAGAAAATTCTCAGGAGGAATAAAATAGCCTCATTTGTGACACCAATGCAATCCGCTTAATTCGTTACGCAGCAACCCCCCGACGATAAAGATCGAAGCATTTGGGATTAAAAGAAAATTAAACGTTCAGGGAGTGATGTCAAACCCCATGATACGATAAATTTTACAAGTGCAATCACTGAGATAACAAAGTCCTTACTGGAATAGATTTTAGAGCTATATTTCATGAATGGAGATGAAAATATAAGTTTGCAAGATACCACCACAGACAGTGGAACTGATTCTAGCCCCTCAAGAATTTATTCCACGTTTGGGGCGTTCCTTTGGTAACGGCTGCTGATTGTGTGGCTTAATTAAACTGCATTATACTCGCTCTGTGCAATTTTGCAAAACCAGATCACTTTTACAATCGAGTTATGCTATCGAAATTGAGTGCAGTTTTCTTTATATATTCTTAATTGACTCTCATTAAGATCTGCAATTGTAAAATTTGTTTAAAGCGTATATTTTTGTTGTTTATATTATGGAACATAACGAACATAACCAAGTCGGTACAGCATGTTCCCTTTAAAAGACCTTCATTTATTTTAAAATAATTGGGTGCACCTGCTCAATTCACGACCTAAAAGCAACATTGTTAAATATTATTACTGCCCTTTTTGTGTTCCGGTAGCAACGTTTTCGTATCAGTCAGTTTAATAAATTCCACTGTAAGTTTTATTTAGTTTGTGAGTGTTCACTGGTTGAAAGGTACACCGTTTGCGAGCGCTACAGGCAATAAAATAATTTTGAAATCAGAAAGGTAGGGTAAGTAAAAGTAAGGTAACTAAATGTAATGTTTAAACTATTTTTTTACTATTGATAGGCTTGTGATTGACCACTTTCTCAACTAATAATAAGCTAAGATGTGGTCGAAAAAAAAAATACTTTATTTGATAACAAATGTTACGTAAGTTGAGAAAGCCCCTGTAAGTAATGCCAACTTACATTTTAAATGCGATAAAAAAAATATGCAAAGATTTTTTATGCAAACGTATTTTATCTGGGAGTGCTAATGATGCACGCTTACCTAGTTACCTATTAACTTTTGAATTAAATATAAAGGAAGTAAATAGGTAAGGCTACCATTAGTTGGATAAAGACCATCAGTACTGCAAGCAGTTTCTTTGATAAGGGAAAGTCTTTCATCTTAAAAAATCTTGGAAAAGTTCTTCACAAATTCAATATTCAGGTTGATTGTTCAAATAATTGATACGTCAAATAAGACGATGACGGCATGCGAGCACTTCACTATTATTGTACACAAACATATAGATTGCTCTACAAATATTTAGATGACGAATAGTAAAAAATGGTCACGTATTTCTATTTGCGGTGACGTAATTTATTATGCCTTTTTGGGATGCGTTTTTATCTTGTTTTAGAACAGTCATACAGTTTAACTCAAACAGCCTATGGTTAAAGAAATAACAGGCACATTGCCTGCCAAGCCTGCCTAACAAGGCCGGTCAGAGGATGGGTGAGAATCTTGACTAATTAGATATTATTTCGTGATACAAAAAGTATATTAAAAAATTGACCCCGGTTAACTAATACTTTTTTATTTGGTTTAATACCTTCATTTAGTTTTGGCCAAAAATGGTCTTGTATAGGCAATTCCGTAGATGGCTACGCAATACCACATGGCGCAATACGATGCTCTCAATTCCTATGAAATTGTTTTATAATTATGTATGTATTTCTTTCACATTTGTTTAAAGTTCCTATATCTGAAGTACAAACATTATTATTATTTGTACATCATTGATAGGCTCATCATGGGACTGCATTGGTTAGACGTATTACCCAAATATTGGGTTGTGGTGAACAGCTTAAAAACTGGTACTCTGCTGCACTTGTTTAAATTGGAAGCTGACACTAAAATGTCTGGAACCAAACTCCGTTAATCAAACTGATACCTGTAACTTGTTATTCATACTGAATAGTGTATGTTCTTCATACTGTCTTGGTAAATAGGCCTTAGACCCAACTCAAATTAAGTATCGGAACAGAACACACAAGCAAAACGGCATTACGTGTGACGTCAATAAAATAGACCATCACCTTTTTCTAAGAACGTGTTCTTTCTAACTTTCATCTTCGTATTGATGATTGACATTACCCTCTTCAGATCTTGGTACAAACTGCCGAAGGAAAATTCTCATAAAGGCAGCATGAGTGTGCAACTATGTGATATTGATATAACCTTTGCTAAACTATGATTGATAGTGTGAAGCTGAATAGAGCTTTATCGGGTAGTACAAGCTTATGACCGATTTGTTACGATATTAGAAAATTTATTGAAAGCCTCTGAAGGTCTTTATTGTGGCCGAGTGGGTGAACGCGTGATAAAGGTTCGAAAGTGACTCGAGTGTTTTCGATATCTTCATTTTCTTTTAGTAATATATGAGAACCATCAGTCGTTTAGGGTTCTGTACCTCAGAAAGAAAAACGGAACCCGTATAAGATCACTTCGTCGTCCGCCTGTCTGTGTGTATATCAAGCCCCTTTAGCTCAGGAACGCGTAATAATATGAAACTAAAAGTTGTTTCAGATAGTTAAGTTTACAGCCTTTTAGCTGTAAAAATATCATACCTACAAGTCAATGCGATCAAAAGATATGACTGTTTATGTCGCATAGTTCCACAGGGTACTTCCCGTTAGCCTTTAATTATGAAATTTGACAAGTAGTAAGGTTCAGCACATTTGAATGAAAAAATTAACTGAAAACCGTAAAAAGTTATATTCGTTAGTTTTATCGACTTTTTATAGACCAATATACTTAGGTAAGTTAAATTTGTACGGAACCTTCGGGTCGCGAGTCCAACGTATACATAGCCGATTTTATGGTATTGTTAAGATATAACTTGATTTTAAGTTTCTTGTAATTATTTTCATTCCAATTTATGATTATACTTTTGTTTTCTCTCCACATGATGTTAAAGAACACATTATATATGTATTGTATTATATTGTATATATATATAATTATTTTAATAAAAAAAAAACAAAATACAATATATTGCAAAATATCTTGAGTTTTTAGTAATATTCATTAGTTCAGAAAAAAATTATAACACCTTATATACCTATGCTAGATGTATGTCAGGCAAAACTGACTATACACAACCCAAAGCGTACAGACCAATAAGTCTCACATCCTTCCTACTGAAAACCCTAGAGAGGCTCTGCGATAGACACATCCGAGATGGACCTCTCCGAAAGAATCCGCTTCACGGACAACAGCACGCCTACTCAACGGGGAAATCAACAGAAGCTGCCCTACACAGCGTAATATCTAAAATTGAATGCGCAATACACCACAAATGCTCTTCGATAGCTGTTTACATAGATATCGAAGGTGCTTTTGACAAGACCACGTTCCAGAGTATAAGTACAGCACTCAGCAGGCACAGTGTAGACCAAATCCAGTCAGGATCACCAACATGCTCAAGCAGAGAGCAGTAAGAGTCACAATAAACAGCACAACGAAGGCCATCGTGACGAAAGGCTGTCCCCAAGGGAGCGTCCTCTCACCACTGCAATGGAACCTGGTCGCAGATAACCTCATCAGGAGACTCAACAATAAAGGATACTTTACTGTTGGCTACGCCGATGATATAACCATAATAATAAATGGAAGCCATGAGAATACCATATGCAACCTCATGCGCCAAGCCCTAAAAATAGTAGAGGACTGGTGCCGAGAGTATCAACTCTCAGTGAATCCCACAAAAACTGAGCTCATACTTTTCACCAAAAAGAGGAAGCTGGCGGAGCTGGCACTGCCAAAATTCTTTAGTACCACTCCAAGCCTTTCAGCTGAAACCAAATACTTGGGCATCTTCCTGGACAAACAACTGAATTGGGTAAAACACACTGAGCACATCACCAAAAAAGCCAGTATCTGCATGTGGCAGTTCAAACGCATGCTGGGCAGAAACTGGGGTATCAGCCCCAAAACAACTCACTGGCTATACACGACTGTTATAAGACCAATTATCACGTACGGCTCCCTAGTCTGGTGGCCCAGAACAGACTTAAGCACGACACAAAAAGATCTTGAGAAGCTTCAACGACTTGCATGTGTGGCGATCACTAGCAGCATGAGAACTGCACCCACTGCCGCTCTACAGGCCATGCTGGGCCTACCACCACTGCACTTTATAGTACGAGAGGAGGCTGCCCTGGCAACCTACAGACTTGCTATATCCGGGGCACTCTTGCGAGACTCCAGGATCAAACACACACGCATCATAGAGGACTCAGTCAAACGACAACCCCTGATGACTGCACCATATGATAAGACTGCAAAGACGCACCACGTCCAAAAAAACTACCAAATACAGCTCATGCTGGAGCCCGAGGACTACTCAGGGCCTAAGGATCTTAGGATTTACACTGACGGCTCAAAGACAAACACTGGAACTGGAGTTGGAGTTTTCTCCATCGATCTCAATATAAATATATCCAGAAGGAAGCTCAACACCGTCTACCAGGCGGAATGTGTGGGCATTATTCAGGCGATCCATGCCATAGAAGCCAGGAGAGTCACGGATAGTCACATCCGCATACTTTCCGACAGTGCCTCAGTACTTCAATCCCTAGAGAAAAATTATATCACGGCCAAGCTCATACTAGAATGTCACAATGCGCTGCAACGCTCAGCGGTCGAGAACCGCAACACTGTGACACTGCAATGGATAAAGGGGCACAGCGGATCACTCGGCAATGATGCGGCGGACGAACTGGCCTCGTACAAAGACTAAGTGCGGAAACCTAACTACAGAAGAAGAAGAATACATATGCTAGTAAATACTTTAAAATATTTTCTTATAATATTAATATATTCATATATCTTGATGCAGTATTATCTTCGCCACTTGCATGCGGGTCCAATATCTCAGAAAAATATAATATTGTTTCAGCATTTACATAATTATAACAAACATAAACATGACAATGGACGGAGGACGAGATGCAGTTCTTATTATTTCAAACAATATTTGCACAGAACGTCTAAGTGTGAATTAATCATAATCATATAAGTATGATGATATGGTTAGCGCAGTCATTGAGCAATTGGCTGCTGCGTTGCGTGTAGCGGTTTTGATTCCCGCACCGGAACAAATGTTTGTATTGCCTACATGTAGTTATTCCTGGTCTGAGTTATTGTGTAAGTAAATAACATGGGTGTCAACGCACCTACGATGCCGGAGAAATTCTTAGCAAGGGGCGTCATTATCATTAAAAATATAAAATTATCATTTAACTATACGATTTGAATTAATTTATATAAGATTACGAGTCACTTGTACAGAAATAAATATTTCTTTAATTAATTAAAAAAATATTGTCTTAACACACCTCAAACAATAGCATCAAAACTGATTAAGCACCTTATCACAGATTAATTCCAGAAAAATTATATTTTAATTTAGTATGTTTCAGTAATACAGAGTACTTTTACTTTTAATTATAGAGATTTCTTAAATAATGCAACGCGACGCGTTTAAAAAATACCAGGAGCAGACTGTCAAAGTAGACGCGACGTTTGAATTAAGCTTGTGTAGATAGCTGATTAAGAACTACCCACGTTTGACCGGCTTGCCTGCAACTATATTATTTATAATTGGAATTTGACTATTATACGCTTCAAAGACAGTGTGAATGATATTTAAGTCCATGTTATTATAATTCATCTTATATAAATTGCTTGTGATGCGCCCACTGCTTGGGCACAGGCCTTCTCTCTATGAAAGGGAATGGGCCGTAATCCAGCTCGCAGGGCCAATGCAAGTTCGTGAATGTCTTCTATTTTGATTTTCATGGAACTTGCCGGTTTCCTCACGGTGTTATTTTTCATCACTGTTTTGACAGCAATGGTGAGAAAATTATCCAAAGTAACAGGCCTGTCTGGGCACAAATCCACTACCTCCCACTCGTAAGTCGTGCATGTACCTATTGGACTACTACAGCTCCTATGGCAAAAAAAATATTATTTTGCAAATGTGTCGTTTTTCTATTTTGTCTTTATAGTTGAAAACTCACTTTTGCAACATCTTTATTACCTAAAAAAACTAAAAATAATTTCACAACAGAAGTGAAAGAAAGATTTCCTCTAAATTTACATTTTATTAAAAACGAAATACTTTTAATAGAATTAGAACTATTATACGCATAATGATGTTCAAATTAAAACTAAGTTGTTGAAAGATATTTTTTACGAGAAAAACAGTTAGAACATGCCATAAACATAATAAAAACACAAGATTTATCACTCGTTTGTTAACTCATAAGCAAGTATACTATGAAATTATAACTATGTCAGATGATAAAACAACGGTACATGATGTATCTGACCACACTAATGTACCACGTTTATATTAAGCACCCACTGTTTAGCGCAACGCCAACAAATTTGGACGATAAATTACCAAGGGGCACAATTAAGATAACCCATTTCATACAAAACTAGACGCCATGCATCACTTAAAATTCATAAAGCACTACCGAATGTGGGCCTTTGGTAATCTTTATCTTATCTTACAGATACCTTTTATACTTCATATGGTAAATATTTTCTTCGTACCGAAACGGCTTGATGATAACGCTAATCTTAATGATGCAGTAATATGCCAAGGAAATTATGGCCAGTTTTAATAAAGTCTTTATCGGCAACAAAATACTCATTTTGCTGCTTTATAGGTTAGTTGCCGTTTTATTGTGGGAGATTATTTTTGTTTATCGTTGCATCAGTATAGTTGCGCAGCTTAAGTAGTGTTTTGTTTAGTTTTAATGATTATTTTAGTGCAATCGACATTTTACATCTTAGTAAAACTAGTTATGAAAATAGTATCATTAAAATACTTAGGGATCGGCAAAATGTTCCGGAAGTTTAGTTTAGTTTTATATCAGTTTTGTTTGATTATTTTATATTCGTTTAAATAACAATAATTATTAGTTATTTCTGAATCACATCACGGGATTGTTTTGTTAGTAAACATACACAAATACACAAAATAAGAAACTATTGTTAGTGCAATAGCTTAAATTTTATGTATTAGGCTAAGTTTGGTTTATAGTAGTATTAATAGTTTGGTTGAACAACTCTGCAAATGTCTGCGCACAGATACATTTAAATTTTTACAGTAGGTAATCTGAGGAAAATGTTGTGGGTTGTGTATTAGATAAGTTTATAGTTTAAATTTTTTTTGTTATTGTTTAATAAGCAACTGTTAATTTTCCCTATATTAATAATAAATAAATAAATAAATAAGTATGTTTGTTTTAAGTAGTAATTCTCATTCTTTATGTTATTGTTATTAGTTTCTTTACGTTTGCTGTTTTATTTTTGTAGTACCTAATTTAATTATAGCTGAGAAAACATTAAAAAAAGAGATGCAGCTTAGAAAGCGAAAGAAGTGAGACTTGGCAGGCCATGTCTTCCAGTTGACGTCAAAGCTGTGGGCCCGTACGAGTATACTGCAATACTGTACAACTTTTAGGCATAATGTGAAATTTTGGTCCTGTGTGAATTATTGGTGTACTACATATAAAGAATATTCTACATATACAGGATATTTTAACATAAAAAAGACTTTTTAATTTTTTTGTCCATTCGTTAAAATATAGGCTAGACAGGCTTTTTATTCCAGAAGTCCCACGCTATCAAAATTTACGCGGGAAAAACCTCTCTTGCGAACGAAATCACGGGCACAGCTGGTCAATAATGTAGGGGTGATAGGCGGCGACCTTTCGCTCCTGGCCCTGGTTCAATCAATGGTCTGGAGCGAGGAGGCATGGGAAGCGGTCACCTCTTTCTGCGACGTGCGAGGGAGAGGCGGGTCTCACAGCCCTCGCGCCCCAGCGGCCGCAGGAGACGCTCCGAGCGTCGGGAGTCACAGGGTGACTCCCAGCAACCGTAGGCGCGAGCCTGCAGGCTGCGAGCAATGTGCAGCTCGCCGCCCGACTGAAACCAGGTCCGTGTAGATGATGATGTGACGTGTTCCACGCGCGCCTCAAAGAGTGTCAGCAAAATTGTCGGGGCCCATAAGGGGGCCGTTGCCTGCTGGGGTTGCGGAATTGTTCGAAAGAGTTACCGCGGCCTTGGAACATATGGAAGGGCATATGATGGAACATGGATGGGTTTTAGTCAGTAAAAGTCTGACACACCCTCCCGCTTCGCTCAGATCTGGAGGGAGTCATTGGATGATTTCCCATCCTTAAAAAAAAGCTGGTCAATAATAATAAGAATAGAGAAAAAAATCTTCTAAAACATTTTCAATCTAAAATTGTTCAAACGGCTACATTGTTTGGTGGTGTGACATATTGCCTAATGCCAACATTTACCGATAAAAATTACACGAATAAACCACCTTAAGTTATCTGCTCACCTAGATCTCAACAGAATCAGCAGTAAAACTTGATGACTAACCCGTAAAACAAAGAAATGTTACTACATTCATATGAGTCAAATGGGAATTTAAGTATTTCCTTTTGGCGCTTGCCTACTCTTTGAAACACGAGATTACACGGAAAACCACTAAAATCGAGCCAATGAGGTGCAAAAAACGTGGGATTTTTGTTGTTAAGACAATATATCTATAATCGGAAAGCCAATAAAACCTCGATGATAGCAATAAACAATGTCACATTACCATGAACACAGGAGTCGTAAAATTTGATACTGTTCTTATGTATAACCACACATCGCAACATCTTTCACACTGATTCATCTGCGGTTTGCGATAATCGCAGGTCAAATATTTGATCTTTGTAAAGAATCGTCATTCTTCAAAAGCTTATTAGAAATTGGATAATTTATGACTGTAATTTTTTACACATGTCAACAGTATTTGGTTACTGTGACACCTTAGTAATCGTTGAGGATTTAAGTATACACAATAAATCATAGCTTTTGTTGAAACTTATGTTATATTAAACGCTTTGTCATCGATATTAAGTGTAATATTTTTCTTCATTTTACTTTCTAATGTTTAAATATAAAATATCGCTTTTATCGGTTTTACTTACAATATTCAAATGAAATTCACTATGTTTAGAATTAAAATTCCATTTTTTTTGTAGTTGATACCTTTTGATTTCTGCTGACAATAAATGATAAATGATCTTTATTTTGCAAATTGGTTATTAAATAACACTTTTACACGTCATTTTATTCCGTAAATATTAACTAGATGAGGCCGGTGTTTCCTAACTGACTACCCTGAGAAGAAACACCGAAACAAACTCAGGGGTCCGTCTCTTTTAAAGTCCATACAATCTACACTGATTTAATTATATGGGAACCTTGTAGGTTTCAGTCTGAGGCGGTCTTTTGAAGAAAGATGCTCACAGATTTGAGTGGGCCTGTCCATAAAGTGCAAGCATTTGTCAAATGACGTATAGCTCAACTTAGAACAAGGAGCTTAACGATTTGACGAACAATACCAAGGTAGACCGCAAAAAGCACTCAAACTGCCAGACAATTTATTATGTTTAACTCGAATAAAAAAAAAAATCTACATAGTGCACATATTCACAATCGTTTATGAGGATTATGTAGATTAGTCTGAAATGGCCTTTTGAGGAAAGACCAAACAGATTTGAGTAGACCCGTCCCGTCAGTGCAATCCTTTGTCAGTTAGTCTGTAAGCTAAGCAATCAATGGGAGTGTATGTAGTTATCATTACTCCTACTTATCATTTGCTTAGTCTTTTTCCAACTATGTTGGGTTCTGTTTCCAGTCCAACTAGATGCCGCTGTTTACTGGTGCTTTACATGAAACGAGTTCCTATCCTACGTCTATAATTCAGTAGCTGCGTACCACAATTCCCCATGGCAAGACTTTCTGGCCTCTGACTACCCGTAATGACTGCCAATTATGTACAAATGATAGCCGGCACCAACAGATTAATGTGCTTTCTGTCGCACATAAGAATCTCGATATGTCAGACTGGTCACGCATCCGTGGACGGACCTTGACAAGTATTGCTTAACCTCGAAGATTGACCCGTGTGGCTATTATTATTAAACCACGTGCTCCTCCGTAATTTGCTGAAGACCCAAGCAGGTAATCGATCTCCAAGTAAGAATCAACCCCACGAGAAAAAATCTACCCAAAAGTATGAGATCAGCTACTTCGGTATTCAGTTCGCCAAACTGATGAATAATCGCTCCAATATAATCAGTTGATACATCGTTTATTTGATTATTTCTCCCATTCACAGAACCATAAAAATCATACGCAGCATCACATTTATCACCTACAATATTATTATCTACTTTGGTACCGCGACCACGAAATTGTATCATAATGTTAGTCACGCCTTTGATATCGCTATCTTGTATAAGGACCGGTATTGGCTTGTCATTTGTATTTGCCTACATTTTTTTACGTTGTTTGTTATGTTACGGTTTTTCTGCGAATATATTTTATTGTTTTGATATCCGTTTAGATTTATTTAGACTTTGAGTTGCGGTTATGTTTGGAGTGATGACTTTGAATTTTAGAACTGCATTAGGTTTGAATTGTTTTGTTGCATATTGTTTTAGTGGGTGCATATTAGGTATGTTAATATATTTATCGGCAATGTTTAATTGTGTATCAAGATTAAAGAACTTCAAGTATTCAACCTTGGTGGGTTATCGATTGACAACATATTTTACAAATACACACATCAAAAGTGTCTAGGGATCAAGCATTTTTATGCGGATTTCTTGAGATTGAGATGTGGCTTTGTAATAAATTTATGATTTTATAAATTTATATGGATCCTTTTTGGTGCATTTCATAATTTGAAACAGGAACTGTTAATCAAATTCGAGTAAAAGATGAAAATCAGCTGTCAATATTTTCCCTATAAAAACATACAACGCATTGAAGACATTATTAGTGCTACTGTTTCCCTACTACTGATTAAAACCAACGTTATTATGGAGCGGCGACGTCATTTAAGCAGGGAAGAAATGCTCAGAGCCGTGGGAATGATAGAAGCTGGTTCCCGGCAACGTACTGTGGCTTTAGCTCTGAATACAAGTCAGAGTGTTATCAGTCGACTTTGGACACGTTACCGAAGCACTGGTACCGTGGCTGAGCGCCATGGAGGACGCTATCGCTGCACCACACGGAGACAAGTCCGATACATTCAAATCTTAACTCGAAGAGCTCCAACAATAACCGCCATGATGTTAGCCGTGAGGCTTCATCACTCTTCAGGGAACTTAATTAGCGACCAAACAGTCAGAAACCGCTTGCATGAAGTGAACCTTCATTCCCGAAGACCGCTACGGGTACCACCTATAGCAATGCACAATCGTAGGATTCGATATCAATGGGCTCTTGAACACAGAAATTGGGCAGAAGAACAATGGCGTTTCGTGTGCTTTTCTGATGAGTCTCGTTTTGGTATGAGACCGGATACAAGACGTATACGACACTGGAGAACTCCTGGACGCCAACAGCGATTTAAATCCTGCCAGGAAGTCCATCCTTATAGTGGTGGAACCATCATGGTATGGGCGGGTATTTGGATCGGCGGAAGAACTGAGTTGATTTGGATCAGAGGCAACCTCAACGCTCAAATTTATGCTGAGACGATTGTATCTGACGTCATCGTTCGTCTACAAGTGCAAATCGGTCCCTTATTTCAGTTAATGCATGATAATGCACGACCGCACACCGCAAGAGTTGTAAGACAGACTCTCGCCGCAGCTAACATCAATGTCCTGCTCTGGCCTGCTCAGTCGCCAGACTTGAACCCGATTGAGCATGCATGGGATATGCTACAGAGAAGAGCTCTGCCGAATATGGAGGGTATCCAGTCGCAAGAAGACCTTTTTTTGTTGTTGCAACGAACATGGGCGGCCATTCCACAGCGTGATTTGGATGAACTCATTTTGAGTATGCCAAACCGATGTTCTTGTGTTGTTAGTGTTCGCGGTAGAAACACGGATTATTAATTGTTTAAGTTACCCAATAAAATTTTAAAGAAAACTGTTATTTCAGTCTTTTTTTCGAACTTTAATGTTAGTGGTTCAAATGTCCAAAATCCCTTTATTAGGAAAATGGCAAATTTCTTTATTAATGCAAAGGTGACTTGGTTTGTCGTTACTGTGACAAACGAAAACACTTTATTTGATGAATCCTTAAAGAAAATTTTAATTAATATCAATCAGGAGAAAAGTTATTGCAAAAATATATGTTGATCCCTAGACACTTTTGATGTGTGTAGATTGGAAGTCTAAAAACTTTACAAAAATAACAGACAGTAGTTAATCCCACAAATTATATAAGCTATTTTCCATTCATATTGTAATAGGTCCAATAGACTGATCGGCGAGCTATTATCGACCAATTTCACATGACCAGCAAGTTAAAACTGAATGTAATTACAGGGCAATCAAATTCCATAACAAACCTGCTTTGATCGTCCGTCGTTATCCCTATACACGAATTATTTATTACTACCGTTAAAAGAATGAGACTAGGTGTGCCCCGTGATGTTGTTTCTGAGATTGTTTCACATCATTTAAGAGTCTCTGTTTTTATTTATTTTACAAATTTTGTTGAGATAGGGGTTGACGGTTCTTATAATAATTTATAAACTCACTGATTGGATATTTGTTATAAAATGGGGTAGATTACGTACCTAAAAATAATATTTAATCATATTTTATTTATATTTTATAAATATTGTTCTCCTAAGCAAGACAGATTCATATGTTACACAAAACTTATTCATCTACTATCTTATTGGACATCTACAAAGCTGTGTTTAACAAAAAAAAAAGAGAAATGCTCAGGTACGTATGTACTGACAGAAAAACGACCAAATAGAGTACAGTATTGGGTTTTAAAGCTGCTCAATGGCCAACAATAAGGTTCCCATTCTATATAAGAAAGCTGCATCATTGGCTCATAAGTGTATTGTGTGCATTTCATTCGAGTTAATTTTCTTTATTGCAAACCCGAAAACCAGTAAACAAACAAATTTGAGTCTATTTTAACTCACTTTCTTCTGTTTAATGACAATATCGACATTATTATTTATCATGCACATTTGAAAGCTGGATACATAAATCGTTAACTGGTTAAGAACGCTAAGCTTTGATGGTTTTCATATTTTGAACTGCGTCATACCTGCCCCACTATTGTGCATACTCTTAATATATCCAAAAAAATAACAGATGATTCAGTATAAAATACAATTTTTTTCCAGATGTGAGAAATAATAATCAAATAATTTTTCCGAGCATAAATATTCTCTAAGTTAAGTCACGGTTAGACGGAAGGATGAATGGCATTGCAAAACTACACATAAAGGGTTCCTGGTTTTACAACGAAAATCCAAAACAAGATGTGTGACCTATAGTTATTCACACACAGACAAACCCTCAAATTTTATAACATTATCTATAGATAAACCAAAACCCGGCCACAGACCAATTACGAATCCTTTTTTGAACCAGCACACCCAATATTGTTACACTTTATTACGCTAGTCTATATATGATTTATACGTCTTTCAACATGTCCAATAAATTCAAAAACAAAACGCTAACCAGTATGTTATTAAGGTTTCAATGTCGATTTATTGTGTTTGTTTCATAATAAATATGAGACGTTAACATGAGAGTTTGAACAAGGTATAAAATATAGACTCGATGATACTTAACCTCTAAGTGGGCTTACCTATGGCTAAATAATAACTGCCGTACAATTCTATCTTCGAGGTTAAATAATGCTTACTGGGGTCAGTTCTTAGACGGGTGACCAACTCATTGAGAATTCATGATTCCCTTGTGCATTGGATAGCCCGTTCGGTTGTTCGTCTAGGTTATCGTTTCTACATCTTTGACAGTCGATACGGTTAGTCAGAAGCCAGAAAATATTACACAAGACTTGTCAAGTGGTTTCGTGTTACCCAGTTACTGGGTTGTGAAGGTCGGACAGTCAGTATATTTTCTAAGCAGTTAGACTGAAAGCCGTCCCAAAGTTGGCGGATGGCTAGGCAGTAGATTAATGCTTACTGTTTTCATAATCTTATTAAGTTTTTCACTCAGTCTTTTGATAGCAGACCTATTGTTTCTACTTATCTATCTCTACTAATATTATAAAGCAGAAAAGTTTGTTATTTTATTTAAACGCGATAATCTTTGAAAGTACTAAGTGGATTTGTATGACATTTGGTAAGGTATAGCTTGAGAAAGATTATAGGCCATTTTCTACTCGACTGCAAAGAACGAGGGTTATTTTTTATTGTGATTAAATCCTCGAGAGCAAAGCCTTTACTTAAAAAGTTACTTCTGAGCAACTAGAAGAACGTTTCTCTGCTTGGCCATATTAAAGAAGCACTTCTTGCTAGTCCTTCTATTATGTGTCTTGTTGAAATCTTCCAAAGTCTATATCAATAATTATACAGGCTAAATTTTTTTGCCTCGGATGGCCACCCGCCGCTCTATGTCAGTTTAGGTTCAGAATAAACTTGTAATTTATTTTGAGTATAAATTCATCTTGAAGAGCTTAACCTGTTTCAAGTCGAGAGGCTTTCTTTGCAAAAGGATGTGGTAAACTTTTTCTTGGAAATTCTATATATTTTTATACTTTGCAAAGGCTATATTTTCTTGGAATCTATCAACTGTTAGACGTGTTAGGTACATACGTGGCATGTATTAGAAATTCCGCTGTGATTAATAAACCTATGACTTATTTAAATTACTAATTAATTGGCTCAGAGTATCATAATCCCCCTGTAGTACAAAGGCTTCTCTCAGTCTCATTTTAAACTAAAAAAACGATTAATAGCTTAGTAGTCCCAATTGAAAGCCTTAAGATTAAGAAGTACTGGAATGAACTTTTTTATTTTTCTAGACATGTGCTGCCATCTTTCGGATTAGGGCTGTACCGCGGACACCCACAACAAACCACAAAGTGGGCACACAACAAGTATCGTAAAATGTTGCTCGAACAGGAATGCGCCCACGAGCTACTCTTATTGGAGTAAGCTTTAAAGTTTAAAACGGTAAAAGTTACCTCTGTCTCGACAGGAAGTGTGTATTGTTGCTTGTCAAGCAAATGTAGTTTTTGGATAGTTCTAGTTTGTACGTACATATTCGTGGCCAAGATCTACAAAAAAAAATACATTAAATAGGACTTTAAAAGAGAGGTCCTAAAGGTATAGTTTTAGGACACGGTAGACTCACTCAGCACAGCAACCCATCGCTTAACCTAGTGGTTAAGCGATGGGTTGCTGCGCTGAGTGACGCGGGTTTGATTCCCGTACCGGAACAAATGTGTGTATGGGTTTCAAACAACTATTTCGGGTTTAGGTGTGTGTGAAAAGCAGTCATGATACAACAGAAATTCCTAGGGCTTGGTATTTTTTTATTCTTAAATTAAATGAAACTTATAATAAGTATTTAAAAATCAGTAACAGTGTATATACAGCAAATCGCTGAAAATCAATTAACTGAAACTTAGAAGTTTAAAAAAATCGATTTACTTTTTATTTAGTTTTTTTTTTTTATTATTAATAGGCTTGCGTTTGACCACAATCTCACCTGATCTTAAGCGATGATGTGGTCGAAGATGAAGCACGCTTGCCTAGAAGTAACCTAATCACTCTTGACTTAAAGACTCCCAGGTTATAACTATCAGGAAATACAGACTCCGGCAGGGAATTCCACTCCTTAGCCGTACGCAAAATGAAAGTATTCCCAAAACGTTTCGTGCGTATGGGTGGGATGTCCACCATGTAACGATGGCGCATCGCCGTTTGTCTTGTAGTCCGATGATGGAACGGGCTTGGCGGAATAAGACTGTGCAATTCCATCGCACACTCCCCGAAATGTAACCGATATTATCAAGAACTTATTGTCTACTTAACAATTTCAACACTCTTAATAAATTAGAGGTTTTCTTCGCCAGCTACATAAAAACCTCAAAATGACTGCAAAACCTGGGAGCATAATACAAAATGAAAATCCAGTCACCACTACAAGAACACCGAATTAATATTAGCTGGAACGTCGCAAATACGTGAGCAGTGTGCAAAGTTACTATTAAATTAACTTAAATAGCACCAAAGTGACCTAAAGAATAATTTACAGGGTCTCCTTCCTAATGAAGAATAGTACCCTCTAGACGACTATTTGTACTAAACTTGAACCATTAAGATATAATAACCTTGATAACTGTTTATAATGCGCTCAATGTTAAGGAGTTTGGAGGGACATAAAAAGAACTTAATGGAGATATGTTTCTGTTTTTAAATGCATTTTTTTTGAAGATGTAATGTGTAAATGTTAGATTTTGTTCGTCAAGTGAACAAATCTTTAGTCACGAAATTGTTTTCTTTACAGTTCTCCACGTATAATTAAGAATCATACCTATCAAGGCTATAATTAAATCGATATCAACATAGATAAAGTTTAAAATTAATAGGCTAACGCTACGAGGGAAACAGGAGATAAAAATAATTAATTCAACCCGTTAAAATCAATGGCCATTAAAAATTATGAAGTGTCATCGGTTACCGTACAAAATAACTCATCAGTGACGTATTCGAATCCGTATTAACAATAAATAATGATCAATTTCCAACAGCAATAACTCAATAGAACAAAGCGTTTTCAAGCTCGATTAAAACGTCGAAACAAATAATTATAAAGCGGTTATCATACAAACATCGTAAATTGAACTTTTTATCTATCTAAGTCACTTCATCATCAATAAATCAATCGAGTTATCTATCGTAGATAGAAAATAATTAGAAGAGGTTTAATTATTCTGCTTTTTGTCGTCCGACTTTTAAGATAAAGCACGTATCGAATATTTAAATGTATTATTCGACGATTATGGACTAATTATTTAAATTGCCCATCTAACTGTTAAGATTATTAAATGGCTTATTGGATTTATTTTGGAGTAGCTTGATGTATTAATTAAGTTTCCAAAGCGATACTCGATTGATCATGGCGATTTGAGAGTCCTTGATATATCTTCATCAAAATAAACTCGAGAGCAGTAAACGCAGTCATTTGTTTGAATCATTGGTTAGACATTTGACCTACTTCGTAATGGTCAGAATATACAAGATATTTTAGACATTGAAGAATAGAAACAAGGGTATGACCGTCTTTAATGTTCTGTACAGATATAAATAGTTTTATTGGTAAACTGGTCTCGATGGAGAGCCCAGTAAAATCGTTTTCCACTAATATAGATTTTATATAGAATTGATATGTTGATAGAATTTGTCCTTTTGGGTTCAGGTACTACTTATTTACGAAGTAAATTTACCTCTATATCAAAATAATCTTAAAACTATATCTCTTTGACCATCTTAATCATAATAAACGGAACGGTGGGGTTTAGATTTTGGAGTGGACTCTAAACTAAAGCTCTAAACCAGGTAGCTGTACTCGTAAACTCAGTAA
The DNA here is from genome assembly GCA_943138885.2 of Tholera decimalis. Taxonomy (NCBI): domain Eukaryota; kingdom Metazoa; phylum Arthropoda; class Insecta; order Lepidoptera; family Noctuidae; genus Tholera; species Tholera decimalis. The sequence goes on along the minus strand of OW964563.2, from coordinate 28,100,417 downwards.
CTCAAAGACAGTTCTTCCCATAAAGCTTTGGTGACACACTTCAGTAATACCGAATTAATAGACACACTCTGGAGCGAACACTTGAAAATCCTTAAAGACATTGCAACTAATCCTTCAAACTAAAATTTAATATAACACACCCCCTGATCGGATCTCAACGTTTACAATTACGGAAGACCCGAAAAGGACCCACACGATCCCTACATCGTAGCATTCGGGGACGGTATGTAACAAGAAGCTTACAGTTCTAATTTACGCCATCCCATTGAGTCCACTTACGTTCCTGATGTCCACTTGTTCATTCTCAAACTGTTCAGAGTTTGATATCAAAGGAACACTTCTGTGAAGTAGTCATCCGATATGAGATTTGGACGGGATCCTCCTCGGAATCGGAAATATTTATGAAGTTGTAGGCTTTCTCGTATTAGTTACAAGGCAGCTAACTGAGCTATATACTGCTGAGGTTTCTATCAAAATATTATATCAATGATCACTTTTGATGACAGGAAGCCTTAGCTAAAGATAATAGTTATGTCAAGTGTGTGTCGATAGAGTTTGAAATTAAAAGATCTCTGCACTGTCTGTGGAAATCGTCGACTAAGACTTAACTCAAAATAAATCACAATTGTATTATTTTAGTAATTTTCCATGCAATCAAAATCTAAGAAATTAACGATAGTTGAAAACTGCTGTGACGAGCAAAAGTTTGTAACCCATGCATCACTACATAGGTATACATAACATTGTAATTAATTATCTGTCTAGCCTTTTCCCAAATATTTTGGGGTCCTTCTGTCTTCCAGTCTAAGGATGCAACTGAGTTTCACACTTTGCATGGAGAGACTACCATTTTAAACTCCATAATCACTGCAAGACTGATACTAGACTCTCTGGTTCGGGCACGCCGCAATTGCGGCGGTAAGACCCCTCTTTGAGGAGTGGCTAGATCGGCGTCACGGCGTCCTGACCTACCGCATGACGCAGGTCCTCACCGGACACGGAAGTTTCGGGAGGTACCTGTGTCTGATGGGTAAGGAAGAGACGCCTGGGTGTCACCACTGCGAGGGTCGCCCTGAGGACACAGTCGAGCACACGGTGCAGGACTGCCCAGCTTGGGCAGAGCACCGACGTGTCCTCACGGCGACAATAGGCGGAGACCTCTCGCGCCCGGCCTTGGTCGAGGCCATGCTGCGGGGCGAGAGGGAGTGGGAAGCGGTCGCCTCCTTCTGCGAAGCAGTCATGCTTCCGAAGGAGGAGGCGGGCCGCATGAGGGAGAGGATGGCGTCCTCCCTCCAGCCCAGCCGCAGTGGTAGACGCCCACGGCGTCGGACGTCGGCCGACGATCTCCGGCCACCGTAGGCGCGGGCATGCGGACAGCGAGTAAAGGGCAACTCGCTGTCCGACCATGGACCATGCCCGGGTCGACGGCGCGTCGTGTTCCACGCGCGCCTCAAAGAGCGTCAGCAACATGACGAGGCCCCCTCTGCAGAGGGCCGAAGCCCGCCGGGGTCGTGGGACTCATCCCGTTACCGTGGCCCCGGTATGTAAAGGGTTATTGAAGGAACACCGTGGATTTTAGTCAGTAAAAGTCTGACAGTCCCTCCCACCCTGCCCGGAGTGGGAGGACTTATTTGATAATTTTACCACGTTAAAAAAAAAAAAAAAAAAAAAAAGACTCTCTGGTGGCTGATCCGCGGGGACTGTTGAATGTTTACACATAACAGCCGGACTAAAGACATAATGTGCTTTACAAGAGAATCTTGCATTGTAATACCTTGTAGATCAACACACACGCCTTGAAATTGTTTTAGCCACGAGCTCCTACTATCAAAACAATTTCAATGTATGCCCATTTAAATCATAAAGCACATAGGTATATCGCACTCCTGATCCTGCTGATCCTATTCTACCAATTAAACCCATATGTACTTTTAATTACAAAAGCAAATGTTGGACAAATAGGTCGGCAGTTCAAACAGCCCCTGCGATTAGCCCCCAATCACGAATAGGGTAATCGAGTTAATTAATGCCGTCCGTCATTTTGCTGCCACGTATTTTCCTGGAGGACCGCACTGGGTGTCGATTATTGGCTGGCGTTTGTTGCAGCTACGCTTTGTCCTATTTTGGGAACATATTGGGAAATAAAAAATGATTTAGATTAATCTACCATCAGTAGTCCAGAATGTTTCCATGTCTATACGATTAGACTCGATTCATCAGCGTTTACATGTACTTTTTTTGCTGTTACTACCAAATTTATGCGCCTAAAATATTTTTATAACACAGAAGAGACCGAATAGCATAGAGTGCTTATGGGGCCGACTTGACAGTTGCAGGTTGTGGTTACGAACACAGTTAAGGCATGAGCCTTAACTGGGTTCGTCCACAAAGTAATGTTACTTTGTGGACCGAAAATTCGAAGACATGACATATCTACCAACCCACACGTTCCACGTGATGTATTACAGCCCATTTCTTCTCATAAATAACCCTTCCCTTGCAGTCGGGTAATAAGACGCCTGTATCCCAGCAGTGAGGACGTAAACGGCAAAATTATTATTATTCACAACACAAAGAATCTTTAAATAAACTCAACTCAATACACCATATATTGCTTATAGAGAGATGCACGTACATTTATTTGTAACCACACCTTATAATAAATAAATTGTAAAAACCATTTTCAAGGATGCTTAGTACGTTTTAATTCAAACATTTAACTCTTATATCTGAACGTAATACTTGAAAATAATCTAAGCGTTGTTGATAAAATGTAAAACCAGTTGCAGCTAGAGGAAATTTCAAAGTGCCCGTTGAGATAAACGAGAAACTTATTACTGACAACAGTCAACCGAGGGGAACGGATGTTTCAAGTACTTCACGATGAACTAGTTGCCTTGTTCAACTTATACTGCGAACTTTTGAAGGAATATGTTAAAGGGTTACTTGACGAAGGAGCGTTTGTCGGGTTTACTTTATAGTCTTTAGAAGCGTGCATATCTCATAATTAAGAGGTTTTGCTGTCATAGACACAGTAATGAGGAAATAAGAGAATTATAAATATCTGTATAAAATTCTCTTTCATGTGCTTTAGTTAAATTTACAATGTTTATGTAACGTGGGTGTGAATAAAAAACCGTTTTACTAAATTTACAATATTTATTCACATCCATTGAAGGTAGACGGTGAGCAGGGAGTGAGTCCAATATCGAGCGTATTTTCGCCGAGTGAAAAACCACTATCCTGATAGTATAGACGGAAGCGGGTAGGCGACGCTCAGCTTCTCCGGTCTTCGACGGCCCGACGAGTCGCAGGCGGACAGGCAGCTTCTGTCCCACGTAGTTGTAGGTAGACCCGCTGATTCGACGAGTTGAGGGTAGACCGGGATCTCTCTTCGGTTGTAGGTGGCAAACCAGGTGGTTCCAGGTACAGTACAGGTACCTATAATGAAACCTGGCGTAGAAATCCCGGAATTTGGTAATTGGTCATATTAGAATATGTCCGATCTAGTCAGATCTAACAGAGTACCAGTACTTTACATGGAGCGACTACCACAATTCAGTAATAGGGTAATACAATACCCCTTAGCAAGAGACAACCTCAGAGGTTGACAGGCGAGATGCCAGACAAGACTGGGGGCCAATATTCTTGCTACAAACGAACCATAAAGACTGACAAAAATGTACGAATGTCAGCCAGCATCAAAAGCCTGACGTGCTTCCGAAGCACGGAGGAATATAAATTTGTTAAGGTGGTTGGTTAACCACCTCCACCACTCCACGGGTCAATATCGGAAACCGTTGCTTAATCTTGAAATTAACGGTTATTGTTCTTTTTTACGAATGAGCCCACTCTTGACCTCGATCACACCTGATGGTAAGTGTAAGATGAGGTCTAAGATCAAACGAGCGAGCCCAGAAAATGCCTATTCACTGAAGCCGGCAGACAGTTCCACACCTTGGCTGTGCGCACAATAAATGTTGAAGAAAAGCGCTTAGTACGACAAGACGGTATATCGACCAAGTATGGATAGTATCTATAAGTATCCTGCGGTACGTCTGGTAGACCGGTAGTAAAAGGGGGATGAAGGGATTAGGTTGTGGAGCTCCTGCGCATACTCTCCGAAATAATCTGTAGAAGACAGACAGGCAAGCAACGTTTCGCCGGTGAGCCAGGCTTTGAAGCTTGCCTGGCAGAACCAATCGATCGAGTCAAGTGCAGCTAGCTGGTATTTGGCTGAGCCATCCCACAAGTGACTGCAATACTCCATACAGGAACGGACCTGTGCTTTATATAAATTGAAAAGCTGTCCAGGTGTGAAGTATCGCCTCACTTTCTGTAGGATGCCCAGCTTTTCGGCTGCAGTCTGAGCTTTAGACTCAATGGTTGAGCCGAAGTTGAGTTCAGACGTCAACTCAATGCCCAAGAGCTCCAGGCGGTCGGTAATAGGTACAGATGTAAGGTAGGGCGGGGCTAGTTGAGCATAGGGGTAAGTTGGGCAATCAAAATATCTCCGAAACTATTCATCGGACGCTAGCACGTCAAATGAGGGAAACGAGGGGGCGCGGGAGAGGAACTGATCACGCGACCGCTAGTGGCGATTTGTCGATCGAGTAAGACACGCGCGCGTTTTGTTTATTTTGCGACCAAAAAGTAAAAAAGTCGTGTCTGTGTATATTTCTTCTGTACGTGTCAAATATTATCCATTTTAAATCAAGTAAGTGTAAAAGGTTGTTAGTGTAGTGTAAGTGTAGTAGTAGCTACTTAAAGTTAGCAAAAAAATGCTTCAGTCAAGTGATGAAAGTGACAAAAATGAATGTATCTGCCTGGTTTGTAGCGAAGTCAGGTCTGACAGCATACCAGGAGAGAAGTGGATCCAATGCGAAGATTGTAAAGTGTAGGCACATAAAAATGTGACTAAGTTTTATGTGCCTACACTTTACCTTGCCTTCATTTCATTTGCATCAATTGCAATTCCGATGACGATGATGATTAGTTTTAGTCATTATTGATGTTTTCTTACCTTTATTGATATTTAGTAATTGTTGAAGTCTGATTTTAAGTGGAAAGACCCAAAAACTAATCTTAAAATATGTTGCGTTTTTGTTGATTCTATTTTTATATTTATTATCTAGAAGAACTTATGTTTTGTTTCACTTTTTTCACTAAGAAATTAATAAATGAACAGTTGATTATCAAATACAATTCTTATTTCATGTCTAGAAACCTTGGTTAGATTAGAATTTCTAACTGCTCAATGTACCCCATACCCTTGCTCTACTTACCCCGCCCATGGGGCACGTTGAGCATCTCTGACTTTTTGCACTTAAACTGCAGTAACTTTTAAATGCTATATTTTAATAATAAATTACTATGAAGACTTTTAGAAGGAATAAATTACTTACCTATTAGTATGAATTACCAGTAATTTGGACTTATCGTTAAGGAGCTATGACCGATCAAGTGAAAAATTGCTCAACTAGCCCCGCCCTACCCTACCTTACCTCTGAAAGTTGGGGACCATTCAAATTGGCTCCTTTTAGCGTAGAAAACACAAGCCTGTGTTGCCACGATACACATAAATAAGAATATTCTAATTATTATAATATATATTAATATAATTCTACGCATTCAAAATTGTTTAAAACAATGTTTTCGACGGATAGAAGACGGAGTACTGCTGAATCTGATACTAAAACATACATCCTAATATTATATGTATAAGAGAATGTCGATTTGTATGTATGTTTGTTGACTTGTTACGTCCACGTCTGAATAGCAGAATGAATTTAAATTGAAAAACTAAATGGATAAATATTGACATAAGCTGTATAGCGTCCGAGATTAGAATGTAGAAATGTTTATTTATTTCTTAATCTTTTTAACCCATTAGTGTTGGTGTTATGCGGGCGAACCGTAGACAAATGTTAGTAAATTTATGTAGATTATAAAATGTGAAATCTATTGCGAATTAATAGATTTGAAAGTCTTTTTTTGCTGGTTGGGAAAACCATCAAATGAGTCCTCCCGCTCTGGGCAGAAGGGAGTGTCAGACTTCTACTGACTAAAAACCCACTCTTCCTTCAGCTGCCCTTGCATTCCGGGGCCGTGGTATCTCTTTAGAACATTCCCACAACCCCGGAAGGCAATGGTCCTATGGTGATTTGAAAGACTGCATTTGCGATTACAATGAGATAGGTAACATAAATTAGTACTGATTGATACTACACACAGTTGACAAATCAAAATAATCGTAAACATAATAATAAAATCGATAACATTATATTATAAAATTTACATAAATGTTCTGTTTGTGACTTATTGGTAAGTCACAAACAGAACATTAATGTAAATTTTATTACCGATCAGAGGTTATTATTAACGTTCAAAATTATCGATATTACACAATGCCAAGCGCTGTTTTAATTACATGCGTCATTTGTATCTTGCTTCGTAAGAACAAGGTACAGCAAGTAAATCATTGGCATCTATACATATGTATGTACTTACATATAAATAAAACTAACATAAATCTGTCTATGATTTCTTAAGAACCGTGTTTTTTGAAGTGTTTATGTTTATTTACTCGATGATAAAACACAAACAAACATTTTTCAGTTTCTGCGTGTCTGTATTTATTTAGTCAGGGCTAATCAGTGGAATGACTAAATTGATTTTACACTTTTTATCCTAAAATTCTCACGGGGTCAGTTATTAAGCGGGAAATAACTCCCACGCGATCTCACGGGCACAGCTTATATTGAATAAGATGTTTACTCTATATTGAGTTAAGAGCAGATGTAGCAAGAAGCTTATTTGAAAAATGTTCTAAAATGTGAAAATTCGTTTTAAAATATAAAACACACGTGATTTATTTATTCAACTTGTCCCAATTAATCATAATCACTTTAAAATATAGTTCTTGTGATAGGATTCATTGCCAGTTTCCTGTAATGACATTTTTTGGAAGGTGACGAATGGAAGCTATTTTAATTAAGTCTTGAATCAACTGCAATATTTATTGTTTATGTCATACATGAAAAATAAAGACAAAGTTGCACGTCTGTTGGGATCGTGCAATTGCCCTTCTAACATGTTATACATAAAAAATACAAGCACTTTATGTTCTTATAAAATGCACATCTAATAACATTTTATTGCAATAACTTTTTATTTACACTTGAACTCTAACATAGATTGCTGCGCAAAAAAAAATGCAAAACAGATTTATTTTTCATTTGCACAAACTGTAAACTGGGTCCTTTGAGATTTTTTTTGTTTAAGGCAGCGTCGTCTGAGCTCATTATTATAACAAACAAAAGAAACACCTATAATAATAACGCTTTACGACCGTCCTCTCACGTTACAAATTCAATTTTGTTCTTTAGTTGCGACACGCTCTCCAGAGCGTCGTATAAACTTTAACGCATACTTTTAAAATAACCACCAACTTTCATGTTTGCATACTTTGCATCAACTGTTAAAGGAAATTGAAACGATTTATTCAACCAAGGTTATTTTAAGAGAAGTATTTTTGAACATCGGGCACTTTGCTCGCGTCGTTGTGTTAGAATTTTTATTGCCTCTAAGCTAGGCTGTAATAATGGACATAAAATTCTCACATTGTAATCTACTGCTGACGATATTGTGTTTTAGATTTTTTATGGATAATAGGCTCGCGTTTGACTACTATCTCACCTGATGGTAACCGACAATGTGGTCGAAGACGAAGCACGTTTGCCTAGAAGTAACGTATTCATTCTTGACTTAAAGACTCCCAGGTTATAGCTATCAGGAAACACAGACTCCAGCAGAGAATTCCACTGAATGGAAGACCTATAAAAGAATAAGGGCAAAAATATTCCTGCTAAGTTGCGGGAATGTTCAAACAAGATACTGCGGTCCCGCCAAGGACAACCGAAGGTCTTATCCTATCCAGCATTTCCCTAGTTACCCTTCCCTAGCGACGCCCTATTCTGAAGTTCGAACCCCATAGGGAGTGCCCTTGGCGTGAAGTCACTTAGTTTATAAGACCTGGCTGGCAGCTTTAATAATAATTGAGGCCACCACAGGCAAAATAACGCATCTGAAGGAACAGAATGGGTTTTAGTCAGTAGGATTCCGATTCTTTCTTCCGCTCCTCTCGGAGTGGAAGCAGAATAAAGGGTCAAAATATTTTATGCAATAGTGGCCATTTGTATAAAATATTTTTATTGAATTTATATTTTGTAAATGATAATGATTAATCTTTATTTTGCAAATTGGTTATTAAATAACACTTTTACACGTCATTTTTTTGTAAATTTTAAATAGATGAGGCCGGTGTTTCCTAGCTGATTACCCTGAGAAGAAATACCGAAACTAACTCAGGGTTCCGTCTCTTTTAAAGTCAATACAATCTATATTTGTCAAAAAATATATGGGAACCTTGTAGGTTACCGTCTAAGGCGATCTGAAAATCCGATGAGGAAAGATGCTCACAGATTTGAGTGAGCCTGTCCATACAGTGCAAGCGTACATATTTTTTACGATATCATAGATAAGCTGTGGGTTTAGCTACAGTTATCTGTCAATGAATAAACTATAGAGAAACCCCCATAAGAGTTTCGAAAACTTTTGCAATATCGATAGGTATTAAAGTATGTCTATTACTCCATAGCCTACTACTACTACTCACTTTGTGTATCCACGGAGACTTGCGGTTATGGATACACAAAGTGTGTGTAGAGGCTTAATGATTATTAGGTATATACTTTTGTGTTTTACAGCTAAAATGTCATACGAGTGTCACATTTCACAATAACGTATGACTTCGAGAAGGTAACGGTGCATAATATTGGGGTACAATTGATTTGTGTCTTTCCTTACTTGAATTTGCAGATGGAGCTGAAACAGCTTTTATCTTCAAGGTGAGAATAAATGGTACTTTTTTTGCGAAAACAGTGTACCTAAACTCAGTTTTTCATAATTTTATTTTGAATTACTCCTGTATCGTGAGTGCATTTATAAACGTAAAAGTCTCTTCAGAAGCAGCCAGACCCGAAACTCTCCCGGACCTGTGGGTTATACACACATTTATAACGTCCTGGAATCGAACCCACGATTTAGTGCCCGGCACTTAACTTAGCAAGAGTCGTTAGATGAGCAGAAGTCGGTTTTTAGGTCTCGTTGGTTCTCCAGCGCCAGGACGCGGGGTATGAGGTGGCGCCGAGCCGAGCGCACGATTGGTGCGTCAGTCAACCTCTGTCTCCCGCACCCCGTTCGCTCCTGATTACACTTTCATGCACGAAAGTTAATCCCTTTGCAAAAAAAGGGCAAAGGGTATAACTTGGTATAACAGAACCTACAATAACAATAACTCGTAAGTTATTGTTATTGTTTTAAATTTAGATTCTGTTACGAGTTGTTATTATTTATTTATTATAAATACCCTTATATATAGTATACTAGCTTCTGCCCGCGACTTCGTTCGCGTGGGAGGGTTTTCTCGCGTAAAATCTCGATCCCGTGGGAATTCCGGGATAAAAGGTAGCCTATGTGTTATTCCAGGATGTAAACTATCTACTTGCCAAATTTCATTTAGATCCGTTTAGTTGTTTTTGCGTGAAAGAGTAACAAACATCCATCCATCCTCACAAACTTTCGCATTTATAATAGATATTAGTAGGAAGTAAGTATTAAGTAAGTAAGAAGATTAGTAAGAAGTAAGATACCGTTTTACGCAGACATGCCAGAAAAGTGTAGGTATACGATGTGTACTGTTTCATAGAAAAAGAAGCTCAAACTGAAAAAGAGACCGTAATTTTATTGTGACGACGAGAACACATAATTTATATATGCATATATATAAAATATTAGTTTACTAACAATTGTTACAGCAATGCATAATTAAATACAGCATATAACTTTTATGTTAGATAATTAATAAAAAAAAAAGATTTTATTTTATTTTATTTATTTATTTATTTAGGCAAACCAACTAAATGCACACAAAGACATTTAACATATGATTAAGTTCAGATTCGTTAGTATTGCATGCATCTAAATTAAAGGTTAGCACAGCATTTAATATTTATCTCAGTACAATTAAAATATACATAAAGTTAGAATAAAATAACAATGTGGGTAATATCAAACATGAAATAACTTAAATTAAATTGAATTAAATGCAATGAAATATGATTTTTTTATTTTTTATTTTAGAAAACAAGTAAAATTTTACTTATAAAGACCAGAACAACCTACCTACGTAATCTTTAATCATGACTCAAAACAGAGGTTCAGAGCGAACAATAATTTCAAATGACCATTATTTCAAAACTTATTCATCTGTAGGACCAATTGAAGCTAAAGTAAAACGATCACACAAAGTATGTACAGATTAGGCGTGGAAATGGCAAATGAATCCCAGAATCCCAGGATTTTGTTAGGCACATATCCTGTTCTCAGTCGCCGGATAAGTTATCACGCTTTAAATAAATACAAACAAGACTAACGAAGTGCTGAAGGAAAGTTAAAAGCGTCTGGTAAGGAAGGAGTTTGTTCCCTACTACTGGTTTTGTATGTGGTGATCGTCAGATTTTGTTGTGTTCGAGTTACTAGTTATAATTGGGATCTACAAGTGGGAGAGATTTGAAAGGCGTTTTGTGGTGAAATCCATATTTTATACTAGCGGTTGTTTGTGTTTCATTTTGCAAATTTTGTCCGCAATAAAAGTAGCCTGTGTGTTATTCCAGGTTCTAAACGACATGTCTCCCAAGCTTCAAATTTTTCGTGATTAAAACACAAACATAAAACATCAAAACTTTTACATTACCTAACAGTAGTAGTAATAAGGATTATAAATGTGAAAGTAATTCTGTCTGTTTGTTAAATAGCTGAACCGATTTAGATTATATCCAGATCAAAGCTCCAGTTTAACATCCTTTTTTTTTTTTTTTTAACGTGGTAAAATTATCAAATAAGTCCTCCCACTCCGGGCAGGGTGGGAGGGACTGTCAGACTTTTACTGACTAAAATCCACGGGGTTCCTTCAATAACCCTTTACATACCGGGGCCACGGTAACGGGATGAGTCCCACGACCCCGGCGGGCTTCGGCCCTCTGCAGAGGGGGCCTCGTCATGTTGCTGACGCTCTTTGAGGCGCGCGTGGAACACGACGCGCCGTCGACCCGGGCATGGTCCATGGTCGGACAGCGAGTTGCCCTTTACTCGCTGTCCGCATGCCCGCGCCTACGGTGGCTGGAGATCGTCGGCCGACGTCCGACGCCGTGGGCGTCTACCACTGCGGCTGGGCTGGAGGGAGGACGCCATCCTCTTCCTCACGCGGCCCGCCTCCTCCTTCGAAAGCATGACTGCTTCGCAGAAGGAGGCGACCGCTTCCCACTCCCTCTCGCCCCGCAGCATGGCCTCGACCAAGGCCGGGCGCGAGAGGTCTCCGCCTATCGCCGCCGTGAGGACACGTCGGTGCTCTGCCCAGGCGGGGCAGTCTTGCACCGTGTGCTCTACGGTGTCCTCAGGGAGTTTAACATCCTAGGAAATATAATTGATAGTTTTATCCACGCGGGCGGTGCTGAGGGTGCAAAGCCAGTAGCTAATATTGGTAGCAATTTTTTACCAATTTAATTAATTACTGAAAATTACTTACTAAAAAGACTTATCAGAAAAACGAATAAAAAATCTCGAATAGATATGTAAGCAAAAAAAATCAGAACGCGAACCTCATGTTTCTTTTTCCGAGTTTCAATATTATTATGAACATGCAATATGTGTTAAAATTACTGGCCACTTGCACTAATCGATAAACAAGAAAAAATCGGGTTTAAAAATAGTTCCATAGTAGGGGCATAGAATTTATTAATGTTAACGAACCTCTCGCCACTCCATTAAATCATATCTGACCGAGCGGCTAAAAATGTTACTTCTGGCGACAAATGGCTATTTTAGGAGTCAGTTTCATTTTCTTGTGACTTTGAATCTGGGCACAAAAAAGTGATTTGGTTTTCTAAGGATCACAGGAAATGATTATTTTGACGATGTTAAATTGATAGTGATGACGATTTTTTGTTTAAACGGAACTTGATTGAGATTTCAATTAACATATTGTTTAATAGGTGGTTTTAAAGCAAATAAATATATGAAATATGTCATTTGCGCAGATCCATAATTTGATTGTAATACAATAAGTGATATAAACCTTTAAAATTTTTTTTTTAGACATCTTAATTGATTAGCCGAAAATCATTTGATTTAATATACGAAAATCATTTGATTTAATCATTTGATTTAAGATACTTATAGGTTTTCATGTTATTTATGAATATGTTATAGATGGAAGTGACTCTCAGAATCAGATGCATTTAACGTAAACCTATTAAATCTTAATGAGCAACCACCTAAATATAAGCTAACATTTTTGTCGTCAAGCCAATCGGTTTGCGTTTGAACGGACAGGCATGAGCCACCCACACCCATTAGTGTTAGTTGTCGTGTATTAATGATGATTTCTGCCTACCCACCCAATGTTTACAGTGATTTAATTAACATTTCTTCGCGATGATATACGGAGCCATTTTGTTTCATGACGTCATCTGTAGCTGCTGTGGGTTATTTTTGTATTTGGTCGCAAGGATGCTATGTATTTGTTTTCGGTTGTAACTATCATAATTATGTAGAATTTAGGATTAAACAGCCTATAAATTAATATCTTACTCCCACTAATAATTTAAATGCGAAAGTTTTTGAGAGTAGATAATTATACAGATGATACACACACATACAGGTATGGCTGTCTGTTACTCTTTCACGCAAAAAATACTGAACGGATCTAAATGAAATTTTGTAAGTAGATAGTTGACACCTTGGAATAATACGTAGGCTATTTTATATCCCGGAATTCCCACGGAATCGGGATATACGCAGGCAAACCCTCCCACGCGAACAAAGTCGCGGGCTAGTTGAGAAGTATTTTCAACCGACGACAAAAAGAGGAGGTTATCAATTCGACGCGTATATTTTTTTTTTTTTTTTTTTTTAATGTATGGTCACCGATTACTCGAAAACGGCTGCACCGATTTGGAAAATTCTTTTTTTGATTGAAAGGGTATACTTCGAAATTGGTCCCATTTTCATAAAAGTCAGGATCTGATGACGGGATCCTGGAGAAATCGAGGGAACTCTTCAAATATTATAGGCACACCTATGACGTTTTGGGTATTTATTATAGTACCTTGAGCAGTTGCTTTTGAAAAGTACCATTTGAGGAAGTGGAACTGATGATGAAGACCACAGATGGCTGCCGAAACTACTCAATAATAAGGGGAAATAATAATGGTTCCGAAAAACAAATTAATCTCCAGCGATCTGTGGCTGACTATTATTCTAATTAACCAGCGTTATAATGAATTACCGACAAAAAACCCAAAACATAAACGAAAAAAAATATCCAATTTAACAACAAATAAGAGTGTGTTCAAATTACATTTTCTCTTAAAAAAATGGCTCTTCGAATAACTTCCGAATAGAATACTGAACCTCCGACAAAATTACTAAGTTACCGACAACAGAGGTTTTGTCAAAATAACCATATTTTTACAACTTGCATGAACTGTTTTAATTTCTATTGTTGGTTATCAAATTTATTTTTTAACTGTCAATAATGATGAAAATACCACAATGATCCGAGCGCAGTGAGCTTGCAACGACCGATCCTTTCGTGTTTTGTTTGTTTATGTTACAAAATTAAATAGTTTTTTTTGCTATTGGTTTAATATCATTATTTCAACGAAAAAATAAATCTACTAAGGAAACTAATAACTTACTATCTATTAAGGAAACTTAGTATTGTTACGAAATATGGATGAGGTACCCGTGTACCGTTCTGAGTCGGAGGAGGAAGAGGAGGGAGCTGGTTCATCAGTACCGGTGAAGAAGAATCGTCGTAATAAAAGTTGGGTGTTGATCAAACGGTGCTATAATGTGCAAGAAGCAGAGGAGTTAGTAAGTAATGAAAAGACTTGGTCAAGAAATTATACGCGGGAGAGTGATGAAGGCCAAAAACGTTTCTATCGTTGCAACAAGGTAAAATCCAAGGGGTCACAGTGTGATTGTGTATTTATTGTTTGTGAATGACTGCAATGATATTCTTATTTTTAAGACCATTTCAGAGCACAACCATGACCAGATTGGTACGCGTAGTGAGTACGGAATTCCGGAAAACGTTAAAAGAGAAATGAATAAGATGTTTGATTTACGCCTAAAGCCAAAAGCTATATTAGAGGCTCTGAACAACACGACAGGGATAAAGGTGCCTTCGAAACGGCAACTTAACAACTACTTATATGACAGAAGGCACGAGAAGTTCGGAAGAGCTGCAATTTACTTAGGTGAACTTTAAAAATGGATTTTCGATCGAACAACTATTCCCGATGATGAAAATGAAGTTTTCGTGTTCAGCTATACGTGATAGAAGCGGGAGAACCAAGTTTTCGTCTCGCGTTGTCAACTAAAAATTACTCAACATAGTTTGTTCTACGGACGTACTGCACATAGACGCCACATATAAACTCATATGGCAAGGGTTCCCCGTTTTAGTTCTTGGTACCACTGATAGGAACCGTAAGTTTCTTCCGCTTTGTCTTGGTGTGTCCACTAATGAACGTCAAGAAGATTTTCAAATGATTTTTGACGGCCTTAAACAAAAGGTTCTGTCTTTATTTGATCACGTGATGCAACTTAAAGTTTTAGTTTGTGACGCTGCTCAGAGTATCAGAAATGCTTTTATCGCAGTTTTTGGTACTACACCAGTTGTTCGTATGTGCTGGGCTCACGCGAAGAAAAATATGCAGCAAAAAGTTCAGAAACTCGTCAACAATAAAACGAAACAGAAAGAAATTATACAAGACATAGACGCACTACATAATGCTACATCATATGAAGTTTTTAATGCTGCATCACAGGCTTTTGTTGAAAAATGGCAGACTCAAACCGAGTTCATTCACTACTTCAAAGAAGGTTGGTTAAACAAACATCCGAATTGGTTTTTAGGCGCAGCGCCGTGTTCGCCTGCCACAAATAATGCATTAGAAGCGTTCAATTGGAACATTAAAGACCACAACACCTTACGTGAACGTCTTCCACTTTCACATTTCTTGGCCATTGCCACTGAGATGGTTGCTCAGTGGTCTTTACAAAGCTGTAAGGAATCGTTACCTGAAACACCTACTATTGAGCTGAAGGACTGGACTGATGGGTATTGCTGGGCAAGGAAAGATTTAAGAATAAAGATTTTATCATCCAACACGGCATACACTAAATACTTGATCCCAAGTAGTAGCCAAGTAGGGGAGGTATCGTACGGCGAGCAGTGGTTAAACTTTGATGATTACAAGATGAAACATTTCGCTTTCTAGAAAGTCACAGTGCCTAAAAACGAAACACAAAATATAGAATGGAGAAAAGGATCCTGCACTTGCCCGCAGTTTTATAAAAAATACGTTTGTAAACATCTTTTAGGGATCGCTATTAGATTGAAGCACGCGACTCCGCCCATGGAAGCGAAAGCACTACCTATAGGACAAAAAGGAAACGGGGTCGTCCTACTAAATCCAGACCTGCTCTTATAATACAATGAAGATAATTAAGATACCTACTGATAACTAACTACCTGCCTCCCTATTTAGTTTATAAGTACAATTATGTATACCTAACATTTTCTACTACCCTCACTACTACCTATTAAAACTACATTTTCATAATAAACTGAGTTTTGTTTTATTTTTATCTTTGTTCTCGCTGACATTATAAAAACTAGGAAATTTGTCGAATAATCTATACTTCTATACTAATATTATAAAGCGGAAAAGATTGTTTGTTTGTTTGCTTGAACGCGCTAATCTTCGAAAGTACTGGGTGGATTTGGATGAAATTTGGTATGGAAGTAGCTTGAAGCTTAAGGAAGGTTATAGGCTACTTTTTACGCGACTGCAAAAAAGGAGAGTTATGTTTTTACCGTGAAAGAATCCACGGGAGCGAAGCCCCGCGTGAGTACTAGTACAGTATAAAAGTAAAATATTCTAGGAAACCAAAGTCTACTTGGTTTTAGATTAAATCATGAATACGACTGTTCTAATTTTTTAACGCCTGAAATAGGTACCGATATCGAAGCATTGCAATAAACAGTCATGTTTATTTTTCGAAGATTTCAGTATCTCATTCGGTCGTTTCCTCATTTTTGTTCGGACAAAAGTAGTCGGAAAGTTAGTATTTTAGGCAGTAGATTTAATATTTTGAGTAAAGACAATTCTTCTTTTTTTGTCGGAGCTTTTATTACTACCCAATAATAAGTATTGAGTGGATTGCGATTCGAACTTGAATATGGATGTTAAGAACTTTATGCTCGTCACAATGCATATGGTGATGTAGAGCTGATGGTAAAGTACCAGGAGAACTCTTCAACAATTAACGGCCCAGCATTGGGAAAAGCAATATTTTGTAAAGGGTTATAGGTAGTTGACATTTAGGCTCAGTAACTAGGTAAATTAAAAAAATAGACCAACTAAAAAGAGTGAAATGAAAACTTTTTACCAAAAAATTAAACCGACTCCCAAAAACACTGCAAAGTGAAAAATAACTTTAATTTCGGAAGTCGGTGCCAAAAACGAAAAAACAAAACTAAAGACACCGACTTCCGAAATTAAAGTTATTTTTCACTTTGCAGTGTTTTTGGGAGTCGGTTTAATTTTTTGGTAAAAAGTTATTTTTAAAATATCTACTGAAAGCTTGTTTCTTTACGGAGGAATATCTTCAAAAGGTACTTCGTTTTCAACCGACGACAAAAAGATGAGGTTATCAATTCGACGCGTATATATATATATATTTTTTTTAATGTATGATCATCGATTACTCGAAGACGGCTGAACCGATTTGGAAAATTCTTTTTTTGATTGAAAGGGTATACTTCGAAATTGGTCCCATTTTCATAAACGTTAGGATCTGATGATGGGATCCTGGAGAAATCGAGGGAACTCTTCAAATATTATAGGCATACCTATGACGTTTTGGGTATTTATTAAAGTAACTTGTGCAGTTGCTCTCAAAAAGTACCATTTGAGGAAGTGGAACTGGTGATGAAGACCACAGATGGCCACCGAAACTACTCAATAATAAGTACTGAGTGGATTGCGATTCGATTACTTGAATATGGATGTTAAGCACTTTATGCTTGTCACAATGCATATGGTGGTGTAGAGTTGATGGTGAAGTACCAAGAGAACTCCTCAACAATTAACGGCCCAGCATTGGGAAAAGCAATATTTTGTAAAAGGTTATAAGTAGTTGACATTTAGGCTCTTGTAACTAGGTAAATTAAAAATCAACCAACTAAAAAGAGTGAAATAAAAACTTTTTACCAAAAAATTAAACCGACTCCAAAAAAACACTGCAAAGTGAAAAATAACTTTAATTTCGGTAGTCGGCGCCAAAAACGAAAATACAAAACTAAAGACACCGACTTCCGAAATTAAAGTTATTTTTCACTTTGCAGTGTTTTTTTGGAGTCGGTTTAATTTTTTGGTAAAAAGTTTTTATAGCTAATGTACCTAATAGACTTACTAAATTATAAACTTTATTTTGCTGCCTACCCTCATGGGAGAGAGGCGAGAGTTTTTATGTTTTAATTTGTGTTGTGTAAATATTGTTTTAATTTTCCTATTTTTTTATTTGTAATATTTTATTGTCAATTTGTAATTAGTTATTTTAATGATGTATTTTAATGATTTATTTTAATGATGTATTTCAGTTATTTCCATTCATGTTTTATATTTAATTTGATGTAATTTTAAATAACATAGTTTGGTTCATTGCATATAAGTTGCACAACCTATTGAGAAGAAGACACTAACTACCGAAATACAGGTATTGTGTACCTAGCTCGGTAGACAGGGCTTCACAAAGTCTGTAAAAAATTGTTATGCCAATAAAGAATTATATTATTATTAGTTGTTAAAAGTCTGACTCTCCCTATCCCAGGATGTAGCAGTCCAGAGCGGGAGGCGTCAATTGCCGATTTCCCACTGAATAAAAGTCCGTGGTCTTAGAATGGAAGAGTCCTTTGATGATTGTTCAAAATAACTGTCAGTCATGTGTATGTAAGGTCAACAATATTTCATAAACAAAAAGTTAGTTTTTCACAAAAATATGCATTTTTTTCCAAAAACTTTTAGATATGTGACATAACAAAAATCTGCGAAATACCAACTGGACGCGCTTGAGTATTTCGAGAAGCGGGCTAAGAGACTCATTGGCAACAATGCACTGGTCGAGTCAAAGCTCCAGAACCTTGAACACCGACGACGAGTTGCAAGTCTATCGGTTTTCTATCGGTTATATTTCGGGGAGTGTGCGATGGAATTACACAATCTAATTCCGCCAAGCCCGTTCCATCATCGGACTACGAGACAAACGGCGAAGCGCCGTCGTTACATGGTGGACATCCCACCCATACGCACAAAACGTTTTGGGAATACCTTCATTGTGCGTACGGCTAAGGAGTGGAATTCTCTGCCGGAGAGTCTGTGTTTCCCGACAGCTACAACCTAGGAGTCTTTAAGTCCAGAGTGAATAGGTTACTTTTAGGTAAGCCTGCTCCATCTTTGATCACATCATCACTTACCATCAGGTGAGATAGTGGTCAAACGCGAACATATTTTCAATAAAAAAAAAAAACAAATAATATTTCAATTTATTATTATAAAATTTGATCAAATATTCAAATAGGTATGATAAAAACGTCCTCCCTATACAATCAATAACGTTATTAAAATGACCACCTCTTTTATAGCAACGCACTAAAAAAAGATGCGTAGGAGTTTGATTTTTATAATAAAATGTCACACTACCACTTATGAAAAATATTCAAGTAATAAAATCACAGTTACTTAATTTTCTTGATGAAAATAGATAGATAACCTACAAATAGGTTTTTATAGCTTTAGACCTTTGCCCACCATTAATGTGCTTCATGTGTTTTCAGGGTTCCGTAGTCGAACGGAAAAAACGCAAACCTTATAGATTCGTTTTGTCTGTCTGTCCGTCCGTATGTCACAGCTACTTTATTCCAAAACTGTGAGAACTACAGAGTTGAAACTTGGTTGGTAAATGTATTCTGTGAACCACTTTACGATTTATATACAAAAAATATAAATACTGTTGATCTCAATGAATACTTTCAACGAAAATTTATTTGAAGGAGATACAGTCAGTAGTAGAGATAAAAACTTTTTACCAAAAAATTAAACCGACTCCCAAAAAACACTGCAAAGTGAAAAATAACTTTAATTTCGGTAGTCGGTGTCTTTAGTTTTGTATTTTCGTTTTTGGCACCGACTTCCGAAATTAAAGTTATTTTTCACTTTGCAGTGTTTTTTGGGAGTCGGTTTAATTTTTTGGTAAAAAGTTTTTATTTCACTCTTTTTAGTTGGTTGATTTTTAATTTACCTAGTTACCAGAGCCTAAATGTCAACTACTTATAAAATTTTACAAAACATTGCTTTTCCCAATGCTGGGCCGTTAATTTTTGAGGAGTTCTCCTGGTACTTCACCATCAGCTGTACATCACCATATGCATTGTGACGAGCATAAAGTGCTTAATATCCATATTCAAGTAATCGAATCGCAATCCACGAAATACTTATTATTGAGTAGTTTCGGCGACCATCTGTGGTCTTCATCATCAGTTCCACTTCCCGAAATGGTACTTTTTGAGAGCAACTGCACAAGTTACTATAAGAAATACCCAAAACGCCATAGGTGTGCCTATACTATTTGAAGAGTTCCCTCGATTTCTCCAGGATTCCATCATCAGATCCTGACTTGGTGACAAATGGTACCAATTTCGAAGTATACCCTATCAAACAAAAAAAGAATTTTCCAAATCGGTTCAGCCGTCTTCGAGTACTCGGTGATCATACATAAAAAAAAAAATAAAAAAAAATATATATATATATATATATATACGCGTCGAATTGATAACCTCCTCTTTTGGTCGTCGGTTGAAAAAGAGAATGTAGAGAAAAGTATATAAGTTTTAGAGAAAATTGCATTCTTTTTTATCTAAAATCATAACCCTCCTTTGGCTTTGCCATAGTCGGGTAAAAAGAATGGAAGAAAATGTTTGTGTTTTCTATTAATTAATTGTTCTTATAAGTTTGATGTGTCTGTCTGCTGCTAAGCGAATGGACCGATAGTGATACAGTTTTTGTTGGCTTGTAAACTGACGTATGCGTAAGCGTCAAGATGTTCTTAGCAACAATTTATATTTATAAATATATATTATCTGGCGTTTCAAGCTAATTAGCTCTTTTTCAACCGACGACAAAAAGAGGAGGTTATCAATTCGACGCGTATATTTTTTTTTTTTTTTTTTTTTTTTAATGTATGATCATCGATTACTCGAAGACG
Organism: Tholera decimalis; assembly: GCA_943138885.2. NCBI lineage: Eukaryota > Metazoa > Arthropoda > Insecta > Lepidoptera > Noctuidae > Tholera > Tholera decimalis. The sequence continues at coordinate 28,079,960 of OW964563.2, read as the reverse complement.
GCTGAACCGATTTGGAAAATTCTTTTTTTGATTGAAAGGGTATACTTCGATACTGGTCCCATTTTCATAAACGTCAGGATCAAATGATGGGATCCTGGAGAAATCGAGGGAACTCTTCAAATATTATAGGCACACCTATGTCGTTTTGGGTATTTATTATAGTAACTTGTGCAGTTGCTCTCAAAAAGTACCATTTGAGGAAGTGGAACTGATGATGAAGACCACAGATGGCCGCCGAAACTACTCAATAATAAGTATTGAGTGGATTGCGATACGATTACTTGAATATGGATGTTACGCACTTTATGCTCGTCACAATGCATATGGTGATGTAGAGCTGATGGTGAAGTACCAGGAGAACTCCTCAACAATTAACGGCCCAGCATTGGGAAAAGCAATATTTTGTAAAAGGTTATAAGTAGTTGATAATTAGGCTCTTGTAACTAGGTAAATTAAAAATAGACCAACTAAAAAGAGTGAAATAAAAACTTTTTACCAAAAAATTAAACCGACTCCCAAAAAACACTGCAAAGTGAAAAATAACTTTAATTTCGGAAGTCGGTGCCAAAAACGAAAATACAAAACTAAAGACACCGACTTCCGAAATTAAAGTTATTTTTCACTTTGCAGTGTTTTTTGGGAGTCGGTTTAATTTTTTGGTAAAAAGTTTTTATTTAGATATGGTACGGATCTTATATGCATAATAAGTATTTAAATTCCTTTTTTTTAAACATGTTTGACTTAACATCTGAAACACTCAGAACTATGTATATATGCAAGTACTGAGCTGCACTGATTATAGAGCTCGAAGACAGGAGACGAAAACTAAAACTCGTAAAATGTTGGCTTCTTAAATTCGTCTTAACTAATTCTGTTAATTTCTCCTAAGGACAAGGAATGAAACTGATGCTAAAACTCGAGGGTGGCTGATGGAATTTGGAATGTTTACCTGTAAACTCATCGAGTATGGGCCCATATTTGTACATTTTGGTAATGAAGCGTGTTACTAAAATGAATACAATAAAATTTATTTTATTGAACAAAATTATAAGCTACCATAGAGAATACAGTCCTTAGACTCTATCGAAGTTCTAGACTACAGACGTCATTTACGGTTAATTTATACACAGAGAATTCTTACCGAGCATGCCGTGCGTGCGGCAGTTGAGCAGGCTCATTGCTCATTGAAGTAATGTATGCCTAATTGAATATGGCTTGAATTTCACATTTAATAAGACTGACAGGACCAACAAGACTTCACTTCGCACGCTGTTTGTAACAAGGAATCTTGGGTCAACTCATTTGACTCTTATCTCCTTTCTCTTTTGCACCAATATTTGATTCAGATATTCCTGCCGCATATGACCATTTATTTCAATAGTTATGTGATTGCAAACGGTTGCAGCTTACGTAAGCTTTCATATGCAAATCTTATATTAAATTACTCGTTTTATGAGTTGAAAATATATGAAGGGTTCATGTAGATAAAGTAACAATGTCTCAAGAAAACTGTAGTCGTTACATCGTAAAGATGTTTATTACTGCAGTGATATTTCCTTATATTTTTACATTCATATGCTAGAAAAAGAAACGAATTTAATTTTGCTTTAGGTTATTCTTTCATACAAAATATTCATTCTATCCGCATATCTGGCCGCCAACATACTTGGCATACTGCTTGTCACTATACTAATGATACTCTCTTTTCAACTCTAAAATATTAAGTAAGTTAAGATCATTTATTCAAATGGAGGAGCTAATTTACTCAACACGTTTGCCAAGGTGGGTTCGGGGATCAGCCGGGGTTGCGGGAATGTTTCAAATAGATACCGCGGCCCCGGAACGCCAAAACAAAAAAGGCGGGTCTGGGGATGGGTACCACCTTAACATGTCGAGTTTCCTCCGTGCTTAGAAAAGCGTGCAGGTTAAGTAATATCTTTAATAGTCCATACTGATAATCAGAAGCTGGTTCTGACACCACCCTTGCTAAATGGTATCGAGTTCTCCAGTTATCTTTACTGGGTTTTCGCACTAAACTCAAGTGGCTGCCTATCCGCCTTCGCCGGAATGCTCATATTTTATCATTATTCTACAGTATTCTCTTCAATCCAGCAACTCCGTTTTATCTCAAAGAACGTTTTAAGTTCCTTCATGACACACATGTTAGAAATTTGAGATCATCGGAGAATTTGAGACTTTCAATGCCTGCACATTCCTCTAAATTCTATGGCTCATCATTTACGGTGCAAGCTGTTCGTTTGTGGAATGCATTGCCGGTGTCAGTAAGACAAGCTCAGTTACTCGCTATTTTTAAGAGCTCGGTTGCTAATCATTTTCTTTCAAATTTATAATTATTCTTTTGTTTCCTCTCCACATGATGTTAAAGAACACATTATATTTATATATATTACTTATGTATTGTATTGTATTTATATATTTGTATGTATATATATATATATAATTTTCTGTTTTATGAGTACACTAATTTAGCCCTCCCCACTTTAATTAAAGTTTTGAAAGTCCTTCCAAAGGTTGTCTGGAAGATATCGCTTTTAGCGATAAGACCGCCATTGTAAACATAGATTTAAGAAATAATGTTAAATAGGTGTGTTTAAATTTTGGTGTACAATAAAGTATATTCTATTCTATTCTCTATCTTAAATAGGTACTCAGCAGTATTTTCGAGTCAAAGTTGAAAAAGGCTTGACAAATGAAAGAAAGCCAAGGAAACATGCAATTATTAGAGTAACTTCGGGTAATATGGCACATCATAAGCCTTTTTGGATACAAAATATGAAATTTTTGAGATCAAACAATTTTTATTGGTTAAATCAGTCCTTTGAGCATAATAGTAATCAACAATTATAAATTTAAGGTCATTAACTTCTAAACAAAACTTAAATTCACTTATTTTTGCATCTAGAAGAATCTTAAAATTTAACCGAAGTAGGACAATAATGGTCTAAGGTCATAATTTCCTTTCGGTAGATGTAAAAGCACCAATTTGCTGTTTTCCTTTTTGAATCAGAACCTGGGGCATTTAAGATGGAGCAACACTTGTGACAGTCTCATTTATAGTAATTTTTTTTCTATCAAATCATACAGATTGAAGAAATTGTCCATACTGTTTTTGTTAATTCCCTTAGCCCTGGCAAAAGAAGTACCTGTTGGACGACGACAAGATAGCTCCAGATACCATGTAGTAAAGTGTGCGGTGAAAATTTGTTTTCGTGGAGCCATTACCTAGAGAAAAAATATTACATCTAGAAAGATTTACGCATGGCCAATATGGCCTACCGTTCCATATTGGTCAGCTCTGTAGAGGGCCATAATCGCCATAGGGACGTTATTGTCGAATAAAATTCCAACGTAAACCTAGTAAACAATTACAAGTTTACCTACAAAACTATGCACTAATATAAAAACAATGATCATTTACAATAACGAGTGAAACTTTCAAAAAAATAACATCAAATCAGACAATTTTCGATTGCCGCACGTGCAGAACACACGTGCCCTCCCAGGAACGCAGGGAGTGACTGAAGGGGTCAAGGGAAGTGGCGAAACGATAATTATGACTGATACGTTCACCGCTGGTATTGGTTAGTATCGGAGGAAATAAGCAAGGCCGTATTGGCAGAGTAGGCCATAATACCCGAAACTACTCTAAGTGAAGCGTAACATAATTCCTAATTATACATCAAAAAACCGTTATAAGACAGTTATTTGTACTGCAGCTATAAGATTTCACCTTGTAAAAATCTATTTATTTATCCATCCATGTATTTGTTTTCACAAGTTTCTTGAAGCCGTTTGAGATGGAATTTTCTACTCGAGCGTTTCTAAACATATCGCATACGATTTTTGAAGTGTTAGACCAACATTTCGTATTGTTATAGCCTTGGCATCATAATGTTACTATTCCGTTTATTTGCTCACATTGAAACGGAGCGATCTTGTCCAAACAGTCTCAATTTATCTGATTCGCTATTATTACACTCGTTAGTAGTAATAGATGTCAAGAGATCTAAATTGATAGTGTTTGATTACTAAATCTTCTGTCATTTTAATGGCACAACTGAGAATTTGATTGGCCCTGACATGATTTCGTATAAGTTAGTACGTTATCATTCTACTTCTGCTACTTATTAAAAGCTTCAAGACTTTACAATCAAATCATCATAGCTTGCTATTTAGGAAAATCAGATAAATTAGTGCATCTTATAAAACGGTAAAACTTAAATAACCATAGGCAAGTGGCATTCTGACAGCACTATTGTGGCGAAAATAATTGCACGAACATCAAAAATATATCCGATTTTCAAAAGCTATGGTAACTTAACGTGTTCAATTTCTAATATTTTGCATTTCGATGATTGCACGTACGCTGATGAGAATGTAACTTTGTCTAGATCAAAGGTAATCGAGCAGATCTAAATTCATCTTAAATAATGCCCATTACATTAATTTATCTCTTGGTGTCTTGTTGTGGTCTCCAAATCTCTCGCAAATGCAAAATTTACATCATAAAAAACTAGTCATATAATGACGGGACTATACTGACAAAAGTCCAGCAGATATCACAAGGGAAAACGAATATAAAGATAAGTATTTACGTTCATGCATACGAATAAACTGCAAGACAAACAGTTGTAACTGTTGCTTATCTACTTGTGTAACTAGCAAAAGTTATTTAAGGAAAACAGATACAGGAGTTTTAGGTACTGTTTAAAATACGGTGCCGGGTTGCTCGAAACTTTGTGCATTTATTGCATATTATCTACAGATGTAAGACTTAGTGCAGAGGATAATATTAACACACACAAGGAAAATAATGGAGGCAATGAAATTAATTGTAATAGAAATCAATTGGCTTTCGTTGTGCAATTTATTGAAGTTGATTGAAGAAATAAGGTCAATAAAACTTTATTATTCAACACGACTGGGACCATGACGCAATAATTTATTAATGAATATTCTTGAACGGGTCACTAGGACAAAAATTAAAACATAACGATTATATTTGTGACAATATTAGATTTAATATTCAGCATTTGATATCACATGAATGTTGGGAAGATATAGACCACAATACCAACATAGTCATTTTCATTGAGAAAATTGCATTGAACAGCAATCTGATTGAGAATAACGTCTGCCAACGACGTGTAATTTTATATCTAAATACTGTAGTTATGCAAGATACACAATACGTCTGCTTACATTATCATTAAGTCAACTTCACTGGTCTGTCATCTGCATAAAATTTCATAAGGCCATTGAACTTAGCTGTGTCAAACAAGTGCCCAATTTGGGCAACGCTCACCGTTTTGCTTATCAACGTGATGGTAGATATAAAACATAGATGATATCTGATGATTACCTAACATTTTACTGCTTAATTAATGTTTACCGTCGTATAAACAGGCGGTGACGACGTGGACAATCAAAGATGTAATGTGACGTAACGCTGAACTAACCGGTACATCGTAAAGCTAATCATAAGTGCTATAAATTTAATCGTCTCATTTATAAGTAACAAAACCAACTATAAAATCTTCAATGCAACGTCTCTCGGGTTTTGAATCAATGAGTTTCAACTGTAACAATTGAATTCATCGCTTAAAACGGTACCATGTATAATCGGTCAGATTGGTGTTACAAAAGATTAAGCCCGGGCTCATCCGTTTAAAATGTATGCATAGAAATGCATCGTAAATGGTCTTCGTCGTCTTTATATTTAATTTGTTCTTTAATAGCCTGACCTGTATGGGAAAGAAGGTATTAGGAATGTGTCCAGTTCATGTTCTTAGTTGTACTTTACAATAATTTATTGTTAATGAAACCTAAAATTGATTCTTAGCGACACCTCTCTCTTCTTTAGCATTGTATAAAATTTTCATGGTGGTTAGTTTAAGTTTGGTAATTAATTTGTTTTTCAGTACACATTACTCGATAAATTAAATCAAATTCGACTCTATTCCTCTTCAAATTGCTGGTTTGTCAATTTTTTCGTGGTCAGTGCCACATGATTTTTTCTTTCATCCATTTCTAGTCGTCATTGACTTAGGCTGACATCAAAAAAGGTAAATTTGTTTGCAGTATTCAACAGGAAAATAATTTAGAAGTAACTCATTAAAATAATATATATTTTTGAAACACACTGTGTGCATCAAAGGCACGTGGCTGACGACCGCAGCCGCGGCCTTCTCTCGTTTGGTGGTAACCACAAAATTATGCGCTTGAGCGCCTTGTAATGAGACCTAGAGTGACAATCATGACGGGAAATTCGATTTGTCATTTTGTTCTCCCCATGTATTTATATATGTGTTCTGCTAGTATTTTTTTCTTTTTTTTTTAATATAGAGAACTAGGAATGTGGGTAGAATTCACATTACTACCAATCTTGTTAACCCCTATAACTAAGCTGCTTGTGCTTATTTTGCACCAAGCTTACCCCATAATCTATTTATTGGACTAAACACAACAAAAGTAACAGTAATAAGTCATAAGTGGCATTAAAGCTTATAACCTAGAATAGAATTAGTAATCGCAATTCAATAATAAGCGGTAATAGCGTAATGGCTAAGGTATCGTGGGTTTGAACCTACCCATTACATTATTGCCGAGACCTACCCCAGATACAAGCATATTATTTGAAAAAAATATTTAGCTAAGTTGCTGGGATTAACAATATTGCTAGTAGAATTATTCTTCCCACATTTTTAATTCTATTTAAAAAAAGAAAATAATAAAGCATTTAAAATACGGTCTCACAATAAAGATATATAAATCCCCTTAGCTTGCAATATCAATATCAAAATAGTCAGTGCATACAGAAATAACACCTTGTTTTCCGTCAACATTGATGCGTGGTGTCCCTAGTGACTACTCGCAGAGAAACTGTGTAGATCAAAAACATACCGCAAATGAGTTTTTGAATCAACTGGGAAGGGTGAAGCTTTCTTTCTACAATAATGATCTCAAATTGCAACTAATGGATGCCCGCAGTTTTGTTTTTACAGGTTTATCATTAAAATTGTGAATTTTGTTACCAAGTTACCGTAAAGTTTTATCAACGTTAATTTTAGATTAACTAAGCGTTTGTTTCATTTAACTAGAGGAATAATACAGTCTAATAAAGCATTGCCAAAGACTTACCAAAATGGTAATGTCTTGCACTATCCAGAATGCTACTAAAATCGACCAAGCTTCACGATATTCTAATGAGCACCCAACATAGTGTCCCACTCAAACTGTCACCCGATTAGAGTCACTGTCGAGTCATGTTAAATCTATCGAGTATGAAACTCGATAGTTTACCTTCTCGAATGACCGACTTATGGGAGCTGACGGCGTAAACGGTAGCACAAGGGATCGAGTGACCGAAGCGCCCCCCGTCGCGTACCAGATTTGTTTTCTCAATATTAAAATTACATTTTCCCAGATTTCGATGGTGTGAAATGTTTTTATGATATAAATATTTTCGATATCAGCGGGGGACCTCTATTTTAGGTGTGACGTCGAAGTGTGAGGATAGTGTTGCAATCTGTCGTGTTGATGAAGTTAAATCAACCCTTCTGTTTTGACACCTCGCTTGTTCAGTTTTTTTGGACATAAAGCAATTTCTTCATAAAAAGTACATCAGCATTATACGTCTTTATAAACCGAATAATTATTATACTTTTGCACTTCTTATTGCATTATTTACTTATTTGACTGAGTGACCCTACCATTTTTTACTTTTTATCTTCCGCTTACTAATAAACCGCTGTACTCGTACAAAATCAACAAGAACTTGTTTAAAGCCGCATGTAAATCACTACCCCGCCGTTATGTTCGCAATCAACAGTTTAAAATAGAGGGCCCGACCGCAGGCTCTATTTACCCCAGCTTCCTCCAGTTAATGACGTCATAAAAAATAAAACTCGTCGCTTAGATCCCCGTGAGCCAGAAAAACTGGACCATTTTTCTCCTTGTGATGCAGTGACGCGGCAAATTACAATTGTCTACTTATTTTAACAGATAAAGATGAAATACGATTGCTAGATTTTTCTCTAAAAAACAAAAGTCAAATGGAAGTTTATCGTATTTAAGGAATTTCTTCGAAGTAAATTATTACAGTTCACCCTGTTTGTACAGCTTTCCATGAAGTGAATGATTTCAATTTCTCTGTAATAGTAGGTATGTTTATTCCAGGCTAGAATACGAATCTTGCAATTATTTTATACACTTTTTATTTGTGTTATTATTAACTGTTAATTTATTTTAAAATTACATTAAAACCGTATTTTGTATTTTTCTTGGTAGGTAGGTACTTATTTATCGCAAAGCAATAAAATACACCACTTTATACTGTCTGTCTTAACGACAAAATACAATAAATGTCTGTTAGGATTCAAATTGTGTGGACAAGACTGTTATTGCCTTGGTTATGTTTGAGTAAAAGAGTTTTCGGTTTATAAATAGAAATCACAATAGCCTCGCCCACTGGTAGTCTAAGTTTTATCCCGTCTATCGAATATTTTATCATTAAACAAGAGAGTCGATTCAACAGTTTCGAAAACCAATAGCAAAAACTGAACGGGACAACGAAAAATAAAAGTATTTCATTCTCTAACTGGATTTAGACGCTTATCACAATTTATGGCATATTTAACCGAATAAGGGAAAACAGAAATCGGATTTAATAAGTATTTTCTAGAATATAAGTAATAAATTAAATTAAAATAGGTGTAATACTATTTTTATAGCCACCTCTTTAGAATTACTGAATTTAGATCTTGATAAGCTGATTTTGGTTAAAATATAATAAATGGTTTATGTATTAATAATAGCATCTTCGATAATATATTTTTTATTTCAATTTACTGGTTCAGAGTTTAAAATAAATCAAGATACGGTTACTTTCCATTTAAAGCTATTAAACTTCAGTGAGAGCATTTAAATTATTTGAGATGAATGCAGTCATAGAGGGTTTAAAATGAAGAAATGATTATGATTGACTGCTATTTAATGTATCTATAGTAGTCTACAGTATCAATTCTAATACGAAGTATCATGATTGTTCGTATTGGAATAGGTTTTATTTTACAGAAACTGATTCAAAATACGTGAAGAATTCAATTCTTACATTATTTCAGTCTTATTAGAGTTCTGTACTTAAAGCTACGGAATCTGAAAGTAATGACCAACTTGTATGTATTTCATTATCATGACTATTTTTGTCTGTACGTAATTGGTAAGTTGAAATTGTTTTGTTGCAAAGGCACATTTATCATTATGATAATTTGCATAGGGCGAGTTTGTACATTAGGAAGCCGTGGCCTTGCTTGCACATCATCATCTTGGCGTATCAATAGCTAAACAATAATTTAATATCTCAAACTTTTCGACGGCTCAATGGACAACAATGATTTTTGTTTAGATTTCAGATACGGGATAAAATCATCAAATGACTTTTTCCGTTCGAGGAAAGTAGTGTCAGAATTCTACTAAACACTCGCCCTTTTCTTTCAGTTTTCCTTGTGTCCTGGGGCTGCGGTATCTTGTTAGAATATTTCCGTGACCCTGCCCAATATTGGTTCGTTTGGGCCCAGTTAATGGTACTGACTGTTCTTTGAGGCGCCCGTGGAACACGACACACCATTCACTAGGGAAGTAGAAATATTCCAATTGAGTAGTACTGGTACGCAGGAATACAACTAAGACACACGTGTAAGTAAAGTGTCGATTTTGGACTGAGATGAAAATTATCATTTATTCCTTGTTTGTCTCAAAAGCAGGAGCTTGCAGCCAAAAACCTAAAAATAGCAGCTGAAGTGGATCCAAAGCTGAAGTAACGCTTGCCAAGTTCAACAAATTTATAAAATCATGTTATCAAGTAATGCTTTTTTTTTTAACGTGGTAAAATTATCAAATAAGTCCTCCCCACTCCGGGCAGGGTGGGAGGGACTGTCAGACTTTTACTGACTAAAATCCACGGTGTTCCTTCAATAACCCTTTACATACCGGGGCCACGACCCCGGCGGGCTTCGGCCCTCTGCAGAGGGGGCCTCGTCATGTTGCTGACGCTCTTTGAGGCGCGCGTGGAACACGACGCGCCGTCGACCCGGGCATGGTCCATGGTCGGACAGCGAGTTGCCCTTTACTCGCTGTCCGCATGCCCGCGCCTACGGTGGCCGGAGATCGTCGGCCGACGTCCGACGCCGTGGGCGTCTACCACTGCGGCTGGGCTGGAGGGAGGACGCCATCCTCTCCCTCACGCGGACCGCCTCCTCCTTCGGAAGCATGACTGCTTCGCAGAAGGAAGCGACCGCTTCCCACTCCCTCTCGCCCCGCAGCATGGCCTCGACCAAGGCCGGGCGCGAGAGGTCTCCGCCTATTGTCGCCGTGAGGAAACATCAGTGCTCTGCCCAAGCTGGGCAGTCCTGCACCGTGTGCTCGACTGTGTCCTCAGGGCGACCCTCGCAGTGGTGACACCCAGGCGTCTCTTCCTTACCCATCAGACACAGGTACCTCCCGAAACTTCCGTGTCCGGTGAGGACCTGCGTCATGCGGTAGGTCAGGACGCCGTGACGCCGATCTAGCCACTCCTCAAAGAGGGGTCTTACCGCCGCAATTGCGGCGTGCCCGGCCGTCGGTTGCGACAGTCGTTCCCTCCATACTGCCCTGAGATCGCGCCGGAGCTCTTCCCGCCGCGCCTCGACTTCTCGAGGCAGCGGGGATACGCCCGGCGCTGATCAAGTAATGCTAAATGGTTTATATTAGTTATTGAGTTGTGGAGTTTAAATGGCCAGCCGTTGCATGTAAAATACTAGTATGTATGTACTGTTGGAAAGCACAGCGACACTTTAATTATTAACTTGGAAAAAAACAGGGCACATAGATTGTCGTGCTGAAAAATTCTACGCCTATTTTTTACGTAGCTTGATGCACAGCAATTATTAACAGAATTCTTTTATTATGATTAAAAAGATGTAGGTCTTTGTTTAAATATTAGTTTTATTATTTTATGCATTGTCCATGGAGTCTCCCCTCATTCCCAATAAAAGTGTAACGAATTGAACGCGACGTCAACAGTATAACGTCAGACAGCGTTCATTGTTTCGGACATGTGACAAAGTTCACTTAATGGAAGTGATTTTTGGGAGCAAATGTATGAAAGGGGTCCTTCATATCTTCCGGATGTTGCATTTGTTATAATTGTTGGTGTGTGTTGTTGGTGAGATCTTAGAAGGAGAAGAATTATAAATATATTATATAAATGATATACACACTTTAAAGTAACATCGTTACAGATTTCCAGGCAGGAACCGAAGCACAAATAGGCAGTCAACTGCATCATTGGTCGAGTGGTCGCAAGCGCAACTGCTGAGCTCGAAGTGTCGGGTTCGATTCCTGGGTCGAGCAAAAAGTATAATTGTGTGTGTCATTACTAAGCACTAATCCCCAAAACACAGGCCTAGGCCTAGTTTGGGAGTTAGCACCAGTTTTTGTGACGATACATTTATAACAACTTTCTAAAATAATTGACTGTGTTATTTAATAAACGTGTATCCTTGCTTAGTGTCTAATAAACTTTTTTTTTCTTTTTTTTTTTTTAGTTATTTGGAAATTAGCGACGTGATACCCCCGTGCCACGGAAGCACGTTAAACCATTGTTCACGGCTGTCATTTGAACATCTTTGACAGTCGTTACGGGTAGACAATTCCAGCTAAGGATATCGTATTACCCAGCTACTGGATTGATATAAAACTAATACTCACCTGCATGAGGTGAGACTGGAAGCCGAACTGGGAAAAGGCTAAGCAGATAATGAGGTACATTACTAGGCTCTACTTATTTGACTTTGCAAAACCAGGAGGTGCATTTGACTTGTAGAAATTGCCTTAGACACTAAGGTCGCCTCAGTACATTTATAAATAAATACATAAATTTTAAAACGTCATTTTTTTATTAAATTTTGTTTACACAAGCTCATTAAAAAAATATGATATGTATCTCTATAAAAGGGGAGAGCAAGAATTTAAATATTTTCAATCAATACTTCCAGTTTGAACTTACAAACAAAACAATTTCCCGCCAGTATAAAGAGGTACACACATTTACTCTCCCTCTCCTAGATAATTTGTTCCGGCCAAGCATGACGAAACAACGCCGTGCGCTGTCAAGTCGTAGCCACGCGTACTACAAAACTCCACTACAAATTAGCACAAATACCACATTATTATAATCCCTAAATTACCCAAAAATCAACTTTATCACTATGAATTAAGAGTCATAGGAAGTGTACATCAGTGTTAGCATAATTTTGAAGATTTTTGTCATATATAAGACTAACTACGGATTTAGGCACGTGTGTAAAGATTTATGACAAAATGATGAATTGTGCAACGTAACTACGGCAGTGGGAAATTGCTTACATAAGTATGTATCTCAAGTCAATTAGTGTAAAATTAGATTATTCTTTGGTAATGTGACTCAGATAACTTTGTATGTTATCACATAATCACAGATATGCGAGGAAGGTTTTTTTGGAAAATAATTGATAAATTGCAAACTTTTTGCAATTTTGTTTTATCTTACCGTATAAGAAACTTTTTCTTTTCAGTCTATATGTGATTCTTGTATGAATACCATATAAAGTTAAATTAAATAAATGCCAACAAATATTGGAATAATAACTTTTTCTTCCCTAACGATCTCACCTCAAAACAAATAACACTAAGCATCCATATCATACCCAGAAACATTACGTCATTTCATTTATTTATGCGAAAGCAAATGACAATATCAAATTAAGTAATCCTCAAAGAACGAGAGGGTCCAATTAAAGCATCGCCTTTTGATTTCGGTGCTTATTTATTTTTCGCAGCACGACCTCTGATGTCCGGAACAGGGGTCCGACCCACAAGATGAAACGCACCATCCGTGGAGCAATTCGATTAGGGTGCAGCACTGGGGAGAGAACTGACGATGCAAGTAACCTTACACACGACAACGTTACACTTAACAAAATCAAAAACCACCTTTATGAATAAATATATAGAGTTGAAAGTGGAAATTTTGAAGGGCAAGTAAAATTTGCAGTTGATATGTCATTTCATTTCATACACAACACTCACAAAATAGATCGGTGACGAAGCCCTACACGTACCATTTGAGAAAAATGAAATTGCTATTAGGGCGACATTTCATCATATACTAACCTTGGTTACGATTCCTGAAAGGGTCTTTATAGAAAACATCAGAAGAAAACGGTCCATTATGGAGCAACTAAAGCAACAGCTACATTCCAAACCAACGCACTGTTTGAAACCAAGTTGGGTATAAATAAGTCTTGTAAAATATAGTGTTGTCAATGTTGTCCTTTTAAGTGACAGGTTCCTTGTGGGAACAGACAGTAATCCAATATTTTAGTACTCGTAAGCTGAACAATTTGTCGCAACTTACAAAGTCAGCCCGCACTTAACGGTAGATTTCTTAATAGATTATCTCGTTGATTTTATATAAAAGCGTGACTACTTTTTATATATTTTTATTTGTGTTTATTTAAACGGAGTAAACAGCATTGATTTCTTTTTAGTTGCTTATGGTTTTTATTTTATTTTAGATGAGCCCGCTCTTGACCTCGATCACGCCTAAGCGATTGATGAGGTCTACGATGAAACGAGCGAGCCCAGAAGATGCCTGTTCACTTTTAAAAGGCTGAGGGGTTATATGTGTTATTTGCTTGGTTTTAGGTCCCTTAGTGCTGAGGATCGTAGCTACGACGTAAGCGTTGCAATAGACTGCCCCATTTGTTAAGTTCTCTCTTTGATTATACACATGTCTCTATGGCCTGAGATATTGGAATCTATAGTTTTTCAGACAGCTGAACTGACCATCGTTTGGAACTGCGTCTTCTTGATCGTTTGCATCTACATTGGCAATTACTATTAGCTTTTCTAAGTTGTCAGTACTTCGGTGTAAGTTTTAGTCTTTAATCAGGTTAGTACACGAATGCTCTGTTAGTGAACCATGACAAAAAGGAGAAGCAACAACAGTAACCTATAAATATTTTAGCCATAATTATATGATAAGCCATCACACACATTCTGTTCTTCTTGTGTTCGTTAAAGGACGGAAGCAAAAGAGCGTCCACTTCTTTAAAATTAATGTTCTTACTCAAAATAGCGGAGTGACTAGCATCGTGAGAATTACTATTGTACTAAAACGGAACTGCGTCATTTTGTACTGAAAACAAACGTTTTGATGGCACCAAATGAGCTGTAATCTGTACACAGCTTTTGTGTAGAAACAGTGTTTTTTACTTTCCAAAATAATTTTGTGATGTCCCCAGGCTAATTCTGTTATTTAATTAGGCAATTTGATATGCATACATAGTGGAAACTTTCTTTCTTACCTGTATCTATGCATATAACTAAAATTTTATGGTTTGTCTGTGTCTTCGAGTAGTTATAATTGCTGTCTTTGTGTATGTCTAGGCTAATAGATATCAGGAACGGCTCCACCAATTTCAAACCGAAACTATCACTGGAAAATAGAGGAGGTTATAGGACAATATATAGGTTTTACTTGTTATTCTGGAACTCCCATATGATCGGGATTTATAAGGGAAAAGCCTCCCACACGAACGGAGTCGTAGGCACAGCTAGTTTATAATTAAAATTGATACCTATGGCTCAAATATTGAAGCAATTAAATAAAGAATATGAGGCCATTAGATAGAGTTACATAAAAATGTACACAAGTAGTCACGCAAATCAGTTTCCTTGAACCCATGGATTTAATCTATTCAAGTGTTGCCATATATGCAATCTAGTCTTATTCAACAACATACAAAAGTAGCAAGCAACAAAGTAGTGTAATCGACTGCTGATGAATGCGATTCCTCGCGAAAAGAGGCTAATGGAGCCAATTTGCGGTTATAATGGTTGCCGGACACGTGGGTGCAGTTGGTCTTGATTTTGACAACTGGATCGTGAGATGGCGCCACTGATACTTTGGTTGTACGTCACGACGTACTATTTAGTTATGTCGACAAGTGTGTAATATGTACATTGTACAGGTTGGCGGTAGGTACATTGCATTTCTATGGTATATTGTATTGTTTGTACTTCTTTTGAAATTAATCCACTTTAGGAGTTTATCCTATATCACGGGTGCAGTTTAACAAACACTCAGACCCAGAACAACTGTTTATAGGAAGTAAAAACATTTATTATGTGTAGAGAATCGAACACGTAGCACGGCCGACAATTGCTATGCCATACCACTATGCCATTCGTGATAAATGATATGTATTTTGCAAAAAGGTCATTAAATAACACTTATGCACGTAATTGTGTCGCGGGTTCGATTCCTAGATATTATTATGTATCCGTATATACCGTAAAATTATGATCTTAGCGAGGGAAAATTTAAAACCCATATTAAACGTGTCCTTTTGAAAAAAGCATATTATAAGATAAAGGACTACGTTGAAGATAAGACTGCTTGGCAATGATTCCTTCTGCACATGTGGCTTCCCTGGCTTATTGTGACTGCGTTATTGTATAAAGGTCTATTAACAACCCCACTTTTTTGTGTTGTTGTTATTATTTGTTTTTATTTTGTTTTTTTTTTGTTGTTATTTTTATTTTATTTTACTAGTATATAATTTTTATTTTTATGTCATTTGCTTAGTTTATTTGCAGTTTTGTAAAGTTAATTTTTAATGTAAATGTGTGAACACTATAGACTCTGAGATTCATTTCTGATTAGTTATATTACATTTTATTATGTCAATTAGTCTATACTGTCCTCTCATACCAAAAAATAAATAAAAAATTGTATCTATTATGCAAAGATTGTGAAAATCAAGAATTTTTTTAAAAGAGTAACCGTGGAGTTTCTTGCCAGTTCTTCTCCATAGGAAACAACCAATTTCGAACCGTGCACTAACTTCTGACATTTTATGAGTGCCCATTTAGGCCTATGTAAAATAAATAATTTAGATTTGATTTGATTTGATATGTCATCGTGAACTATAGTGTAAGTGTATCAGAACAGAATCTTTCTTAAAATTTAAGCTTGAATAGACATCATTTGTAAATGGAAACCAGGTAAGGTATATAAAAGCTATCAAAATGAAGTTCACATAAGATCAATATCTTCCGCTACTGTTCAACATAATACAATAATATCAACCCACCATTATAATCAGCATCAAAAGAAATTATGAAAGCACATCCCGCAGTCACAAACAAGAGATTAAAACATTTTATCAGCAAGTTCATCTCTTCGTACTAAAAAATGATTTCGTTTGCCACGAATTGAATCGGAATTAAATGAGTGGTGCCCCCAGGAAAACAGGAGGGTAGAAAAATAAAGATGGGTGCCCTTATCTAGATGTAGAAACGGAGCAACGTGGATTGTAATGAAGGGAAAGGGTGGACGTGAAAAGGATACGGTGCGGCGGATCACTTGAAAATAATTGAAGTTAAATTTGTTCATTTAAATTAGGTATGGCTTAATGATATAGCAAAGGGGAAATGTATACGTATAGTAACAGATTGAAATGATAACATCTTACGATATGAATGCGAATATAATGCTGGTTTGTATAACTGTTTTCATAATGAGGCAGTATGCTTTTACAATTTTTGAAATGGGGGGCAATTGGGGTTAAAGTGTACGCAAGAGAAATGCAAATTACTATATTTGCATCGTATTATTAGTATATTTTAATCTTAAAAATACGATATCACATGTAGTAAAATTTTATAATTCAAATAGTGACACTAAAAATCAACGTCTAACATTCGAAAATTTATCAATGAAATAAATGAGTAAAAATTTATTATTTTATATTACAACTAATTGTAAATAAAGTTTAAAATTCCACATAAAAAGAAACGTGAGACGAGTTGCAACACGAAAATATTATTTATATGGATTTTCTGCAAGTCGTTCTAAATGGGCCGTAGGGCCCGTAGGTATGTAGGACGAGTTCCTGAATTACTTAAATAAATTTGTTGGCTTACTCATATCCACCAGCCTACAAAATTAAGTAGTTATTCAACATTTACGGTTAATAATACACAGAGCAACATTTCAAAAATTTATCGATTGACCGCAACTAGTGTACGAGATTAAATTAAAAGGCTGCAAACTATAGGAGCATTGGATTTGTCAATTTAGGTTTTCCATGTGAGGATAATTTAAAATGTCTGTTTCCGATGCAATTCTGATGGCCATAATTGTCCCCCGAGCGTGTTAAACCGTACTTTGACCATTACCATGTTTCAATTGTACAGGGCACGTACGTTCAAATTAATAAGGGACGGGATTAGGGTTTAGAGATGGATTAAAGTACTTCACTAATCACCTCTTCAGTTATAGCGTTGCGAATTTGACCAATTAATTTGTGCTTCAAGCGTATTTGACTCTGTGCAAGTTTCGTTTTCCCGTTAATTTTGGTGCTTTTATTCAATTCAGGTCTTGATCTAACTACTTTTGCGATATTAAGAAGGCAGCATGGTTGGCGCAATGGTGAGGTTGTCTGCTGCACTGTGTGCCGCGGACTTGATTCTCTATAGGCTCGACAAGAGAGAAATTACTTGCGCATGTACCAATTTTTTTCGGCAGTGTGCTGCAGTTGGAACGTCATAGGTTGATTATGTTATGTTATGTTACTATAAGATAAGGTCACTCCTGATGTTGTATAAAACCCTGAGTGAGAAGAAAACTGACGCGATGCACCAATGCACCAACTACGTTTATGTGACAATGTTGACGGTGAAAGGTTCAAGCCAGGCTTTGTTTATCCTTGCCAGGGTTCGAAAATGTTCTTACGAAATATCGCGGCCCTGAAACGTACGGGCAGTTGAAGTAACAGGGAGGATTTTTCAGCCGATATCCCACTGGCGTTTTACGAACGTTAGCGCTTATCCAACGTCTGCGCAGCACCAACGTTGCGGTATAATTTGATTTCTATAATCAGAGACAAAATGGATATGGATTCCGGAGATTGGCTTTGCTACTTCGACGAAATTTACGTAAAAGAAAAAGAAAGTCTCATCGTCAATTTTGGGAAAATCCTTTATGGTCCAATCGATTACAAGAAAGTGAATATTTCGCATTGTTTTCTAATAATATTAAAAATAATGAATCGGAATTTCGTAAATATTTGCGAATGCCAGAGACTACATTTGATGAACTTTTAGAACTGATTTAAAATGACATACAGTATTTAGACACTCATCTCAGAGATTCAGTGTTACCAGAAGAGAGGCTTGTTATAACTTTGAGGTATGTAAGAAAAATAAAATAAAATTTTTGTTTGGTTGTACCTGTTGCCCAAAAACGCAAGAAACTCGTGACGTTAACGTCGCGTGTACGCAACGTTGACGCTGCGCAGACGTTGGATAAGCGCTAACGTTCGTAAAACGCCAGTAGAATAGTGGCCTTAGTCAGTAGAAGTCTGGCACTCCCTTCCGTTCCACCCACAGCGATTTGATGATTATCCCACCCAGAAAAAAAGGCGCTGTTCACTGTTGTCTACAAATACACCTAGTTATTCATTACATTCCCGTGTGTTCAAGCTTTTATGTAGATAATAAGTATATAGGTATTTGTATACCATTCGTAAAGACATGTCTACTGTTATAGGACTCTCCACAGTTCAAAGTCCACATTATCCCCGGTAATATTGATACAGTAACTGCGCTGGAATTATCCCTAACCTAATGGGTATGTGTGTCGCTTTCACTGTGGCGTGTATGATCGCTTCAAATAATAGACTATTGTCTATACCAGTGCACGAATTAGGTATCTAGCTGGTGGTTTATGAGCTTACGTTGATCTATAGGGTAAACAAATAATAGATTGAATGCAGCACTCTTTCTGAGAACTCTCACTCTTTCTTTCTGTTATATAAATGTGCGGTAAAAATCAGTTGACAAAACAAAATTGAAGCGTTTACAGTTGCTTCACTTTTTAGTTACACACACACAACTAGTAAGTCGTGCTTGACTTATTAGTTGTAAGTCAACTGGGTTCGAACCCAGGCAGGCACATTACTTTCTGAAGCTTTCATCATCACCACTATTCCCAAAATGGTGAAGGAAAACAACATGAGAAAACTGACATGTCCTTGGAGTGAAAAATCAGACGTCATGTGGTAACCACCAACCGGCACTGAGTAAGCATGGACCATCACGAGGACCCATTGCGAGCCTATTCCTACTCATAGAGCATGCATGTGTTCCAGCAGTAAAATGAAGTTTGAATAATATCTGTGGGACAAATATATATCTAATTCCTAAATTGTTTGATTTCAAAATCTATCTAAAGCATAATTATTTGACATTTAGTGCGGCCTACTCCACGAATGCTATTTTGGGAGTTAGCTTCAATGGGCTTAGTAGACGTTGTGGTAGACGTTACTGTCATGTCACGTAATAACAACTTGTTTATTTTAGTTGATTTTATTTCATAACAGGCTTCATAATATATATCAGTTTTCTGAATACCCTGCCAACATTTCTCTCGTGTCCCGCAGAGTTGCACTGACTTCAACTTTTATAGACAGTTCTGACGTTACACCCTGGGTCGACGCCTAAACATAGCTAAGTATCCCAGTTCTAAGAATAACTTCTACATACCTACACATACAAGTCTAGCTGCTAGAACTTAAACTTTCTCATTGTTTCTTTGATGACACCAAAGATTGTCATAACCATTATTTATATTCCCACGAATGACAACTTAAGTGCACCCCGAACGTTATTATAGTAGAAAGTCTAACAAAGTCACGTCTGTCTTAGTTTGCATCTCATACTTTCCCACTATCTGGCTTCGTACATCTGTCACAGTTACCTGATACGGGCTTGTGCAAAACGAGTCATTAGGGCACCAGAATGCACAACAATGGATTCATCTCGCCACAATATTGGCGATACACCGCAATCAATTGTTAGACTTTATGCCATTGTCAGGCGATTCTGCACACGTGTAGGTGTGACCCTTAAAAAAAGTGCATTGCCTTTATATTGCGTCATACAAAACACATTGATGCCAAAGGTTCAATATTCGCGTGAAATCGACATGTTAGGTGAAAGTATATTTATTTCACTATCTATTCAAACCAGGTTGCTATTATTCACTAGTTGAAACATTCTCATGTCAATCATTGCCGTGGGAAATGCCGAAGTTGCTCTATTAGCAAGTTGATTCATATTCTCTCATTAAGTAAACTAATTAGGTTAAAAGTAATGTCCTCGGGAGGTGGGTCTCACGCAATGTGTTGCGCAGGTGACAACGCTCGGATTTTTATTCATCGACCATATGATATGCAGGGGACACAAAAACAAACATTCACCTGTTACACTTTAGATACTTGACACTGCTACAGATGTGTGTGGACGAGTATGTTTGGGCAGGTTGCTTATTAATCAGGTGTTGTAAACATACAATTTAGAAGTGAATTAATTTTCATCCGTGTTGTATATGTTCCTATGTTCTATATCATGTATTTATTTTCGTACACACTGTATGAATGTATTTACGTTTGTATTTTAAAGAAAACTAGCAATATGGCTAGAATTCACATTACTAGCAATCTTGTTGACCCCTCCAACTAAGCTAAAGAAGCTTGTGCTTGGTGTAGGTTAACTGGGGCGTACCCCTGACCTCTCGATCCTAGGTCCTACATCTGACCCATTAGGCTATATGAATAAAGAAGAGCTGACGGGACTGACTATTAAAAAAAAACTTAATAATAAAACAACAATAAACATTAGCAAATAAAGATCACATTTGCAATAAATTAATACAAACGTACGTATTTCTACGAGGGTACTTCGAGTGTTTCGTAACGATGTATTTGGCTTTTTATTTACCTTGCTAACTCCACAATTAACTGAGCATGGCTACAATGTGTTTACGTGGGCGTAAATTTCCCCCGTAAAGGTGGGTTAATTCGATCCCCTCTCTTAATTTATGCACAATGAAGATTTTTTTTAATATGTTACAAACAAAATGACCCGAAGCGACAATCCCTTAATGGTTTTGCTCATACATAAATTTGTAGGCCGTGACCGAGCTAAAACAAACTGCGGCCCAGTAATAATTAATGATCATCCACATCTATTTTACGGTCGCTTAATAAAAAAGGCGTTATTATAAAATCAGATAAAACTTCGTTGTCTAACGCAGCTGCTCCACAGTTTTATTTGTTCTTTTTATTAAAAATATAATTGATAAACTCATCTGTCATTTAGGTAAAATTGTCTTATTCAAAATTTCGAAATAAAATAACTAAAGTGAAGTTTAATACGTCGCGCGTCGGCTATAAAAAGCAGCAGTTACAGATTAATCGAGTTTCATTGGAATTATTCAATTAAAATTCTTCTAATGCTTAACAGACAACACTTATTTCAAATTGTTTAACTGGAACCCTTTCTATAAAGTCATTGTAGAAGGCGTGACGGGCTCCAATGATTTAAACAAAGCTCTTAGTTGCGATGACACAGCATTCTCCGTGATAAATTTACTTCGGCGGTCTATTTACTTAGGGCAAGCATTTGTTTTTGAAACAATGAATTGAGGAGATTTTTCTTACAATAAGTGTGGAAGATAAGCTTTTAGCGCTCACAATTAAAAAAACCTTATTAAAAAAATTAAAATGAAAATGATGTGAAACAACTTTTTTGTTAAAAATATGTCAATAAGCCATTTTTACTGTTTTAAGTTCTCTAACTTTTGGAAAATCAGCTAAGCGTGACTCGAACTCGTGTGCATAGGTTCCAAGCGAATATATTTTACGTTACCTTTAAAGTAAACAAAAACTATTTTTATATGATTACGGGCTCCGTAGTTTTGTAGGTAACCTTCCGCTTATCTTCAATAGCCTAAAACCTTTACATGGTCAATTAATGATATAATATAATATTCACTTAAAATACTTCAAAATTATTGGATGTTTCCATTTGATCTGTTACATGTCTCAGCTTCAAAAATATTTTTTTTGATATTTTTTTATTTTAACCCAAAAAGTGATTAAGTCATAGAAGTAAGTTTGTTACAAATCGGAACTGAAATACTCCACTAAATTTGAAGAATTTGGCTATGTAGAGGACACACACAAATAGGCGCTATATATAAGTGCCGTTGGAACCCTATCAATTTGTCTCTTAATAACTTAAAGAAAATTTTAATGAATATCCCTATTCTAGAGCACAAATTGCAGTCCTAAATTTTCTTGTTCATATTTATGAACAGTACCCATATCCTTACTGCATGCTCATAAAACCCTTTTACCTACATTAACCTTTACTTTCGCAGGACAAAATCACAACAAAACTGTTGACCTTTTCGTGAAGTCATGTTAAATTGAATGATGGATGCGTACCTACGCAATAAACTCAGACCCCTTCTGAAATATGATATCTGCACACATAATGATCAAGGGATGAGGGAGTCTTTATTGAAGCTGAAATTATATTTAAGGCAGTATCTAATGAATTTATATTCCTAAAAATAGATAATACTGAATTAACGATTGAAAAAACATTTTAAGATCATTAATTTATTACGCAACATCATTCAACTCTAAAATTCTTCAATAACCATTAAGTAACTATACCACCTGTTGTGTACTTAAAGGCAAAACCCGTACACTTAAACATCAAAACCGAATAGTTAAAGTACCTGTGCTTCCCTTACCGCGCAATTACGATACTTACCAAAGAGGATGTGCTCTTAAACTTCACAGTCTTTTTAATTTGCCTGTTTGATCTTCTCTGTTACTGATATCAAAGCTATCCCAAGGGCTATGCCAAGCTAATCTTATAAAACCTGTGTATTTTTAAGATGCAATTTACAACCCCTATTTTGGAGTCCTTTAAAATGTAAATTTTTAAGTATCCGTTCTTTATCCTCGTGCTTTTTATTTTCGCTTTCATAAACATCTTCGTTATTATTATTTAGCGAAGGATCTGCATATTTCATAAATGTATTAACTTATATTTTTACAAGGAGCCGTCGGATTTAATTTGGTTTTTATTTTAGAGAGTCCGCATTTTCATTAGCCGTCGTTGCTTTCTTTGTAAGTATTTAAATCTAGATACTGAGACTTATTTTTAACGAGTAGCGTTTATTTGATACTTGATTTCTCCATGAACAGAGTCTATTTCATAATAGCTTCCAATATAATATTTGTAACCAAACCGTTAATATAGTACCTGCGATTTGACTTTTACTAAACCCAATTTTAAAGCTACGTGATTGAAATGCTACTACAAAATTTAAAGGGACTAAAAAGTTTCTCAGCTCTCACTAATAAAATCCTCGGTTGACTTTCATAGGTCGTTTTCAATTCAGGGTATTTACCGTATTAGGACTTACCTCTAATCCAAAATATTGAATCCTAACTACCCGCTGGCCTCTTTGACCATTGTTTTATAAAATCTGTTTTATTAGACTTACAAGTTATCAGTTATACTCGCAGTCAAAAAATCATAGTTATTCGATGGAGAAAAACTAAGCAAGTAATCAGTACGTTGTGATTTTGTAATTATTAATTTAGTCACCAGAGTACAGCAGATATTATTTATTTATTTATTCCTTTATTTCAGGCAACTTTTTAGCTTATACCCTCAATTTAATTTCATTTGTTAACCAAGTAGGTACCTTCTTAAGATTGTTAAATTATGTAGCTGATGTTTTTGGTGCACGGTAAAACCGTAATGAGTTTATGTTGGTACGAACTTAAATGTACATATAATGTGTGTGAACTATGGAACAAATAAAAATAAAATAAATAGTAAATAATGGTACAATAAGTAATATATATTTTACAACAAAATTATAACTATGCACGAAGTGTCAGCGTCGATATTAAAAGTAAGTGAACATTTTAGGGTGATTGATATTCTATACCATTAGGTAAACCCTAAAATGTTCACTTATTTTTGTGTTTCTGAATTTCTTTATATTAATAAAGATATTCAGAAATACAAAAATAAAACAACAATCCAAAAAAACTCGACCGCAAAATTCTAATCAGACCTCTTTTTTTTTCTTTTTTATTTTAGGCAACTAAAGGGACAATAAGTAATATATTTTTTAAAATAACAGTGCACGAAGTGTCATTTTCGATATTAATCATTTTAGGGTGATTGATATTCTTTACCTAATATATCGAAATTAACAAATACTAAAGTAAAATACCCTATTTAAAAAAAATTCGTTCCCAAAAATCCAATTTGATCTCTTTTCAAGCAGTCCGGGGCTAAGTTTTTATATGTGTGTCAATCACGCATAGATTCATACAAATATAATAAAGAGGTTTAAAGAGGTTCATAGAAAAAAGCAAAGAACCAACAAAACCAAAGCAATAATAAACAAAATATATTATTATTACCGAAAAACACCGACGTTTAGGGCGGCCTATGATTATGTACTACAGTATTAATGCTTAAACAGAATAGATGGATCCCTCGAGGTGTCCCTGCACCTATAACACTATAATATGTACGGGGGCGATTTTATTACTGTCCTATCTTGAAGGATAGGCCCTTCCAGAGGTGTTGTGGGAAATTTATGAAAAGCCTTTTTGGGGAGCCGATAATATGTCCCCTTGTAAATATTACATTTCCTTTCAAGAGCTAGGATAAAGGCGGCTCAAAATAACCATTGTTTAGCACTTGAACGGAATTGAATCGCATTAGATTCTACCTCTTTTGTATTATAGATATTCTTTTTTGTATTATTTAATAATTACTTATTTTGTTTTAAGATACTTTTACCTTTCCTTACACAATAAACTTCTGCATGCAAGTAACCCTTTTGCGATGAATGATTGCAAAAATATTCTAAGCTCTGTTTAGAAAACCAAAACATCCCAGAAAACTACATAAAAATGAAAACCCAACCAATATTTGATCCAATTCCAAAAGCTATCATAATAGAATCGTCTTGGGCCCGTGCCTAAGTACACAGAACTCTAAAGTGAAACATCTCGATGTCGATCGTTTATTTGTAAGTCAAACTGCATAACGGTACTGAGACGTGGTAAGTGCCATAACCAACAACATCAATAGACTCTTAGTGTGGTGCTGCGGAGAATGCCACCTAGTGTGTTGTGTTGATGCTGAACTATGTACTCACATGTTAAAAGGATGTGGATGGCTTACACTAGATTAATATTTTATACTTTATTGTACACTTTATACTATTTTTAAGGATAAAAATTATTGTACTAATGGGTGGTCACATTGTACAGGGTGATGTCTTACACACATCCTTTGGATAGACAGAATTTAAAGGAGATAGTGTACTCTTGGTATACAGACATCATCCATACTTCCATACTTAATATTATAAATACAATTTATCGAGTAAATTTTCTAATGCAGAATTAATTCTATTATATTATCACCTTTACTTAGAAACAGACTGCACGATTGATAGAGAAATAAAAAGAAAAAAAAACATTTGACCACTTGCTAAAATAAAACAGACCTCCACGGAAACAAACTTCCCGTTTTCCGTACTTTCTTTGTCTTTGTCATACCCCACATAACGTCAATTGTTTAATTTAAAATCGTATTGTTGTATTGTAATTGTGCTCCCTATTTACCATAAGAATGGCTTTTGGGAATCGGGTAATTTATAAACATTACAAATCCAAACATAAAAGTGACCTGTGGCTAGCGATATTATGTACATACTTGCATTATAAGAGCTCTTGGAAACTTGTTGAAATTATGTGTGAACTAAGCCAATTCCTATGCTCATGTAAGTTTAACTGGGAAATAGAATATTAGCTGCTTGTTCTGCAGTTTAATGGATTTTAAAGACAGTTTGCTTATGGACTATAAAGGTGCTGTGATGTTTGTGTGAATATGGCTCTGATTATTATCTACTAGGGATATTCCAAGAGTATGTTGGCTGTTCAACAGTGATCATTGACAAACTTTCTAATTTAAAGTAGCTATTCATGTTTATATGTAAATGGAGTTTTGTGAGATTTTAATGCATTTGTACCTATGCTTCTACGTAACTATAAATCTCCATAATAATATTATATGATAGTTCGCTCTGTGAATTTAATATCTGATAAGCTCAAAAATCAATTTAAACCAGGAACACCTTACCACATAAAGTGGAAAATGGCTTAAAAATTAAATTGGCTTCCGGTAAATTCACGGACTTAAGTTAGTAAAGCCATAATACTGCTACTTTAAGATCACAGTAGTAGAATTCAAGCGAAATAGAGAACGGGATTTGCGTCTTATGTAAATTCTAGCGAGTTCGCGTAAAACGAAAAATGTTGCGAAGTTAGCACTTTCGCACCTAATTGTACCGATCCGACTGCATTTGAACTTATTAAAAGTAACTCCACTTGGAAATATACTTTAGGGTCTTACTCGTATTTGCATCGCCCTGTGGAATATCCAGTTTGAAAAGTTATAGTTGTAGATTTACTTTTCTGCAGTTTGATATTGTTTCTTTGGGAGACCCTGCTATTAAATTGTGTGCAGAAATTATTTTAAAAATGTGTCGAAATTGTGTTGTATAAAATAAAATAAAATCTCTACGATACTTGTCGGTATAAAGGCATCAATCCAAAATCAACAAAACTAAATCTAATCAGTATCTAAAGTAAACAAACGGTGTATAGATACTGGTACGGATCTTGAGCGCTCGGCAGTAGGGTAAGGATCGTTTTGCGCATCGTACACTAAGGCAAAATACAATGAAATACCCAAAATTTGCTTCTGCGCAAGTCAGCGCTCTAGATCCGTGCCGAGTATGAATTGAACTGTAAATAACTAAGTAAAAATTAAAATGGCAAGCGTGACTAATGAGCATGAGATCTCGAGTTCTATTCCCAGGTCGGGCATAAAGTGCTGCCTATTGGGGTTTTCTCTAAGGATAGTCAGTAAATAAACAGAATATACTTTATTTTACACCAAAATTGAAACACACCTATTTAACATTATTTCTTAATTAGGTTTCAATGGCGGTCTTATCGCTTAAAGCGATATCTTCCAGACAACCTTTGGAAGGAAGTATTAGCCCGGAGTTTGAAAGTTGGCGGTGTGATACATTGGTCCCAACTGTCATTCGGACATCTTTGACAGTCGTTACGGGTAGTTAGAAGCTAGTAAATCAGACACTGGTCTAGCCAAGGAATATCATTTTACCTACCTGCTGGGTTTAATATAATAATAAATATAATATTCCACAACTTTCACACAACGCCATCTAGTCCCAAACTAAGCAGAGCTTGTGCTATGAGTACTAGACAACTGATAAACATACATATATATTTCTAAAGACATACATATTATAGATAAATTACACCCAGACAAAGAAGAAATGATCGTGCTCATCACACAAACATATGTCCTGGGTGGGAATCGAACCCACGACCTTGTGCATAGCAGTCAGGGCCACTGACCACTAGACCAACAGATTTGGATTTGGATTTGGATTTGGAGAGGTTTGTAGGTCAGATAGGCAATCACTCCATGTAAAACACTAATACTCCCTTGCATGCGGATAAACTGAAAGCCTACCCCAACATAGTTGAGAAAAAGCTAAACAGATCTGATGATGATGATTATTAATAAAAAATAGGTATTATGAATACAATAAATAAGTATATAATAAGTATAATAAGTATTAATAAGTATATAATAAATAAATATAATACTAATAAGTATTATATTTATTTATTATTTATTATATACTTTATTGTACACCTAACAATACATTTAAGAATACAAATAATAAAACTAGTGTACAACGGGCGGTCTTATCGCACAGGGCAATCTCTTACAGACAACCTTTGGATGGACAGAAATTAAAAGAGATAGTTTAGGGCTGTCAGTGTACAACATCATACATAATACTAATTAAACATAATAATAGAATAATAATAATACATACCACAAAAAATAATATATAAATAAATACTAATTCATTTCAAATTAGCTTTAAAAAAAAAATTAAACGGTAGTTGAGATCTCAGAACAATGTAACAGAGTCTGTTACACTGTTCTGAGATCTCAACTATCGTTTAATAAATAGCAATAGGATAATCGCTAATTGCAAGACTCTTGCGAGACTCTCGTTTGGGCAACACTATTTCAAATTCATAATAGAGAAACGAGGGGAAAAAAATTATAGGGAGAGGTAATGCTCCTTCACCATTCTTTTGAATGTAGGTAATGTTTGAGCACGCCTCACATCTATGGGTAATGCATTCCACAAACGGGCCGCTTGGATAGTGAAAGATTTATCGAAGAAAGAATTGGAATGCATATGGATATAAATTTTCCGATGATCGAATGTGATGGGTGTCACAGAGAAACCGAAAGCGGTCTTTAAGATAAAAAGGAGTGAAAGGATTAAATAGCACATTATAAAGCAGAGAAAGTAAATGAACATTTCGGCGAAACCTAATAGGAAGCCATTTGAGCTTAGTACGAAATTCAGAAACATGGTCATATTTGCGCAAGCCAAATATAAACCTAATACAGAGATTTTGAAGTCGCTCTAGCTTGTCAAATTGGTCTTGGGTAATATTTATTAGTATTAAATATATTATTTCATTCCATTTTCTCGTACACCTACCGCAATGTGTTTTTTTAACCCAAAGGTTGACTGGCAGAGAATTGCCTTGCCATTAAGTCCATCCATGTAACACTATTGTACGTAAAATTTAAATAAATAAATAAATGTGTGTTCTTAATATTTGTGAAATACCTATTTCGGCAATTGGGTTAAAATCAGGGATGGGCCGAAATTCGGTTCACATTCGGTTCAACCGAATTTCGGCAGCTTGAACCGAACTTCGGCATTCGGCCGAAATTCGGTTCAGATGCCGAACATTCGGCACAAGAAAAATAATACTTACTTGCACTATTTTGACTAAAATTTTGTAGAATTAGAATAGCATTACTGTTATAAAATTATGTCTTTTACTCACTCAAGGTCATTTATTTTAGTTACGAACATAGTAAATGTAAATCTTAAATTAAATCGGTTCTTCTTATTAGTCTTGATAATCTCTGCCTCTAATTTGACATAATAATTAGACATACTATTACAAAAATTAAATAAACTTATTATTCTTCTAACAAACATCTGTATTACAATTCGTAAATTGAATTAAAAAATCACGTTTTTGAGTCACAAACTAAACATTCATTAACTAAAGTTATTATCATTAAAAAACTTATTTTTCAAATTAACAAACTTTTCTCATCTATCTACTCACTCATATTTAAAATTTACTAGAGGCAGGCTATGGTGCAAAAACACCAAAAACTCTGCCTTATCTGGCAGAAGTTTGATATTTTATTTTTTTTGTATACGTTTCCTGCCTCCGATAAAAGTTGCTCAGAACATACAGAGCTTCCAGGAGACGATAAATATATTCGAGATTGATGTAAATGCGTAAACAAGTCACGACGTGTTGCTCTCGAGAAAGCGCGCGAAATTGAACCGAAATTCGGCCGAACTTTGGCCGAACTTTTCATTATAACCGAATGTTCGGCCGAAGTTCGGATTCGGTTCAAACCACATTCGGCCCATCCCTAGTTAAAAGTGATTAAAATGAATTAGAAAGTGAAAACTAGTTTCATCATTATATAAAAAGTCAACAGTGTCTATTATAAACCGCTTACAAATTAATCCTTCTTTCTACCTCATTGAGCATCCTGTCACATTAACCAAAACAGCGATCAAATGTCTAATAACGATCAAGTTCTATATCATTAGAAGTTGTCAGACGTCTCAGTTCCTATGACACGTAATGCGAGACGATAGCGATTACCTTTCGAGAAGTAATAGGGATAGCAATTGCACAGTCATGAGCTGTATTCTTCAGGTACCCATGGTGTAGGGTGACGAAGCGTGAGAGTTTTGCCGGACAGGTGTCACATATTATGATGTTATAGGTACTTATTTAATAATACAGATTTACTTGCTTACGCTTATTTATAGTAGTTTATTTCCACAAAACGGTACAGGAGTGCATACTTCGAAGACAAATAACGAAGGCGTCGGTGCGCCGTATTTGATGGAGACGCCATGGCTAGTCTCCGCCAAGAGGTGCAACTCTGTGTCACTAGCAAATCTTCGTACAGCAAGTGCATATCGTGATGCAAGGGCAGCAGCATCCACCGCAGCAGCCACCATAACAGCCTCCAAAAGGTCCACACATTTTGTCCTATTGAAAGGTGAGGAGTACTTGTTAATACAGGTCAAGAGTTTAAAGTTGTGGAAACCATCAATTTTTCGAAAAAATTTAGAAAGGGCTTCAAGTTTTTTTGGGATCTTTTAGTTTTTTAGTAATGATGTGTATTACCTACACGAGTGATTTGATTGTATAAGAATATATATATACTTGCTATAAGAATAATGATATTAAAGTCATGCTGGCAAAACGTGATAAAAGTTTGCCAAATGCCCATGGAATCAAATTATATTTCGATATTAAGCCAGATATTTTTAGTCTAGCAATTGAAATCTTTCATCAAAAAGCATTAATAAACGGGGAAAAGTAACGTCAAGTTTTAAGGTCAACTGTAAATATTGATAAATTGGCATTCTAACATTACTTTTTCTTTATAATTATTAATTTTTGCTTTAAAGGACAGTTACTATGCGTTTCAAATACTATTAGGAATTTCAATTACCTTTATCTGTCAAATGTCACTCAAAAAGTTCGGTTTGCAAAGAAAACTTAATGGCAAAAAATAATAACGGTTTATTTTACTCTGTTTAACCGAGTCTCACATCAAATTTAAATATAATATTTAATTATTAAAAGTCATAATTAGTTTTTTTAATCATACTTTTCTCTCTTATTTTCATTGTTGGCACTAATACGCCCGAAAGTATAGAGAACGGCAATTGCATGGCGCAATGGCCCAGAAGTCATGTCAAAATTATAATTTTTTTATTTTATTTTATTTTTTATGATAGGCTAGTGTTTGACCATCAAAATATGGAAATGGGACTAGTTTTGTTTCGCTCAATATATGTAAATATATAATTTAATAAATCCTTCTTTTGTTTACTCTACTCAAATGATTCGATTTGACAGCTAAGACGTCACAATATGGCGCTAAGTTTTTCCTTATAGCAGTTGAAACGCACTGTACATTTTTTACTCATTGTAATCAATTTTTTATTTTATTATTTTGAAGTCTCAGTGCCTATAAAATAAATGACACCCAACATACTTCTCATTTCTAATTCAGTTCGCAGGTTCAGTACGTGTGTCATTCAGTGCTAATATGACCCGCCGATATTACAGACTTTGAGCCGCCCGCAAGCGTTGTCTTCATACAAATTAATGTACGGATAGCGAAAGAGTTTGGTATGCTGTTAAGAAAGAGACTTTTCTAAAAAAGTTTATTGTAATTTCATGTGTAGTAACTTAGCTAACATAAAAAGAAGCCAACTAGCAGTGAAAGGGATTTGAAATTCTACAAAACTGTAGCTAAGGCTTAAAGAGTGAGTGAAATACTCTACTAGTATACTAGTTCATTTTGCTAACTGTACATTCTTGACGCGATGTGCAATTTGCAGTTGTGAGCTGTGTCGTCATTGTGATGCAATAAATTGTGGGAATTTGAGTAACGGTCAGACTATTTGTAGGTTGCTGGTCACCCTTGTGTGGTCTGGAATATGAACGAGTAGTTTACGGATCTACAATCAGGTTTTTTTTTCGGTGGTAAATAAAATTACTCCCCCACTCTGGGTGGAGCGGAAGGGAGTGTCAGGTTTCTACTGACTAAAAACCTACCCTATTCCTTCAGCTCTCCCTACGTTCCAGGCTGCTATATCTCGTTAGCACATTCCCGCAACCCCACCAGGCAACGGCACTGTCGGGCCTCATCAATACTAATAAATGCTCGGACCTTATTCTTACCGAACGGTGAGCTACCCCTGCTCGCCGTCTGCAAACCCACGCCTACGGTGGCGGGAGTTGAGGCATGTGAAAGAGAGTTGTCTCTCCCTCACGCGTTCAGCCTCCTCCTTCGCTAGCATGACTGCTTTGCAGATGGAGGTGACTGTGTCCCATTCCCCATCGCCCCGCAGCATGGTCTGAACCAGGGCTGGATGCGAGAGGTCGCCGCCGCCGATCACCTCCACAGGGACACGACGGTGCTTGGCCTAAGCGGGGCACACCTGCACCGTATTCTAAAATCAGACATTTAGGCACAAAATTACAGCTGTACTTATGTGATTTTTTTTCTACATAATATTAAATATCAAATGGACAATTCTGATAGAATTATTATTTTGAAGAATCATTTTAAGTTGCATTGCTTTAAACATACAATTCAAATTGATAACGTGAGCAGAATATTAATGCATACATATATCAACGTGGGCTCTTTTAAAAGCAATCGTCTCAATGTCAACAAAAAGAATAAGTTACTCAACTTTGGTCAGCTTCAGTCCATCCTCAGAGTATTAACTGAATAACAATGACAGAAACTTTAAAGTCAATGTTTAAATAGGTTTCAGCAAAATGCGAGCCAATCTCATGTTTGCTTAAACCTTCATTTAACGTTTATACAAAGAATAAACGCTTTTAAAACTTTCCCTCCCACTTGACCGCTCAAAAAGGATAGAATTTATGAAGAAAATTAAAAAAGTTAGTTCAAACAAGGGCGCGGATAATGTCCAGAAGATTCGCTTTGGGAGCGTCTATCTTTTGATAAATGCAGTTTCCTAAAACTTTGGACGTAGGCCATCCATTGCTGTAAAAGTTTGAACATTTTAAATAGCTAAGCTTACTCAGCAAGCAATGCATGAGTTGTTTGTAGCATCTAACGTTTATATCCAATATCCATTCGGGATGATGTGGATGCTATATTGCCCATACGTTGCTGTGTTTACAGATAAAATATAAAAAATGGTGCGGCGAACCGTGATTGATAGTTTCTTTCAAAATGATGTTAGGATAGTGGACAATATGTTGAACTTCCTGTTTACTCGATACGATGTTATGCAGTGTTAACCAATATAAATATATTTTATTATTAGAATTACACGAACCGAAACTTTGAGTTCATCCGTCTATCCTTTGCTTATCCTTTTATTTTTTACTTTTATAGCATTTGCATAGCTCGTATTACGATACATATAAATAGAGAGCTATATATTATTTATTTATATTTAAGGACATCAAAATAAGCTAACAATGATTACTGTGTGCGGTGTGTAGCCTCTGTAACTTAAGGATGATCAACTCAATGTTTGATGAATCAGAACATGACGAAATATTTTCAAATTTTATAGAAATATAAAATGAAGAAATATTATAGAAATAAAAATAATATAATCATTAATCCATAAACTGCTCAATGTAGTATGAGAGTTGCCACAAACATGGTTGATTGGGAGAGAATACCTATGGAATTAAGTTCGCCTTTATACATTTTGTGTTGCATAAAGTTTTATTAAATAAATAAATAAAAACGGAAAATGGCAATTGTTCACATTCTGTTAACGTAGATAAAGCAACGGTAACGGGTTAGTAGATAAACTAATACCTAATAAATATTTTAATTAGTATCTGTCAATATCTATAAGAATAATCTTCTTCGTATTACTAAAAATCTTAACATCGCTTGATCATGACACAAATCTACCTTACCCGATGCCTGTACTGGTGCAAATACTAAAACTATAACAGTACATAATATTATGTTTAATGGTAAATGGTATTAAGTTAGTTATAAGTTGGTTTACGAAACTAACACTGGGGGGTGGCAACTGCTTATCCTTTTTACAGGGTATTATATATAAATGTAGTGAAAATCAGGTTTAAATATGCCCCTAAAATGACCATTAGGACATAATTTAAATGAATTGCCCTGTTGTAATTCAACAACTGTTTAATGAATAAAAGGTTTTTTATCCATTCAAGAATACAAAGCAACAAGAGCTTACGTTAACACAGAGGTACAAAGGCGTACTTAATGACTTAGGTATTTTTAACCTATCAACTCAGAGTAAAGAGTTAATATAGCAGCAGCAGATAAAAATTTAGAGAGAGGAAAATATATTTCAATAAAAATATGTATTTATGATGACACATATTATTATCTCTAAATAAATCTGTCTGTATAAGTTAATTGAATGGAATTTTTTAAACAACTATTTGTTTATTAATGATTGCGCAACTTTCGCTTAAATTCATATAGAATTATTGACCGATTGCTATTCAAAAATCGAAACGAAGTGCATTGGAATGCGCCTTCTCTCAATTCCATTCTTGATGTCTAAGGAAATAGGTAATGGGTTTTATGTAAAAGGAAGAAATACCGTTACGACTTCCCATCTTCCTTCTCTTAACTCCGTAGTGGAAAACAGAAAGTTTTAAGCGGCTTGCTTGAAACAGGAAACCAACCCTAATATAGGAACGTCTATGGTAACTTTATTTACATATCTCTTGCTCTGTAAGTACACCCTTACACCCCTGAATGCCGGGGTGTATGACTATCATTACAGCATAGGTTTTGGAATTTGAAAAAAGAACTGTCATACTCATACTGCACGAAGAATATTTTTAAAAAGTTATTTTTTTTTTTCTCGGTATCGATTAATTACTCGAATCGGAATCTAGACAATTTATTTTATAAAGATTTTATTTTAAATATGGAACTATTTGTTTCCACATCGTATGTTAGATGGAATCAAGGATCTTCTACCTTACAAGTTCCTTGGATGGAATCGATTTAAAAATCAAACTGGCCAGCAAGACTTGACGCGCTTGCGTGCGTGAAAAAAAAAGGCAGTCTATTAGTAGGCGCGAAAGCATCGCGAAAATAATTAATTTTCTTGTTTGAGTTCTTTTTCAAAAGTTTTAAACATGTCTAGTGACGAAGACATAGATCTAACGCCCGATTTTATTAAAGAAAGGGCAAAAACAGTTGTCGAAAATATATTACCGCCGAACTCGAAAGAAAGATATGTAAAGGCATACGACGAATTTATGAAATGGCGGTCAGAAAAAAAAGTGAAATCTCTTTCTGAAAGTGTTTTTATATCATATTTTGATGAATTATCTAAGAGGCTACAACCTTCCAGTTTATGGTGCTTTTATTCCATGCTAAAATCTACAATGATGACAAAACATGACGTGAATTTGAAAGATTTTTCTAAACTTACTGCTTTCTTGAAAAGGCAGTCTGACGGCTTTAAAAGCAAGAAATCGAAGGTATTTACTGCAGAAGAAGTACAGAAATTCTTAAATGAAGCTCCGGATGAAATTTATTTAGCAATAAAGGTACCTACGTATTTACTTGCCCTTTTTAATAAGTTACCAAAATATTTCACAGAAATACTATGCGAATTTGGTGCCTTTAATACAACTTATGTCTTTTTTACAGGTTGTTCTAATTTTTGGGATATCGGGAGCCTGCAGAACCGTGGAATTGACAAACTTGACAATAGAAAATGTAGAAAAACATAACAAATTACTACTCATAAAACTGCCTAACACGAAAACTAAAATTGACCGGTCATTTGTTGTGCATGAAGAATTTGCAAATTATGTTGAAAAATATCAAGCTCTTCGGCCTGAAAACGTGGATACAAATCGTTTTTTTCTTAATTACAGTAAAGGAAAATGCCACAGACAAGTAATAGGAAAAAACAAATTTACAGGCATGCCAAAGCAAATAGCCACATATTTAAAACTGAGTAACGTAGAGTTATACACCGGGCATTGCTTTCGCAGAACATCAGCGACTCTATTGGTTGATTCGGGAGCCAACCTCACTCTGTTAAAAAGGCACGGCGGCTGGAAGTCCAGCAAAGTGGCCGAAGGTTATATCGAAGATTCGATGGCAAACAAAAGCAAAATTACTTCTAAAATAACAGAAAATATAAACTTAAAATCACCACGTCAAAGCACATCATCTGAGCCATTTTTTAATGAAGAAAATAGTACCAGTCAACTGCCGCCATTTACGATGCAAGAACCTCAAGTCACTCAAACTCAAGTCTTATCATGACAAACTCATATTCAAACTATAAATATACCTAAAAAGAACGTGACCATATCTCTTACAAATTGTAATAATTTTACTATTAATTTTAATTAAATACACATTTTTTTCTTCTTAATAAATGTTCATTGAAACCTG
The DNA here is from genome assembly GCA_943138885.2 of Tholera decimalis. Classification (NCBI taxonomy): domain Eukaryota; kingdom Metazoa; phylum Arthropoda; class Insecta; order Lepidoptera; family Noctuidae; genus Tholera; species Tholera decimalis. The sequence goes on along the minus strand of OW964563.2, from coordinate 28,043,780 downwards.
CTGTCTTGTTGTTTACTTACCTCACAATCGATATGTAAAGCAGAGTATTTATCTCGGGCGTAAGCATCAATTGCATACTCGGGTTAATTAGCGCCTTCGCTTCGCTCAGGCGCCAAAAACCTCGTATGCAATTGATGTCATACAGCCCTTGGTTAATAATCTACTATTTCATCACACTTGCACGTAAACAGTATCTAAACATACAGGTTAACTTGGCCGTAATGCCCCATATAAAACACTCGAGCTTTCTTTTTGTCATGAAACCCAAGGTCGCTAAGTTTTTTTTTTAAGTTTTAGTACAGCACACAGGTCATGCAAGTTCACGCAAGGAGCTTACACGCAATTGAAAAGTTGTCCTAAAATGTTATCTAAACAGTAATTCCATTGCCATCTCGATGCATTTTACTTATGTTCTTAATAATCGATTTTAATAGATTTTTGTATCAAAACGTCATAATTATTTTTATTTTTTTTTAATCTGCCTCATGGCTGTATACCTACGTAAGTATTTGCCCTTAACGTTTCTGAACGAAACATTTGTATAATCTGTGGTGTGGACAAAAAGCCCGCCTAAGTTTCGTAATAATAGTTGTGCTGACTTGTGTATTAAAGCTATAATTCATAATTATTATTTACCTTTTGTATTTGAAGACAAGTAAAAAAGTTATAAAAAATATCATCGTCGTCGTCCGGTAAGTGTGATTTAAATGCTGCAAAAACAATTAATGAATAGTTTTTCTGCCCTATAATTTTATTTATTTACTCGCAAATGTGATGAAAAACATTAATGTTTCACGGGCGGTACGGGAATTACGAACCTCGACTCAGAAAGCCCTCAGTCTCCGACTCCGCTTCTACTAGAGCCTCGATCGTAATTCCTTACTTACCGCCCTTAATACACAATGTACTATTTCGAACTGTGTAATATAATGTGAAGAAACCAACAACCGACTACATATTCACTGGTCACGCATGGTGGATTACGGTCCTCTCCCTCTTATAGAGAGGCGGCCTTGGACTCAGCAGTCGGAACGTTTCAGGCTGGTTATGTTAGGTTGTGTACCTAGATTGTATGTATTTCATGCCAGATCATATGGCGTGAGAAACATACAAGTATGACTGTATCGCACTACTACGCTAGAAAACTATGACACACAGGTCAATTTAGACAATTTACTTTGTTCTTACTATTAGTAACTTTACTGTTACGATATTTTTTCAGGTTTCTCTTTCATTACCATGTTGTTAAAGTTTCTCAACCTAGTTACGCAGTATAGATGTCGCAGTCAACTGAGAGGCTTATTACCTATACTACTGTTCTGTAGGTAGAATTGCTAATAGTAACTTTCAATTTTTTTATATTGTATTATTCAGTTTTTTTTTTGTTTTTGGCTTAAGGGAATTAAACAAAATATTGTACACATATAGTTTACAACCAACCTGGGTAAATCATGTAAATAGCTATTTTTATTCCGGGGAAACTTGCTAAATATTCATGCGAACGAAGTTACAAGCAAGAGTGTACTTGATACGAATAAGAGCTTCATCATAAGTGCTCGTAGCACTCCATATTAATAAATATGTATATGTTTACCATATGGATAAATTCCTCAGTCTTATCGAAAGAAGAGGCTCATTGGCAACGAGAAACTGACTGGTCGAGACAAAGCTTACGAAAGGTCTATCGGTACATTTAGGGGAGTGTGCGATGGAATTGGATTTAATCTAATTTCACCAAGCCCGCTCCATCATCGGACTACAGGATAAACGGCGATGCACCATCGTTACATGGCGGGCATCCCACCCATACGCACAAAACGTTATTGGAATACTTTGATTGTGCGTACGGCTAAGGAGAGGAATTCCCTGCCGGAGTCTGTGTTTCCTGATAGCAGTAACCAAGGGGTCTTTAAGTTAAGAGTGAATAGGTTATGTCTAGGTAAGCGTACATCATTTTCGACCACATCCTCGCTTACCATCAGGTGATGATGGTAAGCGAGATGGTGACAAACGCCAGCCGAAAAAATAAACGTTATCGATTTACTGAAACACTATTTTGCATTAGCCGTCTTGATATTAAATGATATCAATAATTCCTCGGTACTACCTAGCATATATTAATAACATCACCATCTTTCGATGGTTATAGTACTCAAACTTTCCAAGAATTCATAAAAATAAACACAGTATTAGCAAATTCTACGAACAAACATCCATACGACCGGTTTCTGCTTCCTCATCCCTCCAAGCCATTCCACTTTGTTATTAGTTTCCTTAGCAAATAAATACTTAGTTACAGACAATCAGTAGTCTTGTAACTAACTTACTGAGAGACTAACTTTCAGGATGTTGACGGCATAATTATGCCATTTGATAGTTATTCTTGGTGTATATTGATTAGTTTATGATTTAATTGTTTTGATGTGACAACGTCTTATAATTCGATGAAGCTGGCTGCACGCACGAAAATACATGACTCATGCGGCGTTACCTCGCTCTGAGGCATAGATGATACATATATTTGCTCTGAGGCGTTCCATCGCTCTGAGGCGTTCCAAAGCAAATAAAATTGGATCTACAAGTTGACATTTATGTATGAATCAACGAGTCAAGTACTAGGCTATCATAAAACGGTAAGAGATAACGTCACTGTGTAGGGATTCTTTGACATTTATGTATGACTCAACGAGTCAAGTACTAGGCTATCATAAAACGCTAAGAGATGACGTCCCTGTGTAGGGATTCTTCCATTGTCATGAGAAGTGGAGTAATAGTGACGTAAAATTAAAATTTTCTTTTGAAAAATGCAACCATTCCATCAGTATTTTCTTATGACGTTGTCACGTTCAACTATCGTCAGTATTCCGACTTTACAGACAACAGTTTTTTTTTTAAGATTATGTTCGGCTTGTTGATCTTTACGGTTAAGCAACATTTGCCGAGGTCGGTTTCTGGATGGGTGACCATCTTAATATATCGAGATTCCTCTGAGCCTTGGAAAACACGCTAAGCCATTGGTCTTGGCTGTCATTTGTAAATCTTTGACAGTCGGTACGGGTAGTCAGAATCCAGAGAATCTGACACTGGTTTTTCTAAGGGGTATCATGTTACCCAGCTACTGGGTTGTGGAGGTCGGATAAGCGGTTGCTTCATGTAAAACACTAAAATACACACTCATATACAGGGTTAATTGTAAAACACCAAAAACCTCTCAGGACTATGTTACTAACATCATAATCAACAACTTTTGTTCTATGACTTTTAAAAATTCGTCATATTTTCTTACACCAGATTTTCATACAAAAATAAAAATATTTTAATTGAACGCCCTAAACGCATGTAGCGTCTATGCAAAGCAAAAGAAAGCGATAGTATAAATTGCTTTCTTTTGCTTCGCATAGAGTTCGTAACATTTAGGGCGTTCAATTTAAATATTTTTATTTTTGTATGAAAATCTGGTGAAAGAAAATATGACGAATTCTTAAAAGTCATACAACAAAAGTTGTTGATTATGATGTTAGTAACATAGTCCTGAGGGGTTTTCAGTGTTTTACATTTAACCCTGTATACACACTAACATACACGCACACAAATCCGACTCACACATCCCTCCTCTCTTTCACACTAAAAATAAAGAAACATGTTAATTTTCTTTTATAAACTTAATCTTTGCTCATAATAATAATGTATAACATAAACATAGTTACTAAATAATTTAATTTAATTTTGTAAAACATCAACCGGGGAGGCAAACTGTATCTCCTTAATAAAGGTTGCCAAGCAACCTAGCTAGGAGAACAGCTGGTCACCCAAAAAATTTGTCGATTTGTAATACATACAACATAAATTTTGCTAACATCATGTCACCCTTTGATGAAATAAACAATTTTTATTTTTTATTTTTATTCAGTTGTATCCGGTTGGACTGAAAGTCGACTAACATAGTTAGGAAAAGGGTAAGCATTTGATCATAATGATTATGTTTTAAATTTAAAATTAAATACTTACAAATTAACTGTTGCTTTAGTAGGTAACATTATCAAGGCTAAAATAGTAACGACCGCATGGATCGAACTTTAAGGTTTAGCAATGCTTAACACAACTCATGTATATAAATCTTTTTGAATAAATAAACTAATTCTATTTCTATTATATTTAAGCAATGCTTGCTGAGACCAATCCGTCGATGTATTGTTTAACCTTTCGTGTGCTTGTCACGCGCTCGTAATAATTACCGTCGTATGCCGCCGTCGTATGTTAAGCTTTGTTTTCCTAGGAAAGCGGTGCCGTCATATAGCGGCCGTAATATTACGGACGCAAAAAGGCGGCTGTCTTTACGGTGACGTCATGTGGAAAGTTCCACGGCCGTTTTAACACACTGACTGCTTCATCGCTATCTAGTGTATTACATTCTCTTTGGAAACGTTCCCGAAACCATCTGACACCGCCAAGACGGCCGTCATGCAAATGGCGGCACCGCTTTTTGACGTTACGGTATCAGTTACCGCTCTCTAGGAAACCGCGCCATTTTATTTCCATAGACAACGTTCTAGTGACGTCATTTACCGCTTTATTACGGCCGCTATTTGATGGCAATCCTAGGAAACCAAAGCTTTACCGTCGAATTGGCGCGAGCGTTCCTTTGTATGACCCAAACATAATTTTAATGAACGAAATCACATTTAAAAAGTTTGTTAGATTTGGATGTCGATCCACGTTTAGACACATAAGGGTAAAGATTTTTCGAACGTGGATCCACGTCGTCTTGAACACACGAAGGGTTAACGTGTCAGGATTCCTTTGTGCCTTGGATGCCATGCTAAGTTGTTATCTCGGCTTTCGTTTGTACCTACATCTTTGCCAGCCATTACAGGTAGTCAGAAGTACCATAATCTGTTTCTAGTCTACCAGTATTACCCAGTAACTGGGCTATAAAGGTCAGATAAGTAGTCGCTTCATGTAGAATGAGGGAATTCAGATGCATCCAGTTAGTCTGGCATGAATAAATTTGATTCTCGTCTGTGCTACTTTGTGTTATGTATATAAGAGGAAGTTATTTTAAGATAAAAATGTATTGAGTAATATTTTATATTATGGCAGTTTCAAAATAATTATTACTTTTGTTACTATACTGGAGGTTATTTAAAAAATTACATTAATTCCTACTACTACAAAATGGTTCTGCATTTTAAAACTGACTTAAAGTGAGTAGGAAGACAATAATTTTTAATAGAAATAACCTATTCAGATGCGTTATCGAAACAGTTTGAAACTCAAATACATAATGCAGTCACGCACCATAATGTGAATAAAATTTGAATTAATGACGCGCTCATAACTAGAGAAAACATTTTATTTTGACATTACACCATAAACATAATAACAACACGATTGTTTCTTGTTGACAACATTCTAAATTCACTAGAGATAAACAAATTTGAACTTTGTGTCACTGTAGATAAAAATTAATCGGACGGCAATGAAAAAAAATTAAATTATGAGTCTAAGATCGTGGAAATAGCCGAATAAGCATAGAGGGAGCAATATATGTCATTATATTATTAACTTATCTTCTCACCCTTGACAACAACAATGGTTGTTGAAATATTTTGATATCGTTATTTCGGCTGCTATACATTTAACTGCCTTTAAACATGCGAAGGTTTAATTCAATTCTAGAACAGGTGGGGTGCTGGGTCAAATGATGCTAACAGGGTTTACAGTTATTTCCTTAGAAGCGTGAGATAGATTATCGCTTTAGATTGCCATGACGTGACCAAGTATTTTTATATTACTTACTCATTTCGCAAGTACTCGTAGGTTTGCAAAGCTGATGCATCGCTGATGGCAAGATATCATTGTGTCACGAGCTTGTTTGTAAAATCCAGGATGTTCTCAAGACATTGCAGATTCGTGTTCTCTAAAAGAGTAGCAGATTTCATTTTATTTGTTTAGTTGTTTAATTCTCATAATTAAGAATAATATTACGTACTTTTACTGTAACGTTATTGTTATAAAAGAAATTCAAAACAGAATGACTTCCATTTGTTTCAACAAGTTGACACAACTACACGCAACAGGATCGTGATCTACCAAAGATATTCCCAGTCACTGAAACCACAGCTTGTTATAAAAATGTAAAAGCTTGAATTTTTACTTTTTCAATTTAAACCGTTTCTCTCAGCATTAATTGAAAGGTGCTGACAAGATACGTTGATAACCAAAAGCGTGCGTGTTTTTCTTGTAATACGGCCAATTTGAAAGACACGTAACCATATTCTTTTCGCAATACCTGCCATTACTCCCAAACTTTTTTAACTGAAAACAGTTGATGAGACTAGAATAATACTCGGGTTATATAGAGAAAAAATGCTTTTAATTTAACTTTTACACAAATAAACTAGCAACAAAGTAAAAACTCACATACTTTACATAATATTCGTTTAAGCTTTATACGACTAAAATTCCAGAGTGCAACTTTCTGCACGGAAATTTAAAATATCAAATAACGAGCGCCGAATGCGAAAAGTATAATAAACGCACTGCTAGTGAAGTGGGCAGTTATGAAAAATTTAATACACCCACTTTGAAGAGTTTCAAAGGACCTCGCCAAATAAACCTCTCAGTGAATAGTCGGAGATATGGCAAGATTTGCATAAGAAGGCTAGACGGCCGAACTCGGGGGCAGGCGATCGTGTCTTGCATCTAAATAACGTCTTATATTTGCAAATATTGACTCTTGCCCGCACCCTCCTAAAGGGTTTCAATACTTATTATCTTAAGACAGTTTAGTGAGTGGCAAGTTGATCTAAGAGGGAAGGGCTCAAGATGCTCTTTTTAGGAAACTTGTCGATAATATTTATGTACAAACAATGAAACCGCAATTTTAGAATGAAATGTAAATCTTGTTACAATATTGTTCGTTTATCTCAATCTTTAGAGCTTACAGTATTTCATTGGATACTTTTATTCTTATTCTGGGAGCTGCTCCTTTTTCTTGTTGCGGTTTGGGTGAGAAGGGCTTGTTAACTGTCGTTTTCGAAGTACGCATAAAGTGGGTCGTAAAGTTTTCCCGTTCACAGTTACAACTGCCTCATACTGATGACTAAATCCTGGTTTACTGAATCATCACTGCTATAAGCCTACTTGGTATGCAGGGCCTAAAAGCGATAAGGCAAATCATTCACCTACACGTTGTTCCCACCGGTTAATTTGTCAGCCACTCCTCTTCAGAGGAAAGGGTTAACTACATGACAGTGCGAAAGATGGTATTGACACAAGATTATCATTTCGAGAAATATGCTGTTTAATGCCTCATATTGTTTAAGGAAAAAACATGAGATTCGTAGCTTTGAAATCCACCGCAAAAAAAGTGGTACAAAACCTATTCCAGAATTTTCGATTCACGAATACGCTTCGTTTTGATTTTGTTCTTTTTCTCCTGAATTCGGTATTCCAGTTAAAAACTTTTACGGGCTTTCTACACTTTAGACTATTAAAAATGAACGGAAAGACGAACTTAACTATTTTCAATCGTCGGTTGACTACATTACATTAGATACAAATTTTAAAATATTTCTTCAATTTGGCTTCGTAGATATGACGTCAGTTAACCAAAATTTTTTTTGGTTAACTGACGTCATCTCTACGAAATCTATCTATATTATATTCAGATTTAAAGTATGAACGGTATGGTTGAGCCGGTGAATCAAGGCCGAAAAGACAAACAGGGAATGAATAATGATAATTTATTCTAAAAAACCACACAAACGTCGTGCGTTTGCATGGTAAAACGCTAATTGTGATGGACTCGACCAACTTTCGCCCATTCATCCGTTGTAGTGCCGAGGAGCATTCGTCATTTGTTATAACAATGCAACTCAGTTTAAATTAATTCAAATTTAAAGCTGAACAGTTCAGACATATCATCACTTTATTGCTCGCATATTCAAGCTCTCACTTTTTATTATTTTTTTCTTGTTTTTTATTGTATTCTCATTATAGTGTTTGGTTTCACGAAATTAAAAACTCATCATGCTATCAAGGGATAGTTTACAGGGGGAGTATCATATTTAATATTTCCAAACTAATTGGCAGTGATTCAACATGTAAAGTATGTTCTTTTACGGAAACGTCTAATCATGTTAATTAAAATTAACTTTAGGCGTAGCTAATATCAGTGTATTGTTGTCATGCATGCAACAATGACCACAACACATGGATAAATGGATACGTTGAAAGGAGAAACCAAAGATTCGTTGCGTGATTGTTAAAGAACAGAGGTAGCATTGTGTAAGATGGTCCGTCTGTCTGTAAAGTGGTCACAAATGTAGGCGTTGGGCAGTTTATTGCCGCGTATAGACATGTACTTCCAAGTGAATGATGACTGACACTCCCACTTGGTATAAAACATTTTGGAGCCGTTCGGGATCTTGTTTGAATGTCGGAATCCATTCGGGAATATAGTTAAGAGTGATTCACCGGAAACTTTTTTTGTTCTTCAAAGTGCATTGACATTTCTATTTTTTGTATTTGTAGCAACGACAATTATTTTTGAACAAAAAAGCTTATATTCTCTACGCCATTTCTCCAAATTAATTGATAATTCCATCATAACGGATGTAACAACTATCACTAACACATAATGAGACAAGTGCAAATCCGGTATAAACCGCATCAGGAGACAAAAACAAAAGTGGTGTCCGTTGTCGATTGACACGCGCCGTTGCGGCTGAACGATCGCCCATACTCCCCGGAATATACAAGATATCAATTTACTAGAGAAATAAACGGCAAGAATAGTAATAAAAGGGAAAAAATACGAGCAGAGAGAACTGACCATGTAACATTGTGTATTGAGAACAAATTCTTAAGTTTAGACGGAAAATAATTTCATTGGATAACGTTTATCCTTTAAGCTTAAGTCTAGCCAATAAAGAAATAAAACCTAGGGGTTTCTACTAATTAATTCCTCTCCAACTTTTTAAAACAACACAGTTGAATACACACAAGTTCAAGGCTCTTCCCGAGGACAAGTTGGTAGTCACCTATAATTTCCTATATGGCTCTCAGTCGACAAAAAAACACATTTGTGACCATCTTCTGTTGTAGGTAAGGCCAGTGTCCATCGCTTACTTTTTGCCTATAGACTGGTTATACGACTGCAAGACTATATTCCTTTATGGCAAGTGCAAGTCTACAATTTGTGCATTGCCATTTGTTCCGCTTGCAGCCTTTGCCTTATAAACAAATCTTGTTTTTATGAGCTGACATTTTAAGTCTAGTAAAATGTGACTTAAATCCAGCTTGTATTACTTTTTCATTATTAATTTAGCAGAGAACAGTTGTATCCCAGTGGTTACAGGCTAAATTTATATCATCAAGAAAATAATTGTGAGGAAATCGGCATGGCTTGTATCAAAAATTCGAAGGTATATGACATTCATTTGTAGCCCAATCCCTCTTATATCGGGAGGTCCCAGCAGTAAGAAAGTTATAGGCTGAACTCTTATTATTGTTACCATCTTTGGTTTTTGTCTCATTTTTTTTATTGTGTTCCGAATAAAAATGGCCAATCACGTGACGAGAACATCCTCATTTCTGTCGACGAGCGGTTTTCGTTCCCCGTTTGCGGTCATCCAGACCACCATGTTTGAAAAGCAGTTCAGAATCACTTCAACGTCGATTGATAATTGTCGATTGCATAATGTAACAGATAACTGTTTAATATTGTTCAAGTTCATTTACTTTGATTATTTATTAAAATGAGAAGTTAGCAAAGTGAAAATAGCACATCGAGCTAATGGTTTAATGTAGGATTCATGTTATCATAGATATGGTAATATTAGTTCGATATCTTAATATTTATGAACTTATTTACTTTATTTGTCTTCTTAAGAAGGATATTTGTCAAAAGTTAAGAGTACTTCAGAAGTGATATTCGATTTTTTTAAATCACAGATAACATTTGCTCAACTTTAAATTTTGCAAGAAAGAAAAAATCACCCTTAAATATGACCACGTTCTTTTGAAACAGATATGTGGTAGGGTACTCACTTATCCTGTGTAACTACTGTAAGTATACGTCTAAATGTTGACTTCTTAAATTAACACAGTCTCGCTCTCTTAATTATTCCATCAGGATTCATAATAACGAAACGTGGACGACCGCACTACATTAGTTTGTTAAAATGATCTTTTAGTTCTCACTTAATTTGGTAAACCATTGAGGCATCATCTTCTCTCTTTTCTTCCCACTTCGAAAGACAAAGACAACTGTCGTCACAGGAACCTATGTACCGTGATGATACATCAAACATTTCCAACGGAAGTTTGTTCACAAACCCTGTTCGACTGGTTCCTACTAATTAACATAAAAACAAAGCTAGAAACTCATTGAACGATTTCTCTTAAACATTCCTTGGTGTTCAACCACCCATCTATTCGATATCTGTCTCATCTAGCCCTAATCTTATAAATGACATCAGATAAGATAGAGAACATGCTGGGCCGGTGTATTTTATGTAGTGAATTAAAAGCATGAATTAATGTATCTCGGGTTCGATTTAGATATAAAATCGACATCTCTGTTTCGTATCGATACTATTAAATTGATCAACAAGAACGGTCAGTATAATGATTAGAAATGGATGTTGATTGAGTCTCGTCTCACACTTAATAATTAGTGTAAATGAAGAGAAAAAATAATTGTTGTTTATTATATTTACCACCAAAACTTGTATATGGTTTTTACTAAAAAAAAAAGATATTACAGTAAAATTGGGTAGTCATCAACAATTAAATACATAATGAGGGTGGGACGGTGGGAGGCTGATTTCGGGATTCAAATTAGCTTATGTGTTATTCTAAGATTTCAGTTATCTACATACCAAATTTCATTCAGATACGTTTAGTAGTTTTTGCGTGAAAGACCATGAACAAACATCCATCCATGCATCATACAAACTTTGGCATTTATTATATTAAGTAGGATTTAAAATCAAATCTCTTATCTAAGCATGGCTTGTTGCTAACTTACACCGTGTACCAATAAATTTTATCAACGATATTGCTATTACATGAAATTAATATTCAATTGTTAGGTTGCATAACACCACAATAGGAACTTTGTAATTTAATGAACATACTTCATTGACCTTATATTAATTATACAATTCGTTAGCTTATTTGTATAATTGTCTTTCGAATTACCAATATCAATTTATAATCTTCCGCTTCACTGGTGATATAATGTTATTGTTTCTGATTTATAATGGTTACATGCATTATTAATAGAATTAAATGGAATATTATTTGTCTGTTTTACATAATATTCATATTCTATTACAGAATTTACGATTGTTAGAAAGTCGCTTCCGTTACTGCCTGTTAAACTTTAGCTTTATTTTAGTAGTTATTTTTCTAACCTACTCATTAAGTTGTACTTACTTTTGTGAATCTATACTAATATTATAAAGTGAAAAAGTTTGTTTGTTCTTTTATTTGAACGCGCTAATCTTCCCAAGCCAACCCAGTACTTTCTGGGTGGATTTGGACGAAATTTTGTAAGAAAGTATTTTGAAGCTTGAGGAAGGTTATACAATATTTTTTGCCTGACTGAAAAAACGGAGGGTAATGTTTTTATCATGATAAAATCCTCGGGAGTGACTGCTAGTAATAAAATTAAATATGTTACGTTTGTTTAAAATTATAATTTTATCGTTATAAAACAATAGAATATCGGTCATAAACCAATTCTGTTTTTCGATATGTATATAGCAACAGATTGTTTTGTTCTGTTTCAGACAAAACTTTGACTGTCTTATAAAACTATCTCCCAAACACGTTTTCCGCTCCGCTTATGAACGAAATCTCATCCCAATATTATCATATGCTATCGGAGTCATCTCGGGCGACAATATACGATCAGTGACATCGGACAAAATCTCCGTTAGAGATCACTTTGACTCGCACCGAATGATGGCATTAGATGATCTTATATTTATAGGCGAGGGCCCAAGCAGGTCGTCTTAAAGGAATTCGTTCGTTAAAAGTTTGTACTTAGTGGTTTTAAGTAAAGAATGTTTTTTCTGGGTTCGATTTGGATGATTGTTCTTAGGTACTGTTATTTTTAACCTGTGTTGTTCAAAATCTTAAGTGAACAGTAGTCAGTATTATAAGTACCTCCAATGTGTCTTAAATGACACAGGAAACGCTTGCGCTCTAGACGCATCTTGGGTAACGATAACTTGCTATAAACAATGAACTAAAAACGTTAAATATGATTATATTTTTAAATAAGTGGAAGCCTTTATACTAAGCGCTTTTCTTCAACATTTATTGTGCGCACAGCCAAGGTGTGGAACTCTCTGCCGGCTTCTGTGTTCCCTGCCACATATGACCCGTCAGCCTTTAAAGCAAGAGTGAATAGGCATTTTCTGGGCTCGCTCGTTCGATCGTAGACCTCATCTTACAATCAGGTGTGATCGAGGTCAAGAGCGGGCTCATTCGTAATAAAAAAGAATACCTATATGTAGGTACTTAAAAAATACTATCAACTGATAACCGCGACAGTCGTGCCGCTCCGCGCTCTCGATCGTTCCGTGCCTGAGTCATCGCTCCGTTCGTCACGCCCGCCGTGACGTCACTCGTAGTCGCCGACTACGACGCCTGGTCCGGATCCGCCTTTTTCGAGGCGGTGAAGGATATCGTGCTTCTCTAACAGAGATTGTCAAAACAATTTGGTTTGGCCCCTTCAGGGTAAAACCACAGTTTCGTGGTCCTTGGTTGGAAACCTCACGGTGTCAACAATACCAAGGGGGTGCTGACCCGACGCACCCGCTGATCCCCTTCAGGGTGAAGCAGTCAATTGGAGTCGAGTGCTAGGTTTTGGCCTTGGGGGATCTCCTAGTCAAACCTAGTTACTGAGTTCTCTTCACAGCACACACACCTAGTGTCGGTTGGGTGTATCTACCCCTTCGCACTAGACCCAATAGGGCCCGGTACGCACATTGAGATTGGCGACCGGATTACAAGCTTAGGGCACACCATTAGGCACACACCTCCCTGCTATCCCCGCAGGGAGCGAACTCACCTCCGGGTCATTCCCGCCCGGAGGGTTAGGCAAATAGGGCCCCTCAGGCCACATCAGACGGCAACACAGCTACCGAGTTTGTCTGGGTTTCTCTTCTCGGTAGCGAAGTGTTAGGAGAAACTCCGGGGCAGGGCTCTTTGGGGACCGTCTGCTCGGGGAGCTCACGTTTGACGTGTCTCCTCGAGGCGCTTATGTTAGGGTTAGGAGATTAGGATGCCCACCTCTGTCGCCTCCAATATGGAGGACAGGATTGAGGATCTCGTGTCCAAAGTAGATTCCCTAACGGTTCGGTTAAATAGAACAACCGATATATTAGGAAAGATCCTATTTGAAAACCCCGCCCTACAAAGGAAATATGAGGAGGAGATTGACTCCTTACCCCCCGCGGTGTTTCCCTCCCCACAGCCAGATTTAGGTCCCACCCCCGCGCCCAACGCAGATAGGTCCCCCTCCCCCCCAGATGTCGAAATGGACTCTGAGGAGGAGGAACAAGAAAAAGAGGGCTCGGAAGGCGAGCGCTCGGAGCGCGCAGAGAGCATACACTCTGAGCGCTCGGAGCGAGCGGAGTCCGAGCACTCCTCCGACCAAACCTCTTCCTCCGACGAGTTTATCCTCGTCGAGGGAAAGAGGAAGAAGAGGTCGCAGGCCTCGTCCTCCACTCAGGCCCCTAAGGCCAAGAAACTCTCCCCTCCCGAGCCAGCACGCTTAGTGCAGAGCCAGCCCTCCTCTTCCTCGGCCACTAGGCCCAGCCCTACCCAAACCCCAGTCGTCAGCGCCTCAGTGTGCAAGACCATCCCTCCCCCACCCATCTTCATCCATGACAAGGGGGCTTGGACAAACGTGTCCAAAGCGTGTGGCGAGCAACGCATCGCCTACACGAATGCCCGCGCCGTTCAGAACGGCATAAAAGTAGGGTTAGCGACAGCTAACGACCACCGCGCGCTTTCGAAGCTACTCAAGGCTCGAAATATCCCCCACCACACTTATACGCTCCATGAGAGCAAGCCCGTTCGGGTGGTCCTCTGCCGGATCCCCAGTGAGATCCCCACCACCGAGATCGTCTGCGACTTAGAGTCACAGAACATCCCGGTGATTGAGGTGCACCGTATGCACGGCAGAGGTGGCAGGGCGTCAAACAACGTCCTCGTCATCTGCCACCCCGTCTCCGAAGGTCCCCACCCCATCTTTGCGCTGAAGACTGTATGCAGTCTTTCAGGAATTCTAATTGAGAAGCCACACAAGAGTGGCACGGTAGGCCAATGCCACCGTTGCCAGTTGTATGGGCACGCGCAACGGAATTGCTTCGGCAAACCCCGGTGCGTAAAGTGCCTGGGCGATCACGGCACCGCGGAGTGCAGTCGCCCAAAAGATAGGTCCCAGTGCCCAGACCCGCCCAGCTGCGTGCTGTGCGGGCAATCCGGCCACCCCGCCAACTACCGAGGCTGTCCGAAAGCCCCGAAAACCTCCGCCCCTAAACTGGCAACGCGCGCTAGCGCACGCCAGGGACGAGAGTGTCCTACACTCTCGTCTGAGCACCCCCAGACCCTCAGTCCCCAGCGTCCAACTCCTTGGACGGCGGCGAATCACGCCCAAAACTTCCCGGCACTAAGGCCGAAAGTCCCTGGGCTGATGGATCAACCCATCATGCCCTCCGCTCCGGTTGTTGTGGCTTCTCAGCCCCCACCTCCTCCCCAGTCACTCCCTCGCTCGGTAGAGCCGGAACTCGATGCGTTCCTCATTCTTGGAAATACCTTCAGTTTCTTCCAGTCCCCCCGCGCCATCCAAATGGCAAAGGAGGTCGTGGCCTGCACTAGCATCAACTCCCTGATTCGGGTATACCATCAGTATCCCGATGTCAAAAGTCATTTTGATAACCTTTTTAAACAGCCATAATGTATAACACGGCTAGTAAGAGATTAAAGCCCCGATCCCTAAAGCTAGGTTACTTCAATGCCAATGGCATCACCAATCAACGGGACGAGATCGCGACTTTCCTTCGCGATCAAAGTCTTGACATCCTTCTGGTCCAAGAGACCTTCCTCAAACCCCACCTTAGGGATCCCAAGGTAGCCAACTACCGGCTAGTTAGGAACGATAGGACTAGATGCCACAGAGGTGGCACTCTAATATATTATAGGAACTCCCTGCACTGCATCCCTATGGATCCGCCGCCCCTTGCCCACTTAGAGGTATCCGTTTGCCGGCTAGGCATGACGGGCCATCCCTCTATCACAATAGTATCCGCGTATCTCCCACCGCACAGCGACGTAGATTCAAATTCTTCGATAAACGCCTCACTACGAAGCGACCTTACAGCCCTTCTTGACATGAGTGACTCCGTCCTTATAGCGGGGGATCTCAATGCCAAACATCCCGCATGGTGTAGTCGTATTACCAACCCCCGTGGGAAGGTACTATACGACCTTTGCACACCTCTCCACATAGATATCATAGGTCCTATGCGGCCTACTCACTATCCGTTCGAGCCATCCCACTTGCCCGACGTACTCGACATTGCCCTCCTGAAGAATGTGAACTTACGTTTGCACTCTTTAGAGACGGTAGACGAACTTGACTCTGACCATAGACCGGTGATCTTGGAGTTAACTCCGAGATCGGGTCCCTATGACCCTAACCGCCCCCCTCCCACACAGGTGATCACTGACTGGAGGAAAGTAGGCGAATTGCTGAAATCCAACACGTCTCCTCACCTGGACAAGATCCCCGACCACATCCAGTCCGCCGCCGACACGACGGCTGCGATCGACTCACTCACGGAGCACGTGCAATCTGTCTTGAACGACTGTTCAAAGGAGATTCCGGTGTCAGAGCACTGGCGCCGGAAACTCCCGGACGATGTACGGGCCCTGCTGACTGAGAAGAACGCAGCAGTCCGTGCCTACAGAGCTTTCCCCTGCCAGAATAACAAAACTTTCATGCGGTACTTACAGCGCAAAGTAAGTAACAGCATCAGAGAGTGGCGTGAAGCCGGCTGGGACAAGACCCTGAGCGAACTGGAACCCACCCACCATGCCTTCTGGCAACTTCAGCGGAAAATGCGCGCCACTGAGGTTGCCTCAATGCCTCCCCTTATCCGCCCGGACAAAAGCATTGCCTTCGATGACGAAGACAAAGCCGAATGCCTAGCCGACAGCCTGGAGGCACAGTGCTCTCCCAGCTCCCAACCAGTCGACCCAGCCCACCTTGCCCACGTGGATGCTGAGGTCGAACGTAGATCTGCCCTACCCCCTGTCGAGGACCCTGATGCTCCCCTCCCCCCCGTCACGGAAGACGAGGTGGAGGAGATCATCAAGAAACTCAAACCTAGGAAAGCTCCCGGGACTGACAGACTGACCACTAGGGCACTTAAACTCCTCCCACGTACGATCTTAGTCCTACTGACTGCCATCTTCAATGGCGCCTTGTCCAACAACTTGTTTCCACAAGCTTGGAAAGAGGCTATAGTGATAGGTATCCCAAAACCCAAAAAGCCCAAGAACCTCCCGACTAGCTATAGACCCATTAGTCTGCTCAGCGCCCTCGGCAAGGTCTACGAGCGGATTATTCTTAATCGGCTCAAAGACTTTGTCGAGGCCAAGAGCCTAACCCCTAACGAACAGTTTGGCTTTAGAGCCCATCATTCCAGTGTCCACCAAGCCCACCGCATCGTAGAGCACATTAGCGGCCGTTTTCAACGCGGTCTGGTGACGGGGGCCCTATTCTTTGATATAGCAAAGGCTTTCGACAAAGTCTGGCACAATGGCTTAATTTATAAGCTTTACCAACTAGGTGTGCCGGACCGTCTCGTGCTCATCATTCGAGACTTCCTGTCAAACCGCTCCTTCAGATATCGTATCGAAGGAGCGCTTTCCACTCCCCGCCCTATCAGAGCCGGCGTCCCTCAGGGCGCCGTGCTCTCCCCCCCACTCTTCACGCTATTCACTAGCGATATCCCCAAAAAGCCCCCAGTAGAGTTATCCCTGTTTGCCGACGACACGGCCATCTACTACTCGGGACATAATCCCGTTAGCATCGCTCATACCCTCCAGACCTCAGCCAACGCACTAGGCGATTGGTTTAGGAAATGGAGGATTGAGGTAAATCCCGACAAAAGTCAAGCAGTCCTGTTTCGCAGGGCTCGCCAGCATAAAAAGTTCACCCCCCCACGCCCGATCACTATGTTCGGCAAGCCAATCCCTTGGGAGAAGCGAGCCAAATACTTAGGTGTGATCCTCGACCAGTTCCTGAATTTCAGTGAGCACATAAAGTCGGTTCGCTCGCGAGCCGCTTTCGCTCTCGGTAGGCTCCACGCCCTGCTGAATAAACACAGCAAGCTCTCCCTTAAATGTAAAATCCGAATATACACGACATGCATACGTCCTATCATGACGTATGCCTGTCCGGTGTTTGCTCATGCCAGTCCCAATCAGATCCATAGGATGCAAGTCATTCAGAACCGTTTTCTCCGAAAGGCCACGGGCGCGCCCTGGTTCTGTAAGAACGAGGATCTCCACGTAGACCTCAAACTCCCGACCATAAAGCAAGTGTTGAAACGCATGTCAGTGCGTTACTTCACCTCTGCTGAGACCCACACTAACCCCCTGATCGTATCGGCCGCCCGATACAGACCCTCCAAGATTTCTCGGGTTCGTCGCCCGCGTAACATCCTAGACGAGCCTGACGACCCCACCACCATCCGACAAGAGAGCAGTAGGGAAACCAGCACTCTTAGAAGACACAGATACAGAACGCGTTCCTTATTCCGGCCTCGCCGACGAGGCCCATCGCGACGTCCGCGTACTTGTAATGAAAATCCTCCCCGACCTTTGCCAAACGAGCCAGCCCGCGATGCTGAGCCAGCAGCAATAAATACTCCCGTAAATAATATGACCCAGCCTGTCCCTTTGCTGCCCTCCCAAAATGACCCCGCTATGCCGAGGCCCGTACTCCACAGGGAGTGCCCTTAGCGTGCGGTCATTAGTTTTTAAGTATATTTTAGTTTGTAAGCCCTGGCTGGGGGCCTTTAATTTATTAGAGGTCACCACAGGAAAGTCCGGTTAAGTAGACTCACAGCCTTAGTGTGCTGATCTACAAGTGGCCCTACCTAAAAAAAAAAAAAAAAAAAAAAAAAAAAAATCAACTGATAACTTGATAAGGTGGGTATCATAATCTGCATAGCCTGCATTTTCCTGAGAAGCTGCCGGCTGCGGAACCAACCAACAGGACTTTTTTTTTATCGCAGTAAAATTATGAAATAAGTCCTCCCACCCCGGGCAGGGTGGGAGGGACTGTCAGACTTTTACTGACTAAAATCCACGGTGCTCCTTCAATAACCCTTTACGTACCGGGGTCACGGTAATGGGATGAGTCCCACGACCCCGGCAGGCTTCGGCCCTCTACGGGGGGGCCTCGTCATATTGCTGACGCTCTTTGAGGCGCGCGTGGAACACAACGCGCCGTCGACCCGGGCATGGTCCATGGTCGGACAGCGAGTTGCCCTTTACTCGCTGTCCGCATGCCCGCGCCTACGGTGGCCGGAGATCGTCGGCCGACGTCCGACACCGTGGGCGTCTACCACTGCGGCTGGAACCAACAGGACTTGTAATGAAATAATGAAATAACAATCTTTTCGGATGCAGTTAAATATGAGTGTTGTATGTGGAGCAATTACCTATCTGACCTGCACAACCCAGTAACTGGGTAATACGATACCCCTCGGCAAATTTCTGGCTTCAAACTTCCCTTAACGACTGGCTAAGATGTAAAAATGACTGCCTGGACCAGCGGTTTAACGTGCTTTTCGGGCACGCACCCATCTACAGACCTTGGCAAGCATGGTAATGATCTCTGATAAGCAGAAGAGCTTCGTATAATGTATCTATACTAATATTATAAAGCGGAAAAGTTTGTTTGTTTGTTTGTTTGCTTGAACGCGCTAATCTTCGAAAGTACAGTAAAGTGATAGAATCCACGGAACCGAAGCCCCGCGTGCATACTAGTTAACAGATAAAATTACTACTCTCAATCTGAAAGCCTTTTTTTTCTAGGTGGGGAAAATCATTGAATGACTTCTCCAGCTCTGGGTGGAGCAGAAGGGAGGAAGGGAGGACTATAAACCCTCCCTGTTCCAAGTTCCGGGGCAGCGGTATCTCGTTAGAACATTCCCGCAACTGCGGAACAACGTTCTGACGACTCTTTTAGGCACGCGTGGAACACGACGCGCTTAATCTTAATGCCTAGGTATATTATAGCATATAGCAGCTAATAGTTTTAGATAATTATTCTATGTCGCATGTCGTTCAAGATCGAATAAGATAGACTTATACTAATTTATTTGGATTCTAGCTAGATAAATTATGAGTTTCAAACTAGACAAAAATATATCTAAGGAGGAACAAACACTTGATCCTTCAGGGAGACATGGTTTATCAATTTTTAAGAAGTTACTGTAGACCCAATATTATTAATTATATCTACAATTCAAATCATAATCAATAAATACTATTAATCTTTGTAAAGATATAAAAGTATTTAAATGTGTAGTTATAAAAATTAGTTGACTGAATCGTAATTTATGAGTCTTGGTCGAGTTCAAGGTATAATAACAGTTCAGTCACACAATCTTCTGTTTTCTGCATCCATTAAACGATTTCCATTCAGGAGACGATCGATGGCGAAACAAAAACTTGTATCTGCAATATGGTGCAAAGATAAAGCAGCGATAAGTTTCAGAAGAGCACATTCATACGTGTCGATAAATACCTTTACGAATATAGATACATATTTTGTAATTATGAGTACATAAATTATGATACCTATAGGGTGAGGGCACAAATTTAAGTTTTTACAAGTTGCCTTACTATTAAAGATTACGCAGTTGAACATAGTAGGCAGATATATTCTCACATTTATTTATTTATTAATTAACGATTTACACTGTGTTGAATATACAAATAATTATAAAATAAATAAGATACAACTAACATTACGGTCACCGGGCACTGCTCACTAAACAAACATTACCACATGATGTGTATAACGGATAGTCTTTTGTGCAGGGCATGCATGAAGACGGAGGAAACGGAAGACACGGGAATTACAGATATACGAAAACAAACCTTCGCGTCAATGAATTCCCTTACAGACATCCTGAATAGACCGAGAGACCAGATCTGTTTTTGGAGGGAGGTTGGCTGGATGGAGTAATGGCTATCAAGGCCCACGCACAGTGGTCCCGTGCAGGGACTAAATGCGGAAACCAAACCCTAAAAAAAAGAAGACGGAGAGCTCTCCATACTGAAATCAACCACTGAGCTTAAAGTATAGACAATTACTTTAAAATTATCATATTTTATGATAATTGTCTGGTTACATATCACTTCTGCACTATTTACGCGTTTCTTCTTTGCCGCTTACCCTCGTCGCAACAGCTGGCGCCATCGCAGATCGGCAAATAAACTGTTTGCTCACAGATATTAAATTAGTTTTACGACAGCTTATTGTTCGAGTTTTTGTTAATTAATTGATATGTCATTGCGTTATTACCTATGTCGACTGTATGGCTTATTAATTAAGTAACTATGCGCTTCGAGACTTGCTACGTTCGGTTTGATTGGGCATTTATGTGATAAATCATCTCCATTTTTAATTTGTGTATGTGTTTTCTTATACGATTCAGTCTTTGTATTTCTAACTGGATAATTATTTAATGTGCAAGCAAAATAAGCTAAGCTCAAACACTGGGAAAACTTAAAAAAAACTTGATTATAATTATGTGTTTCTTATGATTTGTACTTTGTCTTCATCTAACCATAAGTAAGCTATCTTCGATGTAGTAAAGCGGTGTTACCTTTACGTATCATCATGATATTTAAATTAACTTTTTTCACATACTAATCTAGTACTAGTAATCTAGTAACGATGCTTATTGCTGACTTTTGTACAAAAATATAATGATAAAGTTCCATTTTCCCATACTAGATCAAAACTAAAGCGTTCAAACCACCTCAAATTACATTATAACCTAGTTTTCCTGGGAACTACTCGTCAACAAACAGGGGTCAGATGCGTCAGTAAAACAGACGTTATTGTCTAAGTTGACGCGTTACTTAACGTTTATTTGCAAACCTTTTAGCGCCCTTCGACGTAAAGTTACAGCAAACATTTTGCCCTATGTTTTGGGTGGAATATGCGTAACTCGCGATATTGTTCTGTATTTGGAGGATTTCCGTGGGAAGGCAAATTGATGCTACTATGTAAAATAGACCTTGGAGTTAGACTTGGCTGCTAGACCATCAGCTATCGTCATCAGCTTAGCCTTCTCCCAACTACATTAGGATCGACTTCCAGGCTAACCGTATTCAGCTGAGCACTAGTGTTATAACATTAGTGCATGGAGCGACTGAATATCTGAACTCCAAAACCCAGAAACTGGGTATTTTTTTTTTAAATTGATAATAGTTTCGCATCTGACCACCATCTCACCTGATGGTAAGTGATGATGTGGTCGAAGATGGAGCACGCTTGCCTAAAAGTAACCTCTCTTAAAACTCTTGACTTAAAGACCCCTAGGTTATAGCTATCGGGAAACATAGACTCCGGCAGGGAATTCCACTCCTTAGCCGTACGCACAATGAAAGTATTCCCAAAACGTTTTGTGCATATGTGTGGGATGTCCACCATGTAACGTTGGCGCATCGCCGTTTGTCTTGTAGTCCGATGATGGAGCGGACTTGACTTATTAGATATTTTTTGCTCCTGACTACACGTAACGACTGTCAAAGATGTAGAAATGATAACCGGGACCAACGTCTTACCGTGTTTTCTCAGAAATTTTTCTTCAGAAATCTCGTTATGTTAAGATAGTCACCCATCTACAAAGCGACCTCGGTAAGCCTTAGACTACATAGCTGAAAGTTTAGTTCTATTTTTATCCATCAGAACCTGTACCTAATTTATTTATTTATTTATTTAATCATTTATTTTCAGGTTACAAAGACCCATAGATATATACCTTAACCTAAAGTATACATAATATAACAACAATAGTGTTAGTAAATAAAACTTAATACTATGTTAGTATCACTAAATTGCACTAGGTCTTTGTGCGTTCCGGTGGCACTTCTCCGCGAAACCGGCGGAATACCACATCCTGCGGCCAAAAGCTTTCTTCCATCAGCTGAGGCAAGAAACATGTTGGTATGCGCACCACAAATGCCTTGAAGTTGACATTGCGATGCGACTCCAGCAGCTGCACTCTCGGCGCGTATTTCATATTCATATCATATTTAATTGGCTTTAAGTTACGTATACTACTGCAATTGATGTCGATTAGCTGTTGGTTCTCCTTTTCATCCTTACTAATATTATAAATGCGAAAGTAACTCTGTCTGTCTGTGTGTTACGCAATCACGCCTAAACTACTGAACTGATTTAAATAAAATTTCGTACGGACATAGTCTAGAGCCTGAGAAAGGACATAGGCTGCTTTTTAATGCGAAAAAGGGCTGTAAAGGGTTGAAATATGGGATGAAATTTTGCATGGAAATTGCGTCATTTTTTAAGCTAGGAGCTTGAAACTTATTTTTTAGACTTTTGATTAGAAAAATGTACTTAAATAAGCTATTAGCAGTAAAATAATGTAAATAGCTTATTTATGTATTGGTTTTATTTTCAAAATAATTATTCTAAAAAATTAAAAATGCTGCCGAAAGTCACTATTCCGTGCGGACGAAGTCGCGGGCACAGCTAGTAAATAAATAAATATTTACCCACAGAAACTTCTAGTATCTTATATGATGTAGTGTAGACATTATACATCTTAAAAGATACTACATATTAGTGAAACCGATTATGTTGATACTTAACAGTGTCGCAATAATAAAATTGTAGTTTGAAAGTTGTGTGTTTCAGTCTGATAAAATTTTTATGTTCGAGTAAATAATAATCAAACGACTCCATTCACTCTGCGTGGAACGTCTCGTAACGCCCGCCATTACTGCTGACTTCTCACAGAGGTACACCTGAATAACGACGCGGCGTCAAAAAATCTTACCTACACTGAAATCTAAATAAACTATTGTATCAAGTAAAAAAAATAACGATAATTTTTTATCAAAGAATTTTGGTTGAATATAGTATAATAATTGCAAATATAATATGACCATACATAATAATATGTAACATACATTGACATATATATTACTGTGATCAATGGTAACACATCTAAATGAATGCGAGGCATGCCTTTTAACCCTTAAATGCACGATTTTTTTATTTTTTTTGAAAAAAATATATTTATTAGTAAATAGGTTTTATTTTACAAGAAAAATTGTAAAAAAAATAAATATTCAAATTTACTGTACTTTTTTTTCAAAAATGTTATTGTTGTTTTAAAACCACATTGCGCATTCATTGGAATTGTGCTAGTATGGATCTGATGAAAACAATAATCTGTTTTGAAGCTGTTTATTTATTGGTTATTGTGGGATTAAAATAAAAAACATTTTTTTTGATGTCACACAAAGACACTTAACATTTTTGTCACATTTTAAAAGTAAACCCTGAACATTTTGGGACCTTACACCTTTGCTGCTTATCCATCCAAACTGCCCAGTGAGAGGTCTGGTCCAAACGCTCATCTTTTGATGGAGCTGCTTGAGCTGGACCTCGGAACTTCTTCAGCTCAAGTTCTCCTTGTAAGGAGCCCCATTAGGCCGACCATGTTTAGCTCCATTTGTAGGTAGACCAATTTGACACAGTGTATCACCAAGTTTTAGCCTAAACTTTACCTACATTGAGGAGTTTGTTGTTGCCCCTTATCGAATGTAATTTCTTGTACATTATCCACGAATTTATTATTTTGAGGTCCAGAAAATGCTATAATAAACGCATTGTCCACTTGCGGCTTTACATTGTAATGTGGTAATGACCTATGAACGAATCTCACAAATCTACTCCTCCCATATGCGCATTGTACTCTCGAATGACCTTTAGGTATGGAACAGCAACTCTTTCTTTCTTAGATATGAGATGCAGTTTGAACTCCCAAACAAACCCCACAAGGTTTGTTTGGGAGGCATTGCTTTATGTAGTGGCTCAGTTTCGGAGCACACATCTGTTCGTCGATGGAGAGCCTTTGTTCTATAGGAACCTTCCTAAATTAGCTGTTGAGCGTCGCCTCAATTGGTCTTATTTTGTAGAGCCTGTCATAATCCGGATGATCTCTGGGTAAGCACTGCACTGTATTGCATCAAAGCCTCTGGTACTTGAGTTTCTCCCCTAAAAATTAGCCTGTCTTCATCAGTAACAAGGTTTCTTTTTCGCCAAATCACAGGTCGATTTATCCTCCCTAGGCGTCTCTTGCGATGTCATGTTGGCCACAGGTAATGGTTGTGGAGAGAGAGATGGGGGAATCGGGGTGTGATTGGGGATGGGAGGGTCTTGCATATTCTTATTATCATTGGTTACAAGAGGAGGATCAGTATCCATCAAATCAGGCTGAGTATCCTCATCTTCAAGGTCTCGAAGAACATCTTGTACATTTTGATAATACTGACCTTCATCTTCTACGTCGGAGTACCATCCAATCCGTCTTCGGAGTCTTGAAGGTTTTCTAAATATGATAAAATATCCCGTTCTAGTAAACGTGACATGCTGAAACGTAAAAGAAGAGCGCTTCACCAAACATGCAATTATTTACACAGCAATGCGCACTGTTGTTTTCCTACAACAAACGGATTTAAGCTTATGTCTACAATCCTGACCTACCGCATGACGCAGGTCCTCACCGGACACGGAAGTTTCGGGAGGTACCTGTGTCTGATGGGAAAGGAGGAAACGCCTGGGTGTCACCACTGCGAGGGTCGCCCTGAGGACACAGTCGAGCACACGGTGCAGGACTGCCCAGCTTGGGCAGAGCACCGACGTGTCCTCACGGCGACAATAGGCGGAGACCTCTCGCGCCCGGCCTTGGTCGAGGCCATGCTGCGGGGCGAGAGGGAGTGGAAAGCGGTCGCCTCCTTCTGCGAAGCAGTCATGCTTGCGAAGGAGGAGGCGGGCCGCGTGAGGGAGAGGATGGCGTCCTCCCTCCAGCCCAGCCGCAGTGGTAGACGCCCACGGCGTCGGACGTCGGCCGACGATCTCCGGCCACCGTAGGCGCGGGCATGCGGACAGCGAGTAAAGGGCAACTCGCTGTCCGACCATGGACCATGCCCGGGTCGACGGCGCGTCGTGTTCCACGCGCGCCTCAAAGAGCGTCAGCAACATGACGAGGCCCCCTCTGCAGAGGGCCGAAGCCCGCCGGGGTCGTGGGACTCATCCCGTTACCGTGGCCCCGGTATGTAAAGGGTTATTGAAGGAACACCGTGGATTTTAGTCAGTAAAAGTCTGACAGTCCCTCCCACCCTGCCCGGTGTGGGAGGACTTATTTGATAATTTTACCACGCTAAAAAAAAAAAAAAAAAAAAGCTTATGTCTACAAAGATATCTATTATTTTCAATATTTTGTAATTTATACGTATAATTGATAATATAAACAAACAAATATAAATAATTTTATAAACTTACGTAATATTTGTTAAAGTCCAAACACAGTTTCAAAACTTGGTTCGCGCCCAAAAACAAACTTTCTTCAAAGTGACATTTTACATTTAAATTGTGTCAAAGTAAAAAAAGCAGTCTTTATGGCCATTACGAAAAATAAGTATAAATACGTTCAAAAACAAGAATTGGTAGTTATAATTACTAAAAAAACATAAGAAGTTCCTCATAATCTGTGGTTTTCAGTATGTCATTTTTAAACAACACCGCGCATTTAAGGGTTAAGTTCTGTCGTTTCCATATTTCCCGGCAATTTTGAATTTGGAACTGTTCTATATTCGAATGTATTTAAATTGTAAGTATTAGGATTAATGCTATTGTTTAGTCACAGCATTGATTGGAATCTGTCAGGTTAAGTACGAAAATGAATCTTTCTAAGGAAAATGTTCGTGCAATAATTTTCTACAACTTTAGAAGAGGCCTGACACGGCTTCAGTGTTTTGAAGAGCTAACATCTGTTTTCAGTGATAAAGCCCCATGTCAGCGGACTGTCAAACACTGGTATTTAGAATTCCAGCGTGGACATACTAGTGTTAGTGACAAGTCTCGCGAAGGACGCCGCCGGAATCCGCCTTCACTGAAGATAACATCATTGCTGTGAGACAACTAATTCTCGAAGATCGTCATGTGACATATCGAGAGATAGAGGCTCTATTAGGCATCTCAGGGATAACCATTCAGAAGATCTTGCATGAGGCGCTTGGTGTGAGAAAGCTAGTTTGCCGTTGGATACCGCATCTGCTTTCCGACGATCACAAGGCGGCCCGCGTCAGATGGCTTAAGAAAACTGCAAAGATTCAACCGAGGAGAGTCAAATCACGTCTATGTCATCATCAGTGGTGATGAATCATGGATCTATGCCTACGATCCTGATTCCAAACAATAATCTACAATCTGGGTCTTTAAAGACGAGCCAAAGCCGACTAAAGTTGTTCGTTCTCGAAGCACTTCAAAGAAGATGGTGGCCACGTTCGTTGGAAAAACCGGCCATGTTGCAACTATTGCACTTGAAGATCGTAGAACGTTTAAGGCAGAGTGGTATACCACAGTTTGTTTACCACAAGTCATCGCTGAACTTCTAAAATCTAACTCAAAGCGACGCATCATCCTGCACCACGACAACGCAAGTTCACACAGCGCTCGTCAAACGATTGAGTATTTGAAGCAGGAAAAAGTAGAAATTCTTGACCATCCTCCATAAAGTCCTGACCTAAGCTCTAACAATTTCTTTACATTTCCTAAAATTAAGAAAAGTCTTCGTGGTCAAAGGTTCCAGTCCGGTGAAGAAGTAGTCCACGCTTTCAAGTCATTTTGAACACCCCCACTTTAGAGTGGAATAAATGTTATAATAACTGGTTTGAACGAATGGAAAAGTGTATTAAGCGACGTGGTGAATACTTTGTAAAACAATAAAAAGTACTATAAGGTTCTAGTTGTGTTTTTTTCTTCAAACAACAAAACTAAAAAGGCATGCCTCGTAACCATTGAGGTAATATGTAAATGTGAATAACTAGAAAAAGAAGTTCAATTAGATACATTGCCAATTTTATTGAATGTCGGTAGTTCTGGGCTATCACACCAGTTTTATTTTACGGGTATATAAATCTTGACCTCAGTTAGAGAGATGGTAAATAATAATGTCTGCATGTTGATGGTAGTAGTAATATTAAACGGTAAATTATGGAATAATTGATTCCATAATTTTACATATTAAGAATCTAAAGAGACTCTTATACATAAAGCGTGGCACACGTTCAACCGTGACTATGATGATTGATGACTTATGTCAACACAAATAAGCAGTTTTGTTTGGGATACTTTCTTAAAACTAAAAGCAAAAACTGATCAAAGTGTTCTTATCTTTATTGTTTTAGATCCCAATACTAAAACTGTACACACAAGATACCGTTCAATCTTCACGAGGAAGCAAACAAACAAACGTTTGGCATTTGAAGTATGGATACGTTTTTATTTTTCTAGCGTGATAGGTCAAACACTGTTTGGTGGGGCAGCACACTTTATTATTGTTTAAATTATTGAGAAAGATGTCACTATGGTAAAGGAATGCTACTAGACAACAATCTTTATAGATACAGCACATATCAGAACGATATTTTGTTTAAATTTAATTAGAGATCGTTCAAAAATGTAGATAGTCAAAGTGATACTCTTCCGTTATTAAAGTCAGCTTAGAACTAGCTATACAGATAAATGAATAAACTTTTTATAATAACATACCTACATATAAACTCATATGTAAACTGATTAGTTTCAGTTACCATCAAAAGAGCGAAATACGAATAAAATCCTACATTAAAAAAATCGAACTATTGTTGTTACTAAACTAAATAACAGCCATTACAAAAAGAAAGTTCATTGAATTTAACCCATCCCTTTGTTGATAAAAAATCACGCTGCCTATATTTGAAATTTATAATAATTGAAAATAATAGATGTAAAAAGTGTGACGAATTGACTTGAGAGTTATTTATGAACTCTACGCGGGCCCCTTGAAAATGATGATGCGACTTATTGATAAAAAAATAATTTTATAAAATGCATCATAAACTACTGTTACAAGAATAAAGTACCCTCATGCTGTAAAAAAATAAACGACCATCTTCAATTGAAGGTAAATCGCGGCTTCTATTGGCGGTATTGAATTTAATTTTATATTTAAATAGGAGTGAGAAATGCTTTCAATAATGTCACGTAAGTGCTAGCCGTACGAATAAACAATTTATAAATCTTAACCCTGAAAAGGGTTTTATTTTGTTATCTATGCTAATAATATAAAGAGGTAAAATTTGTTTGTAAGTTTGTATGTACGGGGTACTTTCCTAAAATAATTAAATGTTCTAATTCTAAATTTATATAATGCTATAAATTATTTCGATATTCACGCGGATGAAGTCGCAGGCAAAGTGCTAGTCTATTAATATAGTTGCTTGTCAAAAAAGCGCTGGCTGTCTGGATACCACACGGACGTGACCGATCAGTTGCATCTGGACTGGACAGGACAACATTTACTGCATAGGTTGTGGGAATGTTTGAACGAGATGTCGCGGCGCCGAAACGCAAGGGTAAGTATTTGAAGTAACAAGGTGGATTTTTAGCCAGTAGAAGTCTGACACTCCCTTCCGACCCCCCAATAAAAGGAATTGAACAAACGCGGTGTTTGTAGTTAACGCATCGCTTTTCTACAACGCAGCATACCGATCGATGACAATGCGATGTCACTTTTGATTGGCGTAGTGTCACTTTCAGACTTGGCAATGTCAGGAGTCTGAACGATACGTATTGATTGCTGCAGCGTTGAGTTGCAGCTCATACGTCGCAGCATAGCTTTCCTCTTCCCACTTCGTGCTTCTGGCCCCTTTTCCATAGCGGACGCATTTCGTCGATGAACGTCAAGTTAACACATAGTCATGTCGTTCTGATATGTATCTACATAACACAACAGCGCAGCATAGTCGCCCCATGGTCACAGCCCTGATGCAAAGTTTCATGTCGCTACCTCTTAGAACCGTTCCTCGGACCTACAAAAATAAAGGACCTATTTTTTAACCAGGGTTCATGAGCGTGCTAAAAATCACGGCGAGAATGACAGTTTTGAACTGTAGGTATTGCTGCTGTGCATAGATTATCTTATAAACAGATATAATAGTACCATGATCCAATGCCATGCTCCATTGAGTTCTAAATATAACTCCCATTTCTATCCGGTTAATCTCAGTGCCAGTGAGCAAGCACTGTCAAGTTTCCATGTCAAACCTCAATACAATTAAGTCGAAGCGCTAATCCTATTTCCATCACTAGCCTTCAAACCATTAGCGACTAACCCTTTTTTCCACTATCACATCATCTAATTAATTAATACCGGTTTTTGTCCTACAATCCGTAACAGTCGTAAGTCTGTCATTCCTAGATTGGCGTTCGTCTCAAGCCAAAGCCGAGCTCGCCCACACAAGGTAATTAAGCATGAAGCAAGCTTAATGCAATCATTCAGACGATAAACAGCTGTTCGTATTTGCATTCAAAATCGATAACTACTACCGTTTACGTGCTAAGACGTACCTTGATTGACTTGACGCTCACTATTTTTATCTGTCGTTAAAGAGTTGTTACTATAAATCTTGGTCGTTTTATCGATAGTTTGGTTATTCCATTTCTTCATTAAGGCTATTGATAAATAGCCTTAATCTTTATCTACTTATCGATATGTGCACAAATGTTGGCACGTTATAGAATCTTCTCACGAACAAACCCTTCAAAGATGATTTCTATTATTATGTGTAGGTAGGTGATTAAAACCTCTTTCGTTTTGTTTACAGATTATTATTGTTGTTATTGTTATTCGCAATCCAAACCAAGAATGCCTTTCTTACTATATTCAACTACCTAGTTGTATTATAGCAACGTTAGTTCATCTGGGTAAAACGTATGTTTTCAATTTCTTACCATAAACCACAAAAAACATTTGATTAAAATGCCATCTTATTTCCACGGAAATCGATAATCCCTATGCGTATATAAATAAGTACCATGTACCGTAATAAAATAAATAGCACTCTTTAAATTTGAACTTATAAAAGACCCATTAGCCGGTAATAAGCCATTATAAATGTATAATTAGAATCTTTCAATACGTAATAGAAAGTACTTACTTACTTACTTATTATGCATGACGATGGCGAAGTATTAGTTAAAAACTTTAACAGAGTATTGTGTAAATATTAACGATATAAGGAAGTCATTCGTCGGTAGTTAAGTTCAAATGGGCATATTAAAGACTATTGATTCAATAAGTACCGGGTATTAGACAGGTATTCAAAGATAAGATATGATAATTATTGTAAGTATCATAACCGAAAATTGGGTCCAGTCACTTAATCTGGTATGTGTACATTTGTATGTCAATACATATTGTGGATAAATAAAATCGATGTATCTGTCTGTGGTTTCAAAATACCAAATATAATAAAACATGTATGTATTTACACGGCAGTAAAACTTTTGTCAATTTGTTTCCGGGATAATCAATTTATAAGCGTCAATAGCCTAATGGATAAGGTGGCGGACTTGTGATCGAGAGGTCGCAGGTTCGAACCCCACCCATTACATTATTGACGTGAACCCACTCCAGGCACAAGCATACTTAGCTTAGTTGGAGGGGTTTACAAGATTGCCAGTAATGTGAATTCTACTTACGCAATGTGGGTAGTTATCCTTTAAAAAAGTCTTTGGAATCCAATTTTAATAGAAACTTCACAGAAAGAAGAGGTTTTGTACTTTGTACTTAGTTTATAACTAACTTTATATCCTAGAATTTTCAAGGGAATATTTTTTTTTTACTCCGTGAAAAATAGTTAACCTACAATAATAAATATTATAAAGCGGAAAGTTGCGTTTGTTTAAACACGCTTATCTTCAAAAGTACTGAGTGGATTTGGATAAAATTTGGTATGAAAGTAGCTTAAAGCTTGAGGAAGGTTAGAGAATTCTTTTTACTTAACTGCAAAAGAAGGAGGTCATGTTTTTATCGTAATAAAGTTCACAGGAGTGAAACCCCGCATGACTGCTCGTCTTGCATAATTATCTAAGTAATGCTGTGTTTTCTTTGTTGCACGCCATTTTACACCATCGGTCAGCATTCAAATACTCCATGGATTCATATTGTCATATAAATCAATACAAACTTTCACACAAAACTAAGTCGAAAGCAACCAATCTATCTCAGTTACCACTAAAAACCACACCATCATCAACACACACCCGTATTCGGGTGCGATTTGTTCCGGAGCGTGGCGAATACACCAACGTCGCTGCGCTTGCGCAATGAATGACGCCGCCTCATTAGGCCGGAACAAACTCACGCGACCGTTTGCCCATAAGTGTGAACCTTGGATGTTTTTGAGGTGTAAGAAGTGTGAATTTTATCACCGGTGTTTCTTAGTAAACTTCCACTATGAACGTGCTTATTTGCTAGGAATATGGAAGGCCATAATCTACGTGATTGCTGCCACAACTTGTGATGGGACTACATGTTTTTTTACTACACTGAATTGAGTGGTCTCACTATCATGAAAATGTAACTGTAACCTGACTGATACATGAAAATGTTAAATAATAAATTATAATATTAATGACGTGCAAGTAGCTCGATTGTCGTTCTAATAAATACAATAAAACTCTTTATTTCAAATCATACAATGCATAAAGTTTTAGTAACTTATACCTCTTTGCTTATACCTAATAGCTTATTACCTAGTGTTAGTACTCATCACTCTCCGCACAAACTGCTTTATAATCAGAGTGGAAACACTCTCACCTACCGTTCTCATAGGATGCGGTTGCGACTGTCCCTCACTCTCCTCAGAAGCGAAGTTATTTTCTTGCGTATTAAGCACAAACTTTTTTTAAATAGCAATCTGTTCATCTTTATGTTTGGCTCGGCTTATGTTTTTCTGGAACTGATGAAACTTTCGCTGACAGATAGAGGATGTTATAGGGCAACATAATTAGTCTTTATTCTGTTTATCAATTTAATAACAAAACATACTTAACGTAAAAAAACTTCCACCATTTCATATTAAATAGACTTTTAGTATAACAAGGCAGTAAAAAACAATTTATATAATTTACAGCTCATAGTTTTCGTAGTCACCCATCCTCACTGCACCGACCCGATTCGGTATACCCAGATAATACCGCTCAGAGATCCAGGAAGTGACTACATCAGTACGGGATTTGTGAAAATGCTACAATAGCGACTCCATTGTTCCCCTTTTGTAGGCACATTTGACAGCCAGGAAGGAAGCGAATCTTGAGTAATAATGCACATCAATTTGTTAAAGTCTAAAAGCGTGCATGATTTGTGAAAATTAGGCGTTTCGTGTACTTCGGCTGCTCTCAGGATTTGAAAGGCCTTTTACCGTAATTATTAACCCTTTTATTCCTAAGGGTATGACATTGTTAAACAATCGAGAAACGTTATCTGTAATTGTTGTCGTCTGCGGTGAAACAAGATGGTGCTTGCTTAATTGCGAACATTGAGGCTTCGTAAAATAAAGTTACTGTTTTCTTCCTCGCAGACGATTTTTCTTTTAATCCGCAGACGATTTTTCTTCTAAATCTATCATAAAAATTTATATTCAATACCAACGTCAATGTGTATCAATTATTATAGCCTCATCTATGTACGAATAAAATTGACGTGTAAAAATATTATTTATTACCAATTTGCAAAATAAACATCAGCATTATTTCATTAGCATGTGATAATTGACACACTTCAATAATGACTCGCAAATCCTTGATAATACAATAAACATTAATAAGGCAAACCGATACTTAATTTTAATTACATATGAAATTCATTAGTAATTATAATAAGCCATGACTGGAGGCTTTAATTAATTTATTAATAAGGCAACCACGGGCAAGTCAGGTTAAGCAGCCGACAACCTCAGAGGCTGACCTGCGAGATGCTACAAAAAAAATTTATATCTTAATGACCGTGATTTTGTCGGTAATGCAGAATCTAAATCTAACTAGGAAACTATTTTTTATAAAAGTCAGTTTGAAACGCCTTCTAATTGAATAGGACGGGACAGGAATCAAAGGGAATGATTGCGTTCCCCTAAAATTTCAAGGGGATGTATTGCAGAGGGTAGGATGCGATGCGTGGACGAATTCTTTTGGGGAGACATGCCATGGAGCTAAGAAATAGGCGAAAGGTTTTGGACATATTATTGCAAAATTGCAACAATTTCAAAATAGGCACGGAACCAACAAAGAAAAATATAGTAGATGATTGAATAACGGCCTCTTCTAAAGATAATACACAGCAGACCAAATTAGTAAAAATTGTCACTTAACCGGTATTTCTCTTTTATTGTGGGTGCATTTTTACAAACACTCAGAACAACTATTTTTCCTTCTTTAAGCCATTCAAACATTTAACCGGTGCAAGATTTAAACCCACGACACGCACCACTACAGCTAGTCGCTCAGCCACTGCGCCAACCATGTGTTTGAACGACTATCATAAAATGCATATCGAAATTTTCGTAACTATAACTTGTTACCTTGGAATTCCTTTATTGATATTAACCAAATGAAACGCTGTTGCAGCATACATATTATATTTCATACATATAGGACATGCATTTTATACTTTATTGCAAGTTTCATCAAGAATTTAGCAACTTTTCGCGAGAAGATTCGTTTTGGTTGAACTTTTACAATATTACAGGTCCATAAAATATAGCGTTAATAAAACTTCTAAAGTTAGAACGTTTATGTTGCACTTACTGTTATGAATGTAGTCAAAGTTACATTTAAACGATTTTTGTGCGGTCATAGAGTTCACCTATTTCAAATTTTAGAAATATTTATCCTTATGAAATATTATGTATTTTAACAAAATCTTTCGTGCAAAAAGCATTTACAAATAAACTTTGAAGTCCTTATTCTTGGTAATTAGTGAAACTATTATTTTTAATTACAATTGGTGTAGGATACATAGCTTAAATATAAAAATGTCTTTCTTTTTCCCGTTGTTTTAATATTAGTAAATAACTATGTTTTGCTTACCAAATTATCATTAAAATTGATAAAGTAATTTACGAAAATAGCAACGTCAAATGATCTATCAGTTTTGATCCATCCGGGATAAAAAGTTTTGCAACTTGCAATAGGTACGCTGGCTGCAATAAATGTACATTTATGGATATCTTATATTATTTATCAAAAGCATGTTATGTCTCAAATAAAAGCAAACGACTGTTTCCCTTTCTTTATATTGTTGTTTGTAAGATTTTTAATATAATTTTAATGAGAATGACATTATTGAATTGAACTGAATTGAATGGAATTGCATAGTTGAATTGCTTTATAAGTGTATTTCTTTTTGTATTTCTTAATGTTTATTTTTTATATGGGCCTGCGTGCCTGCAATAAAGGAATTTTACTTATATTTTTTTTATTTTGCCTCTATATTATGTGGATATTACGAGTAAGTGTGCGAAATGATAGTCTGATTACCAGTCTAGTGTTTCACGGCCAATGTCACTCGTATTCTTATATATGCCAATAAATAAAAAAAATATAAATCATTGTCCACTACATCGCTTCTTAGCTTCACAACAGTTTACAACCAAACATCGTGGGTGAGATTCCGTTGCAGTAATGTCATTGCTAAGGTTGTGGGTAAAATTGCTTCATGTAATTTGTGGATGGGGCTTGGCAGATCCATCTTGTGATGTCAGGGTGCAAGGTGCAGGGGATCGCGCTATCGTTAATAAGTAAGGTTCTAGAGATTTGAGGTAATTGGCTGAAAAACCAATGGCATTTAGCGATCGAAGGTAGTCTGTGAAAGTTTCGTCTATTTTTTGAGATTTGACCTTAAAGCTAAAATCGTTTTTTAAGGTTCCGTAGTAGACAAAGAACTCTTATAGTTTCGCCATGTCCGTCAGTCCATCCATCTGTCCGTGGCTTAGCTCGAAAACTATTTATACTAGAACGCTGAAATTTGGCATGGATATACATCTTAATAAATTATGCCGTCAAAATAAAATTATGAAAATCCTTACTGCTAAGACGACTATCGGTACAATGATTGCTGAGTTCACATTCCACATGTCGACAATCTCGTGCGCCAAGTGAAGATACTTGATTTGATTATCTTTCTCGGCTTTCACGAGGTTCTCGTCATGCGGGATGGTTATATCAACAATCATGGCACGCCTCTTGATTCGGTCCACCACCACTATATCAGGCTTATTGGCTACAATAGTCCTGTCAGTGATGATGGACCGATCCCAGTATAATGTGATATGGCCATTTTCGAGAACTGGGTCGGGCACATACCTATAGTACGGCACTTCCGATTTGACAAGAGAATATTTCAGAGCAAGTTGCTGATGAATAATATTGGCTGCAAGGTTATGTCTATGCAAGTACTCTCTATTACCAAGACGAGAACAACCAGAGATAATGTGATGGATTGATTTAACCGGACGGTGACATGCCCGACACATGTCAACCGTGCCATCCTTCACAATAAATTTTCGGTAGTTGTTCGCCATTTTTCCGGTTCCGGTCGTTGTATCGTAAATATCACTGTGCCTGACGCTCCAAAGAAATATTGTAAACCAATAGAAAAAACCACAGTTTCACAATAAAGTAACATTCAAATTGAACATCTGAGTGAGGAAAAGTGTTTGTGATATAAAAACCATCACACATCCACGGAATTTGGCGAGGATTGAGAAGGAATAAAACCGAAGGAATTTAAGGTTAGGAATTATCACCTATCATTAGACGTCAGGCATTGTCATTGACATTACCTGTCAAGTATCAAGTGTCTACGGTCACGTCAAAACTGACAACGTCATTCAAGTGTTGCCAACGAAAAAAAAAATCATTAACTTTCCCACATACTAAATTACGTTCCATTACACACAAAAATGGAAGGTCAATTCCAAATTTTATTTGATAAAATGAAACTTGAAATGCAAAACCAAACAGTAGAATTAACTAATACGATATTGGGAAAAATGGAAGAAAAATTAAAACCTGTCCTGGAAGAAAATAAAATTTTGAAAAATAAAGTAGAAAACTTGGAAATAAAGTTAGAATATTTGGAGAGGGACAGGAAAACTAACAATATAATAATACATGGGTTAAAGGAGGATGAGAAATCTATACGGGAGTTACTTGATAACGTGAAAAAACATTTTTCGGAGGAATTAAACTTTAACTTAGAAGATCGGGAAGTAAATAAAATCTATCGTGTCGGAAAATCGAATAAAGACAATAAACCAAGGCCCACAGTCCTTTCATTAGTCAGTGGGTGGAGGAAAAGTGAGATAATTAAAAATAAAAAGAAACATAGGGAAATTTATATAACTGAAGACTACTCAAAAGAAACTTTAGAGAAGAGGAAAGCATTACAACCTAAGCTAAGGGAAGAGAGGGAAAAAGGAAATTTCGCCTACATAAAATATGATAAACTCGTGATCAAGGAAAATCCAAATAACAAAGATAAAAGGAAGAGAATAATATCAACCTCCCCACAAGAAAACGTTCAACCAAGAAAACAACAAGTGCTAACACCATCATCAACCAGTAGAAAAAATGCATTTGATATGATGAGGATTCGGTCCAACTCCTTTTCAACCAGCCCAACTGCAACAAAACAATAGCAACCAAACACCGGCGATCGGGAACACAAACTAATTAAGAAACCAAATAACAAAGAAACAAAACCTCCTCCCCCAAGCCGATTGGTCCTCGTGGGGGAAAAAGACCACGACCCTCTAAAGACACACAAACTTACATCGGACTTATACATAGCCACTTTTAACGTTAGGTCACTAAGAACCACTGAGCTTCGCCTGGAGCTCGAACTAGCCTTAGCAGACATAAAGTGGGATATAATAGGTATCAGCGAAATGAGAAGACATGGAGAAGGGATACATGATTACGGAAACTATATTTTATATTATAAAGGTGAAACACATGGACAATATGGGGTGGGATTTCTAATTAAAAAGAACCTAGCTCACAGAGTAGAAGAAATAAAAGGAATATCTGAAAGAATAATAGTATTGAACATAACGTTGCCTTTAAATAAAGAAGAAAACTGGTCAATCATCCAGGCATACTCTCCAACTGAATCGAATAAGAAGGAAGATGTAACCAATATTGAAAAATTCTATGAAGATCTGAAAACTACTATGCAAAGTTGCAACAAAAATGTTATAGTAATGGGTGACTTCAATGGACAAATAGGAGTACGCAACAACAGCGGAGAAGAATATACGGTGGGACAATATGGACAGGGAAAAAGGAGCAAAAATGGATCCAGACTACTCTCCTTTGCTCTAGAAAACAAACTTAAGATCTTGAATAGTTTTTACAAGAAAAAGAAATCAAAGAAGTGGACATGGACCTCCCCAAACGGACTTCATAAAAACGAAATTGATTTTATTATGTCTAACAATGCCAAAATCATTAAAGACATATCCGTCATACACCACCTGAATTTCAATTCGGATCATAAAATGGTTCGTGCAAAACTAACAGGAACAAAAGTAAAGACCAAAAGACAATTTCATACAAATAATTCAGCCATTGTATGTACGGGTAATACCACTCAACTTTTGAATAAACTACAGGAACTAACAAATAATGAAACAAAGGAACCACTTTCTATTCAGGAACACTACGAGAAGATTATAAACCTATTGAGAACAGAAACGAAGAAAACAAACGCAGAGAGTAAAAGAGTAATCTCAGATGAGACATACCAGTTATTACAAGAAAGGAAGGAATTATTACAACAGAAAGAAAAGAAAGCTAACCGCCCTAAAATATCTGAACTCAGCAAAAAGATCAACCAAAACATCAGGAAAGACAAGAAAATTAAAAGGCATTCCACATTAAAGAAATATATAGAAAGAACCGGTGGAATTAAAAAAGCAATAAAGGAACTGAACAGTAAAAAAGATTGGATGCTAAAAGTAAAGAACATAGATAACAATTATACAAACAAAAGAGTAGAAATACTAAAGGCAGCTACAGACTATTATCGAAAGCTTTACCAAAGCAAAAACCAAAAAGAAACAACAAATGAAACAAATAATAAAGATTCTGAAGCAATCCCTAAAATATTAACTGAAGAAACAATTAGAGCAATCAATACGCAAAAGACAGACAAGACACCAGGTGCCGATCAAATCACAAATGAAGTGTTAAAAACTACTATACCAGTCATTGGTCCTATATTAACGGATATATTTAACAAAATAATAGAGACTGAAATTATCCCTGAAGACTGGACTAAATCAACAATAATATTATTACATAAAAAAGGAGATAAAGGAGATATAGGTAATTACAGACCTATAAGTTTGATGTCCAATGTCTATAAAGTCTTCTCAAAAATAATTCTGTCACGAATCACTTCTACCCTAGATGAAAATCAACCAAGAGAGCAGGCGGGGTTCCGCAGTAAATATTCAACTATAGACCATATACATGTTCTAAGGCAGGTTCTACAAAAATATAAAGAATATAATAAAAAATACTATTTGGGATTTGTTGATTATAATAAAGCCTTTGACTCCTTGGAACATGAGTATATCTGGGAAGCACTACGTATACAGGGAATACACAAAAAGTACATACGTATACTCCGGAAAGTATACTCCAAAAGCACAGCCCAAATCAGGCTTGAAACTACGGGGGAAGAATTTCCTATAGAGAGAGGCGTCCGGCAAGGAGACCCAATTTCTCTTAAGTTGTTTTCGGCGGCTCTAGAGATGATATTCAGGAATCTACAATGGGATCACGAAGGCCTGAACATAAATGGTGAAAAACTAAACCACCTACGATTTGCAGACGACTTGATCTTATTTGCAGAATGTCCAATTAAATTAGAGCAAATGTTACAACAACTGTCAGATCAAAGCGCGAAGGCTGGACTTACAATGAACACGGCAAAGACAAAGATTATGACTAACTCTTCACAGACGCATACCATCATAGTCAACTCAGAGAGGATAGAATATGTCGAAGAATACGTATACCTAGGACAACTCATAGCCGCTGAAGACACCATGCACAAAGAGATTGAAAGACGGATAGCCAATACATGGAAGAGATATTGGTCACTCAGCGAAGTCATGAAAAACAAGGACATGCCTATCAAAGAGAAAAGAAAAGTGTATAACATGTGTATACTCCCTTGCTTAACATACGGCTGCCAAACATGGGCCCTAACAGAACAATTATCAAATAGAATAAAAGTGTGCCAGAACAGCATTGAACGAAGCGTGGCTGGCGTAAGAAGGAGAGACAAGGTAAAGTTGGATACAATAAGAAACAAAACGAAATTCAAAAATGCGCACAATGTTTGCAAAACGCTAAAATGGCGATGGACGGGACATATGTTGCGGGACACAAAGGAAAAGTGGACCAGGTTAATAACAGAGTGGTACCCAAGGGGCGATAAAAGAAGCAAAGGGAGACAGCGTAAACGCTGGGAAGATGACATAAGGCAAGTAGCAGGCCCTGAATGGACCCGTATAGCCAAGGATCGAGAATTATGGAAGTCTTTGGAGGAGGCCTTTGTCGTAGGATAAGCTGTTACAGGAAAAATAAAATGTGAACCGATTGCCGCTATGTAAAAATAATTAGTATGTAAATGTCAAGTATAATAAATAAGAAATAGTTTATAAGGTTAACCATTGTATAAGTAACAGCAATAAAGGCTTATTTTATTTTATTTTATTTTTAGTTGTTCGCCATGATAACTTCGTCCACAATTGCACAGATAAAACCTTCGGTTTCCCCAAAGAGGTCACCAAAGCGCAACCAAGCTACGGATGCTAGTTAGTCTACATCGGGTTCATACAGGGCACGGTAAAACGTCCATGAAGCTTTTTACTCTGCCATATATCCGTGCGATCGTTAGTGTCTAGCACTGTAGGTTTGAGCCAGTTCTCATTAGCCAAGGTGAGCAGGGTGAGTCCCTTGTCCACTGCTACTACATCTCTATGTATACCTACTTCGGAAGCAAGGAAATATTCCCTGAGACTCTCTCAGAAAAAGCTTCGACCTCTACACTTCCGCGGGATATACAGTCTCATCACCGTAGAGCGTGGATGATGCATTCAATATGCAGTCAGCAATGTACGGAATCTTCTGTCCAGGGCGTTAAGCTCTGTTTGTGTCCATTTGAGTACACTGAAAGAATATATCAACACTGGCATGAGCCAGCTGTTAAAAGCACGCACCTTACTCCCGTCCGATAGAAGATTTTTGAATAACTTCTTCAGGCAGCCAAAGAAGCGCTCCCTCAACGACTGCTTTATATTATTACTAGCTTTTGCCCGCGACTTCGTCCGCGTGGAATAGTTACTTTGGGCTAACGTTAAATTTAACCCCGATTTTGAAGCATTCTTCATTGGCACTCCGCTCCTATTGGCCTTAGCGTAATGATATATAGCCTTTCTCTATAAATTGACTATTTAATTAAAAAATAATTCTTCAATTCGAACCAGTAGTTCCTGAGATTATCGCGTTCAAACAAACAAACAAACTCTTCAGCCTTATATTATTAGTATAGGTAGCTGTTGCCCGCGACGTCATCCACGTTTCCGTCGTTTTTCGCAAAAAAAAAAGTAGCCTATGTCCTTCCTCACGGTTCAGTGATTTTGATGTAACAGACAGATTAACTTTCGTAATTTAGTAGGGAAATATATTATGTAAATCTATAATACTGTTGAAAAATATCGCAATACCGAACCGCACAATATTATTGTTAATACCTGTGCCCGCGACTCCGTCAGCGTGTAACTCCTTGTGTGTTATTAAGTTAATGTATCGGTAATATTGTTTAGATCACGTTCACATGAGGCTTAAGTAGGTACCTGTAGAACGAAAATACTTCAGCGCAAAGCTTCCGGGTAAACTATGTTGAAAGTTGACCCGTCCGGCACGTGAACATAAAGATTTCTAGAGCTGCTAACCCGGGAAAGAGCGACGTACAACTGACCATGCGAGAAACAACTGACACCGAGATCTACTCCAGCAACACGAAAAGTCTGCCTTTGAGCCTTATTAATTGTCATTGCATAACACACCGATACTGGGAATTGCGTTCCTTTAAATTGGAATGGAAAATTATTTGGTATTATGGGAATTCTGGGAATAAAGACGGTTTCTCCTGCACCGCAAACTGTTAAAATTTGAGCCTCGATTATATTTTGTTGCAACTGGGTTACTTTTAGCCGAGTTCCATTGCAAAGTTGTGGTGGTTTTAAATTTCGGAGCAGAATAATAATCAGAAAGCTTCGAACTGCTAAGCTATCGGGAGTTACACGTGTTATTGTGAGTCAACCATAAAAGATAGATATATGCTGTCGTGGGATATTTTTTATATAATTTTAAGGAGAATATTTCCGTCATAAATGATTTCTGTGTAGCTTTAACCATTAAGGTTGCACTCGCGACGGAAGCTTAAAAAATGGAGTAACTTCTCCCGTTTTCCCAACATTTCCCTTCACTGCTCTGCTCCTATTGATTGTAGCGTGATGAAAAGTATACTATAACCAGCTCAGGAGTATGAAAAATAATTGTACCAAGTTTCGTTAAAATCCGTCGAGTAGTTTTTGTTTCTATAACGGTTATACAGACAGACAGACAGACAGACAGACAGACAAAAATTTTACTGATTGCATTTTTGGCATCAGTATCGATCCCTAATCACCCCCTGATAGTTATTTTGTAAATATATTTCATGTACAGAATTGACCTCTCTACAGATTTATTATAAGTATATTTTTATATAATTTTAAGGAGAATATTTCCGTCATAAATGATTTCTGTGTAGCTTTAACCATTAAGGTTGCACTCGCGACGGAAGCTTAAAAAATGGAGTAATTTCTCCCGTTTTCCCAACATTTCCCTTCACTGCTCTGCTCCTATTGATTGTAGCGTGATGAAAAGTATACTATAACCAGCTCAAGAGTATGAAAAATAATTGTACCAAGTTTCGTTAAAATCCGTCGAGTAGTTTTTGTTTCTATAACGGTTATACAGACAGACAGACAGACAGACAGACAGACAGACAGACAGACAAAAATTTTACTGATTGCATTTTTGGCATCAGTATCGATCCCTAATCACCCCCTGATAGTTATTTTGTAAATATATTTCATGTACAGAATTGACCTCTCTACAGATTTATTATAAGTATAGATATAATTTTTTCCCCTCCTTTCTCTATTATAAATTTGATATGTATTAGTAAATATTTATATATTATATTTTGTGGTATGTATTTTATATTATTATCAGGGATGGGCCGAAATTCGGTTCACATTCGGTTCAACCGAATTTCGGCAGCTTGAACGGAACTTCGGCATTCGGCCGAAATTCGGTTCGGATGCCGAACATTCGGCACAAGAAAAATAATACTTACTTGCACAATTTTGACTAAAATTTTATAGAATTAGAATAGCATTACTGTTATAAAATTATGTCTTTTACTCACTCATGCAAATTTATTTTAGTTACGAATATGGTAAATGTAAATCTTAAATTAAATCGATTCTTCTTATTAGTCTTGATAATCTCTGCCTAATTAATTTGACATAATAATTAGACATACTATTACAAAAATTAAATAAACTTATTATTCTTCTAACAAACATCTAGATTACAATTAGTAAATTGAATTAAAAAATCACGTTTTTGATTCACAAACTAAACATTCTTTAACTAAAGGGTACTTATTTTTCAAATTAACAAACTTTTCTCATCTATCTACTCACTCATATTTAAAATTTACTAGAGGCAGGCTATGGTGCAAAAACACCAAAAACTCTGCCTTATATGGCAGAAGTTTGTTACGTTTTTTTTTCGTATATGTTTCCTGCCTCCGATAAAAGTTGCTCAGAACATACAGAGCTTCCAGGAGACGATAAATATATTCGAGATTGAAGTAAATGCGTAAACAAGTCACGACGTGTCGCTCTCGAGAAAGCGCGCGAAATTGAACCGAAATTCGGCCGAACTTCGGCCGAACTTTTCATTTTAACCGAATATTCGGCCGAAGTTCGGATTCGGTTCAAACCACATTCGGCCCATCTCTAATTATTATGTTTAATTAGTATTATGTATGATGTTGTACACTGACATCCCTAAATCTATCTCCTTTAATTTCTGTCCATCTAAAGGTTGTCTGTAAGAGATTGCCCTCTGTGAGATAAGACCACCCATTGTACACTAGTTTTATAATTTG
Source organism: Tholera decimalis (assembly GCA_943138885.2). NCBI lineage: Eukaryota > Metazoa > Arthropoda > Insecta > Lepidoptera > Noctuidae > Tholera > Tholera decimalis. The sequence goes on along the minus strand of OW964563.2, from coordinate 28,000,269 downwards.
TATCCTTAAGTGTATTGTAAGGTGTACAATAAAGTATATAATATATAATAAATATATCATCGACATCCATGGCTTTTAAAGAAAGAAAATCAAAGATCGTCGAACGTCCAAAAGAAAACTGTTCCAATGGTTTCAAGTAGAAACTTAAACATGTCATTTCCGTTGACAAGTTTACAACTTTTCCACTGTCTTCGGTTTTGTTGACCATGTTGCCGAACTTGCATTTTTATGGTCTTTGTTACTTGCAAATGTCTATATAGCTTTCTATTCCTACCAATAAGAGTTGATAATAGTTTTAAAAAGAACGAATTTCTGAATACGTTTTTTGGTATATACCTACGTAGGTATACTGACGAACAAATTTTGTTTTTTTATTGATGTTGGCTCGCATTTGGCCACCATCTACACTGATAGTAAGCACTTGTAAGTGGTTTTTTCATTATATAGGGAATGTCTTTTGGAAGACTCCGAATATCTTTAGCAACATTAATTTAAAAAATCACAACAGGAAACATAATTTACAAGGAAATTGCTAAATAGAATGGAGTGGAAAGAAATGGAGGAAGCCTTGTTGTCAAACTTAGGCAAAAATACCGGGTTTTCAAGGTCGGTATTATGTAAATATTAGCTGTCTGAGTTAAAAGATTATAATAATATCATATTATTATAATTTCCAATAACATATCAATACTTTAATTAATGCTTTTTTAGCAACTATTGCTAGGTACTTAACCTTCTAAGATAACATAACGATATAAATATTCGATTAAAATCTTGAAAGGAAGGAGTGTATAAGTAGTTACTTTTCATCTTTATCTCCGCACATGTTAGAAGGGGTTGCGTTGCTATGAACAGAAATGGAAGCCACTTCAAAGCTCTCGCACCGACAAAGTAAACACTTATTTTATACATGGCCGTTTTTATGAGAACTCGGCTTTGTGATCTCTATAAGAGTTTATTAAACGATACCAATGTTTAGGTGGATTCAATCCATGCAGATATATTTGGATTCTTTTATATTTAGCGCGGCCTCCTTGAATATATCTAGTAATATTCCTAGTAGGTCGGGTTACCCGATTTCGCTAATTTGTTTCTCTGGTTATGTACTCTTACTCCCTTTTAAACATGTTTATCGAGACATATTTTTCTCATAAAATACAAGGTGTAACTGAAATGTTGTGATTACGGGAATCCAATAATCGAAGAGTACTATAGGTACTAATAATCTAAACGCAAAAGTTTGGATGTGTGTGACTGGATGTATCGATGTTTGTTACTCAACCAAGCTTAAATTCCAAAATTCATCCACATAAGTTCAGCCCAAACATACCTACTGGATGCAATTTGCCACTGAGATAGATTAAAGTCTGGAAAAGTAAAAAAGCTACTTCTTTTCCTGGACAAATGCATTTAATTTCCACATCAATGAAGTCGCTTGTTGACCATAATAACCAGTAAAATTAAACTTTTACTTCAGACCACATTTTTATGATCATATAATAAACTAATAAAATAAAAACCTAATGATAGGCTTACGATACCACAACGTTATTCCTGTTATACCCTGAATATTGCTGGAATATTTTTATAATTAATTTGTCATATTAAATCGCATTCAATGAAGTCGTAAAATAAGTTTATGCAAGTAAAAATACCACCAAATTACCACTGTGTTATTGAGAGTGTGTGAACAAATAGTATACTCGTAAAATTCAAAGTTATAAAATATTGTAAATATAAAATGGTAGGAAAAAATCCAACTATAAAAGTAATGTTAACCCAAATAAAGACTTGTAAAATTTTATTCGAATAACTTGCATTAAGAAAACCAGAACACAATGGTATTATGTCCAGCTTAAGATATTTAATAGACCAAAAATATCCATAAAATAGTGTATCGAATGCTTCGCTCAAATTTTTTGCAGCAATTGACGTGCCCACGCGTGTATTAAACTCCCCTTAAATATTCCGATCCACTGTAAGTCTGCACGTATGGACATTTCAACTTTTTAAGGTGCTACCAAACAAAGCTTATTTTCGAGTGTTATAAGAAACAGGACGGTTTATTTAGCCATTGTTGGTGAACCATTTATCTCTTAAATTTATGGGGTAGCGTCGCGAATCGTGGACATATTTGTGTTGAAGTCAACAGCTCACGCAGTTGCATTGTTATGCGTAGGTAGCTGTTTAGAGTTTTAAACTAAAAAAGGTCTTAACTTTACGTCATTTCATTTTAACTCATAAAATATGAACTCAAACTTTTAGAATTTTCTTTTCTAAAGGTGATTTATCTGCATATTATTTATAAAGCAAATAAAAATGGCTGCGGTCTAGCTAGTTTTATTTCTTGATTAATTAGAACTCAAACCTTAAATTCAAATACATATTTAGTTTTGTGAATGTTAATGGAACATTAATTAACTAGCGAATAATTTTAAGCAAAAACTATAACTTAAATTCGCTTTGATCAGTTAAGTAGATAAATTCAACATAATTATAAAATATAAATCTGAAAACTTGATGAATATAAAATATTGAATGAAATTGTTTGTTATTTTACCAAGAGTCATCAACAAAGGATTTAGATGACATGAAAGAATTGAATAGTGAATGAAAAACGCTTATATTAATCTTCACCTAAAATTCAACCAACCACGTTGCCACTGTTAAATTCTTCGAAACTACGAGTTCTAGACTTGTGTCCTTGTTCGCAGCGGGTGCCATTTTGTAGATATTGTATTGCAACACAACTACTTGCCTCCTGGATTCGTCACACACCGTAACATTATTAACCATTGTTTGAGCTTCGTTATGCACAAAGTAATTTTCTCTGGTTGAAATGTTGCACTTGTGGTGCACGGCAATAAAAACATTTATCAAGCTCATTCGACGGGAGTAGGTGTTAACTTGTTGAACAAAGACCACCTCGGCTGCTTGCCTGTGCTTCTACTACTGTTTATTAACAATTAGCCGGACGTGACTCATTCGTGTGATACTCGAATTGTCTCATTTCTGTGTTCTTGTGAGGTGTAGTGTGTTTACTTGCATGGGTAAAGTCATACAGTGCGCCTACGCTGACATCGTTGGGTTCTTCCGTGTTGTTCTAGCGTAGGATATTTTACCTTCGCCTCTTATTATGATTTTCTACCCCGTGTTTCTACCCATAAGAATAAATAATTAAACTCGGGAAGTCTGCAGAATCTTTCTTATTACTTTTGCTGATCTGCGCGCAATGAGCTATTACTGATCGATATACACATAGGTTCTATTATATGTCTAAGAGTGACGTTCATGAGTCATCGTCTAACCAGATGCATTTTGATTGTTACTATTTTGTTTAAGAAAAGAGAACTAGCAATGTGGGTAGAATCCACATTACTAGCAATCTTGTTAACGCCTCCAACTAAGCTAAGAATGCTTGTGTCTGGAGTGGGTTCACGACAATAGTGTAATCAGCGGGGTTCGAACCCACCACCTCTAGATCACAAGTCTGTCGTCTACGTTACACGGCACCCCTTGGCAAGACTGAATAAAAAAGTTTTATATCTGGCTTCAAACTATCCGTAACTACTGGAAACCGTTGGTCCCTGTTTTCATTTGTACAACGTGTAACGGAAAGGGTATAAAATATACATACCAAGGGCACGGCTTCTTTGGGTGATATCAAACGATATTGGAAGGGTTTTTTAATCCTATCTCCTTTCTCGCGCCAACAAAAGAACACCGCCTTTACGCTAGGCTACTACTGTACTAGGCGCACAGAATTATGGAAGAGATTTATCGTGATATTTGCAAGTAACGTGGAAAGTTATTGACCTACGTAGTGCGGTGACACGATTGTTATGATTTCAATTTAAGAAACTTACGAAACCGAAAATTTGGTATCAATTTTTAGAGTTGAAACTCTTCCAATATCGTTTGATATCATCCAAAGAAGCCGTGCCCTTGGTATGTATATACCCTTTCCGTTACAAGTTGTATAATGAAAATATGAAACAACGGCTGAATGTGCAATTCAAAGCACCAAAGATTATCAATATAGTAAGATTATCATCCATCTGATCTTTTTATACGTTGCTTAACCTTTAAAATCGATCCCTGCAGCTGTTATTATTTTAGCCACGAACTCCTCAGTAACGTTGATGAGTGTACAGCCATTAAAAAGGTTAGCAGTACGTATTGTAATGGTATTTATTTCCTTCATTGAAAATTTAGCACCACCAAGTTCACAAGCGTGAACATTTGACTTCTCTTTAGTTTTTTTATCCTTCTCAGTTCAGTGTTATGGCGTTCTATTTCGGAATGTTTCTCTGTTGGTCATATTAGTTTAACTTCATCTAAAATTAGAACCTTAATAACTTTCTGTCGCTTTTATGATGCTTTAGCGACCTGTTTTACCGTTAAGCTTTTGTAATTTTCTGCACTGTAGTAGCTAGTGACCAGGGAGAAAATATTTGTTTATCAGCTTTATTGTTATGTAAAATTCCGTGTCATAAACAGTAGTTACATGCAGAATTGTTATCTTTTACTACCTACTTAATTAATGTAATAAAAGTATATCTACTTGTGAAAATAATTTAAAAAATTACATTAACTACTGTGACATGAATTAGTGTAAAGTCTCATATACAATGTTACTTTATTATTATACTAACTTCTGCCCGCAACTTCGTCCGCGTTTGAAGCTTGCGTAAATCCCGATCCTGTGGAAATTTGGGATAGAAAGTAGCCTGTATGTTATTCCAGGATGTCAACTATCTACTTACCAAATTTCATTCAGTTCCTTTTAGCAGCTTTTTGTGTGAATGAGTAAAATCATCTATACAATTTTTCATCCATCCTCACAAACTTGTTCATTTATAATATTAGTACGAAGTTAGACTAAGTGTACCCGTGACTTCGTTCACGAAGTAGTTATTTCCCGCGTACTGATCCAATAAACATCCATCCAATCTTTTGCATTTATAATATTAAGTATTTTAAATTTAGATTCCTTCTAGTTATTCTCTAGTTGTGACTTTTCAGTACATTATTAATTATTAACAAGAGCAGTATCGGTACTTACTATGTATAGTGCGATAATTTGAGAACATTCCGGCGGATTGGCGATTCAGGGCATGTCAGTTAACGCATCAGTAATGCGAACACAGTTAATCTGGTAATATCGATGGATATCTCCGTAATTGGACCAGTATGTAAGTATATCGTGAGGAGCCAAAAACACATTGAACAATTTCTCTAGATCGTGATAGTGCGAAAGAATTTTCGTTAACAACATATCATCACACATAATCATATCAAATCATGTTTCTAACAAAAGTGATAAGAATGAAACAAATCAAATTTCAACGATTTGGATAGTTTTCTTAAGTGATTTAATATTTCTTTTGTAATTGAATTTGTGTTTTTTCAAGTAATTTATATTTAGATCAAAAACCAGAATTAAAAGCTGACGTAAAAATAAGAAAATAAATAATCATCTAGGATTAAAATTTGAGATCAGTATAAATCCGCCTTCACGCATTTAGCAACGGCAAAGATGACCTCACATTCAATATATCTCGCGATTCATTTCTGAACTGCAATTAGAAATAAAGAAACTTAACGATTGTTCTGGGTAATTCACCTACTTTCATGCTAGGCATAAAGGCGGGCCAATAAAAGTGAACGCACTAAACATAACACAAGTCTCTGGGCAATTACACCGGTCACGCCTGTATAACTTTTAATTAATCGGTGAATTACACACGTATAGTAGTATAAGTACTCCATGCGAGTATCGGTGCTGGAGCTTGTCGCGTACTGGTTTACGAGAGAGTGTTTCCATTGCAATTTGTTAGATGAGATGACAATTCTATGCATACTAATATTATAAATGCGATAGTCTGTCTCTCTGCTTGTCTATTCCGCTTTCACGGCTAAACCACTGCACCGATTTGGATGAAATTTAAAAGGAGAATAGTTGAACACCCAGGGTCAAACATAAACCATTTTTTTTAATCAACCCTCAAGGGATTGAAATAGGGGATGGAAGTTTGTTTGTTGAGGCGTTGATTAATGCGGGTTAAGCCGTGCTACTTAAGTGCTACTTATAGTTAATAATAGTCACGACTTTTTTCCCGTTGTAAGTGATGTTACCTACGCGGTTTCTTTGTGTGAATCCGGGGAAAATAAAACTATATATTGCAATGTACCATCCATTAAAATTGGGGCCTTACTAGAGATTAGCTGTGACAAACAAACAGACAAAACAAAAGACAGTCAAACAGATCGATCGAAATACAGACCAGCATTTAATAAAGTTTGTTTGAGTTTTAATATCGTATAAATAGCTACAAGCGCTTGAGTATTTTGAAATCACAGACGTCACACACTTCTTTATTTAAATGGATTATTTGGATTATTGCTTTCAATTGAGTTCCTCTAGGAAGAATATGATTTTGCCGTCAATGACGTCTTCATACGAATTCAAAAGAGATTTACCAATAACAAAGTCGCATCAAAGTAAAACATCATCATCATTTGTTTACCCTTTCCCAACTTAGTCGGCGTCAGCTTCCAGTGTAACTGGACGCAGCTGCGTACTAATGTTTTACATGGAGCTACTTACCTCCTCCTCCTCCTTAGTCGTGCATTCTTGAAAGAATGGTTGTAGTTAACGATGATGCTTTTTGTCTAGATAAAGCAGCCCTTGCGATGCGCCTCCATTTCCAGCGGCCTTCAGCGTTTCGGGAGCTTTGCTCTAAGGTCGTTTCTGTAGCCGCTTCCAACGCGTAGAAGACCGTCCGCGTGACCGTTTGCCTTCCACTTGCCCCTATACAAGTCGTTCCATGGAGTGGTCATTACGCACAACGTGTCCGAAGTATTTGAGGATTCGTAATTGCACAGTCGACGATAACCTCTCCTTGATTTGGAGCTCCTCTAGGATCGACATATTGGTCCGAAATGCTGTCCAAGAGATCCGCAACAGTCGCCGTCAACACTACATTTCCAGAGTATGGATTTTGCGTCGGTCTTTGAGGCGAACCGTCCAAGTTTCGTGACTTACCTATCAAGACACAATCACCATGATCATCTGCGTACCCTTTTTACATAAAGTAACTGCCTATCTGACCTCCACAAGCCAGTAGCTGGGTAATACGATACTCCTTGCCTAGACTGGTGTGTAATTTTATAGCTTCTGACTACCCGTAAAGAACAAATGAAGACCGGGCGGGACCAAAGGCTTCATGTGCTTTCTAAAATCAGTGTCAGGCACTAGTTGTCTAGAATTTTGCTGAACCGAGCCTTTCTGGCGCAACCGCGAGGCATACGTGATTTGTCTATTTTCGTGTTTGCAAATATGTACTTTTTTTTTTTTTTTTTGACTTGGTAAAATTATCAAATAAGTCCTCCCACTCCGGGCAGGGTGGGAGGGACTGTCAGACTTTTACTGACTAAAATCCACTGTGTTCCTTCAATAGCTCTTTACGTACCGGGGCCACGGTAACGGGATGAGTCCCACGACCCCGGCAGGCTTCGGCCCTCTGCAGAGGGGGCCTCGTCATGTTGCTGACGCTCTTTGAGGCGCGCGTGGAACATGACGCGCCGTCGACCCGGGCATGGTCCATGGTCGGACAGCGAGTTGCCCTTTACTCGCTGTCCGCATGCCCGCGTCTACGGTGGCCGGAGATCGTCGGCTGACGTCCGACGCCGTGGGCGTCTACCACTGCGGCTGGGCTGGAGGGAGGACGCCATCCTCTCCCTCACTCCTCCTCCTTCGGAAGCATGACTGCTTCGCAGAAGGAGGCGACCGCTTCCCACTCCCTCTCGCCCCGCAGCATGGCCTCGACTAAGGCCGGGCGCGAGAGGTCTCCGCCTATTGTCGCCGTGAGGACACGTCGGTGCTCTGCCTAAGCTGGGCAGTCCTGCACCGTGTGCTCGACTGTGTCCTCAGGGCGACCCTCGCAGTGGTGACACCCAGGCGTCTCTTCCTTACCCATCAGACACAGGTACCTCCCGAAACTTCCGTGTCCGGTGAGGACCTGCGTCATGCGGTAGGTCAGGACGCCGTGACGCCGATCTAGCCACTCCTCAAAGAGGGGTCTTACCGCCGCAATTGCGGCGTGCCCGTGCAAATATGTACTTAGGTTTTTTGTTTATTTTTTTTTTGTTTTTGTTGCTTTCCTTTTCTGTGCTTTGTGCCATGTGCTGAATAAATATTTTTTCTTTCTTTCTGAGGCATGGAAGAATTAAGATTCTTCAAGTTCTTCAAGGTTAAACAACGCTTCAAGGTCTTGAAGATCAACTTGTGCTGCTGTTATTATTTAGTCACGAGCTCCTAATGATATTTAGTAGCTACACTACTAACCAAATCCACTAATGTAACTAATGATTCCCGTAGGTACCGTGTAATTGTGGAAACCAAACCAATAAGTTTCAGTGGGCAGTCGGTACGTGTCGATGATGGTTATAAGAAATGTCATTGAAAACTTCATTCTACAACTCAACTCTCATTTCCACTCATTTAACACGAATTCTAATGCATTCGTACATCTAACCGGATTATTGGACTGCGTTTGAGCAACTGATCTACGCATTGATATCGGAACTACCGATCGATGAAATATTTTATGACTGATTTTTAACACGGCAATGTAATCATTCATGTTTATATCCTGTAAATGTATGTAAGTATGTCAAGCAGGTATCCACGACCAATACATTAATTGTGCGTACAGCTAAGGAGTGGAATTCCCTGTCGGAGTCTGTTTTCTGATAGCTATAACCTAAAGGTTTTTGATTCAATAGTAAATAAGTTACTTCTAGGCAAGCGTTCTTCAACTTCGGCCACATCATCGCTTACCATCAGGTGAGGTAGTGATAGTTATAGTAAGTTATTTGTCATATCACTTGTTATTGTGCGAAATAATGTGGATAGGAGAAAGAGCCGGAGTCCCAACAGAAGGAACGCGTCAGTAATACAAAATTGTACAACTTTTACAACATAAGATAAACCTTAAGCTTGCAATAGAAACAATGAGCGGTGTTATCTGATTCCGCGAAATCTTCCGAGCAATTCGAGAAATTATTGTACATTACGTCAGCAGTAGTGTGGTCAAGGAGGTTCACAAAACGACTAAGATGTACGAGTTTGACTAGCCCTTTTGAAATACCTATCGTATAATCAATAATATTTTTAATTTCGACAATTTCATTCGCAGATACAACTAAAATATTTCAGTAGCGATGAAATGTGGCTTTCAAAATTTTGTAAATACTATTACATGTTACTAAGAATAATAAGCATGCTAATTAGAGAAACATAAATATCAAACCAGCTAAATAAATAGGTAATACAATTAAATGACTAATAAAGACAATTACATAGACTGGTTCTTCTACAAGTATTTTAAATACACGTTAGTAATATCGACTCCCACCCCAACCGAAGTCGCGGGCACAGCTAGTGTGTAATAAACTTCAAATAAATTTTTACAAGACCATTTTTATCTTTCCAATATGAAAAATGAATCCAATTCAATAATATTGAAAAATACTGTTATTTTTTTGGTTTCTTCAAATTGTTGTCAATTACAGCGATTCGTTCGAGAAAACAATTACGAAAGAATGTCTGTTAATAGTGATATCTCATGTTTTCGTATTAGTTTTTGAAGTGAACGTACAGTCGTACACTTGTTATATGATATAGAAACTTATTTTGGTTCTTTTTCCACGAATCAAGTCAAAGTTATTAAAGCTATGGCTAATAATATGATGACCAACCTTATATGCATTTTTTTTATCACAACTCGGCTTTCGTATATGAGTCCTATAGAATCAAATCCGGCTAACTGACGTTTTTGGTAAAAACTAACTGTGATTAAGGCAAGATTCGAAATTTTGAATACTTTCTAACGAATTTTAATGTCCATATCAGAGATGGAATCTTTCATAGAAAATCCACTCAAAAGCCACAGATTAGTAACAAATTCGGCTTTCTGTAAAGATTCTAAATCAAACATGGCAAACTGCTCGCTCGACCAATCACAGGCGTCTATTTTGTTTGCGTGCTGTCATGGCGGTGCATGAGTTTTACTTAAGTTGTGCTGTGTGATTTTATTGATTTATTAACGTTTCTGCTACTGAAGTTAAACAGGTTTTGTGAAATTATAACGATCGATTTTTTAAACGATTGCTTCAGGTATGTTTAATATTATCTTTTGACATGTTTCATTTTCTTATTTTTATTTTACATCATACCTAATGCAATGACGTAGTTTATTATATATCTTTGACCTAATGTCATTTTATATCAAGTGAAATGAAAAAATAAACATTAATTTGGTAACATGAAAATTTAAATTATACGCGCGTGCACTTCATAAAAAAAAAATATTTTATGTTTGATACTGATTTATGTTAGTATTTTGAATAAAAATATAATAATTTACATATTTTGTATGTTATTGACAACCCTTGGTTTACCTCAGTTTTTTTTAGAATCAGATACGGCGATCTGACATTTAGTTGGGATCAAATATGGATATCTGCAATAGGCTTAACATCAAATACGGCCATCTTCAATGTTTAGAAGCTCTCAATAAATCATAGTTTTTTTTTGTTTTTCTGATGAACTCTAATCTTGACAATTAAAATTAATTATTCGAATGTGAGTTTGTTTGGCACGATCTAATACTTGAATTACTGAATAGATTTTAATGAATTACGGTACAGAGCTAGCCATATTCGTAGATGATACTTTAAAGACTGTTATAGGTTACATTGCGCTATCGATTAACAAAATCATGAAGGTAGCCGTAAGTTTTGCCGTAGACGTATACATAGAGTATTTTTTTTTTTAATGTGGTAAAATCATCAAATAAGTCCTCCCACCCCGGGCAGGGCCGGAGGGACTGTCACACTTGAACTGACTAAAATCCACGGTATTCCTTCAATAGCGCTTTACGTTCCGGGGTCACGGTAATGAGATAAGTCCCACGACCCAGGCAGGCTTCGGTCCTCTACAGGGGGGGCCTCGTCATCTTGCTGACGCTCTTTGAGGCGCGCGTGTAACACAACGCGCCGTCGACCCGGGCATGGTCCATGGTCGGACAGCGAGTTGCCCTTTACTCGCTGTCCGCACGCCCGCACCTCTGGTGGCCGGAGATCGTCGGCCGACGTCCGACGCCGTGGGCGTCTACCACTGCGGCTGGGCTGGAGGGAGGACGCTATCCTCTCCCTCACGCGGCCCGCCTCCTCCTTCGATAGCATGACTGCTTCGCAGAAGGAGGCGACCGCTTCCCACTCCGTCTCGCCCCGCAGCATGGCCTCGACCAATGCCGGGCGCGAGAGGTCTCCACCTATCGCCGCCGTGAGGACACGTCGGTGCTCTGCCCAAGCGGGCAGTCTTGCACCGTATGCTCTACTGTGTTCTCAGGGCGATCCTCGCAGTGGTGACACCCAGGCGTTTCTTCTTTCTTCATCAGACACAGGTACCTCCCGAAACTTCCGTGTCCGGTGAGGACCTGCGTCATGCGGTAGGTCAGGACGCCATGACGCCGATCTAGCCACTCCTCAAAGAGGGGTCTTACCGCCGCAAATGCGGCGTGCCCGACGTATACATAGAGATAGCTTTAAATTTCCAGAAAAGAAAAAAAAATGTAAAAAATTGTAATCTGTAATTTATTATATTAGTAGGATAGTAAAATTCAAATGATGTATTTACTATTTAACACCTTATGAAAATGTACTTATACAATATACACCTGCCATTTTGAGTGAAAATGAGTAGACATTAAAGTTAAGTTCTCACCTAGTCATAAATCATAAGGTATTTGAATCTTGGGACCTAACATTTTATAGCCTAGTAATATTTGCTACCGTGCCTAGTTCAACTAGCTTTTAATCAACGAGGTAAGTACAATGTTTTACTGTGTTCTTGTGTTTAATTAGCTTTGGTGATCCGGAAATTTAAAGTCGTTAATTATGCAATGCAAACAGTACACGTTGGCGATAAGGAACTTAAGAGTTTTGTTTGATTTTTTTATGTTTTATTGTTCGCGTTTGACCACCATCTCACCCGATGGTAAGTGATTATGTGATCGAAGATGGAGCACGCTTACCTTAACGCAACCTATTCACTCTGGCTTAAAGACCCCCAGGTTATAGCTATCGGGAAACATAGACTCCGGCAGGGAATTACACTCCTTAGCCATACGCACAATGAAAGTATTCCCAAAACGTTTTGTGCGTATGGGTGGGATGTCCACCATGCAACGATGGCGCATCGTCGTTTGTCTCGTAGTCCGATGATGGAACGGGCTTGGCAGAATTAGTTTGTGTAATTATATCGCACACTCCCCGAAATGTAGCCGATAGAAAACCGATAGAATTGCAACTCGTTGTCGATTTTCAAGGCTCTGGAGCTTTGACTCGACCAATGTATCGTTGCCAATGAGTGCTACACTTAAATTAATAATCTTTTTTCTTCTTTAAAATGTATGTATACAATGTGTAACGGAAACTCTATATCTATCCAAAAGGGCTGAAGACAACATCTGGTATGCAGTCTCTATGCACAGTTTCAGCTCAAAATAACTGACTCAAAGAATTGATACCAAATTATCGGTTTCATATATTTCTTGAATACCAATCATACTAAACGTGTCACAGCACTACGAGGGTCAATAACTTTCCACATCACTTGCCATTAACACGATAATTCTCTTCGTTCTTCTTAATTTGAAAAATTCGGTCTCTGGTATCAGTGTATTGGTATTTGTAATAAGTTCTACACACGTAGACTTAAGATTACAAAACCCTTGCCATATCATTTGTTATCATCCAAACAAACCATGCACTTGGTATGTATATACCCTTTAAATTACACGTTGTATACGTGTCAATTGGTTCAACATGTCAAGTTTACATATTCACATATAGAATGGTTCTAATCGATGAGAGAACATATTTGTACTGACGTTTGCCTGTTTTACAATGGATCGAGGTGCGCTGAAGAAAGGTTGACCGGCAAAATGAAACTCGTAAAAAAAGAGACAAAAAGCCCTAAAGAAGAATTGATAAACCTATGATTGCCCCCAGTAAAGCACAATAACTATTCAACACGTAAACTTGTAATGAACAACAAGTGCTTATAGTACAACTAGTTATACTAGTTTGATAGCAATCAATACCTACTATGTATATTGAACTTTTGCAAGCACGCCTTTCTTTTCCCAACCATTACAACTGCTCAGAACCAGAATCTGTTAAAGAACACTAAGTCAATGAAGCATATCGAGCCCCGGAAGAACGATTCAACTAAATAAATTAGAAAAGCATAGCGGAAGAGTGAGAAAAATATAATTTCTACTTCCCTCTTTGTCAATCAGGAGGCACTACTGCTATAGTTTAAAACTGGTATAAGCTCAGTTGGGAAGCACCATGGATAGCAATATTGATAGGTACTTTGACATATTTTAATGGATCCTAAAATGTGAGCTCTTTCTATTGATAACAATAATAGGTTTGTTAAAGAGAAACTTACAGGATTTGGTTTCTGTTTTTTCTTAAGACGATGTGAGTTGTAAACTATCCCAGATATAACCTGAACACTATAAAATAATATTATTACGTTACGTTTGCCAAAGAACACAAAATAAGCTTCTTCTTCTGTCATATTACTGAAAATATAATTACAGTCGCGGATATTTTACTTATAAAATATAAGAAGTCATGGCAAGCCATCATGAAAACTACAAACTTAGATGAAGTTATATTCAAATTCAGTACTTTGTGCTGCGATGCAAATCACAGTTCTGACTATTGTGTCTCGTGAGTCGTGGAACGGCCATTATAATATTTAAATTTTATAATATTTTACTTTCTATGAGCTTGCAAGATTGTGGGCGGACCTGTGGTTTTAGATACAAGTATGTCGTGAAGCTTAATAGGCTTTTGAAGTGGAATTTGCTGCCTTGTAAGGTAGGCTGCATATTACCTAATTAATGTTTTCTTTTATATTGCTGAAAAGGGGTATAGGTGTTTAAAGATAACCGATGTTGTGATGTATTTTTATTTCTGGTGGGAGTAGTCGGGTGATTCTTCTCTAACTAAAAATGCACCTAGTTCCTTCAGGAGCCCTTTCATTCCGGGGCCGTGGTATCTCGTTAGAACATTCCTGCAACATGTTTTGATGACCTGTGGTACGTATTTAACATGCTACTTAATGTTGACACTTCCGCTTCCACGAAAATTCTTAAGTAGGTAATAGTCCTCATTCAAATATATCTACCTGTAAATATATCACACCCATTAAACCACAGTCGTTTCAAGCCGATTCATTTAAACCAGCAATAAAGCTAAAACATAATTAACAGCTACTAAGAGAAAACATTTTGATTACCACTCCACCACTACTTTATTGCTTTTATTCCTGCACCAGGAAATATATGGTCAACAGTATAAATAAAACCAGCTGTTTCACTTATTAGGTTTACACATTTCTGTTATGCGCCCGACTCCAGGCGTGAACCAAGCGCCTTTCCGGCCAAGACACCATTCAACCAGCAATTCATTTATTCCTAATGTAAATGTTATAGAAAATTTATGTAAATTCATATTATTACATTACGCCCGATAGCAATTTACTGACTGTATAAATATGAATACCGCATACCGAGTGGATATTTACGTGTTTAATATGAGGTAAACTCCTTTGTTACATTGTCGAATTGTAGAAATTCTCGTCTTAGATTTAAATGAATTTTATTCCAATGTCGTTTATCATAGGCAATTTGTTTCTTGTGTGATGTTTTATTGCAACCGGAGTTTATAAATTTTTCTCTATAGAATATAACTGATATAAGATATTTATTTATTATTTGGTTTGAAATTCAAATAGACTTCTTCTGTCGAAAAGCGAACTGGTTGCAGTCAATGCTTTCGAAAGCTGAAGATATTGTTAACGGTGGTTGGTTTAATACGATGGAGGCTGACGGTCTATTCCATGCCATTGTGCCCAGATAATCAGTAAGTAAAAATGAGTTGAATAGGAAGCTGGGTATGCTGTAGGTTTCTTACTTGCTACTTAGTATCATCAAGCAAGCAAATAGGTAACTTATGGGAGGCCTTCAATGAGCTTGTTCACGTCAGATGGGGAAATAAGTTTGAACGTTAGAAAACAATTTATTTTAATCAAAAATATAATACGTTAATTTGGTTGGACTACTAAGTATGCACGACAAATAAAAGTTACTTAGTGCTTATGTGGAATATTACTAATTTAGGTTTAAGTTTATACATATTTAATAACTCGGTTACTGTGTGCAGGAGCTCCATGTCCTGATCCTTCCATCTCCCTTTCACAACCGGTCTACCAGACGCACAGTGGGGTACCATCTAGAGACACATTTTCATTTTGTATTCACAGCCAAAGTGTTGAACTCTTTTCCGGCTTATGTGTTCCATGTCATATATGACCCGTCAACCTTTAAAGCAAGGGTGAACAGGCATCTTCTGCCCACGCTTGTTCCATCGTAGATCTCATCTATCGCTTACCATCAGGCGAGATCGCCGTCCAGAGCAAGATCATTTGGAATAATAAAAACTCGATTTGTATTATTGAAGTACAGATAATGTTAGTTTTTAAGGTATTACTGTATAGGCCACAGATGCCTAATGATTATCATAATCAGGCGCGTATAGTCCTTTTGATGCTGTCTTTCCCATTTTACACTAGTTTATTTTATTTGTATCCATTGAAACATTGTAAGGTGTAACTATATGATAAATAAAACATTATGTGCTCCTCTAGGAACGCTTTTTGAACGCAGTGCACTAAAAATGGGATACCTACTGGGATTGAGGAAGATATATTGCTAAAAATTTTGATAATTTGAACGTAAATGTATCAGGAGCGGTCTATTTGACACCGCGTGGTGTTTCTAGGAAGTTAAATCGTCAATAATACTGATTATGTATTCAAAGGTCATTAGAGACAGTGGTTATCAATCAAATTAATGGAGCATATTATTATAAACTTAAGCAAACAGCGCCGACACTAAACATGAGATAATACAACTACAGACATAATAATCAATTTTGTAGCAACTAACACCGCAAACATTGAATATGTACAAGTGTAACAAAATATTTGTTCGAAGATTATTCCTTGTACTCGTAATTAAGGAGAAATGAGATGCGTCAATATTTATTTTCCTCAAGATTCGGTGAGGTTTGAATACCTAAATTGTTGAAGAAGAGTATGAGTACCTATCCTTTCAAGACGGAGAGAAGAAAAATATCAAAAATGTTTTATCAAGAATAAAATACATACATATTATGTACATAGTACCAAAATTTATTTTTTAAAGTATACAAGAGCACTATTTGTATGTACGGTGTAGGTATAAACAGAATCAAATCTGAACCGCTAAAGTTTTCTAAATTACTAACGATCCGCCTCGGGTTTGCAGGGCTGCAAATAACGTACAGAACCATGCCTCGTCCACGATTCTCTATATTAATAAAACCCTCAGGTATCAAATTCCAGTTCGTGGTTTAAAAGAAGTAAAGTAATTTAAGAAACATACAGAGGCACGAAATAACTATTTGTTCTACTACTTTAGAGAATAAACGAAATACTATATCTATCTATTGCAATTACAAAATTTATTAATCAAATTAGATCTTCATGAACACTATTCATTCAAAGATACGTAAAAGGTACTGAAACAACAAAACGAAATAAATAAATAATTATCCACAGCCTGACTTCATCCACTCGTGGGTATAGAGCCAGTCTCATCCAGAATATACCCGCGATGGCAACAAAATATTACAAAATATAATATTCTACATAAAACAAAAAAAAAAAACATTTTTAGCTGACACAAACGATCTCTTTGGAGAGTAATATCTGACATAATGAAGACAAACAAATTTGATTGATGGTGCTTTGATAAAGGTCAACATTTCTGGGTCACATTAATATGAGACTGGATAGACGATTGTAAATAGGTAATAAATTCTGATAAAAATTCAGCTGTATCTGTAAGTTCCAAATATTTTTATTTTTTGGAAACAAGATTATTATTTACAAAAAATAGTCTTTTATTGATTTGGCTTTCGTTAGACCACCGTCTCACCTGATTGTAAGCGATGTTGTGGTCGAAGATGGAGCATACTTACCTAGAACCAATTGGTTTGCCTATTCTTGTAACCTTAGTTGCTATAGATTCTATCTTAATTACAGACTAAGCATTACAAGCCGAGACGGCATGTTGTGTTCCACGCGCGACTTCAAGAGTAGTCGGCAATGATGAGGCCGATCAGAGCCGTTGCCTGCTGGGGTTTCGGAAATGGTGGAACGAGATACCACGGCCACGGAACGTAAAGGCCACTGAAGGAACAGGGTGGGTTTTTAGTAAGTAGAAATCTTACACTCCCTTCCAATCCAGTCAGAGCGAGAGGCCTAATCATTGATGTAGATATATATGTAAGCTACCCAGTGTTTTCGACACTTCCCACTAAATTCGAATTCAAGAATTCAATTAAAAGGTAGTTGTTTTTAATGTACAGGAATTGAAAGCCGTTGAAAAGAGTGTTGTATTTTAAACCTCCCATTACTTGGAAAACTAATTTAGAAACTCGGTTCACTACGCTTAAAGTATAAACTAATGAATACATAGTAATTGTATATTTTATTCTTTAAAATAAAATGACAATGTACTAAAATTTTGTCCTGTATCGTAGTTTACAAACATTTAAATTCTCTTATACAAACACAACCACTCAGACCCGAAAAAACTATCTGTAGGTAGGCCATACAAACATTTATTCCGGTGTGGGAATCGATCTTGTTACACGGAGCTCAGTAGTCAATCGCTCAACCTCTGCGCCAACCGTGTCAATGTTTCTAGTGAATTCCGCTTTATGGCAAAAAGACTACATTTCTCAGAAATAAGAACGATTACGAAATCTAATCATCACATACGTTTACCGCACAAAGTGAACCATGAAGAATCATTACACATGGTGATGTGTTATCATATCGATTCGCGGAAAAACCGTGAGTGAGATAACAATGATCAAACAAATGAACTTATGTGAACTGTTGTTTTGAAAGAAGGTTTTCATTGTTCTTATTTCGTTAGGCTCTTGTTCTACAAAAACCTTACAACTTATAATTTCTTTTTAATAAACCAATCGAACTTTGGCATCATTATTTGTTTTAGTTCTTTTAGTGGCTTACCTTTTGAGTAGTAGTGGGTGACCCAGGGGTTTCTGGCATGAATTACGAGTAGTAGAACCCAGGTTTCAGTTATTGCAGGTATATTACTTTGTGTAATGTTCATCTTCAACACTGGTCTCAAAACGGGTAAGGAAAATACAGAGAGAAACCCTGCATGTCCTAGCACCAATAATCTGCAAACATGCGACATTCACCTACCTTCACTGGTTCCACACCTATGACCTATGGCTCATTTCCTCTCACAGAGAGGAAGCCTGTGTTGCGACACAGGCTTCCTCTCTGTGAGAGGGAATATTATATAATATAATATAATATAAGGAAAATTATAGGCGATCTTATTAGAGAGAGAGAGAGGCAAAACTCAGCTGTCGCTTTACTGGAAGAGGATAGAATGTTGTGTCGACTGCTGTTTATTCTTTACGAGAAGTACTCACTGTTAGGTATCTACCTACATCATATCTTATTGTTATCCATACTAGTTTTTAAGCTACCCGATTGTTAGATAAGTTTAAGGTGTTGAATTTATTACATGTTATGGGAACATATAAATAAAGATGAAATGTCTAGACCCAGCAATAAGTTCCACTTAACTGGAGCATCTTTATGAAGTTGGTGCTGAACCACTAAGCCAAAATAACTTATAAGTAAGTAGGTATAATTGTCAAATTCGTGTTCGCATTTAAAAATTGAAAACTATCGTTGTTTATTTATACATATATTCAACTAAAATACGTCGGTTAGCCTCACAGCTAATTGACTTTTTAGCTGGAGTATATTTTTCAAATAACCATTAAAAATTCATTCACTGCCGTCCGTCCGCTCCAGTCTTCGTTAATTAAAAAGAAACCTTTTATTAAAAACCATAAATAAAAAACTATATACATTTATATATGAAGAGCTAGTAGCTAAATAATTATAGCCGCATTGGTTGATTTTCAAGGTTAAGTAACGGTTACGAAAGTCGATTCGTGGATGGGTGATCTTAATAAATCGTGATTCATCCGTGCATAGATACACACGTGCAGCCACTGGTCCCGGCTTTCATTTATACACCTTAGGGCCTATGCACACCACGTTATTCAAAACGCTCCGTCGACGCGCGTCGACGGCGCGCTTTTATCCTACAGAGCAGTTTGTTGTCGTTTGTATCGATTGAAACGCGCGGCATCGGCGCGTCTGTATCGATACACACGCGTGTCAGTATACGCCATCTTGCTAGTGTTGACGAGGTTCAGCTTAAAAACGTAAAATGCCAGCGCGTTTGTATCGATACACACTCGCGTTTGCATCGCGTCTGTATCACTACACACGCGCGTTTGCATCGCGTCTGTATCGCTACACACGCGCGTCACGTTGTATAGAAACTACCCTTTATTTATTGTTTTTTCTCATAGTAAAACCTTATCAAATTCGGTTGAGTACTTTGGGAGAAGGACGAGGAGAGATGGGCAGTCGCTCCATGTAAAACACTAACACTCAGTTGCTTCTGATTAGACTGGAAGCTGACCCAAACACAGTTGGGAAAAGACCAATTAGATGATGACTTTGGGAGAAGTGAGCGGATAAAAATACAAGCAGACAACGACTTCATTTTATAGTATACTTTAATACTTCGCTTAGTAGCTGATTATTAAAGATATGATACATATTATCTACAGAGACTATAATTATCATCTTTATTTTATACAACGTGTAATTTAAAGGGTATATACATACCAAGTGCATGGCTTCTTTGGATGATAATAAACGATATGGCAAAGGTTTTGTAATCCTAAGTCTACGTGTGTAGAACTTATTACAAATTCCATCAATACCAGAGACCGAATTTTTCAAATTAAGAAGAACGAAATGAATTATCGTGTTATTGGCAAGTGACGTGGAAAGTTATTGACCCTCGTAGTGCTGTGAAACGTTTGTTATGATTGGTATTCAAGAAATATATGAAACCAATAATTTGGTATCAATTCTTTGAGTCAGTTATTTTGTGCTGAAACTGTGCATAGAGGCTCCATACCAGATGTTGTCTTCAGCCCTTTTGGATAGATATGGGGTTTCCGTTACACGTTGTATATCTCTCAAAAATTACATTTTTAAATATTTTTCTACAAAAAGCGACAATAAAAAAAACATTTAAAAATATAAAAAATGGCAGTCCACTGGTATCGGGAACAGCTAACCAAGCAACACAGTCCAAGCTACCGGTGATTAGGTCTCCAGAGAACGGAACTTCTTCACAGTACGAGCTGTATCGAGAAGAACTTCTGTATCAGGCCCTTTATCCAGCTGTGCAACGCCAGCTTCGACAGATGGTCGTCGAACATTTTAGCCGTCAGCCCATAATTATCATTATTATTATTATTTTATTTCGGGGGAGCTCGCTCTTGACCTCGATGGCGCCTGATGGTAAACGATGAGGACTACAATTGAACGAAGCGAGCCCAGAAGACCGACCGGTTCACTCTTTGCTTTAAAGTCCGACTTTATTTGAATCATCCAGACCCCAGATCTAGATATGTAGTAACAAACCATCTATACCTATGGATAATTTCAACGTAAGGGAGTTTGTAGGCAAAGTTCCGCGGCGCCATTTTCAAACAGTCTCAGATTTTATGACCTCTGAACAAATGTTTTGACATACTAAAACAGTACCGTATGCAAACAGTGTTAACAAATATAAGAAAACGCTACAATGTATACTTCTCACGGTATTCATATTACGCAGTAAGTAGTACACCAAAGTACAATGTGATAACGATGTCGGTCTGGCGGTGTGTCTGAAGCCACGTGTTGCATGCTCTTGTTACCAAAACAATGTACGTACTAACAGAAGGAACTTGTAGAAAGTAAATGGAACTAACAAAAGCTTTTGATTTAACTCACATTGCTTTTTAAAGAACCATAAATACTAAAAAACTAGACATAATTATAAATGTTATGTTTGGTCAGGCCCGTTGTCTTTTGTTTGCACTAAATTGCAGCGATAACCTGATTGAGAGCTGTAGTATTCTGGATGCAAGCGACTCAGGACTCGACAGCGACACTTATGAAAGGCCCAGAAGTGAAGGCTATCGGCTGAAATGGTGATAAAGTTCTTCATATTTGACCAAAGTATTCATTATATTTTTATTGTTCGTGTCACGTAATAAGACGAGTATTAGTAGCAACAACATTTCTTAATCATGTGTTAGTATTCCTATTCTAATAAATATCATCAGCTTAGCCTTTATCCAACTATGTTGGTTTCCAGTCTAACCTATCGGATATCCAAAACCCAGTAGCTGGGTAACACGATAATCCTTGGCCAGACCAGTATCAGATTTTCGGACTTCTGACTACCCATAACGACAGTCAAATATGTTTAAAAGCGCACAGCCGGGACCTGCGGCGTGCTTTCCGAGGATGCCTCGGAAAGCACGTACGGTATCACGCCATATTATTACAAACCCCGGGCTACTACGAGCGCGCGATCGGTGCGTCAGTAGTTCTCGTTCCATTTCCTCCCGAATACACTTGCGTACACGAAAGTTGTACCCTTTGTTTTTGTTACGAGTTGTTGTTTTAAATTTTGAATTTTCTTATGGAAATGTAAATGAAAAACCTAATGGCACTTTTTGGTCGATACGGGAATCGAACCTAATACCTAATGCTCAGCAGTCGTGCTTGCGACTACTTGACCAACGAGGCAGTCCCGTCTGCATTTCTGTTCTAATCACTTAAACCAAATCATGAATACATGTGAATTACTATTATAGAGCTATCACCGAGATAGACAGCTGGTTGCGACGTGCGTTTGTATTTATTTCCGTTTTGCATCCATTTTAAGGTACAGTTATTCATATATAGTATATCAAAATGTCAACTAAATTGGTCCAGATGATTTTGAGAAAATTGCCTGTGATAGACGAACCGACAGACACAAGAGTGATTCTATAAAGATTCCGTTACATCATACGGACGTTCGGAACCATCAAAAGGGATTGAATAATAGCGTGGCGGTATAGGTACCGATACAGGGTAGAATGAAAATACACACATCAAAAGTGTCTAGGGATCAAGCATTTTTATGCGGATTTCTTGAGATTGAGATGTGGCTTTCTAATAAATTTATGATTTTATAAATTTATATGGATCCTTTTTGGTGCATTTCATAATTTGAAACAGGAACTGTTAATCAAATTCGAGTAAAAGATGAAAATCAGCTGTCAATATTTTCCCTATAAAAACATACAACGCATTGAAGACATTATTAGTGCTACTGTTTCCCTACTACTGATTAAAACCAACGTTATTATGGAGCGGCGACGTCATTTAAGCAGGGAAGAAATGCTCAGAGCCGTGGAAATGATAGAAGCTGGTTCCCGGCAACGTACTGTGGCTTTAGCTCTGAATACAAGTCAGAGTGTTATCAGTCGACTTTGGACACGTTACCGAAGCACTGGTACCGTGGCTGAGCGCCATGGAGGACGGTATCGCTGCACCACACGGAGACAAGACCGATACATTCAAATCTTAACTCGAAGAGCTCCAACAATAACCGCCATGATGTTAGCCGTGAGGCTTCATCACTCTTCAGGGAACTTAATTAGCGACCAAACAGTCAGAAACCGCTTGCATGAAGTGAACCTTCATTCCCGAAGACCGCTATGGGTACCACCTATAGCAATGCACAATCGTAGGATTCGATATCAATGGGCTCTTGAACACAGAAATTGGGCAGAAGAACAATGGCGTTTCGTGTGCTTTTCTGATGAGTCTCGTTTTGGTATGAGACCGGATACAAGACTTATACGACACTGGAGAACCCCTGGACGCCAACAGTGATTAAAATCCTGCCAGGAAGTCCATCCTTATAGTGGTGGAACCATCATGGTATGGGCGGGTATTTGGATCGGCGGAAGAACTGAGTTGATTTGGATCAGAGGCAACCTCAACGCTCAAATTTATGCTGAGACGATTGTATCTGACGTCATCGTTCCTCTACAAGTGCAAATCGGTCCCTTATTTCTGTTAATGCATGATAATGCACGACCGCACACCGCAAGAGTTGTAAGACAGACTCTCGCCGCAGCTAACATCAATGTCCTGCTCTGGCCTGCTCAGTCGCCAGACTTGAACCCGATTGAGCATGCATGGGATATGCTACAGAGAAGAGCTCTGCCGAATATGGAGGGTATCCAGTCGCAAGAAGACCTTTTTTTGTTGTTGCAACGAACATGGGCGGCCATTCCACAGCGTGATTTGGATGAACTCATTTTGAGTATGCCAAACCGATGTTCTTGTGTTGTTAGTGTTCGCGGTAGAAACACGGATTATTAATTGTTTAAGTTACCCAATAAAATTTTAAAGAAAACTGTTATTTCAGTCTTTTTTTCGAACTTTAATGTTAGTGGTTCAAATGTCAAAAATCCCTTTATTAGGAAAATGGCAAATTTCTTTATTAATGCAAAGGTGACTTGGTTTATCGTTACTGTGACAAACGAAAACACTTTATTTAAAGAAAATTTTAATTAATATCAATCAGGAGAAAAGTTATTGCAAAAATATATGTTGATCCCTAGACACTTTTGATGTGTGTATTAAAAACGTGTTGCACAAACTTCAGATAAAATGACATACATAATGAAATTTAACTTGACTAGTGAACAAAACGCTGTATTATGGTTAAGTGTAATCTTTGGATGGAGTGGTTTATTATGGATACGGAAAATAATGTAGATTCGTTAGACCTACATTTAGATTCCAGGAACCGTGATTGTTGATTTACTGCTGGTTTTATACTGTATTCAAGGAACGCAAATATATACTTACATAACATTGTTCCCTGGTGGTTTGCAAGAGAGCATCTCATTTAACGCGAAAAACGATTTTAAGCTAAGACAAGTTCCAGAAATAAATCCCAGGTACACAGAAGGGTTAACTTAGATTCGAACTCGAACGAATATGAGAGCAATATACAACGTGTAATTTAAAGGGTATATTATATACATACCAAGTGCACGGCTTCTTAGGATGATAACAAACGATGTAGCAAGGGTTTTGTAATCCTATGTCTACATGTGTGGAACTTATTAGAAATTTCAATACAATGATACCAGAGACCGAATTTTTCAAATTAAGAAGAACGAAGAGAATTTTCGTTTTATTGGCAAGTGACGTGGAAAGTGATGACCCTCATAGTGCTGTGACACGTTTGTTATTATTGGTATTCAAGAAACATACGAAATTAACAATTTGAGTTCAATTCTGTGAGTCACTTATTTTGAGTTGAAACTTTGCATAGAGACTCCATACCAGATGTTGTCTTCAGTCCTTTTGGATATATATGGGGTTTCCGTTACACGTTGTATATCTACAGTCCATTCATATTCGCCACTTACATTGAGTCTAATGTGGTACGAGCGAGCCTATTGCCATTGCCAGATCACAAATACATACTCCAGGCTTCTGGTAGTTGTGGGCTTGCAGACGGCGAGCAGGGGTAACTCACCGGAAAAAAAGGCTTCTGGTAGTTCCAGGTGGAAAAATCGAATAAGACTGCTTTTTTTTTTGGTAAAAATAAAAAATAAAATATCAGACTTTTAAAGTAGATACATCTTCACCGCGTAAAGACCTCGCGGTTCCACTAAACAATTCCAGTTTAGAAAAGTATCAAACAACTACATGTAAGTTGACGGAAGTATATGGAGTTATTAAGTTTCGGTCGAAAACTAGCGTGTATGGACATCATAATTATTTCACATTTCCTTTTACCATAAAACCGCCCTTTACAAACACTAATCTAATATAGAGCGAAATAAGATTAGAATCAAGCAAATCAATTCTATTTGTAAAGTAAATGAGTGGTCACCCGTATAACTGTACGTGTGACGTAGATAGGACGGTATTAGTAGAATTCCCCCATAACTGACGCCATTGTCTCTGAGCAGATAAAGCAATTTATTTAATTAAAACACCCACAATTTACAGCCCTATGCTGTAAATTGTGATAAATAACGCAGTTAATAAGTGCTGTAAGTAAAGAGTACAGGACAATTTCGTGTTCTTAAAGTGTTCGTTTTGTTAACTATAAACAATACCAAACATTTGGTTCGTCGCTTTGGCGTGTGCCCTATGACCAGCAATGTAGGGTTTTCTCACTAAAATGCTAAAAAACTGTGTTTACGAGATAATCATATGTGTTCCTGTAAAACTGATTTGCCTGAAAAAAAGAATAAGATAGATTACCTTCTGGACTCGCTCGTCCCATCGTAGACCTCATCTATCACTTACCATCAGGTGAGATCTAGGTTACGAGTGCGCTCATCCGGAATAAAAATAAAACAACCCATGTCTTTCATCTCCCAGCTGACTCTGTTTCGTCGAAAAAACACTCTTTTAACTTAAACTCTAATGCAAAACTTACTTACAATCCAAAGGTCAAACAGATACTAATTGATAACTTAGTCTAAATAACTTTGCATTCAATTAGCCAGTATAAGCCCCGTTATCACAGTCTAATCAGAATCGTTCAAGAATCAACATTTCCGTTATTTTAACTATAGAATCTATAACTATTGCTTGTAGAGAATCAAGAATGAAGGTCTTATATAAAATTTTGAAATCTCATTGATATTGCTATCAATAAAAATTAAATGTCATAAAATCTTTATTCCATTTAGCTTATAGCAGCTGCTTTTATAAATCGAATGAATACTGGCTTTTACAATAGGTTGCTGAAGTAGGAACAAAATAGAAGCGGTATATTAGTTTTAGAATTAAATTGAATTCAAAAATCATACTAGGTTGTTATAAGTTTTCGAGTAAGTTCAATCCAAAGATTTTGATACTCTAATTGCAATAGCATGACAACCAGGATCGCGTGAAAACTGTCCATTAATGTTTTATCGTCGCATCTAGTTCGATACCCACCGATATTTCTATTTTATTTTCAAGTAACTATATTCCATTCTAAAATACATTCCCATTATTAATTCACTAAACGAAACCACCAGAGTTGATAATTATAGCCTTTAACTAGTTAAACAAACATAAAACTAAACGAAATATTAATAGGTGGCGGTCTTACTTTTAAATACGTTTTAAAATAAATTATAGACTGCAGACTTGCATACTAAGAATCAATTAATATACTGATGTCATGAACGAAGAGAGGTTCGCTGGAAGAATTTCTCATAGGACCTAAGTCTTATGTTGTGATATGAGTCAGTCAAACTTTTTGTATCCAAGAATTCGAAGAATAAATGCATACATTAGTATAGGTATCAATTATAATGTCCGAATGTCTGTCAGTGTATAATTTGTGCTGACCCATAACAATGAATACAAATCAATGGATTCCAATGATATTAAGTTATGACAAGGTTTATGAAAATTAATCAATTATTTTTGCAGTTTTATGATTATTATCTTTTTGCAACAACACAGCGGTGCATCAAAGCGTCAAATCCAAATATATAATTTGATTATATCCGTAAATTATCAAAAATCACACAGACAAACCGATTTTTAGACAGAGTTTTGTATAATTTCAGTGATCACCAAAATATAGGGTTGCTTGATAGCAAACAAAATATATGTCTGGTAACTCGTATTTTTAATTATTAATACGACATTAACCAACGCTTTCAAATATTGCCAACTTTTGGTAATATTTTCTAGGGTTCGTTCATTTCGGTCGGCGAGCAGGGGTAGCTCATCGGCCGATAAAGAACAGACCCGAGTCGGCGGCACGTCGTATACCGCGCGCGCCTAAGAGTAGTCAGCAGCATTGTCGGGGCCATTGCCATTGCCTTTCGGGTTTGCGGGAATGTTCTAACGAGATACCGCGGCCCCGGAAAATGCAAAGGCAACTGAAGGAGTAGGGTGGGTTTTTAGGGTTCCGTAGTCAACAAGGAACCCTTATAGTTTCGCCATGTCCGTCTGTCTGTCCGTCTGTCCGCGGTTTAGCTCAAAAACTATTGGTACTAGAAAGTTGTACTTTGGCATGAGTATACACGTTAATGACGTCGAAAAAGTGGTAAAATAAAATTTTGAAAAAAACAATTATTAAGGTACCTCCCATACATGTAAAGTGGGATGATAATTTTGTTTTTCGTTCTTCCCATAGTGTGGGATATCGTTGGATAGGTCTTTCAAAAATATTAGGGGTTTGGTAAGATCGTTTTTTGATTAAGTAAACCGTTCGTGACTTATCAAGCTTTAAAGTACCAATTTTCGTTAGAGTCAAGTGTCCACCCCCTCTATCTACTAAACGGTTGTAGTTAGAAATTCAAATGTCACGGCAGTAGTACGGATATATAACGAAATTTAAAGGAAAACTATCACACATAAGTGGGCTTTACAAGTTTACGAGTAATAGTCGACCAATTGTATTTGACTCGAAAATTTCGAACAACTCTATAGAAATGTCTAGTTTCTTGTGACGATTGAGTAATGTAGATGTGTGTCCGTATTTAAATTTAAAACACCGGCTATGACAAGTTTTATACAAATCTCTAAAAAAAATTAAAACTTTCCGTGCAAAATTGTCGGATCAGGTGAGGATTTGTATAGGAACTCAAATTAGTTAGGTAGTCATGTTTGGCTTTTAGTTAGAGCATGGTACGAAACGATCAGTCAGCGAATACGACACGCAGTTGGCTGTTATAAAAACTACGGAACCCTTCACTGCGCGTGGCCCTACACGCACTTGACCGGTTTTTTAGTTAGTAGAACTCCACACTTAGACTCCACTCAGGGCGGGAAGAATCATTTGATGATATTACCAACGAGAGAGAGTTCACTCGTCAATCAATGAAATTCATTGATCATTTGAAGTAACGGACAACGCGTATACCCAGCAGAATATTAGCGCTAGGTATTTCCTACCTGGCACATGCTGAGCTGGGCACTCATTTGGTGCAAACTCGAGACACACAGCGCACTCGTCTCGTTTCACTGTTTTTTTTTTTTTTAATATATGAAATTTCACTTACTTTCATTACGTTTGTTCCTACGTTTTATTTTCTGTTTTATTACGTGTTTTATGTAAACTGTATTTTGTGTCTCCTGTTGTACCAAATAAATGTTTTATCTATATATCTATCCATCATCTCAAAGGGTTTTTGTAAACTAACTTACGAAAACTGTTTCCACGTTAATTGGAATTCGATTTGTCCAAATTCAGAGGGTGACTATACGTTATTGGATTTCCTCTTCTCACCCTTTGCCACGTGAGGCTTGAAAAATCAATGGTGAGCCCTCTCATACTTGGGTTAGTCATCCGTACACATGATTCAAATTCAAGAATTCATTTACGCATAGCTTCACGAAAGGATTTCGAAGAGCTGTCTTTAAACTTTGATGTTGCATTGGTAGTTCCGTATGGCTTCCTATACAAGGTGTAACAGATTAAGCGCAATACCTCAGACACCCCAATTAGAATATCTAAATATATATAACTCAAAGGTGACTGACTGACTGACTGACTGACTGACATAGTGATCTATCAACGCACAGCCCGAACCACTGGACGGATCAGGCTGAAATTTGGCATGCAGGTAGATGTTATGACGTAGGCATCCGCTAAGAAAGGATTTTGCGAAATTCCCACGGGATCGGGATTTACACGGGAAAAACTTCCCACGCGGGCGAAGCCGCCGGCACAAGCTAGTTAAATTATAAGTCTAAAACAACATGTAACTAAATAAATTGAAACCAAACCTTGACATTTTTTATAAAATAGTTATCCTTACTTAACGCAAAACGTATGTGCGTCATAAAATATCCTTACGCAGACGTATACACTCATGCAATATTAGCGGCCGACACGCACACGAGCGCATTTTCTTGAATTAAGGATTGTATTAATTTGTCATGATACTTTGTTTCCATTTTAAGTTAAATGAAAGATTTTGCGGTCAAAATTTAACACCTATTTTTTATGACGAAAATCAATTCAGAAGCCGATTCTGAACCAACTGCTTTCAGGAATTGCGTTTATTCTGTTACACGTTGTATATACTCTATAGTCTATACATATAAAAAATGCTAGTTTGTTTTGATGTATTCTCAAGTGCTTATAACATTGTTATTTACAACATACTAAAACAAAAACAAACTTTTTAAATTTTTGTCTTTCTGTTTGTCCGGGCTAATCTCTGAAATGGCTGAACAAGTTTCAAATAGATTTTTTTATTGATAGATAATGTAGGTTAAAGGGCAATACATAGGTTACTTTTTAACCCGAAATGCTATCAGGATCGGGATTTGCACGGGAAATTTTGCGAAGGTAATATTGACTTCCACGCAAATAAAGTCGCAGGTTCAGCTAGATTATAATATACTAATAATATAAAGCGGATTTTTTTTCTGTTTGTTTAAACGCGCCAACTCCGAAAGTACTTCATGGATTTGGGGGAAAATTGTTATGGGACTAGCTTGAAGCTTGAGGAAGGTTACATAACTAGAAGGACGTGCTACTACTAGTGTTAATAGTAGATTAGTAGCCAAGGGCTGTAAGGCATCAATTGCAGCCCGAGATATTTAGTTAGGCACACCCGAGCTTCTGCTTTACATCTCGATTGTGAGGTAAGTAGAAAAAAACCGGCGTTACAAGAACAAAACATTTTATTAGTTAAAATTTTAATTCCTGCTTCAGCTTCCATTTTCATTGAATTCCATTTTCATTGCAGAACTCATGTTTTTTTCCTAATTAGCACGTAATTATAGAAAAATCCCAAAAAGAAACAATATTTAAAGTAAAAGTTTTCTATTCCCGCCTTTTTTCATCTTTGTTTTTAATTTTTTTTTAAGCACGAAATTGAGCTTCGCCGTTCGATATTTAAAATTGATGCCTATTATACTCATACGAAGACAAGGCTGAATTGCGAAGCGACCTCTTTTGTCATTGGGCTGAATGCATGATGTCTGGTTAGATGTACGTGAACTTTTTGAAAGAGTGAAGAGATTTTTTTTAATTTACTTACCGCCCTAAGGCTTTTCTAGCTACATTATTACCCTAGAGCGCTAATTGGTTACCTACAAGCCCCATTTGGGGGTAATAAGGACCTACTTACCGAATATGAGAGATGTAAAATAAGATAATTATTCTTAGAGAAGTAAATCATACCCAGTGATCGTCATTAATGTGTGCCTCGTGCTGGTATTAGTATCATATCGTTATTATCATATAACAGCTGATCGATCTTCAAGGTTAAGAATGATAGCCGAGGTTGGACCTTGGATGGGTGACCATTGTAACGTATCGAGCTTGTTCTGTGCACAGAACAGATAAAAAAGGTTAGAAAGGAAATAGTTCCTGATTTGTATAAGAACGCGTGTCACCGCTTATCTCCCCACTCTTTAGCTCTACTACAAGCAAGAGGCCCGTTACGTATGCGAATTACGCACACAAATAAATTACGCACACTTAAATCGAGAGTTTGCTACTGATTGTAACTCACTGTTGATAAACACGCGCCGTGCATCACGGCCAATCAGGGCAAAGGACAAAACGTCAATGGTTGAAGTGTGGCGCATGCAGTACACCGTGAGCAGACTTGGTCATTGCGTTGAGTAAGCGAGTAAACAACGGGCAATGTATACTTTTTGTAACTTGTTGCAATAATGTTGTTAATGTTCGGAATTTCATAGTGATCAGAATATTTTTATGTTTTTTACAAATAAAATTGTAATTAAATGTTATTTTCGACTTACCGGTGGAAAGATATATCTCCTCGCTCTATACTTGCGGTCTGAATTTTTGTTTTACAGGTTATAATTGCACAACACGGCATTTTAAAGCAGAGCTTTGTGTTCCGAAGTAATCCGAAGCGCACTAAACGCGGTGGATGAATTAATCGGTCGCGCTATGATTGTCGTATCATAAATGTGGCGCGCGCGCCACGCCCACATTACCATTCCAACCTTATTCATCTATTCCGTGGTTCTGTGTATCGGAAAGCACGTAAAGCCTTTGGTTCTAACTGTCATTTGTATGATGTCTCTAAAGTTTTTATCAACCAGTTTTGTTCCTGCATTGTATGCGTGAATTAAGCATGTTTACTTTTATTCTTTAAATTTGACGTTACAGGTTGTCAAATGGAAGGAAATTTGACATCGTTTCTAAGGATTATCGTGTCACCCAGTTACTGGGTTGTGGTGGTCAGATAAAAAGTAGCTTCACGTAAAATACTGGTAGTAAGGAGGATTTGTGTAATAGGAGTATTCGCGTAGACTGTCAGCCGACTCCAACATAATTGAGGCCTAGGCAATTGATAATAGATAGATAGATAGAATATAATTAATTGTAAACCAATAATTGAATCACACTTAAATAAAATTGTAAATAAAATTGGTTACAATGGCGGTCTTATCGCTGAGAGCGATATCTTCCAGACAACCTTTGGAAGGACTTTACGAGCTTTAATTAAATATATTAGTGTAGTATAAATACAATATAAATACAATACATAAGTACATAAAATAAAATTAATTTATTTTATTTTGTTGTGTCCAGGCCTCCTCTAAACATTTTTCTTGTTCTTTTCTCATCATTTTAAACGGAGTAAGATGCTAGAAGCAAGCTATTTTACGTATAAATCAAAAAGTATCCTACGGCGGTACAGTTTTGAAGAATTTCCTATTCCTTTATCCAGACCATGGTATGAATGAGTTATCAGTTCCATTCAATTCCGTCTTGCTTAAATGAGACCTTGATTGATTCAAAACATCTAAACACAGAAACAAAAACACAATTTTTCAGGATTTGAAAGATTATAAGAATAATTACGATACGGCAGGAGAATAATCACTGTTGATGGTGAAACCAAACTTAATAAGTAGGTTTGCGAACTTTTAAGACTACTGAGTCTCATACTGCAAACTCTTAATAAATAACAAACTAGTTAGTAAGTCTATTTATCAGCCGTCATAATTCAAACCGACAGAGCTTTTTTTTCCAAAAATTTCTAGGTAGTACAAAAGCAGCTACCCAAGGGATGTCTCATGTGGATTCCCAATTTTAACGTGATTGATCTGAAGCGACATGATTGAGTAACAAAAAGAAATAATATTTCATCTCTCGACCCTCGAGACTGCTTGCCTGGATGATAAAAAATAGACTTCGTTTTATGATATAAACTCCCTATATTTCAAAGATTGAGTTAACATCTGATAAACAGACTATTTATTTAAGCTGAGAATTATTAAGAGACTTTTGTTTACTAGCACTGGTAGGAAGTTTGGAAACTTAGTACGCAGTGTGATCGATTTAGTATGTAATTTTATAAATATATATTTTAACGAACTCTCTCCATCTATTAGTGTTCATATTTCCCATTTACATATTATGTTGGATCATTGTAAGTGAGCTATTATTTATTTATTAAAACTTTATGCAACACATATGGTATAAAGGCGGACTTAATGGCTTAGGCATTCTCAACCATCCATCCATCCAGTCAACTGTGGGTGGAGAAGAGATATCATGGCAGGTGCATAAAAAAAACTAAGAAATCAAAATATTTATTACATATAAAATTCCTCCGGAAGCAGTTTAGCTCTCACAGTCATATGTATCCTGAAAGAATATTTGGAGGTCGTATGATTTCTTACCGTATTTCAGTGATTCCTGTACTTAATGAGCACGTGCGCTTTCTCCTCCGTTTAGCCTACATCTCCATGCATGCTTTGCATGGAGGACTATCTGTGTAAGTTATATCCATCGTGTGAAAATATTTTCTAAGTAAGTTATGATATACAAAGATGTTATAGGCACGACTTACGAATTGTAGATCCGAATCCAGCCAGGCACATTACTCTGTGTAATTTCTACCATGGCCACTGATCTCGAAGCAGTTTGGGAAAAAATTGTGAGAACACCGTGTTTTAGAACCAACGATCCGAAGACAATTGCCCCGCACTGGGCCGGCGTTGTACGCTAGTAAAGTTAAGCTTATGTAAGGTTAAGAAAGCTCTATTCGATGTTGCCCCATCACCATTCACAAGTCTTCAGCCTGATGGTGAAGTCCATTAGGATTACACGTGCGTGTGGATTATTTCTTTTATTTGCATTTACTTCGCACACTTTTTGTAACATGCAAAATGCTTTATGTATACTTGAACTTTCTGACCCTAAACACTAACAAAAACTGTAACATAATGCTGTACATTCAAAGCGAAAACCAATAACGTCTTCAACAAAAAACACCGTTACTTTTTATGCAAACATCCCATACTTGAGTAATTCTTTTTTGATCCGTACAATCTTCACATCATGGCTTTAGTGCCTAATTGCAGATGTAAGCTTGAACGTTGCCTTATTTGTATATTTATAGATACAAAGTGTACTATTATGAGTCGTAATCATAAGTGAAATATTGCGCAATCATGGTCTAAACGTTGTCCAAACGTGTAATTTCGGCGAATAAAAACAAACAAGTTGTAATGTTTAGACGTAACTTAATGAATTTAATGATGTTGAGAAATCGTTTCTTGTTTCTTACTGGGCGATAAAAAGTTTGAAGCATACTTTTATACAACGATGTTCAAGCTTTAAATTAGTGCTTACATACTTACTATACGTTTTTTGTAGTTCTAGTTCCAGTTTTGTGGTTATATAATTAAATAAATTCTGGAGTAACGCCTAATACGGTATATCTTTATAGCCCATTTCTGGAACTACATAAGAATAAAATAACAATAAGTTATTAAATAACACATTTATAAAAGGATTTTCCAAAATTTAAACTAGAAAGGCTGGTGTTTTCAAGCTGAATACTCTGAGAAGACACACTGAATCAAACTCAGAGGTCAATGCCAATCTGTTACTCTCTCTCGTGATCTGGTACTGTTCAATACATGTAAGTGCAGATATTCATCAGTTATCGTGTAGAAATTAACTTAGAACATTAAGGAGCTCAACAATTTGTCTAATAATAAGGACATTCTGATAGACCTTCTATGAAGTACTTTTACTGCCAGGCAAATTATGGAATCCCGAAAATAGCAAGCTACGTTGTTAATTACCTAGCTAATACGATGACTAAACAGTTCTTTATCCAAAGTAATCAATGAATTCATTAACATGCAGAATCAAAAGTTAAACATTCACTTAAAATATTATGAAACAAGCAGCCAAAACAGTATTATTTATTCATTAACATTAAGTAAACCACATGTATGTATGTACATTTCTTGTCGGAACATGTCCACACTGCATTCATTAACTAAGTGCTATTATCATCAATGCTTTAATCGTCAATTTTATTATCAAAATTATTGTTTCTCACAGCAATAAAAACCGTTGAATGCGCAGTCACAATTCCATGTGGCACTTCATTCAATTTAATTGAACCCATCCATATAATTGCTTCATTCGATTTTAAACTTTCACATTGAAAGCCTGTCGATTCTAATGTGACCAATAAAGATTATGTGTTCTTCTAATTTCACTAAACAATTATTTAACTAGCTTCCAAAGTTTAATGAGTTCATATTTTTTTGTCTTATTCGGTAATTAAATAACAAGCTTTAAACGGCCTGTTTAATACGGGTTTTCACTGATAAATGTTTAACCGTTATTTTCGACAAGTTTGCTGGTTCTTTATACAAAAACTTGTTGTAATTACGCTGTTCCTTTTTATTGGTGGTAATAATGTATTGTTTACAATGGTATGTTGATAATGAGTTGTAACTGTAACTATGGGTTGTAAAACCAACCCTTTAGTCATTAAACGAATGTAAATATTTATTTTTATTGTTTTAAATGAAGCTGTATTTTATTATGATATTCATAATCAATGCAGTGGGAACTTTTCATTAGCTAATTATGCATTATTTAAATCATTTAATCCTCTTAATATTATTCAAATGATTCCTTCGTCACGATTTTGAAATCATAGTAATCGCTTAGTATAGCTGTTTGCCTGTTTGTACTCATGTACCTAGGTATTATTATTTCACAGTTGAGGTTACCTATGAAACCTCTTCATATCTAGTTAGAGTGTGCAATTGTGCATTAGGTACTTTTCTGTATTTACTTCTCAGAAAAATTAACGTTAACACCTGCACTTGGAAATTGGAGACATTGGCGTAGAGGTGATGACGTAGGTATTTTGTTTCATATGCGCTAACTTCATAGGAACTAGCGATTCTCCTGAATCGAAAGCGATACTTTATATCTACTTGCATAATTTCTAACATACTAAATGACAGGAATATCTATAACATAAAGCACACACATAATTATGTTTCGTACCTATACGGTTTCGGTTGTTATGGATAAGTGAAACATACTTTGCTTTTAGCAACTTTAAATTTCAAGCTGGTTAAAGAGTTTATCAGCACAGGAATGAAGCAATATTCCAAAATTTCAAACATTTTCTACATTATTGACAAATCGACTTTATTTGGTTATTAGTAATACTTTAATATGTTTTTTTTAAAGATAACTAGCAATGTAGGTAGATTTCACATTACTGGCAATCTTGTCCCCTCCAACTAAGCTAAATATGCTTGTGTCTGGAGTGGATTCACGGCAATAGTGTAATGGGTGGGATTCGAACTCGAGACCTCTCGACCACAAGTCCGACACCTTATCCATTAGGCTATTTATCCTTTGGTTACTTAAATAGAATGAAAATTAATGAAATTGTTGTACAAAAGTTATATGAACAGTTCCATTGCGAATACTATTTTTTTTTACAAAAAATAGAACCCACTTCCATATCAAAACACTACAAAGCCAAAAATAACTTTAATTTCGGTAGTCGGTGTTATTGGTTTTGGATTTTCTTTTTTTTTTCACACCGCCTTCCGAAATTGAAGTTATTTTTGGCTTTGTAGTGTTTTGTTTGATATGGAAGTCAGTTCTATTTTTTGTAAAAAAATTTTTTTTCACGCTTTTTAGTGGGTCGGTTTGTAATTTATCTAGTTACAAAAGCTATAATGTCAACAACTTATCACCTTTTACAAAATATTGCTTTTCCCGATGCATAGCCGTTAATTTTTGAGGAGTTCTCCTGGTACTTGACCATCAGCTCTGCATCACCATACTCGTATGTATTGCGACGAGCATGAAGTGTTTAACATTCGTACTCAAGTAATCGAATCACAATCCACGAAATACTTATTATTGAGTAGTTTCAGTGGCCATCAGTGGTCTTCATCATCAGTTCAACTTCCCCAAATGGTACTTTTCAAAAGCAACTGCTCAAGGTACTATAAGAAATACCCAAAACACTATAGATGTGCCTATAATATTTGAAGCGTTCCCTCGATTTCTCCAGGATCCCATCATCAGATACTGATTTCGTAACAA
Organism: Tholera decimalis; assembly: GCA_943138885.2. Lineage (NCBI taxonomy): Eukaryota > Metazoa > Arthropoda > Insecta > Lepidoptera > Noctuidae > Tholera > Tholera decimalis. Next base: position 27,963,733 of record OW964563.2, on the reverse strand, counting down.
TGGGACCAACTAGAAAGTATATATACCCTTTCAAACGCAAAAAGAATATTCTAACTCGGTCCAGCCGTCTCCGAGTTATGAGGCAACATACATAAAAAAAACAAGTTCAAGACGAATTGTAAACCTCCTTTTTTTGAAGTCGGTTAAGAATGCAATAACAAATATACTTAAAAAACAAATGAGAGCTTTGTGTATTCCTAACATATCTAGCCGTGTTATTAATTATCTGTACCTGTGCTTTACTTAATCTTTGTGCCCGGGTCGCAGGAATAATTTGAGCGATATCGCGGCCCCAGAACATAAGGAAAAGGTAAGGAACAGGGTGGACGAGTTGCAAGTCTATCGGTTGCATTTCGGGGAGTGTGCGATGGAATTACACAATCTAATTCCACCAAGCCCGTTCCATCATCGGACTACGAGACAAACGGCGAAGCGCCATCGTTACATGGTGGACATCCCACCCATACGCACAAAACGTTTTGGGAATACCTTCATTGTGCATACGGCTAAGGAGTGGAATTCCCTGCCGGAGTCTGTTTCCCGATAGCTACAACCTAAGAGTCTTTAAGTCAAGAGTGAATAGGCTACTTTTAGGTGAGCGTGCTCCATCTTTGACCACATCATCACTTACCATCGGGTGAGATGGTGGTCAAACGCGAAAATATTTTCAATAAAAAAAAAATAGTAGTCTGACCACTCCCTTCCGCTCTACCTAGAGCGGGCAAAGTCACTTGATGGAGGATTTCTGAACAAGAACTTAGACTCCTCCTAAACATCATCATTAAAAACTATCCTGAAGTTCTGTACCCTCGAGTGCATAGCGCATCGTGTTGCGAGCTGTCAGCCCGAATGACGGGGCCCAGTCCAGGATGCGGGTATATCTTAACGGGATACCACATCCCCCGAACAACAGATAAGAAAGGAGCATCATGGGTTTTTAGTCGGTAGCAGTGTGATACTCCTTTCCACTCCATTCAGATGGGGAAGGAGGAGTCATACAAACAATTTCCCGCCGAGAAAAAGCCTTGCTAAATCGTTAAATTGCTAATCATGTTTTATCTGAGAATCAAATAAAATTCCAAGAAACAATGGCTGTTTACTTTCCTTGTCGTTATCCTACTAACTCTCTATTCTACTCATTGTATATGTACAAGGTAATCTGATCTTAAATTTATCAATCAAGCCATGTCGATAGCCCTTACTTAACATAGCAAGTAAGGTCTGTGTATGAGTTAAGTATCCACTGGATGGAATTATTTAGCCTGATTACGCATAACATACATATACTCATTCATGTATAGATAATATACTTTTCAAGTCATCTGCTTTTTCTGTTAACGTCCATAGCACTAAATATATCGTTGTGAAATTTTCATTTCATTAGTAATATTAAAGAAATTACAGGCAACAGTTAGCATCTGACTTGGCCGTTGAATTGGATGTGTCAACAAGTAAATGAGCATAAATAATGTTCAAGGGCTGGTCACATAAAATCAAACTGTAAGAAATAAATAATATTAATAAAGAAATCGCAGTAAAGAGATCCTTAGACTTGGCTTGCCTTTTCTTAAAGACTTCATTACTTTTTATAGAGAAACAAGCAGCTCCATCGAGACTTGGCTAGGTTTTTACAGGATGTTTTAGTGGGATAAAATATACAGAAATCATCACATCAAGTTTCAAAGACATTGAAATTAAAACGTCAGCATCCTTATTCTACAATATAAAAACCAACTTAACATAAATTAGCGACGGTGTGTGGCTACAGCAAAAACAATTCTTCAGAACAAGCTTTCTAAATTTAAACAATAACCCAATTCTTCAGTGGTCATGGGCTCATAAATTTGAATGCATTCAGACAGAAAGAGTCCATATGTCACTGTTAAAAGCCCTTTCAACTGTAAAATAAACAATATTTTGCTACCGTCTTTTATAATTTGGAGGTAAGTAACAGATGGGAACAATGGATTTTTAGGTTTCGTAACCCTATTATTTGTTCGGGAGAAAACAAACGGTAGACTGAAAACATGCATATAACAATGAGTGTCGGTAGCTGTTGTCCGGTTTCCGTGGAATTAAATAATAAGGGGCTACTGCTTGTATATTGTCATCCTTTTGAGCCCCGTTGTGCTTTACTTCAAGTGACTGCCCACTGCTTTGCACGTTCCAAGAAAGCTATCCTGTTTTTGTTTTGGACTTATTCTATTTTGCTTGTATGGATAAGCGTGACAATTTTGCTTCAATATTTATTTTTGTTGACGTGTACAAAATCGCATGAAATGGCATAGAATACGCGACATCTTCTTTAGATTTTTCTAACATGGAACTCGATGTTTTGTGATTTTTATGTCCTTTATTTTTTTTAACATCATCCAAGTTCAGTAATTATTTACTTAGTCAGCTATTATTTGTTCTTTCCCTCGTCATAGACTATATAGTATAGATATTATGTGAGAAAATGTAAAGTTATTTTCGGATTTCTCACAAATAATTTCTAATAGTACTACAAATAGTTACTCACCAGTTAAAATTGAGGCCACTTCTTGGTTTACTATCAATTATTTTATGTATCTATACTCTACACTAGGTTTATTCTATGAATTTCTCTTTGTTCATGCTAATCTCTAGAACGTCTGCACCCATTTATAGCCTATTTATCCCGGAATCCTCACATAATTGGGATTTACTCGGGAAAACCCACGTAACTAAGTAATATGTATCTCAATATTATTTAAGTGGTTTTCCCCACGTGATCGATATCGTGGACACAGCATGTTATTAATAATATTGAAATCCGCGAAAGGCATTAACTGTTCTATGCGTACGTGGTCAGTAGCTGGATACATAATTTTATTTTCAGATTCCAATATTTATGGCTGAGACATTTCTTTAATCTTACCATATAACAGACTAGCCTCCTGCCCGCGACTTCGTCCGCAAACCTTAATAAATTATACACTTAAACCTTCTTCTTGAATCATTCTATCTATTAAAAAAAAACTGCATCAAAATCGGTCACGTAGTTTTAAAGATCTAAGCATACATAGGGACAGACAGCAGGAAGCGACTTTGTTTTATACTACGTAGTGAAGATAATGTTCCACAAAACGTACCAGTGATTCCTATAGCACCTAATTATAGACTCAATATATTTTTCTGAATTCGGCAGCTAATCACAAATCTCCATTGTACTCACCGCTCAACACAAAGGGAGAACAAGGAAGAAAAACATCAGGTATATCGAGTATCAATGCGCAATTTATCTTTTGTGGGGACGAAATGCGACATAGTATCTATTACTGTCAGGACAACATAGAAATTGCATTCAAAACGCAATCGAATATTTTCAAATACAATGATCCCTGAACAAAAAAATCCCGGACAATTGCCTTTGTAACTTGAATATTGATCGTTATCGGAGTTTCGAATAGCTTATCTGTGTCGCAGAGGAGCCGATCGCATACTAATCTGTGATTATACAACTGCCTAATAAGTTTCCCCTCAATTACACAGTGGACTGAGAGTAAAATTGAATATTCAATACGGTTTAAAGGTTTAGATTATTAATCTGTGTTATTGAACAGAATAAACATTCTGTAGATAATAAAGAAAGTGTGTTTTATGCATTAATGCAAATTCAATTATGAATCTTTAAAATACTGCTTTTTAGTGTAGCATATATTTTAGACTGGCACCTGTCATTAAAGACAAGATATCGTTGTCGACAATCCGAAAACATAATTTTAGTAGCATAATATCACCAATATCCTCAAGATTCACCAACAAAACACGAACATTTAGTAAGATATGTTATACGTTGAAAAAGAGATGAGCGGAATCCTAAACAGCAATCATATATCACAGAGGTCACACTGTCGCGGAAATCTTGGCATTGGTAAGAGCACGTACAGTTCAATAGCTGGTTGGATTTCAACACACAAATGTAGTGTATAAGTACTTGTGTAATCAGTATTCATGTTGGTATTGGGTTTAGAGGACAGTGTTGGTATCAAACAACTTCGTATTGATCAATGTGATATTACGATATAATCGGCTTTTTTCAACGTCCGGTGGAAGAGCCCAAAAATTATTTGTGTTTTAATACTATGTATTGATGGTGTGTATTTTACTATTAATCTACACCAAACCGCACCGAGCTCACGTGGTGGATTACGGCCCATTCTCATTCCCTTTCAAAGAGATGAGGCCTGTATCTCAGCTGTGGTAACATTATAGATTTCTTGTGTTATTGTATTTTTATTTAAAATTATTTGTTTTTATTATCCCTTCTTTTCTTACACGTGGCGTATACTTACAAAATCTTTACTCGATTATTTTTTTCGGTGGTATGCTGGAAGAGACTTCTGCTGGAACAAGCATCTGTTTTTTTTCTGTCTTTAGTTGTCTTGTCTGTATCTTATATGTGTGTAATTATTAAATGAATAGAATGTGGTTGGAAATTTAATATTTGGAAGTGAATAATTAACTGATTTCATATGATCCACAGTAATTACAAGCAAAGGTAATAATAAACATAATCATTATATGTGTAACTTATGCTTGCTCACGGCTATAATGTGTTTATTTCATCACAATCAAAATTCCTTTTTATTGAAACGTAGAATTCAATACATTTAAAATAAATATTGAAATTGAAGCCATACCGTACCAACTTATCAGGGATATTTTTTTGTTAAATAAATTGAATGTCTCGTAAGGTCTTCGACATTGACAGATAGATCTCAGATGGTTGCACAATGGTATCATAATAAAGACGACGTGATCCTAAGAAAATATTCACGAAATTCCATAGTGGATTGATATTTCATAATAACTTCGTTTATACAATAAAGTAACCTATCGTATGCGGTATGGTATGTATTTTTGGGCGAAATTAATTTGAATTGAGAATTTAGGATAAATTTGGCATTGGTTTTTTAAGAAAAAATGTATAAGAAAAATATGTCAGTTCAGTATCTAAATAATTTTAACCGTGATGTAAAAATATTACAGCTCGTGCCAGCTGTAGGTGCAAAAATGGGCAAACAAAAGAAAATAAATAAGCGAGAAAGGCAAGCGCATCGTGAAATCTGCAAGGTCACAGACAAGTATCGTTCAAAAATCAATTTCAAAGACTCAGTATTCAGATAATCATAAATGACACCATGTCCGCAAAATGTATTGAACCAGAAGGTGTGATCGATCAACCGTGACCACATAAATCGCAAGAGACGATTAAAAACCACTTGGGGCTACAGAAAACATTGAAATAAAACGTAAAAATTCACTTTGATCGACGGCGCTTCTCATTCATTTAACGGTAGGTGTGTCGTCAACATGTATCGCCTAGAAACGATGCTTTAAATGAAAATCGAATTGTTAAAATTTCTAACGGACTCTTTGTTGGATAGCGAGCAAGTTTCACGGTAGGTTACAAACGCTCGCTCGGAAATTTTGCAGCTGTCAACTATATTTCGGACCGCGACAGCTAGCCTTTGTCCTCGCATAGATACGACTTCATATAAATGTAGTTTATGTGAAATACAAAAAAAAAGAATGAACCTCTCAAGAGCTAAGTCTCACGAAAAAAATATTCATCTATTGTCAAATGTTCTACACAATAAACGTTGGTCGTATCGTTGGCGCATTAAAAAGTATTCATGCGGTATTTTAAAGGTCCACCCATGGTATTGTGTTAAATCGCAATGATCTTGACACTTCTACATTTGTCATCTTTCATGGATCGATTTTAAATCCCCAAGTTTAGTTTCGGTCTTTTCCTGTCTTTATATTTGTGCGTCGTTCTTGTGAAGCGGTATAACTGGAAACAAGTTTAACCATTGGTCACAATTAAAGAAGCGTAAAAACAATTGCGAAAGTGTTAATGAAGTACGGGTAACCATTGGTATTCTTTCATGGTTGGAATTGGAGGCTATTCTTGTTATGGTTGATGGTACTGGGGAAAGAAATTCATGGTTTCTGTCATAGACTGTAACGGACCGATGCATTGTCTCAATCAAACGGCAATGAGCATTGAGTACAATGACCGCACTTGCTAAATGATGGGGAACTGTTCTGCGATGAGTCTTATTGGTATGCGTGGCGTGGAGAATCGACATTGTTCAAAGCTGAGAATAATTTATTCAGTATTGATTTGGAAAATTGTCTCTGGGCTTATTGTCGAGCATACAAACTAGTCATCCTTATATCAGAACAGAGCCGTTGGCATATTTTGATGTTGCAGCGAACGTGCAATATAATTACTATCACATTCCAAAACTGAAAATACCATTCGTAACAGATTGTGTAAATTAACGAAATAAATCCGTTAACATTTTGTTCATATAGACTTCCTTTAAATCAAATTCTTTTCTCAAACAATGCCTAAACAAAGCATCTAAGACATCGTTTCCCCCTAATTATTTTTAATCATTTCCTTTAAAAAACATTGTGCTAGAAAGGAATTCTTAGTAAACCACAATAAATCTGTCATAGACCTTGTTAGATGTGTGCTTTGATTCTATAACGATCAAAGGAGTCTGGCTACTGAGGAATCTGTGTGTCAACTAATTGGTTGACGTAAAGAAGCAAAACTCAGCTAAATATGGGACTCCGTAGTCATATAAATAGAGTTAGATTATAATGATATTCTCTACTAGCTTTTGCCCGCGACTTCGTCCGCGTGGAATAATTACTTTGGGCTAAAGTTAAATTTAACCCCGATTTTGAAGCATTCTTCATTGGCGCTCCGCTCCTATTGGCCTTAGCGTGATGATATATAGCCTATAGCCTTTCTCTATAAATTGAGTATTTGTTTAAAAAATAATTTTTCAATTCGAACCAGAAGTTCCTGAGATTATCGCGTTCAAACAAACAAACAAACTCTTCAGCCTTATATTATTAGTATAGATAGCTGTTGCCCGCGACTTCGTCCACGTTTCCGTCGATTTTCGTAAAAAAAAAGTAGCCTATGTCCTCCCTCACGGTTCAGTGATTTTGATGTAACAGACAGATTAACTTTCGTAATTTAGTAGGGAAATATAATATGTCAATCTATAATAATGTTGAAAAATATCGCAATACCGAACCGCACAATATTATTGTTAATAGCAGTGCCCGCGACTCCGTCAGCGTGTGTTAAGTTAATGTATTGGTAATATTGTTTAGATCACGTTCACATGAGGCTTAAGTACCTATAGAACGAAAATACTTCAGGGCAAAGCTTCCTGGTAAACTATGTTGAAAGTTGACCCGTCCGGCACGTGAACATAAAGATTTCTAGAACTGCTAACCCGGGAAAGAGCTACGTACAACTGTCCATGCGAGAAACAACTGACACCGAGATCTACTCCAGCAACACGAAAAGTCTGCCCTTGAGCCTTATTAATTGTCATCGCATAACACACCGATACTGAGAATTGCGTTCTTTTAAATTGGAATGGAAAATTATTTGGTATTATGGGAATTCTGGGAATAAAGACGGTTTCTCCTGCACCGCAACCTGTTAAAATTTGAGCCTCGATTATATTTTGTTGCAACTGGGTTACTTTTAGCAGAGTTCCATTGCAAAGTTGTGGTGGTTTTAAATTTTGGAGCAGAATAATAATCAGAAAGCTTCGAACTGCTAAGCTATCGGGAGTTACACGTGTTATTGTGAGTGCACCATAAAAGACAGATATATGCTGTCGTGGGATATTTTTTATATAATTTTAAGGAGAACATTTCCGTCATAAATGATTTCTGTGTAGCTTTAACCATTAAGGTTGCACTCGCGACGGAAGCTTAAAAAATGGAGTAACTTCTCCCGTTTTCCCAACATTTCCCTTCACTGCTCTGCTCCTATTGATTCTAGCGTGATGAAAAGTATACTATAACCAGCTCAGGAGTATGAAAAATAATTGTACCAAGTTTCGTTAAAATCCGTCGAGTAGTTTTTGTTTCTATAACGGTTATACAGACAGACAGACAGACAGACAAAAATTTTACTAATTGCATTTTTGGCATCAGTATCGATCCTTAATCAGCCCCTGATAGTTATTTTGTAAATATATTTCATGTACAGAATTGACCTCTCTACAGAATTATTATAAGTATAGATAAAGATAAACATAAAGATAAAGATATTTTATTTTGCAAATACGGGTACAAGTCATGATGGTACATAATATAAATACAGAAACAGCCATATTTTGCCAATTAACAAGGCATGCAAAAGTACAGAGTTTACATTTAAAATATTATACTATTCCATTACATTGTATAATTCTAATTCATCATTCAATAATAACTATCAATATTCAACTATTCGATTCATTCAAAACATAAAATAATACTGATTCATCACTCAATAATATAACTAATGTCACAATTTCTAATAGTTATTTAAATACATTATATAAAATAGTCAAACAATTTCTTTCTCCAATAATAAATCTTCAACCCTATAATAAACTTTGTCCACTAAAAAGTTCCTAAGTCTTTTTTTGAATAATGTCAAATTATAGTCCTTCCAACAACTTGGTATTTTATTGTATATTACCGGTGCCATGCAGCAGACGCTCTTGCGCATCACAGTTGTTCTAGCTCTAGGGATACATAGACTACTATTGTCACGCCTATTCCGTGGAAATACGTCAGCCATTCGTGCGAAGCGATCCGGGTTTAATTTTACGAACACTGCCATTTCTAAAATGTACAAACATGGTAGGGTTAATAATTTATATTGTTTAAAATATGGCACGCAGCTATCAGTACTTTTCAATTTAAAAATAGACCTTATGCATATTTTTTGTGCCTTAAATGCAGTTTCTTTTTCTGTTGAGTTACCCCAAAAGATAACTCCGTATCGCAGATGGCATTCAACTATACCATAGTACGCAGTAAGGCATGCGTCTAGATTTACAATTGCCGCTAAGGTATACAGAGCATATGCAGATGAGCTTAGTTTCTTGCAAAGTAACTCAATGTGTTGTTTCCAGCTAAGTTTTTTATCTATTTCTAGCCCAAGAAATTTAGTACTATCTACCTCGTTAATTTTATTAGCGTTATATTGCACCTTGAGATTGTCCATATCTGTCATGCGTTGGTTAAATTGAATTATTTTTGTTTTATTTAAATTTATTCTTAAGTTATTTTCCTCTAACCATTTTATAATCAATTTTAACGAATTATTAATGTCACTTTGGTATGTATCAACGCTTTTCGAAGGTATTGTCACGGTACTGTCATCTGCGAATAGAGTCAATGGTTGTTAGATCCATTCCGGTAAGTCATTAATGTATACTATAAATAACAAGGGACCCAGCACACTACCCTGCGGTACCCCATAACTAACTTTTCGCATTTCTGATCTAAATATCTCGTCATGTTTATTAATTACATTGTGTCATTAATATTACATTATAACATTCTATTTGTAGATGAAACATCATATTTTAAAAACTACCAGTGCAAAGTTATATTGATGTCCTATCAACTACATACTGAGGATTTTCTAAGAATCAGTGCCTTTTTAATGTCTCAATTAGTATCGACTCCTACGCAATATAGTATACCAATAAACTTTACTAAGAAACTATTCAATAGACGTTCAATCATTTAGGATTTTGTAATAATATTCCTACGTTTAATAGCACTTCTCACGTTGCGTTTATTAATGGATTTCTGTGACTAAACAACGACAATAATTAGAAACATTCAACACATGAAGCGCTAAACATAATTATTACGTATGTACGTTCTCTTAAACAAAATGGAAAGGACAGGTTTAATCGCACCTAAGCCATTAATTGAAGCCACATTTCGTATTCAACACGGATATAAATACAATTCGCGCTTACTCGTGTAATAATCCTTTTAAAATGTCCCGTCACGTCCGTAGATGTACATTCCTGACGCAAACATCGTGTGAAATTAATAAAGTGTGTGAAACATGTTTGGGCACAACTTTTGACGGTTACAAATATTATGTATTAATACTTTGTGCGTGCAAGCAATGGTAGCCCAGTTGTTAGCCAACTAGCGGGTCGTGAGTTCGAATCCAGTCGCCACCACTACGTATAATTTTCATCATCACCACATCACTTAAAGCGGTAAAGATAACATCGTAAGGAAACCGGCATGACATGTCCAAGAACCAAAAATTCGAATATGTGTGATAAAAAGCAACTGGGCTCGCTAGGTGGATTACTAGTAAGTACTGGTCACAGAAAGGAAGCCTGTAACTTAGCAATGGGAATGTTATAAGCAGATTTCTTTTTAGTAGCCTAGTACTGGTCACAGAAATGAGGCCTGTAACCTAACAGTGGAAACGTTATAGGCAGACTTTTTTAAGATATAGCAATTTGGGTAGAATTCACATTACTAGCAATCTTGTTATAGGCAAATTACGATGATATCTGCCATGTCTGCTGCAAGCACGTAAAAGTATTAACCTGGATCCTAGGTTCATTAATATGATCCTAACGACGGGTATAGCTTTTTTCTGCTAAGGGTTCTTGCACAAGTTCCAGTCTTGATTTTTTACTCACGTCATAATAAAGACATGGGACACGGTACAGCAACATAAATAACTAACAAAATGTAGGTAAATAATACCTATTTAGTTAGTTTTTTTTTAACGAGAGCGCACGTGTTGTATTTGTTTTCAGATATCTACATAATATCTTAATTCATAACAATAATTTTGTAATATTTTGTAAGACCTGGGTATAAAAATAAAGGATTCAAACAGATACAGATTTTGAGTTTTTATTTAAAATTCAAACCTTGGTAGCGACCTCTAAATGTCATTTAAAAAATTAAAAAAAAATACTAAAATACTTTCTTAAGGTATATAACCAAACTACATGTCATACACGTGCCCCGCGAAAATAAAGAAAAAAATTTTTTTTTCTTACGTATAAGTACCACTCTAGTAAATATCCTATATCCTATTCTCCTCCTCTGCTTTCCCCCCGGTGACTACTGGCATGATGACGTTTTATGAACGAATGGAATGTGTAAATGTCAACTGACAGCAGTCTTGATAGACTCATTCATCAAATGTTCTTTAATAGAATAAGTACGTGATATAAAGCAAGCTCTGCTTAGTTTTAGCGTCGTGATTAGTTTTCACTTTGACGTCTAGTGCCATTTATATGATAGATATTCATCCCAATATTTACATCCCTATATTTTTAATTTAAATATATAAATGCAGTTAAGAAAAATTATAACTAATGTCTTTGCTTCGCCGTAGTTGGATCAAACTTTCATAGATTTAATTTCAAAGAGATTAAAGAAAAGGAGAAAAATCAAACTGTTTATTGAACTATTCATAAACCCCTTTTAATCTTAGATTATTTTAATGGCCTTATACAGCTTATAATTTTGATACGTTATAACTTGTGAATACTGATTGAAAATAAATAATTCAGCGATTCAAAAAGAAGCAGTCTCATAAAACGAATGAGAAACATAACTAAACAATTATGCAATAAAAACTAAACCTATTCCAAATTCAAATACATTCACACGACAATTTTTAAATCCAGTTTCGACTATCGCTAACATCAAAAGACACCGCTAGATTTTATGATGTAGTTTTAAAGTAATAATCATTATAGCGAGAAGGTGGGACGCAATGTAGGTGGGTAGATCTTCAGTTGTCCATCTGACTGCGTGCATCAGTGCACATGACTGGACGACTAAGGGGCCTCGCTTAGTGAGAAATGTGGTGGCTGATTTAAATTAATGAATGAGGTATTTTTTATCAAAGGCCATAGTAGAGGTGATGCTTGTGCTTATTTTACCCGCTGGGCGTTTGTAAGAGCCATGTACATCTGCTATTGGTGAGGCTGGTGTGGATAGTGTTGTGCACGGATTTAGGCAGTTTTTTAAACAAAACTTATGGTGAATTTGTTGCTACGATATTGCAAAACGATGATAAGTTGTTTTTTTTTTGTAATCAGTCATCTTGAAGGTCAATTTTTGATGTTGTCGACTGCTGCCTGTGACTGCTTTAACTAATTATAAGCCTTCAGCTAGGGCTTAATCCATTTGTTAAATTTGTTTGCATTTATTTTGAGTGAGTTCTGGAAGTAAATCTTCCGTACATGTAGTCATTGTCATAGAATCAATATAATAAAACTCATAAAAAGAGCTCTCAGTATGATCTGGTTACTATACTACTTACATACCTAGCCATAGCTGCGGTTTACTTTATTTATAGTTCCTTATCCCAGGTTTTTCAATGATCTCTTGAATTACAAATACCGTCGCACTTAGCTGAACTTTTGCTAAATCAAGCGTAACTACATAACAAAAAATTTAAAAAGAACAGCTTTTTCAATTCATTCGTATTTCGCTCAATCACCCGCCAATCGTCAGTCTCTGAGCCCTCTCCACGAAGTCGACACGCGATCGGGTAGAAGCGACGGCGGGTCAATCCACTTTGTATTTGCACCGCCTATAAAAACAAATTACCTATGCTTCATTTATCGATCGAAATAACCGCGTGCGACTAAGTTAATAAAGGAAGCACGCAAACTCAATAGATAGACTGTACTGAAGAGTTATTATAACCTCATTAAATTGAGCCTATTTATGTGTTTGTCATGTCTCTTTGCTGGAGCATAATGAATAGTAGGAGAGATACCATAGGTCGATAATAATGATTAAAAATACACACATTAACTCTAACGGTAAAAAAAAAAATGTAGAAAATAAGAAAGGTTGAGGGGCCTGTATGAGCCTTTTTGAATTCGTTTCATCTGTTGATGAAAATCTACTTACACTAACATAATCTAAGGCTACCTTCCCACCTTTATCCAACTCGTATCACAATAAATCGATCACTCGATCGTGCTATGCAAAGTATCTAGGCTTGCATTCTCGCACCTAGAAACGTGGCCTAAACGAAACTATACCATTAAAAAAAACTTTGTCTATATACAAGTTATTGGTAAAACACTAACAACCTCGCAGGGCTGTATTACTAATATCATAAACAACTACTTTTATTCTATGACTTTTTAGAAAACATAATACATTTACCAAAAACAAATCTTCAAGAACCCCTCCGCCACCTTTTGTACTATCAGTTTACCTACATTACTAGCGCTTTCTTGTTCAGATTCAGATTCATTTATTTGCATAAACATGTGTATACGTATACAAGAATAAAACAACGTGCATGCAAGGTAACATAATAATAAGATCAAAAGGTTTAAAGTACACTTACGGAGTATGAAATAAGATATTTTAGTATTAAGCCTATCTTATAGAAGAGTAATTTGTCTTATCAATCTGTAATTCAAAATTCAAATTCAAATTTTATTTATTCAGATATCAAGGATCCATAATGGTTAGTAACAAAAATACTTATAATCTATGTTAGTAACCATATACAAGTTGTAAAATATTTCCTTATTTAATTTTACCAACTACAATTTGCACCCAGAGCGAGTGTATTGGACACTGATATTTTGTTGATATTATTCTCAGGATGTCATTGCTGCTGCCCCGTACTCTGCCTAACAGGGATGACACCCGCTTGCGTCTTATAGCGTAAAAATCATCCGTACGTGCTTCGGCAAACATCGCGGACGCACTGCAGAACCGTGGCAACCGCAACAACATCCTGAAGACGTTATTGTATTGTACCCGCAGAGCGCTATATGTCTTCTGCGTATAATTAACCCACAGGCTGCTCGTGTAAAACGACTGGCAATATGCTTTAAAAAGCGCTATCTTAGCCTCAGCCGAACAACGAGCAAACCTGCGAGCCAACATATTACCACGAACAGCCAGCGCTCTGCGTTCACGTTCAATATCCTCATTATCCTTCAAGTCCTCAGTGATAATATGCCCCAGATATTTAAATTTCTTCACTCTTTTTAGAGGAGAGCCATTAAGAAAGACAGGTGGAAGTTCATATTGTGTTATTTTTTTACTAATATTCTATTAATATAAATACATAATGAAGTTGGCCTGAGAAAATATTTTAATTTTTTTCCACAAAAAATGTTTAGCAAAAAATAGAACCGACTTCCATATCAAAACACTACAAAGCCAAATATAACTTTAATTTCGGTAGTCGGTGTTATTGGGTTTGTTATTTTATTTCTTTTTCACACCGCCTTCCGAAATTAAAGTTATTTTTGGCTTTGTAGTGATTTGATATGGAAGTCGGTTCTGGTATTTGCTAATAATTTTTTTTCACACTTTTTATTGGGTCGGTTTGTAATTTATCTAGTTACAAAAGACATAATGTCAACAACTTATCACCTTTTACAAAATATTGCTTTTTCCGATGCATAGCCGTTAATTTTTGAGGAGTTCTCCTGGTACTTGACCATCAGCTCTACATCACAATATGCATTGTGACGAGCATAAAGTGTTTAACATCCGTACTCAAGTAATCGAATCGCAATCCACGAAATACTTATTATTGAGTAGTGTCAGTGACCATCTGTGGTCTTCATCATCAGTTCAACTTCCCCAAATGGTACTTTTCAAAAGCAACTGCTCAAGATACTATAATAAATACCCAAAACGCTATAGGTGTGCCTATAATATTTGAAGAGTTCCCTCGATTTCTCCAGGATTCCATCATCAGATCCTGATTTCGTAAGAATGGGACCGATAAGAAAGTATACTTTTTCAATCGCAAAAAGAATTTTCCAAATCAGTCCAGCCGCCTCCGAGTTATGAGGTAACATACGTAAACAAAAGAAAAAAAAGTTCAAGGCGAACTGAGAACCTCCTCCTTTTTTTAAGTCGGTTTAAAATAAGATTCAATTAATGATTGCCAAATATGGCGTGAAAACATATTATTATGAATTTGAGTTATGCATTAATTATAATATTATGATGTGACAATAGTATACAAAGCAAAATAAATATAATTAAAAGAAAAGAAAAAAAAGTTAAGTTACATAAATTGTCAACACTAAGTTAAATATAAAAAAAAATTAAATAAAAAGAAATAATGTCAAAATCAATGTCAGATATACAATGTGTAACGGAAACCCCATATCTATCCAATAGGACTGAAGACAACATCTGGTATGTAGTCTCTATGCACTGTTTTAGCTCAAAATAACTGACTCAAAGAATTGATACCAAATTATCGGTTTCATATATTTCTTGAATACCAATCATAACAAACGTGTCACAGCACTACGGGGGTCAATAACTTTCCACGTCACTTGACAATAACGCGATAATTCTCTTCGTTCTTCTTAATTTGAAAAATTCGGTCTCTGGTATCAGTGTATTGGTATTTGTAATAAGTTCTACACACGTAGACTTAGGATTATAAAACCCTTGCCATATCATTTGTTATCATCCAAAGAAGTCATGCACTTGGTATGTATATACCCTTTAAATTACACGTTGTATGTATATGTTTTTCCTAGAAGCGTTGTGCGTTGCAGACATAGATAAAATAAATAAATAGATGTGGTTAACAGACGAAATTATATCGGAACCGTGTGTCTCCAGTTAAGCGCTGGGCGGGGCAACAACTACACATGCAGTTTAATAAAATCAATAGATACACACTCGCGCACACACCCGCATTTCTTAAATCAGAACGTACTATACAATCAATAATAAACCTTATTCCGTCAAGCAAAGCAATTTATTTTACATATACGCTAGTGATTGACTAAATCGAAAAGTTATCGATTCTTCCATTTATTATTGTACAATTTTCTTGGGCACCTGAAAATGAACCAAATAAAAAATGGCATGTCCAGAAAATATTATAATAACAATAAACATATTATCAAGAACATAACATTACATAATTATTATTAAGTACTACCTACTAAGTATTAAGAAGGGCTACCCTGGCGCTTTCGACTTAAATCTTAATATTTAATTATCATAGTGATAGGTCAAATAGAAGTTGATGTTAACTTACATTACGCTCTTGATCGGAACATACCAGCCGTATAGGTTGTATAGAATCCTGAAAAGTTGAATGACTGATTTTATGAATGCCCTAAAACATGAGAATAGCTTTCAGTAATAAAATAAAATTTAACCAACTTCTGCAAAAATCAGTTGTACTATTAATTTTGGAATTGTCCATTCAAAAAGCCTGCGACTTTTCTTTAGAGGCTGGAACATTTCTGCGCTGAAGTGAACCGAGCATATGGTGCTATTTTTTGGAGGGTACCAGTTAGGTGGCATGCCTGTGGCATCAATCCATTCCTTTTTTATGTTACCATCTTTTGGGAAGCTGAAAAATACGAAAAGCACTTATTTATCATTTACATACATCCTAAGCTACTTCCAAACGTCACCATATAATAAGCATCGCAATTATTACGTAACACACTATAAATCAAGATCTGAATGATTTTGACGTATTTTGCTAATCCATTGCTTCATATATTCGAAATATTGGTCTGCTCAACAACGTAAATACCGCAGTGAGTGTTGTTGATTTAGCATAATGAAACCGATTCCTACTGTAAGTGTGTTACGCAATTACCCCGCAGGTAATATTTTAGTAGGTTATAATAGGTTTTTGTCATAAGAAAAATCCTAGTTAGTAGAGAAATTGTTAAATATATGAAAACAAACACACATCCATGCATAACAAATAAATAGCATGAATATATTGACTTATTTTAAGCTAAATTCACAAATATATTATCTGATCCATGCTGATTATTATAACGCATTCGAAGCTTCAACGGAAGCAAAATACAAAAACCATAAAAAAATAAAGAAACAGCAACATAGGATAATGCATAACATACGATAATTCTAAATCGAAAAACACCACCAATTATTAACCTAAAATTAAAGTAACTTACTTTACGAATATTGGTTACGCATTTCTCTACTACTCTGTAAAAAAATCAAAATAAGTAAAAAACATTATTTACATCGATCTTCCAACCGGGCTAAAACGGTTGACAGATTGAAAAATAAACTATTGTAGCGACGGCGACGTCGGAACTCCTTACGCATGCTGCGGGCGTAAAATAAATTGTTTATTTTTTTTTTACTTTTTTGTACACTTGACTTTTCAACGTATTTTTATTTCTGTCATCTCATGTAAAATAAAAGTTAAACATATTTTCTTAGAGGTTTCCGTATGTTATAAAAAACTTCGTCGGTGTCTTTAGTTTTGTATTTTCGTTTTTGGCACCGACTTCCGAAATTAAAGTTATTTTTCACTTTGCAGTGTTTTTTGGCAGTCGGTTTAATTTTTTGGTAAACAGTTTTTATTTCACTCTTTTTAGTTGGGCGATTTTTAATTTACCTAGTTACAAGAGCCTAAATGTCAACTACTTATATTCATTTACAAAATATTGCTTTTCCCAATGTTGGGCTGTTATTTGTTGAGGAGTTCTCCTGGTAGTTCACCATCAGCTTCACTTCACCATATGCATTGTGACGAGCATATTGTGCTTAATAACCACATTCAAGTAATCGAAGCGGAACACATGAACTACTTATCATTCCTACTTATATATTGAGTAGTTCCAGTGGTTATCGGTGGTCTTCATCATCAGGTCTACTTCAAAATGGTGCTTTTCGAATGCAACTACACAAGTTACTATAAAAAATACTCAAATCACTATAGGTGTGCCTATAATATTTGAAGAGTTCCCTCGATTTTTCCTGGATCCCATCATCAGATCCTGACCTGGTGACAATGGGACCAATTTCAAAGTATACCCTTTCAAACAAAAAAAGAATTTTCCAAATCGGTTCAGTCGTCTCCGAGTAATCGGTGATCATACATAAAAAAAATAATAATATACGCGTCGAATTGATAACCTCCTCCTTTTTTGTCGGCGGTTGGTAAACCCCTAAACTATAATATCAATATTTCATTCGTCAATCGACATTGCTGTCGCCTACGTTAGTGGATCTGCACAAGCACATCACTAATTCGTCGCAAGAAGTGGCGGCCTCACTACGCGATGAATCCGCGTAATACAGTTTCGTATGTTATTTTTACATTGCTTGTCCAGTTACTTAGTGACGAACTCAGGTAGTGGTTAAGGAGCAATGTATTTATAGCACAAGTAGTACAGTCGCTCTGATATTTGAAAACAAAAATAACATAGTAAAACCAAGAAATACTTTACGATTTATTGTTTTTCATGATTTTAAAGACAAATATTTGTTTTTTTCTCATAGATTTGTTTTTGGCTTCAGTTTTTACAAGATACCATAGAACAACTCGGCATTTATATATGTTATCACGATCGCCGACGAAAGCGCACTAGTTCGCGGAGACGGCCACTTGCCTGTGACATGAGCCCTGTGGCCATGTCGCGCGGACACCGATACGCCCCCTTACCACTTCTCCTATATTTTTTATTTCTGTGGTTGCAGACTGCGTAACTTTAGAGCGTCCAATGCAAATATTTTTATTTTTGTATGAAAATCTGATGAACTAAAATATGATGCATAATTATTAAAAGTCATATAACAAAACTACTAAACATAATGTAGGATTATATCACGAGATTTTGTCTATGCCTATGTCTGACGCTGCTAAAACATTGTTTAGATTCGTAAGCCTTCGTTTTAAGTCTTTGTCTTAGTAAGAATAACTTGAATTAGTTTGTATAAGTGCTACTTTAATAAGGTACGATGGGACTGCCATGTATTGTTATATAAAGGTCCCTAAATCAAATAAAGAGAAAAAAAAAAAAACAAAAAACTACTAACAAGGCCCTGACAGGTTTTTAGTGTTTTACCAATAACCCTGTATATTTAAATGCCTTTTTATTGTCAAAGAAGATCCTTTCCTAAATCAAGGCTGGCTGGCTATTTCTTTCATAAAATCTTACTGACCCAGGAAGCATAGGATTTGGCAGATGTTTACTCACATCGAACGGATATAGGGGCCTCTAAGCTTTGTTTTTAGAAATAACACAGTAATGGACACGGAGTGGACAAAGTAAACCCAAATAGGTACTTTTGAAGTGAAGTGATCGGGGGATTAAAGAAAAACAGAGAAACAGATGTTCATCTTCCACTGTTAATATTTTAGAATGAGGTGAGTTTGATCCATAAGTGACTAAGAACTTGACGTTACAACAATTACACGCATTGACATTTTATTATATTATTCAAACTAAGCTGTTGGGTTACGGAAATGTTCTAAGGAGATACTGCAGTTCAGGAAAGTAAGGGCTATTGAAGGAACAGGTTGGGTTTTTAGTCAGTAGAAGTCTGACACTTCATGCTGATCCACTCAGAGTGGGAGGAAATATTTGAAGATTTTCCCACCGAAAAAGAAGCAGACAATGTTGGCTGTTTAAGTAATTACTGAACTGGTATTATACCTTGTAAAAGATAGCTTGATCTCTGCGACATTTGTCAAACTTACATTCCTAGGGTTGTCAAGATATAAAAAATTGTCGATAGATATTATCGACGTTTCTTACTATTATCGATGCTAGTGTAACATATAATTGGGGTTAATTTAAAAACAAACGTTACTAAATTATATGGTAACAGGCCCTTTGAGCCAAACGCGGCGTGTCGTCTCCCGAATTCCAAGAATGGGATGTTGACTGATGGAATGTTACATGAGTAGGTAAGAAATTGGGTTTTACTTACTCACTATTATTTTTTATCAAGTATGTACAAATGTAAATAATGTTATGATATTAAAATATACGAAAAAATTTAATTAATTTTAAATTAAGTTTTATTTAAAATATCGACAGTTTATAGTCTGTGGTCGCGAGGAATCATCGCTCATCACTAATTATGTCAGCATCCCATAAAGTATGATATTGACAAGTACTGTCTGTACTGTTATGAAATTTAGGACTTCATAGGCGTGATTTTATTGACAGCTGTCGCAGAGATCAAGCTATCTTTTACAAGGTATAGTTAGAAACGTATAAACCAAGTTTGTAGTTTGCCTATTATGGAAACAGATGTAAGTCTAACTATTCATACAGACTTGCTTTTTATTCCATAACTTACAAGTATATTGGAATACACCAAGAATGCATCGTCTGCTATACTTGGAACAGCATGCTAATCCAATGAGATCTCTGTATCTATTTAATTTTAACACGGCGCGCGGACAAAACAATGGGTCAGCGTAAAACCATTGAAAATTTTCCGATTCGCGAGATTTTAGTTACGTATTAACATGTCGGGGCCAACACGAACGCGGACATAGATGACCGCATTTAAATGTGCATACAAAATATCGATGCGGTACAATACGAATACCGGCCTATAACAACCAGCTTAACTTTACCATTACCAACGATACATGCCAATCTAAAATCAACCTTAAAACAAAGCAGGAAGAACTATTAAGTAAAAAAATAACCTTTTGCGACGATATTCTGGTAAATGTGTACAATGCTGGACAATAACAGTGACATGTACTTGAATGCAAAATGGTTTAGATGTCATGCCTCTTTAACAGGGATAGTTTATAGGAAGTGCTGCATGCAAATGTACCTACTATTATCCTTATATATTTATTTATTTACACTTTATGCACATAAGTACAAAGGCGGACTTAACGCCGTAGGCAGTCTCCATCAGTCAACCATGAATGGTGAAGAGATAGTGTGGGAGGTGTGGTGATGAGGAATATAAACCCTATAAAAAACCCTAGTATCATAAAAAATAGAAATCTACATAAATAATATATATGAATAAATACTTTCATAAATACATATAAATATATATATATATAATGAAGAAGCAAATGAAAACCAAATGTGGAAATTCTGCTTATTGGTGTAGAAAATAGATCCGCAATTTCTTTTTAAATGCATAGCGACTGTCAGCCATTCTGATCTCGAGAGGAAGTGCATTCCAGAGGAGAATCGACTGGATATGAAAAGAAGAATGAACAAAGTCAGAAGTATAAGAAGGACATAGTAAGAAAAGATTATTGGATGAACGTAGATTCTTATTGTGTGAAGAACATAGAAATTGAAAGTGAGGCATTAGATAAGAAGGAGGGCTGGGAGAGTTGAGTAAAGAGAAAAGCGTTGTCAAAGCGCGCAAACTTCTCCTCTGGCGAATGGTCATCCATTTAAGCTCAGACCTGAAACTGGAGACATGGTCATATTTCCTTAAATTAAATATGAACCTAATGCAGTTATTGAGGATACGATCTAGCTTATCGAGCAAGACCGCATTCAGGTCAAAGTAGCACAAGTCACCATAGTCGATTAATGGGAAAATTAAAGTCTGCACAAGCATAGTCTTCGTCTTAATGGGCAAAAAGTTTCTCAGACGATACAAGGAACGCAAAGTGTCATTGGCCCTTTGGCTGCCACTAGAAACTTGATTTTGCCAACCAAGTGTCGCGTAGATGCAAACCGAGATCTTTTACGCTAGGGCTGATGGGAATGACGGCACCGTTATAGTATATTGTGTATTAAGGGCGGTAAGTAAGGAATTACGATCGAGGCTCTAGTAGAAGCCCGAAGTCGGAGACTGAGGGCTTTCAGAGTCGAGGTTCGTAATTCCCGTACCACCCGTGAAACATACAATGTTTTTCATCACATTTGCGAGTAAATAAATAAAATTATAGGGCAGAAAAAACTTATTTATTAAAATTTATAGTCACTGTACATCATTAATTGTTTTTGCTGCATGGATAATATCTGGCAGTGTTGCATTTAAATCACACTCATCGGACGACGCCGACGACATTTTTATAACTTTTTTACTTGTCTTCAAATACAAAAGGTAAATAATTATGAATTATAGCTTTAATACACAAGTCAGCACAACTATTATTACGTAACTTACGAAATAAGTGAACATTTTTTTAAGCGGATGGCAGGCTTTATGCTCACACCACAGATTATACAAATGTTTCGTTCAGAAACGTTAAGGTCGTAAACGTTAATACTTACGTAGGTATACAGCCATGACGGAATGAAAAAAAAAAAAATTTCGACGGTTTGATATGAAAAAGTATTCAAATCAATACATTAGTTGAGTATTTAAGTAACATGTAGCGAGATTGCAATGACATTCCTGCTTAGATAACATTTTAAGAAATTTTTTTTTTTTTTTTTTTTTTTATTGAAAATAGGTTCGCGTTTAACCACTATCTCACCTGATGGTAAGTGAAGATGTGGTCGAAGATGGAGCACGCTGACCTAAAGTAACCTATTCACTCTGGACTTAAAGACTCCTCCTCCTCCTATCCATTCCACTCCTTAGCCGTACGCACAATGAAGGTATTCCCAAAACGTTTTGTGCGTATGGGTGCTGCTCGATAGACTCAAGCGCATCCAGTTGGTATTTAGCAGATCTTCATTCTCGTCTGAGCGTTATTCGGCGTAGATCTCGACCCCGTGAGAAAACTGAAATAAAATTTAGACTATGTGTTATTCCAGGATGTCAACTGTCTTCTTACCAAATTCATTCTCACAAACTTTCGGATTTATAACATTAGTAAGATGTTTTAAGTGCGTCCAGCTTCACAGCAGCACAAGCCTCTGAGTTACACCGCAAACAGATGGACGGGCTGGACGAAACTATAAGTTTTCCTTGTAATGTTACTAAGGAACCTCAAAAGTCAACCTGCAAATAAGTTTTACCTACGATTTCGAAAACTTGTTAAACAAAAGAGGACCTAATTTCCCCTTTCAAAACCATTAATTCTATAAAAGAGTCGATGTTGAAAACAGATAGTGCTTTTAATTTATACATTATAAACTTCGTACGAACGGACTCCCATTATAGTAGCTATTAGAGAAACAAACAAGAAACACCCTCACGATAAAATAATTATCGCTTTTATCCGGACCGACCGAACTTAACCGAAGGCAAACAAAACTCTCCTCAGATACCTTTACAAAAAAAACTAATCTAAAATCGACCAATAAAATGACGTCGGCAAAATTGCCGCAAACCAAAACCATTTCACGTTATTTATATAACAATAGCGTGACGGACTTAAAACAAACTTTCGGACTAATGACGATACCTTTGCCCTATTTTAAGAACGGAACGTCTTAAAAAAATTGCCGCTTACACCTGTGCTCCACCTGCCTTACTGACCGACTATTAAAAAGTAAAAAATATAGATTATAAATTCGTATACTATCCTTGTCAACAATAGACTATATTTTTTGGTATCATAAATATGTAACTTCATGTTTCCGATATGTTTTTAAAGAAACTCTTGTTGATTCTAATTTTATAATAGACATTTCATTCAGCTGGTGACTTTAAAATTCGGTCGTATAAAAGTCTTTGTACAAAATATAGTTCTATGATAAAACTTTTTCTCAAACGTGATCAAAACTAAGTAAACGTAGGTATTTTAATTGTGAAATTAATCATTTATATTAAAAGTTAGTTTGAAGTGAGTAGCAGATGTTGCTCTAAGGATTTAGTACATCTTATTAAAACTAATATCATCATTTTGAGATTACACTCCGGTATTTTTATTTTTGCAATTTTACTCAATTCTGTTATTTACTTATCTACGTTTAAATGAAAATGTAATGTATACTAAACTTCATTTAAAATGAATGACGATGAAATGACTATGCATTTAAATTGTCAGATTTTCTTGTCCACATATAAGTTATAAAATAAACAAGGGATCATTATTTCTATAATAAGCAGTTGAGGGTTAATTAAGGCGCATTCAGACCGTTTCGGCCCCGAGGTATCATTTGCTATTGTGATGAGCTCATTGGCTCCTTCGGGGTTCGTATTGTTGTTCCGTTTTAATAGCAAAAATGATAAATGTGTCTATCGGGAGAAGGAGCCGATTGGTTATATTTTATTGTGATACTTAAAAAAAGATTTTTGGATCCATTCAGTGGAACAGTTGTTCGATAGCATATATTCGTTAATCAATTCAATGAATGAGGATAATATTGTGATTCCGAATTTCTGATACGCACATGTCGCCTCGGGAATGTATTATTTCTTGAGCAAAGAAATATTATTTATAGAACAGTCAATTCAAAGATTAATTGTGACCCGTATATCAGAACTTCACTAGTTCAAGTTTAGCTCATCATCTTTTAGCCGTTTCCCAACTAAGTATGTTGGGATTAGCTTTCAGTCTTAACAGTTGATTTTCTGACTTCTCACTGCACGCAACGACTGTCACCCACCCACCAAACGGCCAACGCCAACGTGTTTTCCGAGGCACGGAAAATCGATTAAATAAGATGCTCAATTGCTCACCCATCCTATTATTTATTTCTTAGCTAGGAGCTCCCAACCAGTTCAGTCTCAGTTATATTTTATAAAATATGATTATAAAATGTATAAAATAATAAATAACCTCTACAATGTACTAATATCGCAATACCATACAAGGCATCACAATAAACGGAAGGATCCCATCTGTACCCTTTAATGAACAAAACAAACTTGGATACCAATAATTCGTAGCTTCGGAGGTATTAATTAGACACCTACGTCAGGTATGACTGTACCGACAAGGAATAGCGCAGCGTTCAACTAAAACAATATGGCAGAAACCCACTAATTAAACTGTAGAACAAAGAAACAAAACAGAGTCCTTCATAAAACCTTTTAGAACCCCCACGACGCCATGTTTTAAGCCGGTCCGAATAGACAACATAAAAAGCATACCCACGTAAGCATCATTCGCCTTGCGATCAACTATGGACTGCTTAGCGTGATCCAACAAAAAGTGCAACCCTTTAATGGGAAGTCATGGTTTAAACGTCTTAAAACCGACACACTTTCCATAAACTTAAGTAAGCTCTTACCTTGGATGATACGGCTACCTCCTTGTTTAATCCGCTTTTGTAGCGCCGCAGTACTCTTTTGTTATTCACCGAGCTGTTGTAATCCTCCTTCGGACTTTTATAAACAATTGCCGCAAAGAAAATTTGTTTGGATATAAGTTGCTGAAGACGTAATTTGCTCGTAACAAAAGAAAACGGCCACTGTTCGCGGTTTTAATCCTTTTTGAGCAGTATTTAAGTCGATAATGGAAGATTTTTTTCTTTTATCTCGAAATCAACAATGGGTCTCAATTAGTTTGCTACTGGACTAAGCTTGTACAATGTTATCAAGTATGATATAAAATAAAAACAATTGGAGTTTAGCAATACAATAATAATGTGTAGTTTTTATGTATGCAAAATCAAGGCATACTTTGTTCTGATCTAAGCCTCTTTTGCTAAAACAATCGCAAGTTTTAATAAAATGTTATTCGTATGTTACTTTTTTTGGGGAGTGAAATCACTCCTCCTGGTCTGAGTTGAGTGGAAGGGAGTTCGAGTGGAGGAACTTCTACTGACTAAGAACCCATCCTGATCTTTCCCTTGCGTTTCGGGGCCACGGTATCTCGTAAATTCCTGCAATCTCGGAAAATTTACTTTATCTACTATCGTTGGTTGAATTCGTTTTCAACACATAATCGTAACACTTGATTACAGATACGGTCTTCTCCCTGAAAGTTCAGGCGCTTTTTGAAGGTTTCTTCCCGACTACAAATAAGCTATCATAAAGGTGACTAATTTCAATAGGAAGCCAAATTATCATTTAATTTGTCACTCCCTTCCTGGCAAGGTGAACATGGACATCTTATTCACTTGGTAATTAGTTAAGCTCGGCACAATATCAAGGAAATAGAAGGGTTAGAAGTCTCTAATCAGTTCTGTCAATCTTAATGAAATATATTAAAATGCGTTATTGTTCAAGCAGAAAGCTCCTCACATCTGACCTTATTTTAAAATTACACAATGCCTTGAATCCACATGTCCGTTTTTTGTCCCGTCAGATTTGAAGATTCAAACCGGCCGACAAGGAAAGGGTTGGTTTTACTTTTTTCTAGTCCAACCAAACTATCGTTTCATCGCGTTTTACCATTCTTGTTTTGTTTACTTATCTATGACATCGAAGTGTTATTTACATAACTCGTTCTCCTATACGATTTTTTGTAAGATAAACACATCGGCTGGAAGTAATCTTTGATGTTAGAAATGTACTGGGTAAGATATTATTTGAGGGTATCCAAAGGTATTGTTCCATATTCTTCTCTGTGTTTTGAAATTGTCAATTGAAGAAACTAAACCCCCAATAAAAGTATACCGGTAGATTGGTTTGATGAATAAAGTTATCTCAACGACCAATTCCCATACAGAAGTTTCACATTGTGTGCGAATCGTAAACTCTTTAGAACTCCACATCGAGCCATATCGCTTTACAGACTTTTTTCGTATCAAGCAAAACGTTCGCGATCGTTGTCCGCTCGAATTATATAGCAAAGAGCAATCGTTTATTCAAGAGTGTATTGAATAGTCGTTAAGAGAGCAATGGGCGTGGGTCACAATGCGGCCCGTCGCGATATTCTGTGCTCATGTCGGCGACCGGGCTCGACAATTTCAGATCACTCGCATACGAAAATGCATGTAATATAAATCTTTCCGGTGAAGCACGAACAAGTCGGCCACACCCACTCAGCCCGTGGACTCAAATACGAATATTAAATTCCACCGCTACGAAGTCTTTATTTAAAAATGGTACCAACAATTTTAGCTTGTATTCCGGTGCGCGTAAGCACACTTTACATCAATTTAACCACCACTCACATTTCGACTGAATGGGTATTAATAATTTTAATGCAGGTTCTCTCATTGTGCTTTTAAGACTTTTTTCCGCGACGTCCATCAATAATATTCGGACATCTGAATGTCTGTTTTAAAGACTATATTGAACAGTCTTTGAAATTATCTCGAATCGCATCTGCATTAAAGTGTTTTCGCATAAATTAGTCACGGGTTTTATTAATGGGCCTTTTTGTTTATTGGATGTTAATACGGGTAATTCGATAAAGGATTTTTTTACAAAACATTATTATTAAGAGGATTAGTGACAGAAGTGATGACTTTGGCGTTTATTTATTGGCTGTAAATATTATGTTTCTAATTTGCATTTTAATATCTTACCGGTTTTTGTAACTGCTTCTGCTGAATGATTGCTACTTGACACCTTATGTTTTTTAACCGACTTAAAAAATAGGTGGTTTACAATTCGTCTTGAACTTTTTTTTTTTATGTATGTTACCTCATAACTCTGAGATGGCTGGACCGATTTGAAAAATTCTTTTTGCGTTTGAATGGGTATAGTTTCTAGTTGGTCCCATTGTTACGAAATCAGGATCTGATGATGGGATCCTGGAGAAATCGAGGGAACTCTTCAAATATTATAGGCACACCTATAGCGTTTTGGGTATTTCTTATAGTACCTTGTACAGTTGCTCTTGAAATGCACCATTTGAGGAAGTGGAACTGATGATGAATACCCCAGATGGCCACCGAAACTACTCAATAATAAGTATTTCGTTGATTGCGATTAGATTACATGAATATGGATGTGACGCACTTTATGCTCGTCACAATGCATATGGTGAAGTAGAGCTGATAGTGATGTACCAGGAGAACTCCTCAAAAATTAACGGCTCTGCACCGGGAAGAGCAATATTTTGTTAAAGGTGATAAGTAGTTGCCATTTTGGCTTTTGTAACTAGATAAATTACAAACCGACCCACTAAAAAGAGTGAAAAAAAAACTTTTTAGCAAAAAATAGAACCGACTTCCATTTAAAAAACACTACAAAGGCAAAAATAACTTTAATTTCGGAAGGCGGTGTCTTTAGTTTTGTATATATTTTCGTTTTTGACACCGCCTTCCGAAATTAAAGTTATTTTTGCCTTTGTAGTGTTTTTATATGGAAGTCGGTTCTATTTTTTGCTAAAAAGTTTTTTGTTCATTATAATCCGTATTGAATAGTAATCAAAGATACGTTCAACTTTATAACTTTCTCTGTCTCTGCATTGTGCATCCTTAAGGTTACGAACTGACTTTAGAGGCTTTCACAGATACTCATCCGTAGCTTCCTTTGGCATGTTGCATCACTTGGTCGATCCTGCTTCCAATCACAAACCTTTGCCATTAAACGGATATTAAACCTTAAATTAACTATACCTCTCTGTTTTTATCCTTGTTACTCTTTAGATATTAACATATTTGGATCTATAATCTTGATACATGGTTAAGCCATTTGCTAGATCATAGCGTACTTTTTAACTCGGTAATATGTTCCCATGATATAGTTCTACAGGGGCGAAGCTAAATGCTGATAAGTGCAATGAAATGTCTTTATGTTTAGAAATTTCTGGATCTATAACAGCGATGTAATTAAATAGATTTTGGAAAAAGTAGACCATAACCTAGATAAGAACAAATTTAATATTTTTTTTCTTTAGTTCTATATAATTGTGCTCTCAATTTCAAGCCAATCTTTAATCAGTTGGCAAAATACATGAATCACAAAAACTTTTTCCCTATATTCCACAACAAAATGTTTATTATCATTGAAAGATACTTTAGTCCAATCTTGGATGCAAGTCTGAAGCCACACTTAACTCGTCTGTAACTATAGAACTAACCTATCCATGCTTTATACATATCCGAAAGACTGTCTGTTTGTTACGCTTTCATGTCTAAACGGCAAGGTTATTCAAGACCAGGAGTCTAACATAGACCCAAGAATTTCGACCCGAATGAAAGCGCGCACAACAGCTAGAAGGCTACAGCTGTTTATCTACAAAGTAATTATAACATACTGGCTTGGCGATAGCACAAATGAAATCACTATACCTTTTCATTTATAGTTATCAGTTCCACGCATAACATTATTCAATATTTGTACCCCTACACATCCCTTTGTAATCGTCCCGACACTCTTGGCAGTTGCTCGAAACAAAGTTAATATTGTTTAACCGAATGTATTATTAGATAATTTAATAACAGCAACAAAGGAAGCGGGCCGTCATAGTGATGCGTTGTATCAAATCGCGCCGACATTCAAGTTCAGACGATATCGCTGCATTCGTGACCTTAGTACCCAAGGGCTCTCGCAGGTTACTCGCTTTTCGAATTGTATTTGACGTGCGTTTTCTTTGAAGTTTTAAATCAGATGGACAGAAGTCAAGTGTTACGTAATTGCTTGAGATGAAAATATTGGGAAACTTTTTAGAGAGGAACTCATCTTTTGTACGAAGAGATGGCGGCATAGCAACTGTATGAAACAGTCTAAAATAATTTTGTTGAATTAATTTATTATGTACTAGCTTATACTCGCAACTTGGTTCGGGTGGGAGGGTTTTCCCGTATAAATCCCGATCCCTTAAGAATTCCAAGATTCAAAACCTATATGTTATTCCAGGATGTCAACTATCTACTTACCAAATTTCATTCAGATCCGTTCAGCTGAAAGATTCGCATTTATGATATATATAAGTAAGAAATATTATCCATTGTGTAAAATATATTTTATACATTGTAAAAACCACTTATTCAGATGTCGCTGAAACCCTAATTATTAAACCACAGATTATTATTACACGGTTAACGGCAAGCTACTCAACATGTAGATTTCATAAGATTATCTATCTTTCGAGGATTTATAATTTCAAACGACATAATCTGGGGGCACGGCAGTGCCTCCGCCAAGTCGAGCAAAAAAGCGGCACGGCCGTACCATTCTTTTCTCGAAGCAATTAGGGCCATTTTCGACCCCCTATAACTTCGTTGTGGATAAAAGAAGCCTGAATTTTTAGTAAACAAACAGGCATTGTATAAACGCGGTATATTTCAAATTTCATTCAATTTGAACCAGTAGTTTAAGAATTATAACGAGTCAAATTTCTTAATTTTGTCACTCACTGACTGACCGATTATCAAAAGTCTAAGGCACTTCTAGCAGACATAGAAGCTTCAAATTTAGAATACAATTAGTGTTTAGTATATGAATCAAGGAAAAACTATAATATTTTTCAATTTCGGTCCAGTTTTCTAGATACATCAACTGCATAAATAAATATAAATAAATATATAGGATTACAAAGTTACATTTGCAGTTAATTAATCAGTGTACCTGTATAATATAATGAAATAATAGATGTAGATGGGTACTTTTTTTTTTCTTGGTGAAAAATATCATCGAATGACTTCTTCCGCTCGGGTGTGTCAGAATTCTACTGACTAAAAACCCACCCTGTTCCTTCGGAAGCCCTAAAGTTCCGGGGCCGCGGTATCTCGATGGAACTTTCCCGCAAACCTCGACAGGCAATGGCCCTATGAGGCCCCGTCACTGGTATTGACAGCTTTTTGAGGCGCGCGTGGAGGACGACACGCCGCCGACCCGGGCCTGGTCCTTACCGGACTGTGAGCGACTCCTACTTGCCATCCGCAGGCCCGCGCCTACGGTGGCCCGAAATCTACTCGCGATCCACGACGCCCGGGGCGTCTCCCCCGGTTGCTGGGGTGCGAGGAAGAGAGTTGCCTCTCCCTCGCACGTTCGGCCTCCTCCTTCGCTAGCATGACTGCTTCGCAGCAGGAGGTGACTGCATCCCATTCCCTCTCGCTTCGCACCATGGTCTGAACCAGAGTAGGACGCGAGAAGTCGCCGCCGCCAATCGCCTCTACGAGGACACGACGGTGCTCCACCCATGCAGGGCACACCTCGACCGTATGCTCCACCGTGTCCTCCAGTGTAGATAGGTACCTAGATATAATAATTTATGCTCAAAGGTAACTTGTTAAATGGTCAACGGAATGAAAAAGCAAGAAGTATTAAGAGTATTGGGGAGTATTAAGTAGAGATTAGATTACTTGGCAATCGCAATAAACAATTTAATTTATATATGTATTACTTGTGAGATATATTGTGTTTTCATGCGATGGCCGAGTCAATCTATTCACTTAAAACGTTAAAGATTTTTAATATTGATATGGTCACTATAAGATGTTGTTAGGTTAGATAATTACGTAACAACTTAATACAGAAGGTCCCTTAAGTAGGCTTGTTCATACTCGATCACTGACAGGAACGCTCCGAACTAGTACAATTGTTCAAATGTACTAGTTCGGTCATCTAGTACTATTAGTTCATTTTAGTTCATCGATAATTAAGACATCAGTCAGACGTGATGGAATACCTGCATATTTGATTTTCCTTCATACTTTGCAGGCTTAGGACTATCATTTTAATTATGATACATTTTAAATAATTTGAGTTCCATTTAAATAAGTAATATTGAATGAATTATTAAAATGGCGTATTTAAAAATCAAATATTTACAGTGATCTTTATTTTTATATACATATTTTCTTTTTACAATCCACACGAAACAAAACCAAGCATAAGCAACATAAACTTGAACTTATATTGTTGAACCAATGACGTTGAGTAACTTCACTTAACAAAGTTAAAATAACAAATAAAAACATCGAAAACAATTACTATCAAAGAGCCATAGAACGACCGGGCCATAGATTATGCACATAAATGACAGGGCACAGTTTCTCGTTCTCCAGGTCATCGTAGTTCGTACATCACTTAATCGTTCAGCCGTTCTTACTCGGCTCTCGCGATTGGATGTCGCTAGGATTGGTGATTAGTTCACTGTACTAGATGTACTAGATGAACGATTTAAGCGAAAGAAACAGAATAGTTCGTACTCGTTCACATGATGGAATTGCGTCCTAACAGTACATAGTACATGTACTACACAAGCCTACCCTTAAGTAGGGACTGACTAAATTAATAACCGACTTGGTATTACATGGATCTCACAACTTTTTACGGTAGAACAACTGAGTTGCGAGACTTGGTTTTTTGACAAGTATTGTTTTTTATGGGATTCATACTTTCTAGATCTAATTCAATAGTAACGAATAAAACAAATAAATTGCAATGGAGAACGAAGCTTAATCTATACTAATATTATAAAGAGGTAAAATTTGTAAGTTTGTAAGTTTGTATGTATGGGGTAATCTCTGAAACTACCGAACCGATTTTGAAAATTCTTTCGCTTTTTTGTAGCTGCATTATCCCTGAGTGCTATAGGCTATAAATTATCTTTATATCACGCATATTAGCCGAGCTATTATAATCTTTGTTAAGCAAGTCGGGGACGGGATCCCGTGGAATATTTTCGACTTCTACGCGGACGAAGTCGCAGGCAGAAGCTAGTTATATAATAAAACGTCGGTGACCGGGGCACAAGTAAGACGAAGTAACTGACATTTGAAAATTGATTCTCACTATAAACTGCGACATCACAGCAGATAATAACAGCCAAGTTTCTAAAAATATATAAAAGTGACAAAAAATGTTTAATACACAGTTTTGTGGTAATGCAATGGGGACTAGAAAATTAGATTAGGTACATGTTTTTGCTGATGTTGACAAATTGGGTGAATTCTACGTAATTTGTTGGCGTCCGCTAAGTATTTAATGCAGTGTAATTTTTTACTGGTCTGCTGGGGAAATATTCACTCGGTTAAAGTGAAGCGTTAATAGTAATAAATATATAATTGGTCCAATATTATAATCTATAGAGTATAACATGTAGAGTCTCATTTGCTTAAAATCACGAAATATAAGTAACAAGGTCTCACACAACAATTACAGGAAAAGTCTAAAAACCGATATTTTGTTTTTTTTTTTGTCACATATAAAAATGTTTGGCGAATACAAAGCCACTGCCTGCCACTTATGACCTTTCAGTCTTTAAAGCAAGAATAAATAGTAATCTTCTGGGCTCGCTCGTTCCTTCGTAGACCTCATCTATCGCCTACAATCAAGCGAGATCGAGGACAAGTGTAGGCTCAAACGTAACAAAAAAAATAAAAAAAAAGAGTGATACTCATAGTTTAAAAAAATTATCGTAACGTACAACAATGTGAGGTTTCAGCTGCAAAGTTATCTTGTCGTATTCGTCAGCCTAAGAAGATA
Organism: Tholera decimalis; assembly: GCA_943138885.2. NCBI lineage: Eukaryota > Metazoa > Arthropoda > Insecta > Lepidoptera > Noctuidae > Tholera > Tholera decimalis. The sequence continues at coordinate 27,930,961 of OW964563.2, read as the reverse complement.
ATCTAACAAAGTATAATGCTTGCACCCAATAATTATTGTATTCAGAATAGTGAGTAAAAGTATGTTTTTTCTTACTAAATACTTTCTTTAAAAGTTTCCTTAAATCTCTTTCAAATACTGATAAAAACTATGCTGAATGCCTAGGTTTTAAAAGTCGTGAGGTTTTAAGAAAGTGCAGTAAGTTTTTGCTTAGATAATCATAAAAAACTGCCAGTATTTTTGTTGCAAATTTTGAATTCTATTTTACTTTCTCAATTTGGTGCAGGTATTAGAAACTTTTCAAAGTGTAACAAGATATTAAGTTGACGTCAAAACCTAATAGCCATTAAATTGATTAAATAATTATGTTACAGATCTCTCTCATAAATTTAATTTCTTCTTTTTTTTGCGCGTTAGGTACGGGTTTCTAAAGATTGTATTGATTAGCATTTATTCAATACCTGGGAGTCGTTAGAAGGCTACCAAGTTAATCAAGTCAAACTCGCAAAATTAGTGGCTCGCGTTTGACTAAAATCCCACCTAATGGAAGCGATGATGTGGTCGAAAATAGAACTTGCTTGTCGAGAAGTAGCATATTCACTCTTGAGCAGAACAAGGTTTCAGCAATCGAAAAAGACAAAATCTTCACTCCGTTCGCAAAAATATTACCAAATCATGTTTATGGGTGGACTGCCCACTTTGTACTTCATCTTGTGGTTCGATGATAGCTGATCTATATTTGACGTGCACTCGCCAAAGTGCAACCGATAGAAAAACTGCATGCAATACAACAAGCTGGTTACTCAATATCGATGATATAAACTTTAAACCAGGCATCGATACTTGGCGAAAGATAGCTTCTTGGTTCGTTTTAAATTGACTAAACTATATCCAGCTAGTAACTGGCTGATTCTGCCCACAAATAAGAGCAGTACTCAAAACATGATCGAATTTACGCTTGATAAAGTTTGGGTAAGTGTTCCAGCCCAAAGTGTTGTCTCATGTCACATAATTTATCATCATCATCAGTTTTGACAACATTTAATAACTTCTTTCAGTATAACTGCCATCAACAGTCGTAAATTGCCCGATCACTGTTCAAAAGTGGACGACCACAGACTGACGTAATGAACAAACGTACAAAAGAAGCTTGTTAGCACTGAAACTCCATACAAGTATATAGCACGAGCTTCACTTCCCAGTTCTATAAATGGACCACACATTATACTCATTCCTTCTACGTCCGCACGCATACTCTTTAGTTGTGCATTCAACAATATTCAAACTCAAGTTTATGTATTTCGGACTGCTGTTTCATTACAATAACTTAGTATGGAAGCTATTTCAACAATACTCGCTTTTCTCAGTGACTGTGGCTGAAAGAAATTGATATGGGGATAAAAATAAAATAAGGTTATACCCAGGTTATGGTTTACCTGTGATCCAAATATCTTAATCAGTTTAGTAGTTGGAAAAAGAATACTGACACAAAAATCTTTGATTTTAGAAAAATAAATACATTCATTACAATATTAATAGGATTTAGTGCGGACATAAAGCCAAGCAAAGTGTATAAGATCCTATATTGTGAACTTGTAGATCTAAATGACATCGTGACACCGCTCTTACTCTATTTGTTGAAAGCGTCCTATAGTTTAGGTGCATTAACTTGAAGTGGGCGCATACTGTTCTCACGAACGCCACTCGATTGTTACACAGCCTCTTAACTATCAGGCTATCGGGCCACGACCCCCGGTTATACAATAAAAACTGATGCTCTGCAGCTAAAGATGGGGGTTCTTGACGTGTTTTGATTCAAGATGAGCAACATTAATCATAAATCAGAAAAAACTATAATTACGTTACGATGACTTCATAAAATCAAGTCCATTTCAAGTTTGTGAAGTTATTTTAAATCTGAGGATTACTAAAATTACGTTTGCTAATGGATCTTCCTAGAAGACGGGTTGGGTGGCTAGAAGCGTTTAAAAATACTTACCACATACAATCTCGTCAAATTGATCTTAATTACAATTTTATTATAAGCAAGTTATATTAATTTTCATACATCAGTAAAGTAATGTATTTCATGAACATGTCATCTAAAAAAACCATTACGGCCACCTGCTCTGCCTTTACACAACATTTTTTATTAAATTACAGATAAGAAATACGCGATAAAAAATGCAAACAATCAATATACGCAATAAAAAGTGGTAACTTAAAGAACATGGGAATCTATTATGGAGATTGCTATATGCCCGGCAAAGCTACGATGATTGACAAGTAAAGTCCATCCACAGTGTTGGTGGCCATTGGGACGAAATGCGTTTTTTTTAACTTTTTACTTTGTTCACCTTCACAACCCTTCATTTCGAAACGATTAAAACTCACTGATTGCAACCAGCTTCTTTTTTGGTAGAAAGTTTATAATTATGCAAATCGTTAAGGAAGCTCATGCTTTACTAACTACTTCGTGTTCATTACATTATTGAATTTTTCATAAATATTTTTTTATTTGATTTACAAACTTCGTTGCTCCAAATATCCATATCATCAGTGTCTGATTGCGTTTCTGCTTTTGATTCTTTACCGGTATCTGTTAGTTACACGACCATTATACTTTCAATGATACTCATCGTTTGATCTCCTGCGTGTTTTTGTACTCATAATAAGTTGACCTAACCATCATTTGTCCGTAACGGGGAACCATAATAATAGACATAATTCTCGTTGTAGTTACGTGGTAATACTTTTTCTGTTAGATCGTTTTCACTCGATTTACGTACCGTTACAACTCACGAATCTATTCGCGATCAATGTCTGGTATGAGCAATTTTGGATTCAGTTATCATACTCTCTTTTTAATGTTATTCTTATTGAAATTGAATTTTGTGTGAAAAACAAAAATTTAGTATTACATTTTTGCTGTATGTGCCGTTTTAACATTATTTTAATTGAAAGAAAACATAGTATATTATCGATAATAAATGGAGCTATAATTAAATTTTCAATTTAAAACAAGTGCTTTCCAACGGCCCTTTATATTAATTAAATTAATGCTGATAAAACATAGAAGAGAAAACTGCTCTAGCCCATTAAACAAAACATAAAAAACTAAACGTAACGACAAAAAAAAGAAAGATCATCAAATTGACGCTTCTAAAGTTTCCCAAATATTGCTGGTATAGTTAGTCAACTTACGCAATAGAAAGTAAGTAAACATGAGCACAAAAGATTCGTTTGTCCGTGACTTCTCAAATAAATTACACGTTGCGTTTCCTAAAATTGGTCACTGACGATGTGATTCCATATTACGGAATGCATTACGTAATTCGTGCATTGTATCTTTAATGAAATAATTTGAGAAAGTGACGTTTTTTGACTAGAGCTGATTGGCTCTGCACATTTATAAGTACGGCCAGAAAGTTGACAATTGTTAGGAGATGTATTACTGAGAGATACACTTTCTAATGGGTGCCATAATTTTTTATCACTTTTTTGTATCATAAACGAAACAATTGAGTCTGTAGTGGTAAAATAATAATTTCCTAAACAGTAGTATATCGGAAGTAGTTTGAACTTCTCAGTCACAAAAAGCTAGTCGTGGAATAGAATGTCGTGGAAGAGAGCTAAAACGCAACTTACTGAAAGAGTAAAGAGGTAAGAGTATCCAACCACAATATTAGGAGATTAGGTCTTTCTAATTATGTGGTTGGACTATATTTTTTATAAGAACTAGCATCTGGTTTTAGAATGTTACCAATAAAACTGGTATAACAATGAAAAGAAAAAGTAATTGAAATACAAAGCACAAGACATTGAATATTTGTTGGTCTAGACTAGACAGAACTTCACTTCACTTGGCTGAGCTTAATAATATCATTTATTTTTAACGTATTTAATGCACGTTCCATGTTTCAACATGTACAATGTTATGAAACTAGTTCATTATGTTGATCGACTTTAGCCGCCGGCTTCGGTTCAATGTTAATAGTTACTGATTAACAAGTAATTTTAAAATAGTTTTGTTATAAGGCTTTGGTTTGACAGCAAGAGTACTTGCAATTCGGAAAAAAAATCCAATTTTTTTATCAAAAGTTATAATCAAATTATATTTGATGACGTGGTTAGCGTAGTGGTTAAGAGTTTGACTGCTGCGCTATGAGCCGCAGATTCCGGCACAAATGTTTGCATCACCTACAATAATTTTTCCGGGTCTGTTCGTAAAAATGCAACCACGATACAGGCGAAATTCGTTATGTTGGATAACGTTTTAAAAAATATCAAATGACTTCAGGAGACTAACTTAAAAACTGTCAGGAGACAAAAATACAATATTTGTGATACAATCAGTTTTATAGTTTTTGTTCGTATTTTCACTACAACGATTCCAGTGCATATACGCGAGCCTATTATCAATAAAAAAAATAGTATTTTAGTACAAAATCTGTTACTCATAAATTATCAAGATCAAAACAGCATTGAATAAAAGGTTCATTGGAATTTGAAGTCATATATTCAAACTTACAACTTAAATAGATCGCAAAATTGGATACATAATCGACGAGGGCGTGCTGTTGAACGGGAGTGACGCCTACCCTCGCTTCCAGCTGAGCAGCTAGGATCAGCTCGCCGCTGCTGTTCAAGATGTCTGTTTCTTATTACAATCCAACTTGCACTGAACTGTAGACACTATCTACGCTATTTCTTGTTTTGTTATATAAAATAATTACAAAGAAGAAAAGTAAACATTGCCATACAACATTTTTATGTACATAGTTAGGTTTAGCAGTGTACATGTATAACTGAATTAAAACTAAATTTATAAAAGGATGTAATAATAATTTAAATTGGTGAAGCTCTTACAAAAACGCTATAAATAAGACCTGTTCCTTATAACACATAACAAATATTAATTTTATGTTGATTTTACGACACGTTACAATTTTAAATATATCAGCTCGTAACGTTTGACGACCATTTCCTGGGGCTTCGGCAATAAATCAATGAACTGGTTCACAACTTTATGCATTCAGTTGTTTATAAACATTAACTATGCATACATATATATTCAAGGAAATCGTCTCTTGCTAAATGTTAGATGCCATAAATTAAATTTTGAATGACGGACTCCTTCATAAACCTTGGGTCCATATTAGGAGCAAATTAATTATGATGACTAATATTTTGCTTGGGACACTTTCATTCATGAAAACACAACACAAATGAGCCAAGGCCAACCTCCACATATATCTTATTCCCTAGTTTTTCCCTCAGACAAGAAATCCTAGATCTAACCTATCCTATCACTCATGCCCAAAGCCGTTCAATCTGAATTCCCCTTCGGCATAACGGTCACCATAGTTGCGTAACGCGTGTAATATTTAAATGGCAGGCAGCTAGGCTATAGTCCTCGGCTTCTATGAACTTCTGTGTCGTGCAGGCGATAATAATTTCCTCTAATGAATTAACTAACACGCAGAGTGTGGAATGATACTCGTACACATTTTGATTCTTAGCATTCTTTTTAAACATGCGTGAAAATGTTGAGTGGATTTGATCCTTTTTTTTAAGGATGGGAAAATCATCCTATGACTGCCTCCTGATCTGGGCGAAGCGGGAAGGTGTGTCAGATTTCTACTGACTAAAACCCGACAATTTACTTACACTTATTGAGGCGCGCGTGGAGCACGACGCACCGTCTACACGGGCCTGGTTTCAGTCGGGCGGCGAGCTACCCATTGCTCGCAGTCCGCAGGCCCACGCCTACGGTGGCTGGAAGTCACTTTGTGACTCCCGACGCCCGGAGCATCTCCTGCGGCAGCAGGGGCGCGAGGGCTGTGAGTGCCTTGAGACTCGCCTCTCCCTCGCGCGTCCCGCCACCTCCTTCGCTTGCATAACTGCTTCGCAGAAAGAGGTGACTGCTTCCCATGCCTCCTCGCTCCGGACCATGGATTGAACCAGGGCTGGGAGCGAGAGGTCGTCGCCTATTGTGGATTTGATCCTGTGATAATATAGACTTAACGAATTTTGAGTGAGTATTAAAATAGGCAATCAAAATTCGTTAAGTTTATTTAAACCAATTTGAACAAGAAGACTAACGCGCTAACGGCCTCATCTAGTTTAACTTAAAACGGCAATAAATTACATGTAAAAACTTTATTTATAACCAATTTTTAAAATAAAATATCATTCATTCAACATATAAAATTAGTTTTTAGTCTTGGTTAATTAATTAATAAAGATTCCAAACAGCATAATTAATTGTTGGGACATCAAGACCCAGAGATTGAGGCTTTTTTGCTAGAACCGTTGTCCTACGCATAAGATCAAATATCTAGTACCCTGTAAGAATTTTCTTATAGTAAATCATAGCTTCGTTGAAAACATGTAATAATTAATATTCACCGTTTCAATGTTGCAACTAGCATGCGTTTTAAATTAATAAACACCAGGATTTATACACTTGTTTTCTATATTAATGAAGTCATTTGACACCGAGCAAGCAATTATCAACTACTAATTACATATCTCATTCGTTTATCTAAGTTTATAAGCTGTCCGGCTGACCGCATTTTTATTTCACAACTAACGCGAGATAAAATATTTCTTTGAGGGTCATTTGTGACTTGATTATTGAGATTGTCCTTTTATAGGTAGACATTAAATTAAATTAAATATGTATTTATATCAAGACAAGAGAGATCTAGATTTATCACAGTATAAGAAGATAAAACAACTAATTAGCAGCGACTTATAATGCGGATGGTAAACGACCAAGACGTCATAGTCAAAGACGATGAGCTGATCAGGTGTCCGAAGTACTGCAGATGCTGATGCCGATGTGCCAGGCTCTCCATCAAGCTGAAGACCGTAATAGATGGAAAATCCTGTTGCAACGTTTCCGTTGTAGATCCTCGATCCTCAGCACTGAGGGACTCGAGAAGGAGGAGGGTACACTGCTGAATCAGTTTATAAACTAAAGAACAGTTAAGTCTGCTGCTATACTGTGCAGGACGCTGTGCGTACTTCCAAGTAAACGCCCGAGGAGAGATGAGTTCTTATTGCAAAGTCAACTGTTTACGCATCAGCAAACATACCTGATGCACTGCAGATTAGACAATACTATTATTAATGATTTATAGTGAATCTAACATCTTAGATTCACTATAATCATCATCAGTATTTGTTTATTAATTTATGAGCATTGTTGGTGTATGTATATACGGCTTCTGAGTGTAGTTTATAGCTTTTTGATGGTCATATCGGATAGTCAGAAAACCTAAAGGGCTACCGTATTAGCCAGTTTCTGGATTGTGGAAGTCAGATAGGTAGTCACTAGATGTAAAATACTGGTGCTCAATTTTATCCGGTTAGGCTGGAATCCAACTCCAATTTATACAACGTGTAACGGAAACTCCATATCTATCCAAAAGGACTGAAGACAACATCTGATATGGAGTCTCTATGCAAAGTTTCAGCTCAAAATAAGTGACTCACAGAATTGACCCCAAATTATTGGTTTCATATGTTTCTTGAATACCTACCAGTAATAACAAACGTGTCACAGCACTATGAGGGTCATCACTTTCCACATCCCTTGCCAATAAAATGATAATTCTCTTCATTCTTCTTAATTTTAAAATTTCGGTCTCTGGTATCAGTGTATTGAAATTTCTAATAAGCTCCACACGTCATGTAGACATAGGATTACAAAACCCTTGCCATATCGTTTGTTATCATCCAAAGAAGCCGTGCACTTGATATGTATATACCTACCCATAAAATTACACGTTGTATATGGAATCAAGTTGAACCTATAATATGTTAGGATATATTTTTATAGGTAGATTGGAAAAAAAACATGTTTTCCCAGACTGCTAGCTATATTGTTTTATTTTATAATGTTAATGAAATTATAGTATAAAAAACATGTAAATCTACACGATTAAAATGTAAACGAAAACGATAAAATTGAATTAGTCTTTAGACAGTAAGAATAATCTAGATAATTTATTGAATAAAATTGCCTAATTTCACACCTACGATTTAATATCCCATTTGAGTAAGTCTAGTTTATTGAATACAAACAAAGGCTAAGTTATGATAAGTAATCTAGAAACATGTTTATGAAACCTGTCTTCTATAATCTGTGTAATATTTAATCAATTTCATAATCCAATTTATTTGATACTAGTACTCTCGCGGGGCTTCGCTCCCGTGGAATCTATCACGGTAAAAACATAACTCTCCTTTTTTGCAGTCGGGTAAAAAGTAGCCTATAACCTTCCTCAAGCTTCAAGCTACTTCCATACCAAATTTCATCCAAATCCACCCAGTACTTTCGAAGATTAGCGCGTTCAAGCAAACAAACAAACAAACAAACTAACAAACTTTTCCGTTTTATAATATTAGTATAGATTAAGCTAACAATTTCTGAACGTTGCCATGGACTGTGACATCTTTTAAGCAGTTGTTTTTTCTTAATATCTTTTTTACTTTTTAATATTATCCTAATAAAATTTACAAAAATATGAACACGTGAAGAAAAAACTTTTGTACATGAAAAATAAGTGGCGAAAAAATGTTTTTGGAATTAATGAACAATGTTTGAATTTCGACCACTGGGCCATTGCTAGTTACATCCACATATACATACATATCATTTTTAACCGACTTAAAAAAAGGAAGTTCTGTATTCAACCAGCATGATTGTATGTTTGCATGTCCGCTATTATATTTATCAGTTAAAGCTTTTAGTTTAGCGTTGATACATACATGCGAGCTTGTTGGTCCGAAAAGATCCCTTAATCTTTCTGCATCCGGGTCCATGATGCTCTAGAAGCTGCCATTGATCGGAATAGCTGGAAAAACATCGTACGTAACAGAGTGATCCATGGAAGATGTCATGACACTCAGTACTGAGCAGTGCACAGCTTCTTTGGATGATAACAATCGATATGGCAAGGGTTTTGTAATCCTATGTCTACATGTGTGGAGCTTATTAGAAATTTCAGTACATTGATACCAGAGACCGAATTTTTCAAATTAAGAAGAACGAAGTGAATTATCATTTTATTGGCAAGTGACGTGGAAATTGATGACCCTCATAGTGCTGTGACACGTTTGTTATTATTGGTATTCAAGGAACATACGAAATCAACAATTTGGGGTCAATTCTGTGAGTCACTTATTTTGAGCTGAAACTTTGCATAGAGACTCCATACCAGATGTTGTCTTCAGTCCTTTTGGATAGATATGGGGTTTCCGTTACACGTTGTATACGTTAACCAGGCTATTCAAAGAAATGTCTAAACTCTTGGTGATTATTTTTGTCACTGGTTACTTTGGTCAAAGGCATTGTTATACAATATCAGCCAGCATGGGATTAGACGAATTTTTAATGCTTAATTTGATTTGTAGTTTAGTTTCGATTAAATAGTTTGTATTGAAGTGAACATGAAATAAAGTATCCATTCGCATTTTGTGTAATACTTGACTCATAAAGGTTACCTTATTAGTTGCCCTTATTAGCAGAGCAATAACGGCATAACAACTTCTGATAAAAACGAAAAGTCACTATATATATAGGGTGTCCGTTACCCGTTAGTTGACACGACTTGCATTTTAAACTGCCATAAAAGTAAAAGTTTAATATTTGTAGATATGATAGTTCAGATAAAGTTGATGCGATGCCATCCGATGGCACCTGCACTCATTCTACGACAACTCACAGATGGAAATTCAACTTTATGTTTCTAAGTTCAAGGTTGGGTTTACGTTATGGGAAAATGTCAAAAGGAATATTTGATGTGGTAATCTGGAATGCCAAAGGAATACAGGGCTGCCTGGGTTACTCAGTCTGTGATGTGACTATTAAATATCAATATTTTATAGGAAGGGGCGAGTTATTCTTGATACTTATCACGAGTATTAACACCTTGTTTGTTTATAATGTTGAGGTATTTTTATTGATAAAAACTGATCTTTTGATGCAGCATCTGCTCCGGATGCGATTGTGTTGGTAGATTAATGGTGTAGTTTTTTTAAAGTTATTGATGATGTGTTTAGTTTAGTTTATATGATATCATGAGGTTTTATGTAGTCAAAACTAAGATTGAACTTTATGAAAATTACCTTGACTAAACTGGAATGACTAATTTATTATGAATTAAATAAATCAAGACTTACCAACCCACTCTGGGCCTGCGTGATGGATTAAGGTACATTCCCTCTTATAGACAAGATGCCTGTTTTCTAACAGCGGGAATGTTATAGGCTGGTTATAATCAAGATTAGTATACTGTCTCAATGATAATACTTCTTGAAATCTCTTCAAGACAATCTTATTTTTTTACATAAAGTTATTGCAAAACAAAAACTGTCAACTTATACCCAAAAAGTTTTTATGTTTTAAATAAAACTACAAACGACTTCATACTGAGCTTTAATAGCAAAAAATTTTTAGCAAAAAATAGAACCGACTTCCATATCAAAACACTACAAAGGCAAAAATAACTTTAATTTAGGAAGGCGGTGTCAAAAACGAAAATATATACAAAACTAAAGACACCGCCTTCCTAAATTAAAGTTATTTTTGCCTTTGTAGTGTTTTGATATGGAAGTTGGTTCTATTTTTTGCAAAAAATTTTTTTTTCACGCTTTTTAGTGGGTCGGTTTGTAATTTATCTAGTTACAAAAGCCATAATGTCAACAACTTATCACCTTTTACAAAATATTGCTTTTCCTGATGCATAGCCGTTAATTTTTGAGGAGTTCTCCTGGTACTTGACCATCAGCTCTACATCACCATATGTATTGTGGCGAGCATAAAGTGTTTAACATCCGTACTCAAGTAATCGAATCGCAATCCATGAAATACTTATTATTTAGGAGTTTCAGTGGCCATCTGTGGTCTTCATCATCAGTTCAACTTCCCCAAATGGTACTTTTCGGAAGTAACTGCTCAAGGTACTATAAGAAATACCCAAAACGCTATAGGTGTGCCTATAATATTTGAAGAGTTCCCTTGATTTCTCCAGGATCCCATCATCAGATCCTGATTTCGTAACAATGGGACCAATTAGAAAGTATACCCATTCAAACGCAAAAAGAATTTTTCAAATCGGTCCAGCCGTCTCCGAGTTATGAGGTAACATACATAAAAAAAAAAAAAAAAAAAAAAAAGTTCAAGACGAATTGTAAACCTCCTTTTTTTGAAGTCGGTTAAAAACTACCAGAACACAACATCAAAACACATAATAATCCTACCATTTCAAAATATACACAGAACAATATAGATCTAAATTGTTGTGCATTTATTCGTAACATCGATAGACATGATCAGGCAGCGATCAGATAACTGCGCCCGCGACGACCTCTATACATAGCGGAGGTCACACTAAGTCATGAAATAAGAATTAAGTGAATACTTTCCAAACAATACGTTGGCTTGAGAGCTGTGTGTGATTTGCTTTATCTTGTGCTTACATGTGGTTGTATATGAACTATTTTGATTGAGTTTGATGAAATATAAGTGTGTTCTGACTGATTTGTGCAGTACTATATTTTTTCTCTTTGTTTTCGTTGAGAAAATCATCACACTACTCTTCTCATTCTGGATGGAGCGGAAAGGAGTGTCATTCCTTCAGTTGCCCTTACGTTCCAGGGCCACGGTAACATTCCAGCAAACCTGAAATAATATTTCTTTTGCCTACTGTTATTTCAGTCTAAAAACCAATAGAGAGACGTATTTCTTTAACTGAAACATCCATATTCTTATCTAATTACTGTCACCTTTTGACAAAGTAGCATACTGTGATGGAGTTCACAAAAAAACAAAACATATTTTTTACGACGTATCAAACTATTTTCAAAAGCGATGCACCTCTGCCAAGACGGCCATCTTCATCAGTCATTTCGAAATTATAAAAAAGAAATGGAACGCACCTCTAAAATCTTCACTACATTGGAGCCAAACTTTGAATCCAACCTTAGTTAATATTTCCGAGACAGCACTTGACAAGCAAGTTGAGTTGGTCCCAAATATTGGACGATCATAACATGAGTTTAATAAAGAAAAAAGTATATCGGGCACCCGCTAGGAAGATGGCCGCATTATCCTTTTTCTAACACAAATTTTAGATCGGATCTCGTCCACCAAAGGGAAGATTTTTTTTTAAATGAAATTTATGCCGTAAAAATTGTTAAAGCGAACACTTTTTGTGATGGCCGTTTAACTAATAAAATATTTCTGTTATTCGGACAATTTATCGTGGGGTCTCCATTAAAAGGATATTTTATTGTGTAAGTATTGTGTCGGTTAGTTTAGCCGACGTTTCGTAACGAGTTAAAAGGACGAATATATTTATTAAATAGGTTTGCTGGCGTTTTTCATGGCGTCTTTAGAAGTTAATAGTTTGAGGATATTACTTTATTTAAAGTAAATTCATCGAGTGTTTTGGGCACACCGTTGGCAGTATTATAGACAAATGTTGCCGTGCTCAATGAGATTTTCATCTCTTGTTGGTACATATTATGTAATTAGGTACCATAATATAATATTCATTTATACATATCCCTGATTCGTTCGTAGAAGATTATGATGAAAATAACATCATTATGACTGTTATGACTTCATGTTACTTATTTCATAACATTGTATTTTAATCTTAAAAGATCTCTCTGAAATTATTTTTAAACAATGCGACTTTCATATAATGTTAATTACATATATTTATGGGCTATATCATTTAGAGCAACAGAAAATAAACCGAAAATATAAAAACAAAGACAAGAAAATTTAAGATTTTAATTACTGAGCATGTTAATAAACAATAGAATCCAATCCACAACAATCGACTCAAACCCTTCGCCCACTGTAAATAATTTGCATAATTTTATACGTGCATTCGTAAAACACTCAAGACGTGGAATGCATTCGCACTCGCTCTTAAAATCTGCGAAGGCTATAAAATGGTTCAGTTTCTTTTAGCACCTCACATTACAGTTTATTATTGAAAGCTAACAATGAACGTAGAATACCTGACGTCATTAGCGGGCCCTTTTAACTTTGCCGCCTTTACCTCCGTAATTGTTTGCGTTTGTTAACACTAAAGTTGGAAAGTAATTTTTGCAAGTTGATTTTTGTATTGTGGCTGCGAATGACCTGTAGGAGTTTATTTTTATGGAAAAAGGAAATTTTAGTTCAATAAAACAGGTTCTGTAAAAGATAGGCTTAAATTTACTATAAGAGAGACTGTTTATTTTAGTTAGGTATGTGTATGTACTTGTTATGTACTTTGCAGTTCAGTTCAGTATGTGTATCTTAGTGAGTAACCTATTAATAATTTACGATAAATAAAATTGATTTCTCCTTTATGTACCCCAATCTCAGCTTATTAAGAGTGTTTTCAAATAAAAGCGGATACTCCATATTTCGAATGGATCATTCTATACAAAAATAAGAAAAAATACATTAACAAAAACATCCAGTCTTTGTAAAAGTAAAATTATCTGGGTATTCGTACTAAAAACAAAATGACGAACCACTTTCTATTTTTTACTTATCTGATAAATTTATTTCGGTGTAAAGATGGTTGATATTACGCCACTTCATTTTTACCAAGTTGATCCTAAATAATTTGGCTATTGTCGACTAGGTATAGCATAAGCATTACTAGCCTAAATTATAGGGTACATTATAGGCTATAATGTTCCCAATGCTAAAATACATACCAATGCGAAGAAGTAGGTAGTGTGCATTGATAGATATCACATCGAGATCGTCTTAAATTTTTTAATGAAACGGTGGTAGTTTTGAAAGCAGTGATGATGAATCAAAAATGTAATTTCGGGTTTGAAACCACTGAGCAACCACTACTGCTTTCCATTGAGGTAACCATAATGTAATTATTTAAATACCTAATCTTATTTAATGTAAGATATTATCATGATATTATATATTATTATTCCTTCCATTAAAATCAGAGTCTGGATTGGATTTATGGAGCGGTAACGCTCCATAAATTCAGGGTATGCATATCTATTCCTCGAATTATTTACTACAACTTTTGTTAAAACAAACTCCAATACTTTTTGTTACAAGACTTACCTTTGTTAAATGTTTTACTCCTTTTCTTGTAGTGAGGGGCGCCATAAGCCCATGACCGTTCGTTCTCCCGTAATAGTTCTCTGGAATTTTATTAGATGGCGCTTTACGGGATTATTCAAGAGGAAGATAAATAAATAACTTTCGAAGGATTTGTGGTTTATTTGAAAAGGTTAATTTAATAAATGAACATGATTGCTTTTATATAGACGTATCAGTAAGATGAAGGTACAGTTAACTTTGCAATATTATGATTATACAATATAGATAGGTAACTGTATTGTTATTCCCAGTCAAAAGAAGGAAGAAGACAATTTTGGATTCAGCTTTCGACTCATTTAACAGTTATGTATATAAAATAATTCACGATCGCTTTTTACTACAGTGCGATCTAAAATCATCCTTAACAACCTTTATTTAATATCCAAAATAGAATGGCAGAGAATCTTCCGAGTTATAAAACTGCAGTTTCGTTTCCTTATAAAGAAAACCGGCAAAAATGTCTGGACTGAATTTTCTAGAAGCAATGTCTAGATATAAAAGTTACGTGCAGTGTTCACCCGTTTTTTTACGAGTAACTTTTTAATTTTTGAACGGACACTTCAATTATCTTCTTCATTCATCTCAGTCAAAGTTCATAAGCTTTTGGAGGCCTAAAATATTTTTGATACTTGTTAACGGGAAAATTACATTAAGAACTGACGTTTCAGTTGTAAATAAATAAATCATTATTCAAAAGTTTTCAACTTTGGCTTTTCCTTGTTTTTTTTTTATATAATTAAGCAGGAGTCAACATTAATATTATTATGATAACTTGTATATATTTTGCAAGTTGGTTATGAAATAACACATTTGCACGTATTTTTTTCTTAAATTTAAACCAGATGAGGCCGGTGTTTTCTAGCTGCCTACCTAGGAAGAAACATCGGAACGAAATCAGAGGTAAAAGTCTCTTTTGAAATCCATATAATCCTTACCGATCAAATCATAATTTATTATGAGAACCATATAGTCTAGTCTAGTCCATATAGTATGTCTGAGGTGATCTTTTGAGGAATCACATAGATTTGAGTAGACCCCTCAGTATTGTTTAGTTTTCCTGATAGTTGCATTTGTCTGCTATTGTAAAACTCAAATTGTGTGCAATTTAATTAGTGTTTATTTTTATATATTGCGCTTCAAAGAATATTATCAATGCGTGATGCGTTACTAATGATATGCTTGTGGTTAAGTGGTCGCATTTGACCTTAAGACCTCAACAGTTCTAGCCAGCTAGGGTTATGCTTCCTTATTGTATTTGATTAGCCAAGCAGTTACACGTAAACAACTTTCTGTTTTGAAATTTTATATAGATATTTATATGTTAGCCAATTCGTAGACATAGGTACCTAATAATTTGCTGCAAATGTATGTATCCATTTTAACTACTCTGTATTGACTTTTGTATATTAAAAACATCCTTTATTTAAGTCCCACGAGTTTTAAAATACATATATAATTTTGTGATTGATGCTTAAACAAATAAAATACCAAAACCATGTACTCATTGTATATGCAAGAAATGTCGAAGATAGAGCACCAACCGTTGGGGAACAATTCTGAGGGTAGGTGTGACTCAGCGAAATTATTGCCTTTTTAAAGTACCATTGATTCAAAAGAACTCCTAATGGCACCTTGTTTTGTTTGGAAAGATGACTAAGTATATATCAAAGCCTTCATTGTTTTTTTAACCGCAAAATTGATTTCGGTTAGATGCTACGAATCAATTTGTAGTTTGAATATGGAATTTAAAAAGGTTCCGTCAAGTTCAACACTTTGAACAGTCAGATACGTTATGTAAGTACACATATCTTTCGCTATACATTCAGTGTGTCAATGTCTGTCGAAGACTAAATGTGCCGAGGTCGAACGCTATAGTAAAACTTGAATGGAATAAGACTGGCGGTCCATAGTTAAGGACACTCTTAAATTATGTCTATCATAGCATTGAATTAATCTAAACAATGTCATTCAATTGAATTGTTTGAATTCGAAATAAAAAAAGCATTCGAAACGAGTTTATCGATGTTCTCAATTCAAATTCACTAACATATTCTAGAATTAAATTAGTTAGCCACTTTCTGTTATACATATTTATATCTATCGTTTCTATCTTATAAATGGCGTCAAAGCCGTTTCGTCATTCATCTCTTAAATACAACAGTACATAATTGAACAGTTACATTGCACGTGTTTAAAGCTAACTGTCGGTGATTCGTTCCTTTTAGAGCTTGCAACATCTGTTCTGATAAGATAGTTATCTTACTACTAAGTGGGTTAAAGTGTGGTCATATTTGACTTTGTTGTAGAGGAAGTGGGTAATTAGTGAATAGTGGGTTAGCTGTTAATGTGCAAGGAATTTAGTCTGTGATAACAGAAAAGATGAGACATTTTTACAAAATTGTGCTGCTCTGTCACGTGTAGTAAAGAAAGGCTTACACGTGTTATAATAAAGGAAATCTTGAAACAGTGAAAAATTTTTGAGTCTTCTGAAATATGTAGTAACATGCAACCAATTGAGACCAGAAGAAAGGAGCCAAACATAGTTCAAATAAAAAGCTACTATAAAAAAAAACATGTACCAACTAAACCCAGTATCCAAAGCCCAGTATCCAAATAAGTGAACCCAGTATCCTGTATATACGCTATGAGCCGGCACAATACGACCGATGTCAAACTTTGAACTCGTTAAAAATTTACGTTCATAGCTCTAGTTGGTTAGAACTCATCACTTCGCATGCCATTTGTGCAGAATTTTATCGCGTGTAATAACTATACTGTACCTACCATTAACCAAGTTTTTACATTCACAAGGGCTACAGAGACACATCGCGACACAACGAATGTTTAAACCTTTGATGTCCTGCTAATATTATAAATGCAAAAGTTTGTGAGGATGTATTTGTTTGTTGCTCTCGCAAAATTTACTGCACGTATCTGAATAAAATTTGGTAAGTAAATAGTTGACATCCTGGAATAACACACGTTTTATCCTTGAAATCCCAGGGGATCGGGATTTACGTCGAAAACCCTCCCACGCGAATGAAGTCGCGGTTAGAAGCTAGTTTAATATAAACATTCATGAATATTGAAACAGTTAAATCATATACTAGGAACATATTCAAAATTATTGCCAGCTTTCTCAAGAACCGTATTAACACCTAAGAACTACTGTACAACGTGTAATGGAAGGGGTATATACATACCAAGGGCACGGCTTCTTTGGATGATATCAAACGATATTGGAATGGTTTCAACTCAAAATAAAATACTCTAAAAATTGATACCAAATTTTCGGTTTCGTAAGTTTCTTAAATTGAAATCATAACAATCATGTCACCGCACTACGTAGGTCAATAACTTTCCACGTTACTTGCAAATATCACGATAAACCTCTTCCGTAATTCTGTGCGCCTAGTACCTACTGTAGTAGCTTAGCGTAACACGGTGTTCTTTTGTCGGCGCGAGAAAGGAGATAGAATTAAAAAACCCTTCTAATATCGTTTGCCCTTCTCTAATCTAATGCCCTTGGTATGTATATACCCGTTCCATTACACGTTGTATAAACGTGAAATTATAGGAAATAAGTCGAAGTGTTAGGAGTCATTTCAACGGTTGCAGCGATACATAAATTGAAACGGACAGTAATCCATATGGAATAACTGTGATATACGATGTTCCGGAAGATTATCGAAGCATTTGCCCTACTTTAACTAGGACACGGCATTATCGCAAAGTCTGAAACTGAAACTAAGATTCTAGGATCGATTCCAGGGGAATTATTACGTAACTATGCATACGAGTGAATAAGCTCTTGGAAGGAAGCAACGTTTCTAGATTCATGCTTGAGTCTTGAGATTGAATATTAAAAAACCGTCGTTCGAGTCTCAGACTTCGCTTAGCCACAAGTTATTTTTTAAGGTTCCGTAGACGAATGGCAAAAAACGGAACCCTTATAGATTCGTCACGTCCGTCTGTCCATCCGTATGTCACAGCCACTTTATTCTGAAACTATTAGGATTATAGAGTTAAAACTTAGTAAGTACATGTATTCAGTGAACAGCTTTATGATCTTTATAAGAAAAAATACAAAATTAAGGAGGACTCCTCAAACATGGAAATGAAACAAAAAAAAATCATTTTCTAAAATGTACTGTATATATCTTAAACTGCTGACTGTATCTAAAATCAATTTACATTGAAAGTGTTGATTAAGATTTACAGCAGCAAAAGAAAAAAAAAAATTATGCGTTAGGTCTTTCCTACGAAGTTTTAACTCTATAGTTACAACACACTTTCAAAAACCTTATGTGGAAAGGACAAAGTTATTTTTCGCTTCTCTATACTTGCTACTACGGAACCTTTAATAGGCAAGTCCGACTTGCACTTGGCCACATTTTTCTTTTTTTACGTTTCTTTGAATCTGACCTTTTTTATTTACAGAATTACCAGGTCTAACTATTTTCTATATGGATACGGAAGAGGAGTTGGCGTTTGTATTCCACTTACAATTGATAAGAGAAGACTAAATCATATTAGGAATAATAAATAATACTGAATGACATTACTTATAAAGGAAAATGGGAAAGAAAACGAGATAAGTCTTCGCAGTTCTTTCATATTATAAGTTTCAAAGTCAGGATCTTCCAATTTCAGCCCGTGAGTACCTACTTATATAAAATATGTCCACAAAAATATCGCTGTTTCAAATCATCCTTATCTATCAGCCCGACGCATCGGAGGACCAGAATTGATTGCCCAAATTAACTTTGATCGGAAGGAATTTGTAGAAAAACCGTAGCGGAACCTACTTTTTTAAAGATTTGTAACTCTCATTCACCGAATAGTCAGTCATGCTCACTGTCCGGGACATTGGGATAATGAAATCGTTCCATAGTTTTCCGATGCCAACATTTTTTTTTTGTGTCGTGACAGTTTTTCGATGTGATTTATCCGAGCTCAGATTCCCATAACCGGATTTATTTTTCCTCTCTTGAGGCGTTTATTGGCGTTAAGGATGCGGTGTAAAGTTATCGTTTAGCGTGATAGTTGAAACTTTCTCCCAGAGTATCTTCTAGTGCAGCAAAATAGTTCTTTAGTATGTCTACCTCAATATTTTACAATTACAACTTATTTTTAAAGGCTCTTTACCTACTATCTCCATAGCTTTAATAATTTACTGTACGTGTTCATGACGCATTGGGATTCCCTGCTGCACTCCGTTCTTCATTCATTGCATCAAATGCTCTTCGTCTCAATTTATCAGGTCATAAAATTGTGTGCACTGTAACTAGAATTATGAGTGGCCTCTTATCGCTCTAAAGTAGTTTGTCTTGTAAATTTAAGTCACAATATTCATCAGTTTTAGAAATCAAAGAACTGTCTGTTTTTACTTACATGCCAAATACAGATATACCTTTGTATTAAAATATTGCTTATAAAAGGAGAAAAATGAATTCAGTCTTGTAAAAATGTTTGAGTCATCCTTATCAACAATGTGTATTTTATGTTAGTTACAGTAGTTTATTGTCAATGTTATCATGTATTATGTTAATGTTGTGTATACTCAGTAAAGTTTAATGCTTCATACTTCCTAATCGCATGCATGATTCTCCGAAAATAATCTAATAAATGAAACTTAGTATACATGCCTTGTATATTATATCAAATTCAACTAATTCCTTATCTATATTACAGAATGGCTGCCAGATCAGAAGTTATGGATAAACTCAAAGCTATACCAGCTGGATTTGGACGTCAAACTCTTCTTTACATAAACTGTTAGTCGGGTTGAACGTCAATCATGTGACAAAATTTAATAGACAAACAGAGCTACCCGGGGCACCCCAATCATAGCTCAACAAACACATCGCCTTATTTGACTTACAATAATTTAGTTAGTACCAACACTGGCAACAGTGTCCGTGTTCCCATGCTCCCATTACCCATCCTAACAACGGAGCTATGCATCGGAATTGGCCAGAAAATCACGATAAGTATCTCTTGGTTGTCACGATCCAATTCCGACCGAAACGCTCCCGGTTGAGATTTGAGTGAGAAGACGTGACCTTTGTACCGAGTCGAAGTAACTTCAAGTGTGAAACGTCATGTCTAACCAGCGGGTGGCGTGAGTTGACCAGACGAACAACAAATTTAGTTAATGTGAAGTACAAAACAGAAAAATCTTAACAACCCGCGTTTGGATATCAGACGTCGATCAACGTCACGCTGAAAATTTTAATCTTTTTGATTTGATTTGACCCTGAGCACAGAGACTAGTCATTGCTTTTATTACGAACGATGCTTTGAGTGGTTGTAGAAAAACATATTCGAAGTTATGATATTGAAAGGACGGTCAAGATGATATAAGTAAAAAGGCTTTGATTGATCAACGCCGCTGTAGATAAATAATTTGCTTAGAATCCGAAATGATTCACTGCTGAAATTAGTCGACACCTATATTCAGTAAAGTTATCTGTATCTGAATCTGTAATTTATGACATAATCCGCTGTAAATTATTTGCTTCAAATTTAATATCTCTAAAGCCGGAAAATTGATATTAATAATTCTCAATTCGAATTGTGTTTGAAATTGTACAAATCGAATTTCGTTACGATAAAACAATAAGCCACTAAGCTCAAAAGCTAAGGATTTTGGTTTGATATCTGGTCAATTTATTATCTAGTCTCGGGGACGCATCGGGTATGATACGAGGGAATCAATGGTGCGTTTAACCGTGAAATCCTGAGATAGGGCCGATATCCCCGGATATTGATAGCAGGTATCTTGGAAACAGAAATAGTTTGGTAACGTATTGGGGACAATAATGGAATATGATTCTGCTACTGACGTTTCTATTTGTTGGATATGAAAGAGCAAACAGATATAGGTATTTATCTAAAAGCTGTGAGATATTTCTGTGTACAAGGAATTTATTTCTAAAATGTCTTTGTCAAGTGAATAATAAAAGCGATCCTTCTTAATTAAAGTTTTTAAACTGCTGGTATACCTTTATTTACAAAAATTTAATATTTTTCAATACAAACTTACAGACTTAACATTCAGAAATACAGTCTAATAATATGTAAAGTACTAATAATCTTTCCATATAGGTATTCGTAACTATACTGGTAAGATTTTTATTCTAGTCACGTCTCATATAATATTTCATTAACTTGATAGTAATGAAACATAATACTTACGATATAAAGTCAATTACTATAGGATTTAACGATGCAACGGTTCTTAGTATGGTCACTTTCTCTCAATATTTATCTCATAGTAGTAGGTAATCAAGAAAATTATCATTTAGGTAAATACAAATTAAAAACGACTGAAAACTGATGTTGCTTGTAAGTTTACCATACCGATTACAGTGGATTTCATTTATTACGACCTTGGTTGTAGCGACCATTTGTCTATAACGACGTTAAATCGAAGTCCTTTGAATAAATTTAAAGCATACTTTAATCTTCTATACTAATCTATACTAATATTACCTATAAAGCGAAAAAGTTTGTTTGTATGTTTGTTTGCTTGAACGCGCTAATCTTCGAAAGTAATGGGTGCATTTGGATGCAATTTGGTATGGAAGTAGCTTGAAGCTTGAGGAAGGTTATAGGCTACTTTTTACGCGACTGCAAAAAAGGAGAGTTATGTTTTTACCGTGATAGAATCCACGGGAGCGAAGCCCCGCGTGAGTACTAGTATAAAATATATCGCTTTAGCGACTTTGGATATAATACCAAGTTCGGGTGTAGCGACTGTTTTTAATGAATAATTTGTAACAAATTCTTAGAAATCTCATGCAGATATAGCGACCGGAGTCGGCCGCCAAAGATACAAAGAGGTTTATAATCTTTTATTTACATCCACACAGGTGGTCAGTAACTGTGGTGACCTTTACTTTTTGTTTATAGATATTAGCTAGGTAGGTAAGCATGTATGTTTCTGAGTTTAATTTATGGTTCAGTTACAAATTGATATTATAAACCACAGAAATCATAATAATAAGGCAAAAACCATATCTCTCTTTACCTTTGCTTGTAACGACTTCCGGATATAACGCCGAAATTACAGTGGTCCGTTCATTATCGTTGTACCTGAAATCCACTTTATTTTGATATAATTATTACTATATTTTACAGTAGAGATGACTTTTTTATCTGCTACTTTGCGGTATACCTAACTTATTGTTAGCAGTTGGGCTCTAGTGCCACTATTAATCATTTACTTTTCACATTTATTTTCGCTTTCTATTGTGAAGAAAAATCTAATAGTGATCGTTTGTGTTAGTAGACCCGACAATCTATATATATATACATATAATAAAACCGCAAAAAAACTGTGTACAAAAATAATAATTTAGGTGAGTTAAGAAACGGTAACACGGCAAAAAAAATAATAAAAAAAAGTTTGTTTGTACACGCTAATCTCCGGACCTACTGGATGGATTTTAATGAAATTTGGTAAGTAGATAGTTGAAATTCTGGAATAACACATATAACATTTTTAATCCTGGAATTCCCACGGGATCGGGTTTTACGCGGGAAATCCTCCCACGCGAACGAAGTTGCGTGCAGCAGCTAGTATTTTATAAACCTTGAGTTGGATCGATAACAAATCTATTGTAAAGTACCTATGTTTATAGTAAATATGGGTTATGTATTTAGAATAGCATTCGTGACGTCATATACAACTGCCCCGTTATTGTTACCGTCCGTATTTTATTATGTAAACAATAGTTCCAATGTGAGCTTCTGAATACGCGTTGTTTTGTTTTAAATTCAATTGTTTAATTTTGATTCTACGTTCCATGTAAAATCTTATATTTTATTGATGATAGAATAAACATGTGCCGTTGAAATATAGTCCACCTTCTCATCCCCAAAATCTGCAAGTCATTAATAGGTTTTCAAGTGAGTGTCAAAGCAAGTATGTTAACCCTACATTCTACTAAGCAAACACCACTAGTTGCAACAATGCGGTCACAAAATGTTTCTCATTAAGAAAAAATTAAAACAGCCGGGCAGCGGTCATTCAAAGTATGTCACACCATATGTCGGCATTGAAACTCACTCTTTAGGAAAAAATCAATAAGCTCTTCGACGGACCGTGTCCAACAGAAGGTCGGGTAACTAGCAAGGAATACTCAACGTATTGTAAAATCTCTTTTATAGCTACCATGCTATCCGTGACGGTTGAAATATGACTTGGGTGTGTTTCTCTACCTGAAAAGGGACCATCATTATGCCCAAGATGATTGTCGGCAAACCAACATTATTTCTCATCTTTTTTTTTATTATAATATTTCGATTTGGAAACAACGAAGTTAACAGTAAAGCCGCCATTTAGATTTGTAAAGATTTAAAGTTTTTGTGGCGATGGCAAGACAAAAAGTTTGTGTCTAGTTCATTAAACAAACCGCAAACTTTAATAAATTAGTTACATTTAAAATTAATGGTTTAATGAAGGTAAATTACTATGGACAAATCTTTGAGCAAACTTTAGAAAATACTAATTCCTATTAATTATGCTGAGTTAGGTGTGTAGTGACAAAAAAAACTAAGTATAAGAATATATTTGATGATATTGTTTATTTTAAAATTAATATTATGTAACAGTCG
This sequence comes from Tholera decimalis, assembly GCA_943138885.2. Classification (NCBI taxonomy): domain Eukaryota; kingdom Metazoa; phylum Arthropoda; class Insecta; order Lepidoptera; family Noctuidae; genus Tholera; species Tholera decimalis. Next base: position 27,907,203 of record OW964563.2, on the reverse strand, counting down.
AGGATATTATAATTACATACATAGAAATAGTCAGTTACATACTTAGCGATACCAAAATATACACAAATTCATACACAGTTCTTGTAATAACAAACAGCAATATCACTAAATATGTCACTAAATATCTACACAATTTCAACACTAAGCAATAATTTTAACTAATGACTAGTAATACTATACAATAATAATTTTCATACAATGATTAGTAATGTCTATCTACAAAATATTTGGTAACAATGAGATATACTATATCAAAATACTCATGCTAGTCTTCACTCCTGATAGGTACTGGCATTATTTTCTTTTATACAATATTATGTATCAGTCTTAATGGACAACAATTCAAATAGCTTTTTACAATGTAATACAATAAGGCTTCACTCTATTTAGATACGTTTAGAATACATTTAACAATACAGTCTTATAACGTGACATAGTCCAAACTATTGCGGAAGGGAGTCAGTTTAGCCCAATTATATAAACCAATATTTTTAAACTATCACGTTACAATAAGGCATGGCCAACTCAAAAAGCGGTCTAGCCTACACATGCGCTTGGAATGTCAAGTTCCATTACGAAGTATCTTTTACCGATAAGGAGAGTTTAACAATCTTATCATCTGTGCACGGCTGGATGAGTTTGTGGCAAGCAGTCGTGCACAGATGAGCGCGGCTGTAAGTAACCTTGCTCATCTAACATTGAGGGGGAGTGGTGTTCAGGATGTTTGCGCAACGTATTAGGAGGTCTAGGCCTACCACCATACGGCTGCTCATAATTTTGTGTATCAATAGAAATGTAGCTATGATGTAAATTCTCCCCATCCTGAATCTGACTTGTCAACGTTGTATTAGTCAACATTGACGTGTCATCCTCAATAGTTATACCCACATTGGCAGTGGTGGGTGTTTGAGGCGGAATAGCGTCGTATTTATACCAATGTTCTGGCGCAGTAGGCGACGCCGTATACCTAGAAGGATGCCGTCTACCATTTGGACACACGCCATGATTGTAATTCATTGTATCTTTGTTCCAATGCAAATTAGAAATGTCTGGCATTACAAATCTAATCTTTTCCCAAAACTTTTTTTCACCCCACAATAAAACGTTGCAAGTTTTCAAATAGCTTTGGAAATCCAGATCTAAGTTTAAAGCGCTAACATCTGTTGTTAAAATGAAAACTACTCTATGGCGCCTTATTGAAGGGTGAATAGAAGTAATAACATGTTTCATAGCTGCCTTAAAAGTTGCTTTAGACCATTCGTTTTGTAGAAAATTAAAAGACACAAAAACTAAAATTCTTTTTGATGATTCAGCCGCATTTGTTATTTGTTCAGACAAGTAAGTATCAGGTGCATGTTGTAAATCTCTATAATGAAAGCACATCGTATAACCGGAGTGTTCCATTTCTGGAGCTACAACTTTAGATACAAAATCATCATCCAATAAACTGTATACAGCGTATCCATCGTACAATCTATCTCTATCTAGTTCACTCTCTTGAATTGAAGCACTTTTGAATAACCTGACTCCATATTTAGAGTGCGCCCACAAGCGTACATTTTGCCTGAATGAGAACGCTAAGGCACCGAATAATAGAATAAGAATAACACTTATCAGGACTACAGCTAAAAGTGGCACAAAGTTCAATTTTATAGGGCTCACTTCATCGTATTGATACGGTTGATTTTCCGTAGGAATAGTATTGTCCGTTACACTCGAATCACGACACCTATCAATCGCATCAAACACAGTATAGTTCGAAATAAGTCCATTTTCACTAACACACACTAACTCCACGGGGTCTTCGTAGTACTTCTTGAACCAGTTTTGAAGAGCTGGAATGTTATCACAAGTACACGTGAATAAGTTCCCTTGAACGTTAATGCTTTCCAAATTAGGTACATGCGCCAATTTTTTGTCAAGGTCAACAATCTTATTTCCTTGGAAGTGCGCAACTCTTAGAGATGACAGGTTCTCAAATGTCTTGTTGGCGACACTTGTCAAGAGGTTATCGTTCAAGTATAACTCCCTCAAGTGTTTTGTTTGAGAGAACACTCCAGCGGACAGCTCTGTCAGATGGTTATTTTCAAGGTGAAGGATGTTTAAAGAATGCAATCCATTTAAGGTGTCATTGTCTATGTTAGCGATGTTACTGTTGTTCAAGTAGAGCTTGTGCAGCTTTTTCTTGCCAATGAATAAGTGACTGTTCAAAACTTGGAAGTCATTGCCATCAAGATAAAGTTCTGTAGCATCCATAGGTATCTTTTCTGGTATTTCAGTGTAACCGACATTTGAACAATCGATGACATTAGAGTTCCAATTACTGTCATGGAAGCAAGAACAGCCTTCCGGACATGTCATCTTACAGTCGCAAGCTTCGAAATCGCAGCAGAAGCAACTAGACGAGCAGTGTGTTTCATAGGAACAAAGGAACTGAGTTTCAGGAACATCCATGAGATTAGCCTTCCCACCATACTTATTATTTACAACTTCACAAGTCACTGTATCTAAATCCACAAATCTTGGGTATTGTCTCATGTGATTCCAGAGATTTATCTTTTGCAGCCAAATCATGTGACAATTGCATACAAACGGATTATTTCCAATAAAGAATTTTGGCAGCATTCTGTGCTTCGGTATATGGGGCAACGTAAACGCCGATAGTTCAACGGTTCTCAATTTATTGTCCGTCACGACAACCTTTTCTAAGTTTCGTTTTTGTAAGAACGTACCTGGGTGAATTGTGTGAATTTTGTTGTTATTTAAGAAAAGGACTTCAATAGAATCAGGTATCGACCTTTCATCGACGTTTTCTAATGCATTGTAGCTTACGTCAAGCATTCTGATGTTTTGTTGTGAGTTCTGTTCGTTTTCCAATTTTGTAATATTGTTGCTGTGAATATCCAACCATTCAAGGCTTTCTGGCATGTAACTATAGTCAAAGTAAATAAGCTTATTGTCGGATATGTTGAGCCAGCCAAGGGTATTTAGTTTGTTGAAGACGCCTCGGATGTCGGTCAGTTTGTTCCCATCTAAGCGGATAGCTTTTAAAGTCGGATTAGATAAAAATGCGTCTTGCTCAATAGTCTCTATTTTGTTAGAAGCCAAATTTAGAACTTGCAAGGACGGCAGTGTACTAAAAGTGTCTTTTGGCACGCTTGTAATCTGATTGTCAACAAGCCGTAGACCGTAGAGCTCTTCAAGTCCTTCGAAAGACGTATTTGTTACTTTGGTTATGTTATTCTTCCCGATATCAAGCGATTTTAAAAATCTTAGCTTCTTTATTCCATCTGGTATTGTATTCATATGATTTCCATTTAAACCTAAATCTTGTAAGTAGGTAATGTTTTCAAAGCAGCGCTCATGAATTGTAGATATCTGATTGTTATCTAAATACAGCTGACTAAGTACAAACAAGTTTGAAAAAATGTGTTCGTTCAGTGTTTTGATTTTATTGTCTGATATCGAGAGTTGATGCAAGTTTTTAAGCTCAGTAAAAGCTCCGTTGCTGATAATTTCAATAGCATTGTTGTCTAGATTCAAAACTTGTAGGTTGTTTAAATCGTGAAAAGTCTTTGGATCTAAACGTGCAAGTGAATTGTAAGACAAATTCAATATCACTAGGCGGATAAGTCCGGCAAAAGTATCTCTGTTAACCCAATCGTTGGTAAGACGGTTTCTAGATAGATCCAATTTCTCAAGCTGATCAAGTCCTTCAAGTAATCCCGGTGCCAACACAGAAAGCGAATTATTCCCTAATGAGATTTCTTTGATAACTCGTGATGATTGAAATAGTTCTGGAGGGACAGCGACTAACTTATTTCCGGACAAGTTCAGAATTTTTAATGAACTCAATCCAACGAAGGCTCGGTCGCCTATTTCATTAATTAAGTTGTTCTGAATATTCAACAATTCTAATGATCTGAGGCTAGAAAGACCGTTGTCAGGAAGTCGTAGAATATTGTTGTGAGATAAATCAAGCATCTTCAATCCCGTGTTGCATGATTTACCTGGCGCGATGGGTCCCTTACCCCAATCCGAGAAACCAATTTCCGATATGTCTTGTATTTTATTGTTGGTAAGGTTCAATACTTCTAAACTAAAAAGCGGACAGAAAACTTCCGAAGGCAACATATAAATATTATTGTCACCTAAATCCAGTGTCCGCAGTTCCATAAGTCCACGAAAACTTTCAGCGTGAAACTCCATAGTCATCGCAGGCCAATCCGTATTGTAAGAGCGTAGAGTTAAGCTTGTTAAATCACGAAGTGGCGACAGGACAGTAGCGGGCACGTATCGTATCTTGCAGTACTCAACGCGCAGGTCCTCAAGTTTTCGCAGCTGACCCAAAAAACTGCCTGTATTCATGTGCAACGAACTTTCGAAGAACAACAAATCCGTACAAGTCAACTTTAACTTGTTGATGTAGTACGCCTGCTCTGTGGTTATATTTTTAAACAAGAAGTCAACTGAGCCGATGGTTTTTATGTTACACGTGAGAAAGTTTGATTCACTCAACTTTGTGTCCGAATAGTCCCAATGACAGCCGGTGGGGGCGGGCGGCGCGGACCGTGCGCGCGCACCGGCCACGACAACTAAACACATCCAAACTTTTAACGAAACCATGCCGTAAAAGTTCTTAGTCATTTTGCCACTGTAATATAGTTCATTTGTCACTGATATATCACTAAAGTACTCGTTAAAACTTTATGTCACCAAACAGTCAATCTCATGAAGTGTCGTGTTGTTGTGTACACTTCGTTTTATAGCGCATGTAAACAGTGAGTGCGAGAACGCGGTAAAACTTTTGACGCAGCCATGCTCCCCTGCGGTCGGGCGGTAACTGACCTACGAAGTTTGAACGAACGAAAGCCGCATGGGTATTGGGGGAGGGGGGCGGCGCGGGGAAGGCAACAATGACGACGGGTGGGACCCGGCACTGCATCGGCTTACGACAGATGGCACGCGTGTTTTTTAAGTACTCGAAATATTGGTTATGCAGCCGAAGACTTAGGCCTGCGTGATTCATTGAATGCACGTTCTTAAGTTTCATCTCGAAGGAGGTCGTAGTGACATCTGAAACAGTAGCAGATACGTGACTTGAAAACTTCTCACACTTGAACTTCGTTTTTTTTTATATTAAGATGGTAGGTATAAATTTGATTGAAAATGTATCGTTCATCATATATTTTTTTAGTTACATTGACAATACAGTTATTATTTCAGATTCAGTAATATAGAAACTATTTAAAGTTTACTTGAGAGAGACCTGCATGCAATTTTGACGAGATGGGCGGACATTTTTACGTTCATGCAAAATAAATGATTGACGGTTTGAAATCGGAAAGAATGCACACAAAAGATATTTGTGGTGTTCCAATTTCCTTTATAGATTATTGAAATAATTTAAGAACAGATGTTCAATAATGGGGTTTTAGTACAATTAAGTGATGACTCTTAAAATTATAAGGTTCTTGTTTATAATGCTCTTATTTATCAGCATATAAATGATGTTATTACATTACATAAATTGTAGCAATTAAAAAACTTTCAGATGGTTTAATTTTTTAAGAAATAAGTTTCTTAGCAATATTTTCTATTAGTTAAACATAACTTTAAGTAATAATTCATTTCAACTGAATAGAAAAGACTAACTACACTTCTGTAATACAAACTTTCTGAAAAAATCCATTTATATAAAAAGTCTAGAGTAGTGTGCTAGTTAGGCACAAAAACACGTCCATTCAGGAGGGCATCGTGCGTCACCGCAAAGTCTAATCGCGGGCCATCGAATGCCATAACACGTGCGTGTCGGATCGCGTCTACCGTGGGAGACGCTTAGAAACCTTTGACTATCTTCAAGTCTCCAATGCCACTACAAAACACGAACCCTACCGTGACACAGAGTAAAATCATGTCCTTGAATCTGTTAGTGTACTGACTAAAAGGGAAATAAAACCAATGCTTTAAAATGTCAGGATGTGGTAATGTTTTTAAGCGGTAGACTTTTATGAGTCATAACAATTGAGGAATTTATTATCCTTTCCGGATGCTTCTTATAACTTTACTAAACGATAGAACTCAACCTATAAGTACCTTATCAATCAGGTAAAGAATTTACAATAGTGCATCCTGCATGATACCAGACTAGACCAAATAAATTCTAAATGTTGATCAGAGTAAAGATAGAAAGTAGAATACTTGGTGACACTTTCCGAGAAAGAGGTCTGTCGGGCCAAGGTCGTATCAGGGCACAACTATTGATATTCTCAGTCAATATTGAGAGTAAATATCTCACGTGCCCATGTGATGGCTCAATATTTACAAGAGGACATCAAACACAATATTACCACTTATCTCGTAACAACTGACTCCGAAAATATCTTACATAGCGATCTTCCCTGAGAAATGTTATATAACACAACGAGTGTGTTGACATTGCCTGATATCGATAGAAGTTCAACATGACTTTTATGTGAAAGAACGGCTTCGTTTATCTACTAATATTTATGAGTTTTTCAATCTATAATAACAGATTGCTTTTAAACGAGTGCTTGAAACCCAAAGCCATGTGTGGGTTTCATTATAAATCGTCAAACAAATAGATACTATCGGTCCGATAAATGAATCGAGAATAAAAAGTACCTATTGAGGAACTAAAATGTAAAATTCTATAAAAAGCACATGAGCATTATGCGACAAATCGATATTGCAGAGACAACGCCCTTGCTAATAGTTCTGTTATAATTTATCAGTCTATTGACGATCGGTCATTCGATTATAGAACTAGACTGTAATAATAAAGATAGTATAATGGACAACGCAAATGAGTCAATTATGATTACAGCTATTGATAACTAAATTAAACTTTGTTGCGTCAAAATGGATACATGCAATACATTGTGCGCCAGTGAAAAAAAAAAACTAAAAATAAACAAACTGTGTCCAACGGAAGCCTGGACAACATAATTGAAACAGCTCTGCGGGAAACTAAGGAAAAATAACAAAAAAGAATCGACAGCTAGAATTGCGGCCAAAATGACTTCTTCATACTATTGGAGACAATTATATTAGCCGTGACCAGAACATTTAACATTCTATTCAGACCAACATTCGTCCTTGCTTAACATTGAAAAAGGACTATTCAAAAACAAAAGATATCCAAAGAGAGAAATTTACAATAAGGTTAGTTTCTCAGATTCAAAGCAAAAACGCTTTTGAAAGTTATGCCCCGTAATAAAATTAGTGTCTGGGTCTGTCTCGGTTAAACAAAAGGATTTTACCGCAATTATGTTATGACCTCTATAAATTCGTTGAAACAATAGTTTTGAATGTAAAGATGCTGGTTACTTTATGGCTGTCAACGCCACAAATAGAACATTTTGGTTATAGATTGTAAATCTTAGAAAGCTATGTTTGGTCTTGTTTGCCACAAATTGTTTTTGTGCAGTTATTTTACTCTTATGGTCTCATAAAGTTTTAGTTAATAAGTAGGTACAATTATTATTATCATAATAATTTTAAGTTTTACTATGTTCATTACCGTAATTTTATTTTATTCTTAGGATCTAAATCTTATACATAGTGCAAAACGTAGGTTCTAAAGCTTTAGTATGACTTCAATAAAATTGTAGACAGTATTTAAAAAAATGTTCGATTAAAAACATTTCACATAAATCACTTTGGTATTTCACAATATCAGTTTAATGTTGTTCGTTTATCTTAAGACTCATGTTGGACCCAACGAATTTAAAGCGTGATTGTTATTTGTTTGTATAAGTGAGACATCGCATCTGTTAGAAGTGAACGCTGAACGATAAAGGCATTTTAACAGATAATCTCCACAAAATATTGCTTGCGTCTTGATAAAGGTGGCCTCAGTAAACAGGTACTCCCAAGGCACGTTTCGAGTCAAATAAGCAGCAAGAAAGGGTCCGAAACAGAAAACGCTTTGTGCTAAAATTGTCGACCCCTTATCTTCCTCTGATGGGTCGCTACCACAGACATAGGAAAATAAAGACCATCAGCAATGAATAATAATAACATTGGCAATAAATCGTAAATTCTAGTTTTAAAAGCCATCAAGACGTAGGCTCTAAAACTCTGATTGACACTCATGATATTCCTTTAAAAAATAATCAACTTCAATTTCATATCTTTGATGTTTTTAATTATAATAAAGAATTTTAATGGGGCATAAAAACATCATCGTCGTAATAAGTAGTAGGTATCTTACCTGTTTTCAATAATATTTCGTCATAAGATTATCCTGTTTCATTGTTCTCAGTATTGTATTATTCTAAAATAGGCAAGACTAAGAACCAATTTTGAAAATTCAATTTCGCGAATTGAATTGCAATTCTCATTCGGTATTCATTTTAGAAAAGTGAGTGTACAAAGTGCGGTCGAATCTCCATATTCGTGCCATGTCTCTCAGCTTCATGTCTATCTGTGGAGACTCCTTCCAGAGGCCCAGCACGAAGTCATCATTCATACGAGGAGATATCATCGTCGCTCGTCGTGGCCACGGCTTTGCTTGTTAACAATAAAAATGTTATCCGGCGCTTACACAAAATGTATCTCGGGGAAACGTCCAGTCGCGCTCTCACTCATTTTACTCTTTTTAGTTTCACAACGATTATTTACATTTATGGGCTTCGCTTTCTTTGCTGTAGGTTCGCAAGTTTTAATTTCAATTGATAAGCATTTACGATAAAATACTCCGCTTTCTTGGAAGGCTTTTGTGATGTGCAATATCAATACTAATATTATAAAGCGGAAAAGTTTGTTTGTTTCTTTGAACGCGGTAATCTTCGAAAGTAATGGGTGGATTTGGATGCAATTTGGTATGGAAGTAGCTTGAAGCTTGAGGAAGGTTATAGGCTACTTTATATGTGACTGCAAAAAATGAGAGTTATGTTTTTATCGTGATAGACTCCACGGGAGCGAAGCCCCGCGTGAGTACTAGTAATTTAGGTAAAGTTACAGTAAGTCAGCAGTAACCTCTATCAAAAGTCTAAATATCACTTGATAAATCCCATATTCTTTGCATTTCAGCGGTCACTATCATCGATAGGAAGCCACTTTGTTCACGCCTAAAATCACTACTACTTGCTTTTTGTTTTTTTTTTCTGGTTTGGAAAATGTTCGAATGATTTTTCCGGTTGTGGATGAAGCGGAAAGGGGTGTACAACTTCTACTTATTAAAAACCCACCCTGTTCTTTCAGTTGCCTTTATGTTCCGGGGCCGCGGTATCTCACTAGAATATTCTCGCAATCCCGGCAGGTAATGACCCCATTGAGCCCCGTCAAAGCTGACTGCTCTTTGAGCAAAAATGATGAATGAAATGAAATCGTGAAAATAAACGCTAATATATTTTCTAACAAGAGTCGCACTGCCCCACTTTTTCGAATAAGTTTCTATTAGCAGACGTTCCATGAGCTAATCGTCAATTTAATAAAACCTCAGCTAATTCATTGTTCAAATTATTTAAAACTTTAAGACTTTCCTAATCCCCTAATTAAATTACCTAATAGTCTTAAGGTCGAACCGTTACGGTAATGCGATTAAGCAATCCAATATAGACGAAATGGCACCCAGTGCAAATTGCCAATCAATAATGACCCTAAGGGCGTGTAATTAACGGCTGCATTAGTAGGTTGCATTATGCATGACGTTGAATCTCTGGCAGACCCTGTTATCTGCGATGTATTTCGCTTACAAACATTTACATAATTACAAACGTTTAGCTAATTTTGATTGTACTATAGATACTTCAAAGTCCTTCCATACAAACTTAAGTGTTTATTAGAGATTACCTAGTGTGATATATTTGACCCTGAATCACTATGATTCCACATAATTACTAAAATACGGTTGCTACGAAGTTACTTTGCCAATTTTAATAATTCAATTAATTTTTTTTCTTAATAATTCAGAGTAAAGTACAAAAACAAAACGGAAAACCCAGAAAATATTATTTTATTCTCATGCAGAACTATATTACTCATGGAGTATTAGCGAGTAAAAAAAATTATAAATTATTTACTTATCTATATGTGATGAAGGTCGTCCTCGAAATTTCATGTGGTCTTCAGAAACGCGCGCGATAGGAACCGATGAAGGCATGTCATCCGTTCCAGAGCAGCCCTGATGTCGATCACGATCCTCAGATATGAGGGATCGACCAGAGATGCGATGTTCGTGCATCACAATAATAATTACTACTTAGCGAAATTTGATACGAACTAACATAAAACTTTTTATCTCTGCTTAAAAACTACACTATCAACAGCATGCCTCTCACGTCCGAAACAAAAAGGATCTTATAAGAAACGTGGGTTACAGTTTTTATCCGTCACTTGAGCCTAGCCAATCTCACAGGACGCTTACAATTATTTTAATCTTATTAAAATCATGTTTCTACAGACGCTCGCCTTATTATGGATGTGACTTAGTTTATACATCTGTTTTTTCTCTTCGAAGAAAAATTGTCTGCGGCTTAGAGTCAGTAACTCAAGTAAAAATAAATAAAAAAGAAACTGACGATTTAGTAAATAGTACCCAAAGGAGATCTCTGGCCAAAAGTTTAGAAAATTTAGAGGCAAAAAATATAATAACCAAGAATAGTCTAGTCTATTAGTCCCTATACATTTTATGGTCCATAATTTTGTTGGTAGTCGTTTATTTGTGAGAAAAACTTAAGTGTTCAACGAAATAATTAAACTGTCAAAATTAATGTGATTTAAATGGTACGGTAAACGATTTGATGCGAAAGGTATCTAATTATTTGGACAATTTACGATGACAGACTAATTAATATACAGTATTCAAATATTGATTTTATTGCTCAGTTAAAATTAGTTAATCACCTTTGGCATTGGAATAATGGTTTATTACATGAAATTGGTTTCGGAAACGAGTAATTTATAGAATTATTTCCAAAAACAGTCCGGCGTCATTAATCGCATGACTGATTTTCCTTAATTGACATAGGGTAGTATTTGTTATTCTATAAATAAAAATTATGGAAGTAGAGAGTAGGCACCCATACTGATTAACCAAAAGACAAATGCACCCCATAATATTAGGAGAAAAATATTTTATTGAGGTTGCTTAATGCAACAGTTTTATACTGATTGCATCACTGATTTTTGTTTTTGATTTTATTCGAGCATTCAACTTATTTGTTGATATAACGAGTAAAGTTAACGTGTAAAGTGAATTATAATCTGTTGAAATATAATAAGTTTATTATCAACGCGTATTAAAATGTATAAGTCAGAAGTTACTGTAAAGTACGATTATGGATGTAACTTAGTTTATTTAAAGAAAGCCACATTCAAGTAAAATTCTAAAAAAAGTAGGATATCCAAAGAGTTCAGTTGCACCTGAAAATTCTCATGTTATTTTTCACAAAATAAGTTTTGTTAAAAAAGAATCTCAAAATATACAAGAACATCCCCATAATTCCAACACACGAAAAACTGTCTGAAGATAAAACAGTAATAATAATCGGACACGTCTCTTGTTAGACAAACATGAAGAGATCCCTTCTGATACCACCGAACAATGTACGCGTGTGGGTGATCAGACAGGGTGCTCTAAAAACTTATACGCTTTTAGACTTAACTATACAAAAGCAAGTGACTAACGCAGTAACCCTTGAGCAGCAAGACGCGGTCAGATAACTCTAAAGAAATTTGAATATAAGACTTCAAAATATTTATTTCTTGACAAAAAGGTTCATTAATCTCAATTAATAAAGGACCTCAGAAGCCACGTCATGTACCTAGTCCTTTTATTACTATTTTTCGGTTTTGTTTCATTTAAGGGTATGACTTTGAAACTATTAACTGAATATTGAACAAAAAAAAAACTTTTTAACAAAAAATTAAACCGACTCCCAAAAAACACTGCAAAGTGAAAAATAACTTTAATTTCGGTAGTCGGTGTCTTTAGTTTTGTTTTTTCGTTTTTGGCACCGACTTCCGAAATTAAAGTTATTTTTCACTTTGCAGTGTTTTTTGGGAGTCGGTTTAATTTTTTGTTAAAATGTTTTTTTTTCACTCTTTTTAGTTGGATGATTTTTAATTTACCTAGTTACAAGAGCCTAAATGTCAACTACTTATAACCTTTTACAAAATATTGCTTTTCCCAATGCTGGGCCGTTAATTGTTGAGGAGTTCTCCTGGTACTTCACCATCAGCTCTACATCACCATATGCATTGTGACGAGCATAAAGTGCTTAACATCCATATTCAAGTAATCGAATCGCAATCCACTTAATACTTATTATTGAGTAGTTTCGGCGGCCATCTGTGGTCTTCATCATCAGTTCCACTTCCCCAAATGGTACTTTTTGAGAGCAACTGCACAAGTTACTATAAGAAATACCCAAAACGCCATAGGTGTGCCTATAATATTTGAAGAGTTCCCTCGATTTCTCCAGGATCCCATCATCAGATCCTGACTTTGGTGATAACGGTACCAATTTCGAAGTATACCCATTCGAACAAAAAAAGAATTTTCCAAATCGGCTCAGCCGTCTTCGAGTACTCGATGATCATACATAAAAAAAAAAAAAAAATATACGCGTCGAATTGATAACCTCCTCTTTTGGTCGTCGGTTGATTAGCAAAATAAGAAAATATTTTTTTTTATTTAATCAATGAAATTATAATATAGAGGTGTTACTTAATCTCAAACTCGCCAACCATTGAAGTTTGATAGTGAAAAGCGCTCTTTAAATACAAAGGTTACTAACCCACTTTTAATATACTTTAGTAGGGTTTTGTAATTCCGTAACCCCTAATGCCATTCAATAAGGAAAGATACCTGAGAGAAACACCAGACAAATTTTGTTAAGGCGTATGTTGTATTGGAAAAGGATGATCGTATTACTTACTTTAACTTAGTGGGTCACAGTAATGATATTACTGAACTTGGACTAAGCCGTCCTACTTTTACTTAGCCTAATGCTATGGTATTCGACACAATGAATGAAATCAGTGCAGTGAGTGGCTTTTATTAAGTTAAAATGTTTTTGTTTTCGTGGCAAAATTACTAATATATAATATAACATAGTTATTCTATAGCGTTTCCACTGCTAAGACACAGGCATTTCTCTATGAGAAGGAATAAGCCGTAATCCACATAGCCACCGCTTGCCCATGTGGCTTGGTGGATGTCGCATGTTTTCGGATTTTTCGATCATATTATGTTGTGTCAGTTTCCTCACCGTTATAAAATCGTTGGTGACCTTATATAAATGAAGGTGCTTACCCGGGTTCGAACCTACGTCTTACAACTTGTAATTTGGACCTGTAACCACTAGAACACCATTGCTATGCACTTGCACTGCAAGGTTTAAAGGAATAGTTAAAAAAAAAACTTTAATTATGATAGATTTAATATAAGTCAAAGCAAACACAGACGTAAGTATAGATAGATAGAAATACTCATTATTGTACGCGGATAACCATTATTAGCTACTCATGTAATTATTGATAAGTATCTATTTAAGAATTGTAAGCTGTTGTTATCCCTAAAATAAATAAATAAACAGACGATGTATACAAACATACTTAAGGAACAACAGCACTTATCAGTACAATTTCAATCGAGTAACAACGCCCAAAACAAATCGTCAAACGATGAAGAGGCGTTACCAAAATTATAGTAACATGGTATTATGAAATGTTGACAAGGAAAGAATTAATCATAAACAAATCATTGGTTGCCAGCGGACGTTATGCTAATATTGTAAAAGGAATCCACGGTTTTTTTATTCCAGTGCCTCATTTATTTATGTTTAGTCATCATCGTTTAATATTCAACATACTTTGAGGAGATATCGTATACTATCAATCATAGCTACGCTATTCTTATTAAACCTCTCAGCTTCACTTTACGTTCTATTATCTTCGATATAAAGAACACATTTGTCAGTCAAGTTCAAGTTCGTAATATGTAATCGTTTCTTCTTTGGAGTTCCGTTGAACTATAACAATTAAGTGTTTATTTAAAATAGTTCTTAACGCTCTATATTAAGGTTTACTGTTCAAGTATAATAAAATATAACTTACTCTTTATAAGAATTTAGGGTATACTTTGAGAGCCACGAGACAGGTATTACATTTATTTCGGGAGAAATTTCATTCATTTTCATTATTGTACTTGATTCAAATTGTGTTTATAAATGCATTTGTCATTTAATATATCATGTGTGCATCGAATATGATCAGTAGGTAATCAATCAAGAATGTTTGTCAATGTTTAAACCAAATCCAATTGAATTATGTTTCAAATGTTACTAGAATCGTAAACATTGGACCATCAAAAGCCAGTAATAATTTCATTGTTTTGTGAGTAGAAATTATAAATAAAGTTATCAAACAAAGATAAATAAAGTCACTCATGCATTATAGTCTATGTACAACAATAGTTAGCTATCTTTAGTTGAGATCGTTAGTGCTTTAAAAATAAAATATATATTTAAAGCAATTAATGACAAAATAGTGGAACTGATGACATAATTGGTACTTAATTACAAGTTATTATGAAAGTGATCAAATCTAAAAGACATGTTTGTCGAAGGCAAGACATCAAAGAAATAGAAAGTGTAGGTATCGTGTACAATTATGTTTGTAATTTGCGTCCTAAATAATGTCATGCGTGACAGCCAATGGGTATAATTTGATTTATGTAACAACACATAATCTTTAGTTTAGGTGTTATGTTTTATTACGTAAGTTATAAGAAAGTTGTTTTTATTGTCGCTCGAGATACATTGATTTATATGTTATGTTTACGGTATAATATTCCTTAAAATGTTCATTGATGGTTTGGAGGATTTTGTCTGCGAACATAAATATGAATAAGTCCAGAAAAAACCTTTTATAAATCAAAAACAACAATTAATCCCCTTACATTTCCATCGGTATTCAGTTTTGGCACATACCCTGTTCTGACGAATGGTCCTTGAACCAAAGTAATTGATGGACACACCACAAACTAAAACGTAGGCATGAATAGATTAATGACCAACAGATAGCTAGGTTGAAACTCCAGATAATGTATCTGGTCACTGGGCCATTAATTTATTGTGGTTACTTAACTTGATCAATACCAATTTGTGTGTTAAGTTTGCCAGGTTTATAAGCCCGCGTTTGACTCAATAAAGTCTAAAATAATTAAGGTCATCCGTGTACGGTGGTCCTGTATTTTGTCGAGTGCGGTGTTGTTAATGAGATGACACTAATGACGTTAGTGGGGGTCTGGTTTTTGCTAGGAATAATTTTGCTACGGAGTCGAGCGCTGTTACTACTCACATATTTAGATATTTGACTTGGTTTAATAACTCATTCAAGTATTGAATTGAATATTCTGTTAAACATGAGGAATTTCAGAGAATGCACATATCATAGGATGACAGAATCTGTACCCTATATCGTATAGGCACTGTTGTCTCTGATAGCCAAAAAGGACGTACGATAAGCTTAAATAAATTACAACAATGTGAACACTTCCCGAAAAACTAGGCCACTCGAATAAAACAAGTGCATCTATAAATTGATAACCACAACATATCCGAACACACTGACTTTAGTCGTACAGTAAAATCAGTGCCATTGCTATCGACAAAAGAACATATTTACAATAAAATGTATATCCAATTATACAGTAAACCGTTGTTGACATGTCCTGTAATGGTGCAGTATATACGTGGTACTGTTAAAACAGATACGAGTATTTACGATCAGGGCGACCGTCCCGATGCATATACGCAGATGCCACACATGCTCTGCCTTAATTCGAATAGATGACGAATAGGGCTGGCCCTAGGATATTTTCATTTTACGGATAGTTAGTTATAAGAAATAACTTGGTAGATCAAACTAATTTACTGTAAAAAAAGGTAGAAGACAGACACTTATTTAAAAACATAGTCTAGATTTTCAAGGCTCTTGTTATTTCAAGCATAGGTAATCATAGACGATAACTATATGAAATGTCATGACTACTTGAACATTATTATTTCGAAACGTTTGCACTATAACCGAGGCAAAATAAAACCAGTTCATTATCCGGTCATCGGATTAGATAACATTTTAATAAAATCACAATGATATTCGAGCTGACTTCTACAGGTTACTGTCAAATTATAATCTCAATGATTTAATTGATTCAAGGTAAGTCTTATTGCCTTGACAAATTATTTCATTATTGTCAAGTTTGTTTTGTTTTATTTTTAACCGACTTCAATAAAAGGAGGAGATTCTCAATTCGTCTTGATCCTTTTTTTATTTATTTATGTATGTTACCTCATAACTCAAAGACGGCTGGACTGATTTGGAAAATTCTTTTTTCGTTTGAAAGGATATATTTTCTAGTGGTCCCATTGTTATGAAATCAGGATCTGATGATGGAATCCTACAGTAATCGAGGGAACTCTTCAAATATTATAGGCACACCTATAGCATTTTAGATATTTCTTGTAGTACCTTGTGCAGTTACTCTCAAAAAGCACCATTTGGGGAAGTGGAACTGATGATGAAGACCACAGATGGCCACCGAAACTACTCAATAATAAGTATTTCGTGGATTGCGATTCGATTACTTTATGCTCGTCACAATGCATATGGTGATGTAGAGCTGATGGTGAAGTACCAGGAGAACTCCAAAATTAACGGCTCTGTATCGGGAAAAGCATTTTTTTGTAAAAGGTGTAAAACGGGGTGACATTGATTAGTTATAAACTTCAAATGGATGCCACACTTGCAATTTCAACGATAAAAATGTTTAAAAAAATAGTAGTGTAGACTCGTAAATTACGTAAATTAATTATTGCAACAAAAAAGTATGAATATGTAAATACTTTTTTAGAAAAAAAATAATACCTAGTTATCAAAGTTATATTGATTATGGGGCTACTTTGATTATCCACTCATTTAACTATTTATCGAAAAGACACTTCGTTAAAAACTGCGTTTTAAATATTTTTGGGATTACTTTGAGTCAAGGGGTAAATTTGATAATGGGTATTATAATTATTACAACCGATATAAACCAAATACTTTTTATTATTATGTAAGAAAATAAAGTAACATTAGCAGTAACATTAATCAGTCTTAACATTTAGTTCGAGATCAATTAAGTGGAAAACCCCAATCACCACATCTAGCCGCAGCACGTAAGATTGCTATTTCTCTTCATGATGCATGAAAACAGGTTCGGCACCAGGCGTTCTTCCGTGTAATCCTTTATATTTATTATAAAGTGTTCCAAACGGAATTATATATTGAATTGCAGAAGCATTAATAGACAATTCGTTATTAGTAATTATCTATATTGCTTCTTTCATTGCCTCCTCTGTGTAATTTTTATAATTGCGGGTACCCGAGGTCTTTTTGTAGGTGCGAACCATGAGGGAACTAAAATAAAAGAAAAAAACGGGGTTAAATTGATAATTTGTATATTAATCCCATAAGATTGGGTACCACGACCATTGGGGTAAATTTGATAACTATCAAAGTATATCCTATCAAAGTTGCCCCGGTGAACTTAAAGTGTTCATGCAAAACAAAATGGCGACCAAAACCAAAAATGCAAACAAACTTTAAATCCTTAAGAACTGTTAAATTAAAATAGTGAAACATTAGAAAGCAAACAATTATACTTTCACCTGTGTCACTGAAGTTATTCAGCCAAATTTTTTACGCCTTTTTAACACAAAACTTTACTAAATAGTTTTATTTATTTCTGAACACAACAAATCGTTGGAGCTTTGGCAAAATATGGTCGATCTATCAATCTGGCTAACAGAACAAACAAAATTTAGGCTGCGTTCAAAATCACGCTTTAAATTCGAAAAAATGTAGTAAGTTTAGCTATCATCAAAACTACCCCAGCTCTCAAAGTAACCCCGTTTTACGGTAGTTGACTGTTTGGCTTTTGTAACTTGATAAATTACAAACCGACCCACTAAAAAGCGTGAAAAAACTTTTCAACAAAAAATAAAATCGACTTCCATATCAACACACTACAAAGGCAAAAATAACTTTAATTTCGGAAGGCGGTGTCAAAAGAAATAAAATACAAAACCAATAACACCAACTAACACTTGATATGGAAGTCGGTTTTATTTTTTGTTTAAAAGTTTTTTGTTATATAGAATATGTAAATACTTACATATAACACACTCACAGACACCACTTTGGGCAATAGGACTATGCGATGCGAGTTGCAACCTGTACTGTGACTGTAAAACTCACAGATATAAAGAGACATAAATAGATAACGTAAGTATCACGATCTGTATGAAAACTTTAGCGTGCCATTATTTGACTACCTACTATGACGTCACAAGCACTATTTAGTGATGGGAAAACCAAATTGATTCAAAGACATCGCGTTGACTAAGTATTTTGAATCGACAGAGTAATGTGAACAAGTAACTTTATTAGTTGTGATCTTTAGTACATCAATAGTCGAACATGCTGCTTTTATCAATGTTTGATGCTTTTCCTTTCTAAAAAGCTTTCTTCCTCAAAATGTATCGAACAAATAGTGCAATACTTTGTTGGGAATAAATCTTTATTTCCCGTCGCCTCAATCCGTTGTTCTTTTAAATAAGGATCATGTGGAAAACTAAAAAATCACGAAATATTTAGAAAAAAAAAATCGATTGCGATTCCTCTGGCACTTGGCATTCTCAAGTGGCATAGCTATAAATAAGAAAACAATCCAACAGTGAAAGATTAAAGCACTTTGCTATGGATAGTTTAATATGTATATATATATCGCACGCTTATTCCAATACTGTCACTATCCCAAAAAGTCAACTTTTCAGGAGAGGCAATAAATGGAATGAGAATGAGAACATTTTTGTTTACTGACGAAGCGGACTACTGCCCGTATAGCAGTTATTTCAGTTACTTTTAAACTAGTGTAAGCGCGATTACGCGTAGTTCTACGTTTCCCAACAGATGGCATTAAAAAGTCGATTTGGCAAAATTTTGGATAGTGACAGTATTGGATTAAGCGTGCGATATATATATGGATAAACGGAGTCGATTTAATGATGTTTTATTTATGTGCTAAATTCTGAATAATTGCATTCAGTGCCCTAGGGTGCGTGCTAGAGTGCTTGTACTTTGTAACTTTCGAACTCCGTCAAAAATTCCACGCCACTCCATCACTCCGCTGTGTCCTCCATTTAGAAGAACCGTCTTAGGCTCTAATTCTCCTTATACTCGATTTTGTAAGGTCATAAATAGTTCTAGCGATTTAATCTACTTTCATTACGATTCCATGGCAAAGCTTAAATCAATAATAATAAAATCCTTACCTGATCCATGATAACCTAGGACTTTTTATTTTATTTTACTAGACATATTTTATTTTCATAGATATAGTTAGTTTTATGGTGTTATAAAAGATTACTAAAATAAGTACATGTGGTGTTATAAGTGGTTGTTACACTTGGATATCCATAGTTATTAGGTATTATTATCAGTGTAAACAGTCGTTGGTGAACCTAATAAATAAATAAAATTGTCTACATAATAAATATAAAAAATAATTCCTCTCTATCCGAAATCGATTCTCGAGAATCGATTTGTGTTGCGGAGGATGACAGCACTAACAACGTGACAGTTTCCACATTAAGTATTTTATACTTAAGCCAGGCACACGGAAGGGTTTTCTTGCGTTATCTAGGTCTATCTATATATATGGTAAAACCAATTTCATTGTTTTTTTATAATTGTACTAGCATGTACGCTAGTCGTGCAGGGGTTCACTGTCGTGGACTTAATTATGATGAAACCACAACCTTGTTCCTTTATCAGTTGGCTAAGCATATAATCTTTTTCATGCTACTAGCTACTTTCATACAAATTCAACGAGTAATTTCGAAAATTTGTGGTTTTGAACAAACAAACTTTTCTGCCTTGTAATATTAGTATAGATAGTATAGTTATACTGTGAGTGGCCGTGGAATTTGTGATCGAAATAATGTCTCGATTTCAACCACCAAAATTGTAAAAGTAGGTCATTTCCCAGCTCGACAGCCCTACGCTTAAAATTCATATTAATGCAGGCTAACAAGCACACTGCGGCCCATTGGCGATATTGATATAAATTGATTACAAGTTGTCGCGACATTCATTAATATGGTCGGACGCAAATACTCATATCTTATCTAGTGCTTTCATTACCGATATCATTACTGACCGCCGGTTCGTTTTAATCTTAAATAGTTCAATTGATTTATGATCGTCCAACACAACTGAGTTTTGTCTGGGAAAGGTCTCATGATTTATGTTGCATATCTATTCCAATTTTCGTTTTGAATTAGTTGATGGATTTATGGATGCGTGATATGCAGATTTATATAAATTTGAAACTAAATTCTGTGTCAAATCATAACCACAAAAAAGTCTGATGAATCAGGGGTTTAGAAACATCAACTAAATCATAAACAATTTTCTATTTATCTTGAAAGTCTCCTCAGATTTTGATAGCAATATTATTTTAGGACATGCCTAGAATTTAAGTGAAAATTATTTTTAAACTAAAAAGTCCTTCAATTTTTTTTATTTGACGCGTTAGCTTTCAGGATAAAATGTTATAGGTGTATCGATGCGTAACGTAAGTTTATTAAGGTCACCACAAGCTTGTCTTAAAACATTTTATATATATTCATGGTTTTCAGGTTTTCATTTTTATCCTATCATTAGGCCATAAGGCCGATAATGGCATGACAATTCGCCGTCCCCGGAGAACAAAACAATAACTACAAAAATGCAACTTTTCAGGAAAAATAAAAAACATGTTTTCGTTTATTGCTCCTTAAATACTGGACGTAGACAGATGATTGTCAGCTTTTAAAGAAGTTTATTTTTTGTTTGTTCTAAATATTTTAGTGAAATACGCCTAAGTATCAAATTAGAGATATGATTGCAAAAATAAAAAGTTAGTCTAAATTAATCATCATCTAAGTTGTATAACGTCCATTATCATTTTATTCTCCGTACAGCCTGACCAGAATCAAATATTGTACTCTTCACTTGTCATTTTATTCTACGGGTTTTATGGAGCAAGTGATACTGATAATACTTTAATATCGTCTTATTCTAGTAAATATTGTAAAAATGAAACTGATAAGGACTTTGAATTTGGCTTCCTAATTAAAAAATGACATGGTAAACACATCTTATACAAAGCGACTGGGTGGTTTTGAACGAGAATAAAATGATAACTGCATTTATCATTATCTAGTCGAATATTTTTTCACAAGAACATAATTCTATGACTATTTGTCATACTAACAAGTGGGAATAAATTATGGTAATATTATATTAACACTTTCTTCTCGTAATTTAAGACTTGTTTTAAATCTTTGAATACTATTGTAATATTTTGTAACTTCGTAACTACCTGTATAAAAATTAGGAAAAAAATTGAGCAGATGTATTAGCACCCACAGATCCCAAAAATGACATAACACTAAAACTAAGATAATGGCTGATATCATTTTATTCTCCGGGGACGGCGAATTGCTTGGCAGAGCAACCTAAGATCTTTGTTATTTCAAGTATTATTCATCTTGTTATCTGAAATGAATGAGTCTTATGTTTTATTTTTATATATTCATCTAGCCAATGGCCCCGTAACTTCTTGTAAGTCAATAGACAATTGAACCAATTCATCCGGGGTGTTTTAGCTTATGAAGAAGGGAATTCAGTGGGGCTCTAATCGTATTAAAACAAAACAATAAGATGAGTCCTACGACTCCCTTTCCTAAACTAGGTAGAAAACTTGACTACATCTTAGGTTAAACTTAAACCTAAATTAATAAACCTTTAACATTTTAGAAACCAATAAGCCCTAAAACATTTAGGCTGCTCAATATGCTACAAGTATGATCATTGTCAGCAATGATCTTCCTAAACTTTTTTCGCTGCTATTTTGGGGTTGACTTTCTAGTATCTACAACGTGTAACGGAAAGGGTATATACATACCTAGGGGACGGCTTCTTTAGATGATATCAAACGATATTGGAAGGGTTTCAACTCAAAATGAAATACTCTAAAAATTGATACCAAATTTTCGGTTTCGTAAGTTTCTTAAATTGAAATAATAACAATCGTGTCACCGCACTACCTAGGTCAATAACTTTCCACGTTACTTTCAAGTATCACGATAAATCTCTTCCGTAATTCTGTGCACCTAGTACTGTAGTAGCCTAGCGTAAAGGCGGTGTTCTTTTGTCGGCGCGAGAAAGGAGATAGGATTAAAAAACCCTTCCAATATCGTTTGATATCACCCAAAGAAGCCGTGCCCTTGGTATGTATATACCCTTTCCGTTACACGTTGTATAACTGGTTGCAACAGTTATAAATACCATTGTAGCCTACCGGATTACCGCAACCCAGTTACTAGGTAACCTAATACGCTATGGCAAGACTGGCATGAGATTTTTCAGCTTCTGACGACATCCATGAACTGACCTTGCGAAGCGTTGCTTAACCTTGAATATGGAACCATACGTCAGTTATTATTTTAGAAAAGCTTCTAATACGATCACTAATCAATATGTCTGTATGACAGAAGTTAACTTTTTTCTCGAACACAAGGTCATACCGCCTATGCAATTGAATATCACGATTCCTTTAACAAAGATCAGTGACAGATTGATAACGATACTAACAATTTCAAGGTTATCATGTAACTTGACCTAACCTTTTATATTGTTTAAGCCAAATGACCTAAATAATAAATAAATGTAATTATTTATTAAGACTGACTCTATCATCAAAGATCAAACCTTGTCTGTATTTTGTAAATAATTGAAATGACACTTGTTATTTAAGAGAACTTATTAAATTATAATTGGAGATTAAATTGTATCAATCCTTTAATGTCCTTGAAGTTTATTCAGGAATGAAAGCCTGTTGAGAGTAGAGTAACTCCTCCTGTATTTGAACATTTGTCCGTCCTCGGTCAGGTACGAGTATTTTTAAAATTAAATAGATCAAAAGCTTCAAAGTTCAGGAGTGGGAACTGCTGACGTCACACAGTCTCAGAAGTATAATACGGCGTGACTGTAAGTGAAATTCCAACTCACTTTTTAATTACGGAAAAAATACATACCTACAATAGCATAATGGCTAACGTGTCGGCCTTGTCACCGAGAGGTCGCGGGTTTAAAACCCACTCATTGCACTATTGCCGTGAACCCACTCCAGACACAAGCACACTTAGCTTAGTTGGCGGGGTCAATAAGTTTACTAGTAATGTGAATTCTATTCACATTACTAGTTCTCTTTTTCTTTAACAAAAAGGAACCCAATATCAAGACTAATCGTAAGTGCAAAAATATCGATAGCAAGCAATCAGTTCAAAAAAGGAATGATCTCCTCACCTCCATTATATGTTTTTAGGGTTCCGTACCTAAAGGGTAAAAACGGGACCCTATTACTAAAACTTCGATGTCTGTCCGTCCGTCTGTCTGTCACCAGGCTGTATCTCAAGAACCGCGATAGCTAGACAGTTTGTATTTCTGTTGCCGCTATAACAACAAATACCAAAAATAAAATAAAATAAATATTTAAGGGTGGCTCCCATACAACAGACCTGATTTTTACCGTTTTATAGAAAATGGTACGGAACCCTTCGCGCGCAAGTCCGACTCGTACTTGGCCGGTTTTTCATAAACTTTACTCAGGACAAATAAGGCATCCAAGATTGACGATGGTAATTTTTTCGCTCATCTCTCTACAGCCAGTTACTTTCACAGAGGTTGAGGTTAAGGTCACTCAGTGTTAGCCTTTGGGTAGCTCATCAATTCAATGTAAATAATCTCCGGGCATGTGCTGAGCACAATAAAACAGGGCAACATGATAGATTGTTATATTTTCACGGCCATTTTCCTTTGGTCGAGGTTTTATGAGCATCTATTGTGGTTTGTATGTTTCGGTGTAGGGATTTCATTTTTATTGAGATACAATCAAATCGTTTTGGTAAAGATTTGGGAACTTTTTGCAATGACATTTTTAATAGATTCATTTATGTAAGTTGGATGTGACCTGTGAGACTATAAAAGCGTCTCTTTGTAGCTCTAAAAGGTAAATAAATGACCCAGACTATAGAGCTCTTCAAAGTGTTAGAATACAACGGTATGCTAACATTTTGAAGAGCTCTAGAGTGTGTATATGTCTCGGTAACGATCGAGACATGAACTTAGTTCATTAGAAAAGTAGATTACTTAAACACTGAGTTCAACATCTCTAATTTATTTGCTTAACCAAAAAACGATCAGCAACACGAATTCAAGAGGTCTAAAAATTTTAAAGTACCAACTCTGTTACATTCTAAGTATACTTCAACTTAAATGAAGTCCGCCACACCTCCGTACCAATATTTTCTTAAACTATACCACACTGTAGCCGATACAACTTTTTATGCTTCTTCTTCTTCTTCTTCTGTAGTTTGGTTTCCGCACTTAGTCTCTGCACGAGACCATTGTGCGTGAGCCATGTCGGCCGTCACTCCATCCAGCCAACCTCCCTCCAGAAGCAGATCAGGTCTTTCGGTCTATTCAGGATATCTGTAAGGGAATTTAATGACCCGAGGGTTCGTTTCCGTATTTCGGTGATTTCCGTGCACTCTAGGAGCACATGTCCTACCGTTTCCTCCGTCCCCATACATGCCCTGCACAGGGGACTGTCCGTTATACCTATTGTGTGATAGTGTTTGTTCAGTGAGCAGTGCCCGGTGATGGTCCCCGCCACCATTCGCAGGCTTCTTCTGTCCAGGTGTAGGAGGCGCCTGGTTAGTTTATTATCTAAGTTTGGCATCGCCTCTTTGGACTGCCTGCAGCCTGGTGCCGAGGACCACCATTTTCGGGCTTGGTCGTGTGTGTGTTCTTTAAGCCATGTGCGCAGCTGGGTGAAGGGGAGCGGCACGATGGGCTCGGGTCCGAAAACCATCGCGCCGGACCCCCTCCTGGCCAGTTCGTCCGCCGCATCATTGCCGAGTGATCCGCTGTGCCCCTTTATCCATTGCAGTGTCACAGTATTGCGGTTCTCAACCGCTGAGCGTTGCAGCGCATTGTGACATTCTAGTATGAGCTTGGACGTGATATAATTTTTCTCTAGGGATTGAAGTACTGAGGCACTGTCGGAAAGTATGCGGATGTGACTATCCGTGACTTTCCTGGCTTCTATGGCATGGATCGCCTGAATAATGCCCACACATTCCGCCTGGTAGACGGTGTTGAGCTTCCCCAGCGGTCTGGATATATTTATGTTGAGATCGTTGGAGAAAACTCCAACTCCAGTTCCAGTATTTGTCTTTGAGCCGTCAGTGTAAATCCTGAGCTCCTCAGGCCCTGAGTAGTCCTCGGGCTCCGGCATGAGCTGTATTTGGTAGTTTTTTTGGAAGTGGTGCGTCTTTGCAGTCTTATCATATGGTGCAGTCATCAGGGGTTGTCGTTTGACTGAATCCTCCATGATGCGTGTGTGTTTGATCCTGGAGTCTCGCAAGAGTGCCCCGGATATAGCAAGTCTGAAGGTTGCCAGGGCAGCCTCTTCTCGTACTATAAGGTGCAGTGGTGGTAGGCCCAGCATGGCCTGTAGAGCGGCAGTGGGTGCAGTTCTCATGCTGCTAGTGATCGCCACACATGCAAGTCGTTGCAGCTTCTCAAGATCCTTTTGTGCCGTGCTTAAGTCTGTTCTGGGCCACCAGACTAGGGAGCCGTACGTAATAATTGGTCTTATAACAGTCGTGTATAGCCAGTGGGTTGTTTTGGGGCTGATACCCCAGTTTCTGCCCAGCATACGTTTGCACTGCCACATGCAGATACTGGCTTTTTTGGTGATGTGCTCAGCGTGTTTTGCCCAATTCAGTTGTTTGTCCAGGAAGATGCCCAAGTATTTGGTTTCAGCCGAAAGGCTTAGAGTGGTGCCAAAGAATTTTGGCAGTGTCAGCTCCGCCAGCTTCCTCTTTTTGGTGAAAAGTATGAGCTCAGTTTTTGTAGGATTCACTGAGAGTTGATACTCTCGGCACCAGTCCTCTACTATTTTTAGGGCTTGGCGCATGAGGTTGCATATGGTATTCTCATGGCTTCCATTTATTATTATGGTTATATCATCGGCGTAGCCAACAGTAAAGTATCCTTTATCGTTGAGTCTCCTGATGAGGTTGTCTGCGACCAGGTTCCATAACAGTGGTGAGAGGACGCCCCCTTGGGGACAGCCTTTCGCCACGATGGCCCTCGTTGTGCTGTTTATTGTGACTCTTACTGCTCTCTGCTTGAGCATGTTGGTGATCCAGTCACTCAGGGTTTGGTCTACACCGTGCCTGCTGAGTGCTGTACTCATACTCTGGAACGTGGTCTTGTCAAAAGCACCTTCGATATCTATGAAAACAGCCATCGAGGAGCATTTGTGGTGTATTGCGGATTCAATTTTAGATATTACGCTGTGTAGGGCAGATTCTGTTGATTTCCCCGTTGAGTAGGCGTGCTGTTGTCCGTGAAGCGGATTCTTATGGAGAGGTCCATCTCGGATGTGTCTGTCGCAGAGCCTCTCTAGGGTTTTCAGTAGGAAGGATGTGAGACTTATCGGTCTGTATGCTTTGGGTTGTGTGTAGTCAGTTTTGCCTGGTTTGGGTATGAAGATGACCTTCACCTCCCGCCACATTAGTGGGACGTATCTGAGTGCTATGCAGGCTTGGTAGATTTCCAGCAGCCAGGGTGTCAGGATGTGTTCACCCCATTGCAAAAGGGCCGGGAAAATGCCATCTAGTCCTGCAGATTTGTATGGCTGGAATGTTTTAATGGCCCATGTTATACGGTCCTCAGTGATTATGTCGCGGGCTCTAGACCAGTCTGTAGTACTTGGTGTCTGTCTAGATTCGTTTTCCCACGTGCTGTCCTCGGAAAGGTGGCAGTCCGGGAAGTGCGTCTCTAGAAGGACCTTACTGGTTTCTTGGTCTGTTTGTGTGTAGGAGTTGTCAGGTTTTTTAAGGGCGCCGAGAGTACGGTCCTGATCAGTTGATAGGATTTTCTTTACTCGTGCGGCTTCGCTGTTAGATTCTATGGATTCACAGAAATTCTGCCAAGCGGTATTCTTGGCCATTCTGATTTGTTTCTTGAACATGTATTGGGTTTCTTTGTATAGCTCCCAGTCTTCCGGGAGTCTGGTGTTCTTTGCTCTGTTGAATTGTTTTCGTAGCGTGTTTCTGAGCCTACCAAGTTCAGCATTCCACCATGGGTTTCCCTTACTCCTGGTGTTAGGTGTTCTTGGTTTGCAGCTCACGTGGTAAGCCTCCGTTATGTCGTTTGTTAATTTTGTCACGATTTCTTCAAGCTGTGTGGGATCAGTCAAGGGTGTCGAGTGTAACTGTCGTCTAGCCAACAAAGAAGCTAGGTGGTGTTTGTATTCTGTGACGTTTGTGCGGCGCGGATTGCGCCTCGGTGTGGGTTTTTTTATCATGGTTGCTAAGGTAAAGCGGATTCTCCTATGATCGGAACAGGAGGGTTCATCACATACGCGCCAATTAGAGATAAGTTTGGTCGCGTTTTCGGTAGCTAGGGTTAGGTCTATGATTGTTTGACCTCTGGCTGTAACCCAAGTGGGCTCTGAGCCTCGGTTCACAATGTTAAGGTTAGTCGAGAATAGGTATGTGGATAGCGTCTCACCTCTGGCGTTGGATACTTCACTTCCCCAAAGCGGGTGATGAGCATTTGAGTCGGTGCAGATGATCAGGTCCAGGTCCGCGTCCTCGCAGTGACGTACAAGATCAATCATCTCTATCGGTGGGCAGTTCTCATTGTCGCCTGGCATGTACACCGAGGCTAGTACTAAATCTGGAGCATTGCTGTCAATCCGGAGCCTGATCGTAGTCAGGTCTCTGGAACAGAATTGAGTTAGTGGGGTAATAGGTATGTCTTTGGGTGTGTATATACAGGTACGTGGTTTCTCTGCATTAAGTGTGTTTAGAGTGATATTACCTCCGGTGTTTCCAAGGCCACATACTTTGTTGTTTCTAATCCACGGCTCTTGTATAAGTGCAATTGTCCGTGGATTCATCTCCAGGGCTCTGCGAAGGCTAGCCGTGGCGGTCTGGCTATGCTGGAGATTGGCCTGGATGATCTGGGTGTTTGCTGTGGGTGGTGCTGACGTTGGAGCGGAGTTAGGAGGAGTCGGATCCATTGGATGCTTCATCTCCCTCCCCCGTTCCTCGCCAGGTGTCGCTGGGTGAGGATGCGAGCAGCTGCATTGTCCATCCCGGTGACGGGGGTGGCGCTGAGTCTGACTCAGCGTCGGTCATTGCAGCCTTCGCCATTTCCTCCTCCAGTATAGTCACATCGGTGTCTGTCTGAGTCTGTTCAGTGGTCTCAGTCTTGTCTGAGGGTAGCTTCTTGGGGTAGAAGCGGACGTATATGGACCCGAGCAGGTACGATACGCGCCGCTCCCGCCCCAAGACCTTTTCGGCTTCATCGGTCGGGATCCCCAGGGTCAGATACGTCCCATGGTTATCCCCACCGACAGAAGTCGCCCTGTACAGTGACCACCTACCAATGTCGTACCAAGTGTTCTGACGAATCAGAACACTCTGGAGCCGCGCTATGTCCCCATTATACCGGGGTACAAATAGCGCGGCTCGGACACGGGTAGGTATATCAGTCTGTCGCATGACTGTCAGTGTCTGGTCGGTGTTCGGGAGTCTTATTTGTGTCACATTCTGTGTCAACCAGGTCAAGGAGTGGTCGTCTTCACACCACATCTGCACAGTACCGTCCGCTACCCGAGGGTATCCGCGGAAGGCCGGGAGTGGTTGGGACGGGTCGCTGTCCATGACGAGCTCCTCAAGTCTGTTCTTAATGTTGTTTGCTTCCTCCGGAGTCAGGTCCCTGGAGGGGGGGGGGAAGCAGATTGCTACGGCGAGTCGCGCAGGTATATCCTTCGTGGCCCGCGCATAGGTCCTCTGCTCCCCTTGAGCAGGCTGGACTCTCACACGCTTCGGGTTTCCCTGAAGCGCGCTCGGCGAAGCCGTATCGTCCGGGCGATCTCGCTTTGCCGCCCCCGAGCCGCTTGGCCCGGGTTGTGGTTCAGCGACCCGGACGGTCGGCCTCACGTTTATGAGGGCTCCAGCCCGTTTCCCCCTGCCTTTCGCCTTCCTCCTTCGGGGCATGTCATTGTCAGTGTCAGTGTCGATGTCTTGGGTTCGGCTTTCAGTCCCGGCAGACTCCATCGCTTCCGAAGACCTTACGCGCTGGGTTTCCCCTTCGCGGATTCGGTTTAGGTCGCGTGTTTCCGCGTCCGGCTGCTTTACGCGCTGGGAGGTCCCTTCGCGGATTCGCAGCTGATCGCGTACTTGCTCTTCAGCGGCCGTCGGCGCAATGCGCTGGCTAGTGCCTTCGCAGACTGAGCGCCTCCGGTCACTGGGTCCACCGGAGCTGGCCGCCTTACCTTTGCTCGTGTCGTCGTCTGGGTTATTCTTAAAGCTGTTCCTAACGAGGCTCTGTTGCCAGGCACTCGTGGTCAGCACAGTCTGTGTCAGTCGTTTTGGCGCTTGAACAGCAGCCGGGGTGTTGTTTAAAGGCGCGTGGGTCGCAGCCGGTGTGGTAATTTTTGGCGCTGTGGTAGCAGCCGTGGTTTTGGGTTGCGCTGTAATAGCAGCAGGGTTTTGTGGCGCTGTGGTAGCAGCCGAAGAATTTTTTGCAGTTGCTGCAGGAGCAGCACCTATAGGCAGTGAATTGCCCCCTCCCAGAATACGATGGGGGCTGACCGACTTGTCGGTGTGGGACTCCCCGGCTTGGCCGGGACCCACCTGGGTAGTCTTTGTTCTCTGCTTCATTAGGTCATTTTTTATTTGGTTGGGCTTTTGGGAAAAGAGGTTGCCCCTCCTCTGGATGGTTGGAGAAAAGATGGGAAAATAAAGGAAAGGGATGGGAGAGGGAAGGAAAGGTGTGAGGGGGATGTTTTCGACTGCACAGGGCCACACGCATCCGCCACCGTCCCGCAGGCGCGAGCCCACCGCATCACTGGCTAGTCCACTTGAACCAGCCAATATATGCAGCCCGCTCGCACCAGCGAGAGACAGTAGCAGAACCATGCAGACCCGCGCAGCCGAGGAACAGGGAACATAGGAACAGGGTATTAGGTTATCCCTAGGCCTGGGATCTGGCGTAAGGGAAACTTCTCTTGTCCGGAGTCTCGTCTGCTGAGACACTCCGGCAGGGGGGTCGCCCCCCAGGTTGCTAGGTGGCGGTCCCCCAGCCGAAGCTGGGCTATCCGCAACCCGCCCACCCGCTCGGTTGCATGAGAAGAACTGCCCGGCAGTCCGTGCTGTCCCAATACAAGGGTACGTATACCATCGCATTGGGACAACTCAGGTGCCCCGAGACTTTTTATGCTTCTCGTATATGTAAAAGCAACAAGCCTTACATAAATAAGGCCGTAATGGAAGTTAATTACTCGGACTGAGAATAGAGGGCTGATAAATCAGTCGATGACCTCGATTTGTATCAATCAAACCGAAACGCTCAAACTCCAATTTGACTTGTGTCAAACGATGATTGGTTGCAACACTGGCTACGTCTAATTGGTAGAATGAGTTTTGCTCGCGTGCCAGTGCGGTTTACTTGAAACTATAAACGTGCGGATGTGGTAGTGACGGGAAACTGTTGTTTTTTAGCTTTTTTTTTATATTGTTATAGAAATTTTATAGACCGATTGATAGGCTGCGAGGATATTGAGCTTGTTGGTGTCTTTTTACCCGACTGCGCCAGAAGGAGGGTTATGTTTTTCGAGAGTATGTATGTATCTATAAATGTTTGGCACGCTCTGTGGCCTGAACGGCTCGACGGATTTTAGCTTGAGAGGTATCGTTAGATTCGTATTGACTGTGAAAGTGACACTGGGTATATCAAAATAAAAAAAAAACAAAATGGCGGATTTTTGGCGCCATATTATGCCTTCAAAAAAGTTTTTTTTTCTCAAAACCTATCGAGTGGGGTATCAAAATAAAGGGTTTTAAAAGGTGATTACAAACATCCCAACTAGCACAAATGGGCTGCATTAGAGCTTTAGAGCGTATCCGATTATTACTTATGGTAATAGACGTAAGCGCTAGAGCGTCTACTGCAGACTTAAAGCAGCCGCTTTAGCGCTATTTGGGCGCCATTTTATGCAACCTAAAGTTCCATTTAACCTGCACAACGGTTGCATAAAGGTTCCTTAATAGCTATAACGATTTATTAACGCTATACTAAAGCTCTTGTAGCGCTACTTTTGAATGATTTTAAACTACTTTGAACGAATGAATTGATTATAGTTCTTTATTGTATATCTTCAGTTGACATTGTTTGTAATATTTTGGTAAAGTGTTTTCGTCGCCATCATGAAAATAAAACAAAAAGAAGTAAATGTTTGTATTCTGTATTAGCAAGATATATAAAGATACTTAAAACGCTGTCCAGTTTACTGTAGATATATAAGATAATTTTCGAGTAATTTTAACGCGCTTTTATGATATTTAAAAAATTAACAAAAGATATGTGATATTTTTTATTTGTTATACAGAATAAATTTTATTTCCGTATTTTTACGTGTCGATAACTTACTATTTGCAAGTGGCCGATTGTTTACCGGTACATTTAATGCACATTTAACTGAAAAACCAATGTATATCAACTCAATTTTGCAAGTGAATTATAAGTTTTCTTAAACAATCATGGCGTCATTGTACTATAGTCATAACCTGCAGTTTTACCTCTAATAACTCCCTTTTGCGAATCATAGTGCTAATTTTCACCCTTCTAACGCTTCCAGTGATTTTTATTCCCCTAGTGCAACTCACAGCCACAAAAAGCTCCTATTTTCCTGTTTTTGAGGTTATAAGATTAATTATTTGTATCCTTAAGTGTATTGTAAGGTGTACAATAAAGTATATAAAAAATAAAGAAATAAATAAGATCTAGTTACGTACTTATTCGTTTAGCATCCATTTTATTAAATGTTTTGTAATAGTTACAAAAGCGGCCGTAAAATGGCGAATGGATTGAACGTGCAAGAAATGACTATTGCTACTAAAGGCCTTAGTTACACTGATGATATTTTTGTAACTATAGTATGCATAAGAGTTTCTATTATTTCTATAATGAAACTTATAGTAGTATAATAGTGGTTACTATAACTATAACCTATACAAGTTACAATGGAAACTACTGTGCAGCTGTGAGTGGCAGAATGACCTTCGTAACTCTCATATAAAGGTGTGAGTGGTAAATGAGTTCTACCGTGGACTACTGTGAAGGCTAGGGTAGTATTTGATTCAGCTTATAGCACCTTAAGTAACTTTTATAACTATAGACGTTTACGGATGCAGATATGCAACTCTGAACTGCTTTTTGAACCCTTAAACCGCTATTTTACAGCCCAAAGTAACAAAATAGGCTGCTATTTCCACTAATGTGCTCGTTGGGATATATACAACTTATATGGTTAAAAGTAATTCAAAGTAACAAATCGTAAAAAACACGTATCAAGAACTAAATCGTCTGCGAAATCTTTCACATTTGTAAACTAAAAAGCTGGAAATAAAAAAAAAGTAATTTAAAAAAATTAAAATACCCGACTGCAACCTTATACTAAAACTAACTGAAAAGCTAATAAAAATAAGCCCATTTTAAATTAAATAAAAGTTGGAAGCAGGCGGGACCGCGGGACCCATTTGAGTTTGAAACTATAATAATGGTTTGGGCCCCGCCTGCTTCAAATTTTGTTTTTAAATTTAAAATGGGCTTGTTTTTATTAGCTTTTCAGTTAGTTTTAGTATAAGGTTGCAGTCGGGTTTTTTAATTTTTTTAAATTACTTTTTTAAAGTGTTATTACAAGTTTACGGAGTTTGAATAAAGCTTAAAGTAAACAAAATAATCAGCTAGAAAGATTATAGTTAGCTTTAAAACAAAAATCTTCTTTTTTCGTATTATGTTGGATTCGGTTTAAAATCAAGCCAAGATAACAAAACCCAGTAACTGGGTAGCGTGATACCCCTCGCTAAGACTGTGTCTAATTCTGTTGACTACCAGTAACGAACGTATAAGATACCTATACTAATGACAAATGGCACTAATAATAACCTTTCATGGACACGGCAAAGAAGCCGATATATCAAGATAGTCATCCATCAATGGACTAACCTCAGTTCACCATAGACAAACATAAAATACTATATTTAATTAAATCCATGAATAGTCTAACATGCTACACATATAAGATCGTTGAATCAGAAAACCAGTACTCTTCCACCTAGATACTTCATAATGCAGTTGCAATATATCGCTCAGTTTACGACAACATAACAAAGCATACCGAGTCCGTTCAACAAGTTTATTTATGTCATTGGAATCGGCTCGTCAATGCTTGTCGCGAAACTACGCTATTTCCGCGTAAGCATCGTGTAGGGTCACTGGGTCGGGCCTTTATTTCGCTTCTCTATTTTCTGGACGGGAAACAGACTTAAAATCTAGATGACTAAACTTTTTTCGACACCATTTTTTTCACCTCGTCACGATCTAGTTTTCTAAAATAGGTTAAAACCGTTACAAATGGAACTAACCGGTTTCATTTTGAAGTTACATATTTTCAGTTGTTTTACAGCTCAGAACACAAATAGAAAAAATTAAAAGCAAACAACTGCTTTCATGAAATTGTTTAAATATACAAAGCGCTAACACTAACAAAGCAATGTATATCTGGAAACAGTTTGAAAAAATATGAATCTTTTTTTATCACACATTACTAAAATTGATACTCAAAAGCATCATCCACGCTTTCATTATTAGCTCCTTGATTTGTTGAATAGGCTATGTGATTGCAACCAACACTTTGGTCTTTGTTTCGAATGCACGTCGCGGGCCCATCGATCACTGCTCAGTGCTCAGTGCCCGTGCCAATTTGTTAGTTCACGTCATTATGTAGTATGTATCCTATAAACAGTATGTGAACGGGCAATTCTTGCCAAGCGGGAACGCTTGCAAATAGCGCAACGTCTATACTAATATTATAAAGCTGAAGAGTTTGTTTGTTTGTTTGTTTGTTTGTTTGTTTGCTTGAACGCGCTAATCTCAGGAACTACCGTTCTGATTTGAAAAATTCTTTCAGTGTTAGATAGCCCATTTATCGAGGAAGGCTATAGGCTATATATCATCACGCTAACACCAATACTGCCGCCATAAGGTAAAAGGACGCTTCTACATGAAGTACGAAACGGAGAAAAAAAATAAAAAGTGTTTTATAAACTTAAAAATTCGCTGTGCGAAAAGTAATAAACTTTATTATAATTTAGTTATGCAAAAATGTGTATTATTATTTGATCTTTCAGAAATTATATGAGAATTTTAATTAATTTAATTTTATGTATTAATTAAATAACATTTTCCTTTCCTTTTTAGCAAAAAAAAATGTAAGAAAGTTAGTTTTACTGCAATGAAAAGACGCTTCTGGCTAGAAACGTCCTTTCAGCTTAGTATTTTTTTAAATGCCTTTCTTATTTAGTGATGATATGTTACCAGATTCTAGTTAACTAAATAAAAAAGACGCTAATAGCCATTTGCTGCTTTTCAACTTAGTAATATAAATACTCATTTAACTTAAAAGATAACTGCACCTTGTGGGATCCCTAAAAAAACATCTAAAGTACGTTTTAACACGATAATTATCTTGTGTTAAAACACAAAGTATGAGAAACTAGCAATTACACACCTTTCCCAACATTAAGTTTTAAACTCTTAAAAAATAATTATTAAGTATAAAACTACCTAAATTTGTACTAAACATTAATAATAATTATCACAGCTTTGTAAGGAATCACTTAAAATGAATAAATTTTCGACATAAACTTGAGTAAGATCAAACTAACACTACGACTTTCATGAAAAAAACGCTTAAAACAATCCAAAAACAAAAATAATCAATATTATCTAAGTATAAGTTAATAAGTTTGAACGTTAACACAGTAATTAGAGCTTTGAATTTATATTTATATTACAAAAAAAATAAAAATAAAAATAAATTATAAAGAGAGAAAAGAAAAGGAAAAATTTGATTGTTTGCATTGAATTGGCTCCGAAACTACTGGACTGATTTGATAAATTATTTTTCCATTACAATCTTTCATTATCCCTGATGAACATATGCGATAGAATATTTTCTTTCTTCTTTTGAAATAGAGATTCTCAGCGAAAAGTGTCGCCACTGTAATAAAAAGCAAGGTAAGGGCAAATCTCCAGGGTATGACTGCCTCTGCCAAGAGTGCTGGCGATGTTTTACTCACTCTCTTTAAGTCACTCTCATCTGTCCACCAACTTTATGAAAACGATAGTTGTACTCGTTGTGAAAGATAAGACCGGGGAAGCATCAGATCAGTCTTGGCCAAGGTACTAGATAGTTTTCTTGATAGACATATGGCGACACGTATCGAATTGCATGATGCACAGTTTGGGTTAAGACCTTTGGGTTGGGTTTGGGTTTATCTACAGAAACTGCAATACTGTCACTTAAGCACACTCTCCAGTACTACACGTCTAGAAAAACGCCTGTTAACGTGGGTTTTCTAGACCTTTCCAAAGCGTTTGATCAGGTGTCGTATGACTTGCTGTGACAGAAACTTATGAATGATACGTGCGTGGATAAGGAAGTCATATCAATACTTCGGTTCTGGTAAAACAATCAATGGTAATCAACAAATGATAAAAATTGTGTCAGGTGGGCAGGATCGTTGTCGGATGAATATAGGCTGAATTGCGGAGTGAGACAAGGTGGCTTGTTATGAACCGATTGATCGTTGAGCTCTGCAGCACTTATCAGGGTTGTTACGTGGATGGAACCAGCGTTAAAAATATTAGTTATGCTGATGATATGGTGCTGCTGAGCCTTTCGAT
Source organism: Tholera decimalis (assembly GCA_943138885.2). NCBI lineage: Eukaryota > Metazoa > Arthropoda > Insecta > Lepidoptera > Noctuidae > Tholera > Tholera decimalis. Next base: position 27,871,239 of record OW964563.2, on the reverse strand, counting down.
CAATGCGATGAGAAGTGTGCTTTCGATGTGTGAAAGGTACGCGGAGATCCATGGGCTTCGATACAACGCGAAAAAGAGTGAGTGAGCTACTAGTCTTGTGAGGCTGGCATAAGTTCTATCGGTTTGTGCCTCAGTTAAAACATTGCGGTATTCCATCACAGCAAGTCACTGCTTTCAAGTATCTGGGCCACTGGGTTTCTGAAGACCTAAAAGATGATCTGGACATTGAGCGTGAGTGTAGGGCGTTGTGTGTTGTGTTAACAGATAACGACATGCAGCATGTAGGTGTACACAATGTCCCAAAAAAGGGCTGTCTCATCTGTCTGCTATTGAATTTAGAATGCTGTTGGGGCTAACACGTACCCTGCGCATGATGGAAGTGTATCGTTGACGCATGATAGCACAAAAATCGTCTGTTCCCGCGTTGGTGAACATGTCCGAAGCACTGCAGTATCGCGGCAAACCCATCAACACCTTGAACGAATTATTATACTGTACCCGTAGGGCGTTGTATGCCTCCTGAGTGTAGATAAATCACAGACTGCATATGTAGAAAGAATGGTAATATGGGTATTACCTACAATTATTTCTACAATGTGTGTGTGTGTGTTTTTTCAATGTGGTGTAGTTGTTAAGTATTTTATTTTATGTTTCTGATAGATTTAAGTACTAACATTAGCTTGAAAGATTTGTTTGTATACTAACCCAAATGGATCTAAAGTCTCAAATAAAAGATTATTTATTTATTAAAGCACGAAGGGCCGCGCGCGTTTCTCTGACTGCCTGGACGCAACTGAAGGGCTGTATTCTAACCGCGAGCCCCACTTCACAACGTATAACTAGCAATACTAAGTAGAAAGGGCACATCTACGCAGAACAGTCTTTTCTTCTTATGACTATGCAGAAGTGTCTTTTAATTGTATGAAGAATTAAATATTTTGTAAATAAATAAGACGTTTCTACTGAAATGCGTCTTTTCAACTTAGGGTACATCAGAAATGTCTTTTCTATTTAGTAATATTTAATTCATATGGCAGATACGTCTTATTTAACAGTGAGATTCATAGGGTTCTGTTTAATTTATTGGAAATATAAAAATACTGGTAGATGCCATTTTTTTTCTGATTTAGAATATATAGATAACTCAATTTCGAAAAAAATGTTAGATGCGTCTTTTTTCCTTATGGCGGCAGAATAGGAGCGGAGCAGTAATGAAGAATGTTTCAAAATCGGGGGATTTTTTTTTTCCACGGGGACGAAGTCGCGGGCGGAAGCTAGTGTTTAAATATTTTGAATTTGGTATTGAGTTTGAATGTCTTTTTAAGCAGAAAGGCAGGCTTTACAAAAATATCTTACAGCTAGTATATTAGCACCTTTTTTTGGGTGGGAAATTCATCAAATGACTGCCGCTTTGTATGGAGCGGAAGGGAGTATCAGACTTTTACTGACTTAAAACCCACCTGCTCTTTCAGTTGGCCTTGTGTTCCGGGGCCGAGGTATCTCGTTAGATTACAGCGACAGTAATTTTTCCGCAATATTCGTTGGCACGTGTATCCCAAATAAAGCTTAAATATTTAAGTCTTCATGTTTACCGATAATAATTATTATAAATAGTTTACATTTCCAGGATATCGAACACACTAACATCGATAGCTTCAAACATTTCAAGACCCAATAAATTAAATAAAAAGCGGCCGTTTCTTTAGATATCAAAAGAGTATCTACTCAACGCTTCCTGCATCAAACCTATAACTCCTTTCTCTGGCGCACAATTTTATTTCCATGAAAGCCATAATCATAAAGTTTTTATTGCTATTCATCTGAAGCAAACACTTACGATACGGGAAAAAGTTGGTTCGTTATGCCTCAAGAGGTTACAAGTAGGATGAGATCCGTGTCAGTTTTGATCGGGCGTTCAACAATGATTTATTGGTCTGAGATATAAATTGTAAGGTCATGTTCAACATTCGTCAAATGGACAGCCAGTAAAACTTGCTATTCGTCATCTGCTCGATATAGCTATTGACAGGCACAAATTTGAACACGAGGCGATAGTATATTAAAGTTTGAATGTGTTTGAACAACGAATGACTCATTATAGTTTTCTTTTCGGAGTATGGAATTTCAGAGTGATTACAAGTGGATGTTATACACTTATTTATTGATATAGGAATTAAATAATACATTGTACATTTCAAAACTTAGCTACATAATTTCAGAAAAAATGGTCCTAGATAGGTAATTCCTAGAATACACATTGTCTTATAAAATAAAAAGGTACCATGTATTAATTCCATTAGTAGTATTTTCCAGAAATAGAACTTCAGATTAATTACTCGTTTCAATAGGAAGTATGTTAATGGAACTTGAATTGTTTACGTGTCATAAGGTAACAATACCCAAGTAATGAATTCAGGCTATTGTCATTCTGGCATCTAGAAACACTACACGGTGACCTAGTGTCCTCAATCAACTCATGTGATTTGTTTTTCAAGTTAAGAGAGTCCTCTCGGATTTAGACCTAGGTATCTTGCGTATGTGTGCAAGATTAATTTAAATTGGGCTTAAAAGTTTATTTTAAACATAGTTAAAGCGTTAATGATGTCCAAACATGTTTAACACACTTGTGAAGATCGTATTATCAGATTCTTAGTAAATATTTGGTGGCCAGGTCAATTATAAGGCAATAGTATCATAATTGTAATTTACATCTCTCTCTCATATCTGCGGATGTAGACGCCTCCACCGATCCGAGTTCGTCACGTAGTATTATACATACGATTGATATTATTAAAAATGCGGAAAAGAGACGTCAAAACTCGTCTGTATGTTCCGATATCTATGCTATTCAGTCCCAAAAAAGCAAACCACTGTAAAGAGAATCAGTCAATAATTCAATCACATCGACTACAGGGTAACTGATCTGCAGTGTGAATTGAAACTAATAGCATATGAATTGAAACAGATTGCTAGCCCATAACCGACCACCATAACAACTTGTTATTCATTACATGAAGGATTAGATCCCATATCGTGTTTCACTATGAAAATTAACATACTCAAACATGACTCTAAATAATGAGCCCTGTATTTAAACAGGGAATGGGCCGCCAGTATCCTTACCTACATCATATAGGTAAGTTATTAAGAACTTTGTCGTTACACTCGCTACCAACTTATTAAAGCAGCTTCCTTTCGTGGGCGATCTAATTACCGACAAGCCAAGAACAATAACACGTAATCTGAATATTTATGAGCGTCCGTACGATGCATCTGTGAATTTGATACACTTATACAATGACTGTTTATCTTGAACGAAAATTGACTGTGTGCAATGAATAATTTATTGTAAGCAACCGGCACTGACGTTCGCCATATTTTAATATATATCCATCTACCATATTGTATGCAAAATGCCATTGAATGCAGTGCAAGGCAGGATCATTATTCCAATACACTGCTGTGATATTCATCACGCGGTCTGTGGTTGCAGCATTTTAAACAAATCATCTTTAACCGTGGATGCGGCAAGCTCATCTGATGCGAACGCACTGTTGCTACGGAATCGATTTTAATAATGTTGCTTACTTACTCAGTTTAATGCGTTTTTTTGTCCCGATGCTCGCATGTTTCTGAAACAAGGTATTTCTTGGTGTATGGAAAGTAAGACATGTCGCAAATTGATCATTGCGATCGGTATAGATAAAAACGAAGATTTAGCATCTTATCAGATTGTCAGGTGCATGTCAACCGGCAGACACATAGATTGCATCTTGGACATGTGTGTGTCCCAAATTGCATGCAAAGCTACTGCAAGAATTTTCACTCAAGTCACAATAATAATTACGCATATCGAAACAAAACAAACGAGGCATTTGGAGTTAGGTTTACGAAATTAAAACTCTCACATTCAGGGCTTTAAATATTATTTTCCCAAAGATAATAATTCCTCTGCGCTGCAGGCAATCTGTTTCCAAGATTATGTCTATTACAAATCATAAAGCGCATTAACATTTCTCAGTTAATGATTACTAAAATAAAATGTGAAGACACCGTTCTAAATAACTTACATTTTGCAAGTTTTTCAACGGTTTTTACAGCATTATTTTATATAATTCCGGTCTTAATGATAAAAGCCCAAAAAGAAAAACAGTTGTAACTATCATATATTAGATTTGCTTTTAGATATTGAAGGCCAGAATTAGCGGTCGTTAACGTAATGGTCGCCCTAGATAGAGCTATTACAATAAATTTCTTAATTGCCACCGCATTGTCAGATAGCAGAGATTCTTTGTCGGTGATGCAAAAGTGATCTCACTACTTTAATAAGAATGTCAACTGTGTCAAGTGTTTGACGTAATTGTTGTTTGAGATCAAGAGATAATGTAATATTTATGAGCCGTTGCTATAGGACATGAAGTACGCGAAGGTGAGACCTTTACAATATAAACCTCATTTTAACTAGGATGTTACTGAATAATAATATTTTATATTCAGAAATAAGGATTTTTTTAACTTTTATTCTTAATAAAAATTTAATAAAATCGTCGCAAATAAAAACAAATGTTTCTTATATTTTTCAGTAATGTTTGCCTCAGCACAGTAAGCTCTTCCAGCTTACTGCTGCAAAACAAGATTTATGAAAATATATAAAACTCAAATAATATTTTTGTATTTTAACCAAAGTATAGTTTACTGTAATTTTGGTATATTTCTTTGAACATAATGTTTTGAAAGTCTCAGAAAAAGAACCACAAGCATGATTTATTTACAAAAAGCGCAAGACACTGATGGGGACAAATTCAAAAACTTCCCGAGCGCAGATGTGCCTTCAAGGAAAGTATCAATCCGAAATCCTTCGGGATCTTGTAGTTAGTTCATCAACAAAATACGAAATTTTAAATCGCCCGGGTCCTCCTGAGTTACATAACAAAAGTAAAGCCTACGGCGCCGGGTGGGCAAACAACTGTGATGGAATAAAAAATCTGTGTTTGTGTTGCAATCAATCAACAAAGCTTTCGTCCAGCTCCCAGTTTCCAAAGCTAACTTTTCGAAACGGGTCTGGTATTATTTAGTATTGATTTTTGACGTCTATTTTTGTTGGTTTTCCAAACGTTTCAATGTTTATAGAGATTTGCGACGGCTGTAAGGCCATGATTTCGTTTGATTGGATTTTCATTCAAAATAAAATGTTGTTTTATTTTTTCGCCTGAACATACTGTTAGCGATAAATTTAGCTTTCCCGTATACGTGTAGATATAAAAAGACTCTACGGTTCAATGTTTATTAGGTATTTTTATTTCACTACCCAACATGAAGTTTGGTCCAATCTAATCTAATACGTATATCAAATAAAATTATATTTTCTGTGTGTCTATAACGCTCCCGTACAGAAATATATTCTATTTTATTACGATTATTTTATGTGTTTTGCTCAGACATGTTTAAGGCCTCAGGTACCTGCAACATAGATCCGGGGTTGCGGGAATGGTCTAATGAGATACCGCGGCCCCAGAATACAGGGGCAACTGTAAGAAGTGGTCAGTTTTTAGTCAGTAGAAGTCTGACATTTGCTACACTTGTACCCAGAGTGGCCGAGGGCTGAAAAAAATACTGTTTGAAATAGGTTATGGAATATAGGAAAGAGGTTTCAATGCAATATTGTTAGCATTGCATTGAAACCTCTTTCTGCCATATAGGAGCTTATATCAGAACTTGTTTATAGTATAAACAAAATATAAATTATTGGTACAAATATTTATCAAGTAAATCTTATATAAATTACCTTTTATGAAGCTTTGTTATGTTTAACCTGAACTCGTATCTAAATTCACATAATATTAGCATTATATTTCTAAAAGAATAGTTCACAGTCAAATACACATTAAAAATATTTTTAAATTACAAATACCTACACATTGAAAAATTTTACCATTAACAAGGCTTAATAATCTAATCAATTAATACTTGATAAAATGTAATAGATAAGTGAGTATTGCCTAATAATCCCATAAAACTTAAAACGTAAGACAAAATATATGACAGTAGGTTTTACAATCTTATTGAAATTTTTGGCTCAGTTTACGGGTTGGTTTAAGGGTTATGAACGTCAGATCTCTCCTGTACATGGTGCTATCCACACTTAGCTGTTTTTTGTATTAATATATTACGCAAGTGTACCTATGGTCAACTAATTTTAATAGATCTTTGATTTGTACTAACCAGATTGCGTTTGTCTCGAAACTTACTTCTAAACGATATACATAATATAATATACGAGTAATTGTCATCTGTGTGCATACTCGAATCAATTGAGGTTTATTATGGCATACAACCTGTCAACTTCAATTAAGATCGTTAATGTATGATAAAGTTTTGCATACAGCAGGCTGTTATTATAAGTACAAGGTGCATTGGTCATGTCTGTGAAATGAGACACCGGTCATTGCTACTGCAAAAGTAGAGTAGGTATATTTTTGTGGGTAATAGAAGAAATCTTGCAATATGTAGTTTTTATTAGTTTAAAAGAGTTCTTTTCATTCAAGTCCTTAAATGGCTGTAGATAGAATAGTCAAATTTTACTACGCCTGAACCCCGAAAGTTTAAAAAACCAACAAAAGTAAAAACTACCCACATTGGTATTGAATATTGAGGCTATCTTGGCTGTTTAGAATTAGAAATTAACAAAAGACAGAAATACATATTTATACCGTTTTAAGGAGAAATCTTATGTTATGCTTAAGCATACTAATATTATAAAAGAGAAAGCGGGGTTCTATATTAGTTTTTCTTTTACGTCAAAACGCAAAACAGATCGATGATGTACAAATCATACGCATTGAACGTTTTGGGAATACTTGCATTGCGCGTACGGCTACGGAGTGGAATTCCCTGCCGGAGCTACTTTCTGATAGCTATAAACTGGGCGTCTTTAAGTTAAGAGGAAACAGGTTACTTCTAGGTAAGCGTACTTCAACTTCAACCACATCATCGCTTACCATCAGGTGAGATTATGCACGGGAGCCTATCTATGTATATAATAAAAAAGAATCGCTAAATGTGTTGCTAAGCGCAAAACACGAAAACGGCTGGACCGATTTGGCTGATTCTTTTTTTTGTGTTTGGTTTTAACAGGAGAAGGTTCTTATAAAAAAAAAATAGTAGGAAAGGTCTCAAGGGTAGGGGTAGGGTAGGGTCGAGGTAGGGTACGGGTCGGGGTAGGGTACAGTACGGTAGGGTAGGGTAGGGTAGGGGTAGGGTATTGGTAGGGTAGGGTAGGGTAGGGTAGGGTAGGGGTAGTGTAGGGTTTGGGTAGAGTAGGGGTAGAGTAAGGTATGGGTAGGGTATCGGTAGGATAGGGGTAGTGGTATTGGTGGGGTAGTTGTAGGATACCATGCGAACGAAGTCGTGGCGGGTCAGCTAGTTATCAATAAAATAAAAAAAATAAAAAAAAAATCACATCAGTTTGATGTGATTTTTGGTGTGGAAATAGTTGTAGGGCTGCAGAACAAAACTTATCACGGAAGCGAAGATATAGAAATATAACTAGGAAAGAAATGCCTCCTTCAAAAATTGTATTCATGCATTGTTTGAAGAGCGAATTTAAATTTAAAAATAGTTTTCTGTACTTATCTGATACACATTCTATAAAGAAACAACAGCATTTTATTTTTGTATTGTTTAAAGGCTGAACCGCTAATATTATTATCAAATAAACATACTTGTTATAACTTTATATTTGACATTTGTTACAAATATAATTATATAGTTCATTTCCTATGGTATCAAAATTACAAAACACCATATAAAACCCTCTTCTGTCCCTATTGACTGTAAAAGTCTATAGTAAGCATAAATATGTCATTCAAGAATTCTCACATGATATTCAGTCAGCAAAAAAGAATAATTATCATTTTACAAGTGTGCGACAAGGTGGTCAATAATACACTACAGTCACGATGTATCATCGATGCCAATTTGACATGTACACAATTCGCAATCGAACAGCTTTTTTTAAACTTGACGCTTGAAAAACTTGATTTATTGACACGCTTATTACTTCCACTTACGAGTACAATATACATACGAGCCGTAAGATTGTCGAACTAAGAAGAGTTAGTTTTGTTGGTTCATAATATTTGGCGGTAGAGAAGCGCAAGAGATGATAATATATTTGTGCTGTTTTGTTTTTGTATAGATTTGTTTTTTTTTTTTTAATAATTGCCCCATACCTGGAATTTCTCCTGTATTGTGGGTGCATTTTTACAAATGTCTGGACCCGGGAATTTATTTGTAGGCCATATAAACATTTATCCCGGTGCCGGAATCGAACATTTAATCGCTGAACTATTGCGCAATATCCTCAATTTATGTAAATAATAAAAAATGCAGGATAGGAAAATCTTTTGATGTTCATTAGAACTTTTTATAATTATTTCCAATGAATAGTTTTTATCTTCACTAAATAAAGCCACTACGTAACAGTAGGGCTGAAGAATGGGTGGGATTATTTATTTAACGAGACATTATTTTTATTGGCCCCAGTATAGTATTAGTAGCCTCAGCATGACACCAGGTTGATTCGTAGGTGGTTGAATTGTCATTAAAACCCATTTGCTGCACAATCGCCACACCTGTATGTCACTTCCATAGACAACGCTCACACAATGGAGTCTTGTTTAAGAATTAACGTTGAAGGCACCCAATCAGGCAGACCATCGGTTAACTGATCAAACATAACAAAAAGCCCACACTCAATCAAGACGAATCCAACGAGGTGTTAAGCTAACACTATCAATCATTTAAACGAATAGGGCCTGCTTCGTTATCTCAAGTTGGAATGAAGCCAAAATTGTAATAAAGTCTCTTTCGTTAACCATTTGATGGTCTGGCTGGAAATTAAAGAAAGTTATTATAACGATGACAGGGTTTTTGAATTAAGAAGTCTTTTTATTTTTTATTGGTGTGACATACTAAGGAAGATGTTCTGTTTATAGTAGGATAGTGTAAGCTAACTTTGTTGTGGTTGTTAGTTTGATCGTTAAAGTTTTGTGGTTATGATGTTTATTACTGTCGTATATAATCTGTTAAAAATATCGGGATCGAAATATACTGTGTCATAAATTGAATTTATAGTTGCATGTTATACATACAGGCTTGAGTCCATAGTTTACCTAGATGCAGTTAGCAAACTGTAATTTATAACATCGAATTACAAAATAGCTATAAAAAACATGATAGCTACTAAGACAATAACTTCATAAGATACTAAATCGAACAGTCTTTTTACCGTGTAGCATTGTGTCTTACACAACAAAGTACGTAGAAGAATTTATATAGGTTACATAATTAAAAGTAGGTTACATAAAAAAAATTAAAATAAAACAAACAAGTTACATAATTAAAGAGTCCTAATGAACATAAGAAAAGCGGACGGCAGCAAAAAGTTTGTACATAAAATCCTTCGGTTCATGTTATTACATTTCGTTGGATGGGAAAAATGTGTTTCGATAATGCTTTGAAATTTTCTAGTTTCTTTTTTCTGTAGAAAATAAAACGATCATAATTATATTTCCAAGTAGTTTCCTGTCTACGTAGATCAGCAGAAAATGAAGGTTAGAGTTATTGTTCTGAGAGGCTCCGGAGATAGATATAGATAGATTTATAGATAGATAGATATACTCTTTATTGTACACCATAACAGAATTAAATAAGGACTTAAAAACTACAAAGGGTGTTACAATGGCGGTCTTATCGCTAAAAGCGATCTCTTACAGACAACCTTTGGATGGATTTGACACAGCAGGAGAAAATAAATACGCGGGTAGTCCATGGTGTACTATTCACTTATATACAAAATCAAAATCAAAATCAAAATTGTTTTATTTTACATAGGCCTAAATGGGCACTCATAAAACGTCAGAAGTTAGCACGGTTCGAAATTGGTCGTTTCCTATGGAGAAGAACCGGCAAGAAACTCCACGGTTACTCTTTTAAAAATATCTTGATTTTCACAATCTTTGCATAATAGATACAATTTTTAATTTATTTTTGGTATGAGAGGACAGTATAGACTAATTGACATAATAAAATGTAATATAACTAATCAGAAATGAATCTCAGAGTCTATAGTGTTCACACATTTACATTAAAAATTAACTTTACAGAACTGCAAATGAACTAAGCAAATGACATAAAAAAAAAAAATTATATACAAGTAAAATAAAATAAAAATAACAACAAAAAAAACAAAAAATAACAACAACACAAAAAAAAAGTGGGGTTGTTAATAGACCTTTATACAATAACGCAGTCACAATAAGCCAGGGAAGCAGAAGTGCAGAAGGAATCATTGCCAAGCAGTCTTATCTTCAATGTAGTCCTTAATCTTATAATATGCTTTTTTCAAAAGGACACGTTTAATATGGGTTTTAAATTTTCCCTCGCTAAGATCTGTCACATACTTTGGCAACTTGTTATAAAAGCGTATGCTGTTTACAAGGAATGACTTGTTTGTCTTGGCTAATCTCCATTTGGGTATAACAATTTCATGTTTGTTGCGCGTGTTTATAGTATGGAAATCGCTTCTAATCTTAAAAAGTCCTATATTTTTGCGTACATACAATATGCTTTCTAATATATAAAGAGAAGGCAGAGTCAGTATATTTACTTCTTTAAATACATTTCTAAGGGATTCGCGGGGACCCATTTTATAAATTGCCCGGATTGCCCTCTTTTGTAGTATGAAGATTGAATCTACGTCAGCTGCGGATCCCCACAGTAGTATACAATAAGACATAATACTGTGGAAATAAGCAAAATAAACTAACCGAGCTGTCGCTATATCAGTCAAGTGCCTAATTTTTCTTACTGCATATGCAGCTGAGCTTAATTTACCTGAAAGAGTCCTAATGTGAGGGCCCCATTGCAACTTTGAGTCAATAGTTACACCCAAAAATACAGTTTCAGTAATAAGATCAATTTGTTTGCCGTCAAGTATCAAACTGAGTCCAGCTTGTGGGACATTAGGTAGTGAAAACTTGAGACATTTTGTCTTATTCGCATTAAGTGCGAGATTATTAGCTGAGAACCATTTCGAGAGAACAGCCAGACTTTCATTGATTTGTAAAACATCTGTATCTCTTCTAGCTATTTTAAAAATGAGTGAAGTATCATCGGCGAAAAGAATTATATTACATAAGTTAGACATCATGAGAGGTAGGTCATTAATGTATACAAGGAAAAGGAAAGGACCTAGAATTGAACCTTGTGGCACGCCCATCTTCACTAAAGATCCTGAAGATATCGCTCCGTTTACATTAACTTTTTGTTGCCTGTCTGATAAATAGGAAAAAACCAGATCAGCAGCTAGACCACGAATTCCGTAATGGTGTAATTTACGTATCAGTGTTTCGTGGTCAACGCAGTCAAAAGCTTTGGAGAGGTCACAGAATATGCCAATTGCATCATGGGATTTCTCCCAAGATTCCAAAATGTGACGGATGAGTGCTACTCCTGCATCAGTTGTTGACCTACCTTTCGTGAAACCAAACTGCTGACTATGTAGAATCCCATTTGAATTAAAATGTGACAGCATCTGGTCCAGCATGATTTTTTCGTAAATTTTACTCAATGCTGGAAGCACAGATATCGGTCTATAATTAGAGGGATCACTCTTACAACCCGACTTGAAAATTGGTACTACTTTACTATGTTTCATTAAGTCTGGGAAAGTACCGCTGTCTATACATTGGTTAAAAATGCCTGTTAGGACGGGAGCAATTGAGTCAATGATATCTCTAAGAACCCTAACAGATATACCCCATAAGTCTTCAGTATTTTTAATGTTAAGACTTGCGAATGTTTTTTTAATTACATCAATAGAAATACGCTTAAATGCAAATGTTGGTATATCCTTCATAAAGTTTTCTTTCAGAAAAGATTCTGCTAATATTGGAGAAGATTGCAACGGTTTTGTAACCTCTATTGGAATGTTGGTGAAGTAATTTTCCAGCGTCTCAGCCACTTTTGACTTATCTGTGATGATATTATTATCAATGTTCAAAATCAATTCATTCCGATCTTGTTGATTTTTGTTTCCAGTTTCTTTGTTTATCACCTTCCAAACAGTTTTTATTTTGTTAGCAGAAGTGCAAATTTTATTACTAATAGATTTTGATTTAGCATGGGCGCAGACTCTTTTAAATATTTTTGAATAATTTCTTACATAATTATGGAAGGATTCATTAGAAGTCAACGATTTTTCATGATATAATTTGTATAAGTTATCTCTGCTTATTCTAATTCCAGCAGTGGCCCATTCATTAAATTTAGATTTATTATTAATTTGAACTCTCTTAACTGGACAAGCCTTGTTAAATTCAAGGCAAAGTGTAGAAAATAATGTATTATAATTTACGTTGGGGTTTTGGGAGTCAAAATTGGCTGTTGAAAGATTACTGAGAATGTTATCATTAAAAGCTTTTAATTTGTTTTTAGTAAGAGGCCTAAAATCAATAGTTTTATTTAAAAGTAACTTTTTAATCAACTCAAAAGATACAAGTTGACCTGTATGGTCAGACCTAACGCCACTAACCAGGGAAGATTCTTTGACAGTAGTACAATTGGTAAAAATATTATCAATGCATGAAGCAGATGTTGCTGTTATTCTCGTTGCTTCATTGAATATACATTTTAAATTGAAAGAACTAAACAATGAAATAAGCTTGCATTTTTCAGGCGAATTAACTAACAAATCAATATTAAAGTCACCACAAACGAAAACTAATTTATTATCTCTTAGAAGGTTAGTTAGTATTTCTTCCATTATTATTAAGAATGATGAAAAGTTTGATGCTGGTGGTCTATAAACACACAAGAAAATTTGGCCCTCAACCTCTGCACATGCTACCTCACACAAGCGATCAATAGAGAAAGCGGTGATATCTTTACGTTCCTTATATCTAAGGTAATTCCTACATAATATCAAAGTACCACCTCCTACTGAGGACCTGTTATATGCACTGGCAACCGAAAAATTATTAATATTAAATAACATTCTATCTGATTTTAACCAGGTTTCACAAAAACATAAGATATCCATATGATATTTATCTATTAACAGTTCCACATCAGGTATTTTGCCAGAGAAGCGATTTATATTTTGATGATAAAGTAAAATGGTATTATTATGCCTCTCTTTTGTCACATCTAAGAGTTTAAAGAATCAATTTCAGTATTATTAGACACCCTAGATAAAACTGAATAGTCACTTAACCTAGGATCAGTCAAATTACCAATAACTGAGTGTATATTGAAAGCTAACAAAGTAGCCAATAGATGTCGACTTTTTTTGGGAAGATAAATATGTTCCCGAGTTAAAACAAAATCTCTAACAAAATTGTTAGTATCAAAATACAATAAACGGTCACTATGACGGCATACTAACATATGCATTAAGTTATTGAGGCTAAAAATGTATTGATTTTGATAAAATGTCAAATTATTAGAATATGGTAAAGCACATAAAATTAATTTGCCTAATTTTAATTTAAGGAGGGTGTCAATACCATTAACTAAGTCCTTTTTAGTTACATTAAGACTGTTGCCAAATAAAACAATGACTGTGGTGTGCTCATTCAATTTAGATTGTTTAATTTTTTGAACAAGCTCAGTGAAATGCAGGTTATGGTAACAATGACTTAGTATAGCATGATTACAATGAGTATTTAATAGTGAACCAAAACCTGTCCCTAAACTATCTGAAAACACTAAAATGTTACTTTGGGCTGGACTTATGGTTTCCAAGGTATGTGGCACACTGAGTGAGGATGCGGGAGTAATATTCGATGAAATGATGGCCGAGGGATTTGGAACACAACTGCAGGGGAGGTCCTTTGTCAATGACTCATACCTCTCCGCATTAAACTTTACCAAGTCCACCAAGTCACAGGCCTCCTGCATGCGCTCACTTAACATTTTCTGGCTCGACTCATACTTATAAAAAATATCCCTGAGTGTATTTTCCCTACTCAGTAATTCCTGCTCTAGATTTTGTATATCAACATCATACATCTTTTTCTGACTATCTAACTTGCAATTACATTCTCTTAATTGGCTATTTAGGATAACACGCTGCTTTCTAAGTTCTATATTATATTTATAAACACTTTTTGATTTTAAAAGTTTCTTGTACTTTTGAATGTTTCTATTAATTTTGATATATTTCTTTATTTTATTGTGGCTACTTAAAATAGGACATTTAGTTAATGTATCGTCCCCAGTCAAGTCTATGGTATAGGTGGGCTTCTTACACTCCAGTCCAGATCCACTACCCACCAGCTCGTCGAATAGACTGTTTGTGTTGGCAACTTGTTCACTGGATCTCAAGGATTCAATTGTAGAAATTGTATTCTGAGCCTTGTATAGTTCTGCTTCAAGTCCTGATATCCGTTTCAGTGCCTGGTCATGTGTGTCGCTGCATTCTTGAAACTCAGACACTAGATTGCGGAGGTGGTGATGCTGGTCCAATATGTCCATGTGCTGGGTGTGCAGTTCCACGAGCTGTTTCTTGAGTTCAGTGTTTTTGTCCACTAACTTCGTTACTTCCACCTCGCTTTCCTCTCTTTCTCGCAGCAGGTCATTGCAGGTCTTCTTTGAGACCTCGAGCTCCTTCAGTGCGGCATTCAGTTTCACATTCATGTCACGAACAGTAGCTCCGCGGGTCATCATATTCAAAAAGTTGACCGAACTGCTCCTGGAATGTGACAGAAATCAACTGAGTATTTGGGGGATATACTAGGGAAGTTTAGAACCTGAGAAAGTAGTAAGAAAATAACTATTAGAATTAAAAGAAATTACAAGACAGAAATGAAATTAAATTGTTGAAAGGATAATAAATAAGAATGTAGGTAGCAGAAAAATAGAGAATGATAGTACTATTAACTTCTAATTTTATGTTTAATATCTAACACATTACTTTTTGTCTTTATATTAACAGAAAGTCATTTGCTCAGATTACAAGAAAAAAGTTATTCACGAAGCATGTATAATAGTTAACACTATGGATTTCTTGCTTATTTAATAAAAGTTACTGGTTTAAACAAAGCTAATAGTTGATTAATAAGAATTGAATATAATTATGTAAGTATATGTGTAGTAAATATGCAGTATGAGTTTTGTCTGGGGCGAATGTTTTCGTCATCGATTTTGCTTCCACAGTTTGTCAAGCAAAAGGAGACATAAACGGTGCCAATGTTTACTGGACGTTGCTCAAAGATCTGAGCAGTATTTGCAGGTGTTGAGAAGTGTGTAAAAGTAATAAGTATAGGTAAAATTATGAAAAAATATACTCCCCGGGTTTGGTGATTTCCAGTCCGAGTCCAACCAAACTGACAGCCGGTACAAAACTTATTGTTTTATAGATTTTTGAAGTTATTACAACAAAAACACGGCACAAACACTGATTGAGTCTCTTTATGCCTTGAATCTAGCGTTAATAGCCGATCTTACACTAATTAATACACAATTTAAAATATTTAATGCAAATTTTACTACGAGATCGTTTTTTTCACGACCTGTCACCGGTGTTGCCAACCACCAAAAAAAAAAAAAAAAGAAAAAAAAAAAAGCATACAATACATAAGTAATAACCTACATACTCAATACACATATATACATAAAAAGAACAAAGCTGAGGTATATAAAAAATAGTAACATATTAAAGAGAGAGATAGAGATCTTTTACCATGTTTTTGAAAGAAGGAAGGGTTTGTGCTTTTCTTACTGACACGGGAAGAGTTATTCCACAGTCGTACTGCTTGAGCTGCGAACGACTTACCAAAGAAATTGGTGGAGTGACTCGGTACCTCTAGCCTCAAGTTTTCCGATGACCTCAGAAATTTGGCATGTGTGTCATGGAGGAACTTAAAACGTTCTTTAAGATAAAAGGGGGTCTTAGGATTGAACAGAATACTGGAAAGCAGAGACAATATGTGTAAGTTCCGGCGAAGACGTATAGGAAGCCACTTGAGTTATCCATCATCTGCTAACACTTTTCCCTATGTTGGGGTTGGACTGGAAGTATCTGAGTGCTAATGTTTTACATCATCATACCTCCAAAACCCAGTACCTGGGTAACACGACATCCCTTGGCAAGAGCAGTGTTAGATTTTCCTGCTTCTGGCTACCGTAACGACTGTAAAAAATTAGAAATGATACAGGGCCAACAGTTAACCTTTAGCTTCAGCTTTCCGAAGCATGAAGGAATCCAGATATATCAAGGTCACCCATCCAAGTTCTGACCTTGGAAAGCGTTGCTTCACCTTGAAGATCCTGTATGATGTGGCTGTAAATGTTTAGCCAAGAGCTGCTCCCGAAGTTCCTAGATTCAATTTAAAAATATGAAATGTGGCTCGTTAGTAAGTGAACCATTTGAGAGCGCCTGTCGCTACAGTGGCGTGTCATTAAAGCTATTGTTATTTTAAGTAGAGGTGATTTAATTTAAAAGTAAATAAATAATAGTTGTAAATCAATTATATATACCTAAGCATTAGTTTTAACATTTATGTAATCTTTTGATTTATTGACCAATGTACCTATATTAATTGTAAATTTTGGATGAAGTAAATATTATTATTATTATTTATTGTAAAATATTGATAGCATAATTACTTGGTCTTACTAGCTGCTGCCAGCAACTTCGTTCACGTGGGAGGATTTCTTGCGTAAATCCGATCTTGTGGGAATTCCGGGATAAAAAGCCTATGTGTTATTCCAGGATGTCAACTATCTACTAACCAAATTTCATTAAAATCCATCCAGTAGGTCCGGAGATTAGCGTGTACAAACAGACAAACAGACAAACAGACAGACTTTTTAAATTATTTTTCCGTGTTACCGTTTCTTAACCCGTCCCAATTGTTATTTTTGTATAAAATTTAAATATACAGACACACTTTTTTACTGTTTTATTATATGTATAGATAATGAGATTTCTTGTATAGTTATGCAAGAAAATATCTCCTTTTTTCCAAGAATTACCTTCGTACTTTATTCCCATTGTAGTTGCAATGGGAATAAAGTACGAAGATAATTTAAATGAGAAAATAAAAGATTGCATACGATATTAATATTTTGGAACAAAAATTAAAACGGAATGAACAAAAAATTGCGTGATGTGGCCATTGTGACGTCACGTATTTTGTGAGTTCTATTATTATCTTTTATTATCTTCTATGAATATCTTTATAATACTCAGTAAATATGAATATAATATATTCTATGTTCATATTTAGTAAGCATTATAGGGATAGAAAAAACGAAAAGAAATCATAGATTTTTGTATTAACTCAGTTCAAACCAGAAAACTTCTGGCCTGCATATATGTATGTTTATGTAGGCGGAACAAGAAGTGGGTTATAAACAAAATTATAAGAGGGTCATAGGTCTCATAAGTTCCGAAGATTTCTTATTAAAAAACTTGCAGCACATGATTTTCCCTAAGCACACGTGGGATGGGTTGAACACCGCAACATTTCAAAACTTAAGCTGACCCGTATGACGTGATAAAAGCGAAGAGAACCCGTTTTTTCCCAAGAGTACTTATAAACCGACCTACGTAAAACTACTTATTGATAGTAAAAGGTTACAGCTGGAAATGTTTTTCCCTTGAAATATGAACTATTTTGTTACTCTCTATGTGTGACGTAGTCATCAAACGCAATATTTCAAAAGTTTCTAAATAATTGGTTCTAAGTTCAGCTACGCGATATTTGACAAATGCTTGCACGATTTGGACGGGCCTGCTCAAATCTGTTTGATTCTGTCCTCTAAAGGGCGCCACAGCACCTACATGGCTCTTATATGATTTGACCAATACAGATTGTCTGGACTTTAAAAGAGACGTTGGCCTCTGAGTTTGTTTCAGTGTTTCTTCTCAGAGTAGTCAGTCGGGAAACACTGGCCTCATCTAGTTTACATTTACGAAAAAAGAAAGACGTGTGAAAATGTTATTTATAACCTATTTGCAAAATAAACATCATTATTTCTTTATTATTTCAATCTATATATACAACGTGTAACGGAAAGGGCATACCAAGGGCATGGCTTCTTTGGGTGATATCAAACGATATTGGAAGGGTTTTTTTAATCCTATCTCCTTTCTCGCGCCGACAAAAGAACACCGCCTTTACGCTAGGCTACTACGGTACTAGGAGCACAGAATTACGGAAGAGATTTATCGTGATATTTGCAAGTAAGTGGAAAGTTATTGACCTACGTAGTGCGGTGACACGATTGTAATGATTTCAATTTAAGAAACTTACGAAATCGAAAACTTGGTATCAATTTTTAGAGTATTTTATTTTGAGTTGAAAACCCTTCCAATATCGTTTGATATCATTCAAAGAAGCCGTGCCCTTGGTATGTATATACCCTTTCCGTTACACGTTGTATATAACTCAAAGGTGACTGACTGTCATAGTGATCTATCAACGCACAGCCCAAACCACTGGACGGATTGGACTAAAATTTGGCATGCAGGTAGATGTTATGACGTAGGCATCCGCTAAGAAAGGATTTTGCGAAATTCCCACGGGATCGGGATTTACACGGGAAAAACTTCCCACGCGGGCGAAGCCGCTGGCACAAGCTAATTTATTTTAAACTCGACAAAGTTTCATCAAGGAGTTCTTGTCGATCTTTAAGTATAACGCTTGCTGAGGCTGGTCCATGGATGGGTCAGAAGCTCAATATATCAAGATTCGTCTGTGCCTCGGAATGCACGTTAAGCTATTGATCCCGGTTGTCATTTCTACATCTTTGACAGTTCGTTATTGGTAGTAATAAAAACTTTTTACCAAAAAATTAAACCGACTCCCAAAAAACACTGCAAAGTGAAAAATAACTTTAATTTCGGTAGTCGGTGTCTTTAGTTTTGTATTTTCGTTTTTGGCACCGACTTCCGAAATTAAAGTTATTTTTCACTTTGCAGTGTTTTTTGGGAGTCGGTTTAATTTTTTGGTAAAAAGTTTTTATTTCACTCTTTTTAGTTGGTCTATTTTTAATTTACCTAGTTACAAGAGCCTAAATGTCAACTACTTATAACCTTTTACAAAATATTGCTTTTCCCAATGCTGGGCTGTTAATTGTTGAGGAGTTCTCCTGGTACTTCACCATCAGCTCTACATCACCATATGCATTGTGACGAGCATAAAGTGCTTAACATCCATATTCAAGTAATCGAATCGCAATCCACTCAATACTTATTATTGAGTAGTTTCGGCGGCCATCTGTGGTCTTCATCACCAGTTCCACTTCCTCAAATGGTACTTTTTGAGAGCAACTGCACAAGTTACTATAATAAATACCCAAAACGTCATAGGTGTGCCGTCATAGGTGATCCTGACGTTTATGAAAATGGGACCAATTTCGAAGTATACCCTTTCAAACAAAAAAAGAATTTTCCAAATCGGTTCAGCCGTCTTCGAGTAATCGATGATCATACATTAAAAAAAAATACGCGTCGAATTGATAACCTCCTCTTTATGTCGTCGGTTGAAAAGAAAATGTAACGCCAATCTTGCTAAGAGCTGTGGCCCAACTAAGGGGTAAAACACTATAACAATAATAAAATTGATTGCCGAGTTCACATGTGGGATGTGAACTCGACAATCATTGTACCGATAGTCATCTCAGCCAATAGCTTAATAGCCAAGAGCCTCGAACAACACCTCAGGAGGCTCTCGTTAGACGGTTGGATCAAGGGCTTGCTTCAGAAAGCGGTACTCCTGGACACGGCGCGTATCGTCAGGAGGTTACTCTCTATGGAGCCCTGACCGCCGGTAGCTTGGACCCTGTTCCCGATACCGGTGGGCTACTATTTTTTTTTTTTAATGCCTTTTTTTTAGAATATTTAAAAATTTTATTTATATGTATAAATTGGAAATAAAGAAAATAAAATAATAATAATAAAACGTTTATTTTCCACCACAATAACTAATTTAACAATTTGCTACAATTATTTAGGTACTAATTATAATGTTACAATATTCGCTTATATTACAGTATTCAAAGGGTGGACTGGAACCTAAACTAGGAAAACCTTGTATTTCAGGACTCTAGGTCACTCGCCTTCGGAACAGATTTTTATCGTGTCTAATCAAACCAAAGGAGTGGACGGGGATTGACTTTGTATCCCCGTATGTGTGGGTGTGTGTGTGTATGCGTGTGTGTGTGTGTGCGTGTGTGTGTGTGTGCGTGTGTGTGGGTGTGATTTATATGAACACTAGCACTCAGTTGCATTCGGTTACACTGAAAACACGTTAAGTTGTATCGTCCCGTCGGTCATTTATGCATCTTTGTCAGTCGTAACAGGAAAATAACCAGAAAATCTGACCGGTCCGGGCGGGGGTCACAGGGGACATGCCCCCCCCCAAAATCGTACACCCCAGAAAATCTTCTTAAATTTTTCAAAATAAGACTTCAATTATTATGACCCGATTTGATAATAAAATTGGAGACTTCCATTTGTTTTATAATGTGTGCAATAAAAACTGCATTGTGCAATAAACTCATTTACTCGACATATTTTATTGTTACCCCTTTTCCAAAATTCCAGGCTGCAACCGTACCTGGTTCACAGTTACTGGGTTGTGGAGGTCAGAAAGGCAGTCGCTTCATGTGGCACTAGTACTGCTGCATTTGGTTAGAATGGAAGCTGTCCTCAACGTAGCTGGGAAGAGGTTAGGTATACGATGAGCTTGTAAAAAATACTTTAATCAGTTCAGCGGCCTTAGTATGAGTTTGCGATACTATTATCGTGTTCGAAAACTATAGCTTTGTCTCTTTCACACTAATCTAGTACGTGTGAAAGAGACAAAGCGATAGTTTTCGAAAACCACAAAAGTATTTCAAACTCATACTAAGCACACAGGTGTCATTAACTATTCACAAGTTCTAACGGCCTATACTACCTCAGCGCTAGACATGGGTCATACTAGCAAAATCGAGTACCAGGGCTTTCAAGTAAGTCTATCATAAGAAACCAGGTCCTAAAACCAGGGCTCGGAATACTTTCAAGTATTTTCTATCTGCATAGGAAATTGAACAGTGAATTCCTATGAATAAGGAGCACAATCGCGTTTAAAAATAAATACCTGCATAGAGACGAAAGTTTCTACTTTTATTCAATCCAAGCCCTGTTGGAAGAAAAAATACTTGCATAGGAAATTGACCCGTGAGTTCTTATAAATAAGAAGCACAATCGCGGTTACATATAAATACATGCAAAGACAAACCATATACTAGAATAGACTTGCATACGAAATTGTTACGTAGTCTCTTACAGATAAGGAGCATAATCGCATAGTCAGGCGAGCGTCAAGCCCCGACCGGAGCGAGTCCGACTCCGAGTAGCCGTATAAAATACTTTGAAGTCTTGCAAGTATTTCGGATCGGTACCTGGTGTACGTACTTGGAAGTAAATACCTGGTGTAAAAACCTGGTCGCGTAAATACGTACCATTCCTACTCAGCGCTTCTCACTCCACTACTGCCCGCGGTCACGCGAGCAAGCGAGACAGGGTGGCAGGGAAAAGACTCCAAGACACCGATAATTTCGTTTATTTTTTTTTACGGTGAAAATAATGGTTATTTAAAAAAAAGTAAATAACATAAAACCTGCTTTATAGTTAGTTCAATTAATATGCAAAGCTTCATTATCTAATTTGAAGCTATTTTTGAATACCAGCGGTTTATTGTTCGGTTTGCAGGTAACTTTGGATTTTTTGTCTATCAAGAAAATTTTATGGAATCGTGTTTTCGTCTAACATAGTGCCTAACATGAATTCTCAACTTTACCATATATTTATTTCAAAATTATTGCTGCAGTATTTTCAACATAACGGAAGATCATGCTAAGCCATTTAAGGTAGTATAGGCTCTTAACTTAAAATTCTCAATTCAGAAGCCAAGTCACTATTTGTATCCGAAATAAAAAACTGTTAAAATAATATTTAATTTTTAATATTATTTTAGCTAGTCTATGATGTTCCACTACTAGGAAAAGGTCTTCCTATTGTTTTTACTGCGTCGAACAAGCCGTGGGCTCGTAAAACACAAGATCAGTGCACTTGACGCAGCTGGCACAGTGACCGAGGAGCTGCTACGCTGCGTATCCCAAGTTTGATTCGTGTACGTGACAAATATGTGTTGAGCTAACAAATATGATAGGTGTTCTAGGTCCAGTTGTTAATTTAGATTTATTTTGAAAAATTGGTTAGGTATATAATACACGTTATTTTCTTTCGTTTTAAGTTTAAACTACATAGATGAGGCTTGTTAGGTTCCTAACTCAAAGGTAAACATCTCATTTAATGTGTATACAATTCGTACTGTACAATTAATATGAAAAACCACCTAGGTGTATGTCTGTGGGGCTCTTTTGGGGAAAGAAGTACTCAGGTTTTATATTATGCATTTGTCAGTTTTTAGTTTATGTGAGTTTTATCATCAGCACCATCACAGCATTCACAGCTAACACATTGGACATAAGACTCCCCAAGTCACCACATTGACAAGCTTATGGTATATGCTCGACCGTAACCACGTCATTGGTCTACTTTATGTGATACTTATACCCCTTATAACTCCCAACAAAGTGTATTTCAGTACATAATCGCCACTCCAAAACCTTTTTGACCATCGGCGGACTGGAGAGCTTAGTATGAGTTTGCAACACTGTTATGGTTTTCGATAACTATCGCTTTGTCTCTTTCACACACGTTTGGTACATGTGAAAGAAACAAAGCATCGCTTTGTTATTAAAAACGACAAAAACTATTTCAAACTCATTCTAAGCCCAGTGTTCTGCAACAAATGTAATGTATATAGGTGAAATTCCTCCTGTGTGAGATAACGCTATTTAAAAAGAAGGGATGTTATCGAATACGGATATTTAAATCCCATTCATACCACTAAAGAATACAGTTCGGATTATTGTCTGGAGTATTACTGGTGCCTATTTTCAAGGTTAAAGATAGTGAGGGAAATGATAATGGTTATGAAAGAATGACAAATGTTATGTAGTTTCCAATTCATAGATAAAATTTATTTCAGAGAGCTTTCCAAATTTGTGTGGATTATTATTATGAAACGCTTACCGAGGATGTGTAACCATCTTAATATGTCAATATCTAAATCTTTGTCCTTACCTACTAACATAATTATAGGTACCAATTACTAACTCTAGTCTTAAGCTTTGGTTTCCTAGGATAGCGGTGCCGTCAAATAGCGGCCGTAATACAGCGGTGAATGACGTCACTAGAACGTTGTCTATGTAAACAAAATGGCGCGGTTTCCTAGAGAGCGGTAACTGACACCGTAACGTCAAAAAGCGGTGCCGCCATTTGCATGACGGCCGTCTCGTCGGTGTCAGATGGTTTCGTGAACGTTTCCAAAGAGAATGTAGTACACTAGATAGCGATAAAGCAGACAGTGTGTTAAAACGGCCGTGGAACTTTCCACATGTCGTCACCGTAAAGACGGCCGCCTTTTTGCGTCCGTAATATTACGACCGCTATATGACGGCACCGCTTTCCTAGGAAAACAAAGCTTAACAGAACTAAATAATTTTTAATAAAGTTAGCATGTCGTTTGTCTGTTGGCAATAAATACTTTTTGTTTCTTTCTTCTATATCGAGATTCCTCCGTGCCTTGGTAAGCATGTTAAACCGTTGATCCCAGCTGTCATTCTTAAGAGGAGGCTCCCTAAATTGTATGTAATTTTGTATTAATATTCTGAAACAATCACGCATACAACCAAAATGGAACTTTAGTATATGATTTATTGGATCTTTTTCTTTCCATGTCTAGACCAGTTTGGTAATTGGAACATTTTCGCTCGATTTATTTTTTAATCGAAAATCATGTCTTTTATAAAGATTATTCAAAATTTAATCAAGATTACTCGGCTTTTATGTTTAAAATTAGTATTGAAAGTAAGAAAATATAGATTTTTATCCAAATATAGGATTTTTTTTCTCTAGATCAATTATTACTTTAGTTATAAACAAAATAAGAATTGAGACTTAGGACATTTAGTTTCGAACCCGAATATGGTAAAAGAGCGCAGGCGATATTCAACTTTATGACTGCTGCTTTAGCGTTTAGCACATAACAGCAGTTTCGAAACCGAACATGGTGAAAGAGCGCACGCGATATTCAGCTTTATTTCTGCTGCGTTAGCGTTTAGTATACAACGGCCTAACCGGGGTGGATGAGGGCGGAGCTTGCGTGGAAATTATTTTCACTGCCTAGTCTTAACTCTTTGACAGTTCGTTATGCGTACCAAGAAGCATGAAAGTCTAACGCCAGTCTTGCTAAGAGGTATCTTGTTGCTCTGCTATTGGGTTGTAAAGCTCAGATAGGCAGTTACTCCATTTAAAACACTAGCACTCAACTGCATCCAGTAAGACTAGAAGCTGACCTAAACAAATTTGGGAAGAATAATTAAAAATCTTTAGCGATACTCGCAAGGTTCAGATCAATCGATTGACGTAAGAATGATAAAAATAGGTTTACGCGTTTGGCCTCTACTACATGACTTTGGTACTAACATACATACATAGACTAATAAACACATAGCCCTCCTTAGCATAGTGTAGGCAAGGAAAAAGGCTAAATAGATGATGATGTATTTTGGTCTTAGCTTTATGCAAAAATGGATCAAATTAAATAAATTTTGCGTAACACGTATTTATTTTTTAATCTTGGTATTTCAATTTGCATACAATACATTCTCACACAAACCCATACATTTAAATCTTACCCAACCAACAAAACTCCAGAAAAAACTTTAATGAAAGTTTTAAACGTTCGTGTCTACAGATTTTTTCGTCCTAGACTGTCGGTAGTGTCTGTCTGCGCTAATATTTGCGTTCGTGCATTATTGCTGAGCGAGCCGGCACAATGAGGCAGGAATTACCTCTGCAGGTTTGTTTAGGACATTACAGAGTCCAGCCGTTCACTGGTAAATGAGTAATTTGAATTAGTAATCGTGCTTATTTGAAGAGGTACTGTTTTATATGTTAGAATTAAAAATGTTATAAGTTTAATTTTTTACCTTCTTGTTTCAGAATTTTGACTCTGATTACTCTCATTGTCCGGACATGTGGGTAAATGTAGTCAAAGTAACTTGGATTATTATTCAATAAATTATTACAATAAAGGAAAAATACTACTCTCACTAAATAAAATTTTAGTTTTAGACTTTTAGATTATAACTAATAGAATAATATAAAAGACTTTTACTCTGTGATTTAAATAATGAGCTTTCTTTAAGTGACTCCTATTCCCCCCTCCTCCCCTAGGCCATACCATGTTTTAAAACAACAATGTGAACCGTTGACTACTATTGTATAGGACCCAGGAATAGATATAAGAATTAATATGGCGAAGATACAGACGTTTCTCTAGTAAAGCAAACCATTCTACGTGGCAGGAATTTTATCTGCAGGTTTGTTTATGACATTGCAGAGTTGCTCATTACACAATGAGTAATGTAATTAGTCAGTCGCTTTGTGTTAAAACCGGTTATTAAGTCAATTTGGTAGTGGATTTAACGTAGTATGATCATTAGTTGATAGTTAGAAACAGTAGTTGCATTTTCATTAGCTGTGTCCTTAGAACAATGACGCATAGAAGGATAGTACGAGTGCAAAAAGTGAGGCAACTAAAACTTAGCCATTTTGGCTAACTTTGCTCGACGAGCCGTCAGTACCTACTCAAGGTCACATTCTGCCGAACAGAGCTAGCGAGTAAATAATTTAAAACGACCGTTTGTAGCATAAAGGGATGTCATAGTCCTTCAGGAAAACAAAAAACGTGAAATCAAATTACATTTCACAAGTAAATACTTACGTTTTATACATTATATTAACGTAAATCGACCATCAAACAAAAATTCTAATAACCTAACTTATCACAATTCAATGTTGCTATCCGTGAGGAAAAAATTACCCATATTGATTTCTTTTGTGCTTATTTTTATTTAAAAAAATATAGTTTTGGCGGCAATTATGTATGCGTCAAACTAAACTATATTTATTTACAGCTACTACCTACAGTATTTTATAACTAAAAGTTACTGTTAGTTCGAAGAGTGGCATCATAAAGATGTCAATATTATTGATTAAGAGTTTTTTCATTTAAGTAATGTTCTCTATAATATTTTTCTATTTCATAAATACAACACATACTTTTAATTGGTATAAAACGAGATTTTTCAAGCAATTAATACATTTCTATAATATATTTATAACACATTACATATCAAACATTCTAAACGCTATGAACGATATCTCATTTCGTTTACCTTCCGTAAAAATATGTCATATAAGTCATATTACATGAAAAAACATCATCTTATTTTCTATATTATATTATTTTCTATATTTCATAACATAAAATACTTGATTTGATCCAGCAACATAATAGTGCGTTTTCCCATTTTTGTGGCTAATGGTCTGGTAATGGTATCACTGAAAGCTATATTTGTGTGCGTTTGAGGAACGTAGACACATTCGGCTCACGCACACAAAGAAAATAAAGTGGACACACGAAATCGCTCGTGTTTTGTTCTAGACTAGGGGGGTGTGGCTGTGTCTTATGAAAGTACTTACTACATAAGTAGCCATAATTAAGCATCTATATAAAATATTATAAAAATTAATGATAGGCCCATATCTTAAACAAAGAAACCAAATGCCAAACGAGTTAAACCTTGTTTGCTTGCTTGTTTACAAAGCTTTAGAATTGCATATAGATGTTAACAATCATCAGTTAGATAAAAGTACAATCTAGGGAGCTGCTATAATTTATTAGATCTCAGAAGATTATAATTCCCATATATGTATAAATAAAAGTAGGTATATAAAAATAAAACTACTTCAAATACCTGCCAACTGAAAAGGAGTACCCACCACTAAAAAGGCTTAATCTAAGGTTTGAAATATAGACGCAGTAATTATAATAATAATAATTACTTAAGACCAATTCGATAGCCATATTCACTTGTTGACATTTACTTTTCACAGCATCTATTCCATTTTTGAATTCGTTCAGTGAGCATTGTCTTATCGGAAATCGTAAAACACGTCCTCAACCCACACTGTAACTGGCCAGTCATAAAAAACAAACGCCAAACGAAAATAAAACCTAGTAATCACAGGTCTGTGGATGTATAAGCTAAGTCAACAGTCATCTCATAACCAGATAGCGCGACGCATGCATTCTTTATGAGGCACAGCTACACTCATTCCAGCAGACATTGCGACTGAGTTTTGCATTCCCTGTGCTTCCCACTTTTAGGTCTTCGTGACTTTACGTTGAGTGGTGCTTTTGGAACAGTTAGTTTAAGTGTTCTGTTGCCAAAATTGGCCAGTTCTGAGGAATAAATCTGCAAAAAAAAAACATGTAGGTCGTTTTTGACACTACCGGGGGAAGGAATAGAAAAAGCAGATATCGCAAACAGTTTCACTACTAAAATAGCAGCTAAAACAGTGTTCTTTTTTTAAACCTTGCGGTACTTTAGGTTTTTTTCTTATATTGTGAGTATATTTATATAATTACAAACATCTCGAACCAGAAACACTACTTGTAGGCCATACAAACTTTGCTCCGATGTAGGAATCGAACCCACGCCACGCAGCACCGCAGCCAATCGCTCAACCACTGCGCCAACCGTGTTGTCAATAAGTTATGCTTTAGGAAACTAAAGTATTTTCTATCTTTTGTCATTTCTACGTTCTTAGTCAACTTTTGTGTGTTTTTGGTGGGTAGTTCCTATTGGAGCTAAAATGGCATGGAAGAGCTTCGTAGTACTTTATACCCACACAACATTGTTGACCTGTTAAAGGTCAACTAAAATCTTTCTTAACCTTTAAATATGAAGAAATACTGTCTGCAACTACAGCAAAGGTTTTTGTTCAAACGACGCCAGACCTTGCTTGGCTATAAATATCCATAATATTAATAATATTACAAACCCGAAACTTTTTGATAGTTTGTCATTCTTTTACGTCATGATGAAACAATAAATTGATGTGATTTTCCTGTGGAGATGTTTTAAGGGCTGTAGAGTGACACAGGCTACTTTATTTTAATGAAAAAAGGACAAATGACAACAGACTAAATGTTGACACTGTTGTTAAGTACCATTTACCAACATTTCATATTTATTAATTATTTCCAAAAGTTCTAAAACATAAATCTACCATTTAAATAAATGCAATAAAGGTACAACACATAAAACTAAAATATAGACCCATTTCCAGTTCAATTCCGGAATTTCAAAATTTATTTTCCATTAGTTCCATTAAGTTGGTTTTCAGTGGACTGTTTACTATACAATTAACTGGTACATGGAGCTCACCTAGTTAGGCCACCGGTAACGACATCGTTACATCGATTTGAGCATTTAGCATACGCTGTTTTTTTCGATTTTAATTGGCTAAAGTTCAATGAGAACGCACTTCGTTAAAATTTTCCCATTTAGTGCGTATTAAATGGAAATAAAAACATAACGTTTTTCGGTAATTGCTTTAGTGCGCCGTAATGGATGTACTCGTAAAAGCAATTGGTGCAGTGTTGGTCAATGTCATGATTGGTGGAAAGAATTTTGTTTTTTTTTTTTTAGGGTCCGTAGAAGAATGGCTAAAATAAAAACGGAACTCTTATAGATTCGCCATGTCTGTCTGTCCGTCCGTATGTTACAGCCATTTTATATGGCAACTATGAGGACTACACAGTTAAAACAAAGTTATTTTGCGTAGCTCCTACGGAACCTTTCATGGGCGATTCCGAATTACACTTGGCCAATTTATTTCTGACATATGCTAAGCTGATAGGTGATAGATACCTACATCAATCACTTCGAAATATTATCATTCATTTGTTTTATTTTTAATGCTATCTACCTCTATGTTTGTTGTCGGTGCCTTTTTAGTCGTGAGAAAATAGTCATATGAAAATCTGACGAAAAGGCTAAAAAATTGACAGTTAATTACATTTCTAATTAACAGCCTGTGAAGTAGCTGCAGCAAAATGTCACCTAATACACGAGTGCTCGCATATGTGCATAATAACGACAGGAATGTAGGTCGAATGCTGATTGCAGACACTCGCCTCATATCGAATTCTCTTTTTTTCCAACCAACGATCTCCGTTGCGCGAAAAATTTCATATCGCCACGCGTTTTGCAAGTAAAATCAGATAACTTTTGACACTTCAATTACGTAGTGATGGCCGCCTCTAATTTTTTTTTTTCGCCACGAATAACGCGGAAAACATGTCACGTCACGAGCATACAAGACGAAGTTGCCAGAACAAAATACAAGTTCCTTAAACTTTAACGGAAGAAGGTAATAAGAGGGAAATTAAAAAGTTTTTCGCTTTTAATATTAAATTAAGTGGAGATTTGTTATCGCAGGTGCACTATCGAAAGGACGGAGTTCGCTATCCACACCCCGCAGCTGTTCCTATTGTTTTATATGTTTTAGTTTACGCTTGTTAGTTTCCCATTAAGTTTGAGCGCTGTAGGGCAAACCTTTTATTAATTCGTCAGTCTTGCTTGTCTAGAAAAGTTAAACGTTTACATTGCTTACATCTTCATAAAATTAAATCCCTTTGTTGAGATATTAGAACGCATGTTTATTATTTTCAGAATAGTTCGGAACCGGTACGTCATGTTGGCGCGAAATCAGTTCAAAGCGCGCCATAAATTATACGATTTGTATTCTCCTTTTAGTGTTGTCATAAAGAAGAAGAATCTATTTAGCGTTGGTGAGACCACACTAAAGCTAACGGACAGATACAAATCTTCATTAACAGCTTGACAAAAAGTCACAGCTGCTGGCTTGTGTAAATCTAACGAAACCTGGTTTCAATGTTCCCTTAGTGACACATTCATGAAGAAATCTGAATTCGAAACAAATTTAGAAGATTAAGAAAGCATTTCTCTAAATATTTGTTTAATCAGTCACATTGTTGATTTCTGGGTTTGTAGAACGTAATTTAAAACGATAATATTTCGAAGCTGGGCTCTTGACAAGTCACCGTTCTATTTATATTAATCTAAATGTAAATACGTCGTGTTTACTTGATATTCTAATGTTCGTACAAAGTGGCATCTTAATGATGTACATTAAGCTTCTCGTTGACAGCCACAAGTGTCGCCATCGATACTTAATGACTGTGTCACTTCAACTGGTGAACGATGAACACCGTCATTAAATCAATTAAATCCAGAAGCACAAAAAACAATTATAAAACGAGATTAAAACTTTTGTTACACGTCGGCAAAGTTGAAAATAACCATGCGGGCGGACATAAAAGAAATCCCGAATGAATTCACGTGAAAAAATAAAAATTATAAAATCCAGATTTATCGTCCGTTCAACGATTTAAAGTCCATTTTTGTGTAAATAAAATACCGCTCAGTCCCACCGGCTAAGTTTTAATGAACTTTAATTTATGGAGTCTCGCACACTTTGTCGCGTTTACGGCCGTTTCGAGTGATTTTCGGTAGTTTGGATAGTGGAACTAGTGGTAGGCAGGAGACTGTTTCATGTTTTGGTTTACGTAATCCAGTCTATTAATTTTGACTTTATATCTTAAGACGACGCGTTGCGGTGATTTTTATTGACGAAAACCTTTTTTCGGATCGCGTAATGGTCATGTTTATCTTAGAACGTTAAACAATAAACGACATTTATTTACCAAAATACATAAAAGTTACAATGTGAACATAAATCTTCTGTCTGGTTTAAAAATAATTATGTTAAAATGACACTGAATGTATTTACAAATAAAACACATCATCGAAAGTTTGAGCCACGAATTATTTACAACTTTGTGATGACATGCTGATTGGTAAAAAAACATTTCTTTAGAAGTAGGTAATAAAAGTGTGCATATTGATTTTATTTAATGCTTGGAAATCATTTTATGCTTTTCTAAAATCCCAAAATGAAAGCTCAGTCAATATTAGACGGCGTATTCCGACAATTATTATCAAGCAAATTTTGAAAAACAAAACAACTGATACATGTCCTTCAGTTAATCCGCAAAAGTGAAATATTAAAATGAGCTGTTAGGCGATTTATCTCGTAATCTTGGATAGGTTGATTCATTAACGTGATTCATCCTTCGGCTTGTTGAATTTATAACTCACGAACGTTGATTATTTGACAAAATGAACCATTAGTTGTTACGAAATTATGTAAACACGACCGTACGTCAGTCGGCCGAGGACGAGGTTCCTCTTTGATTTTTCGTTTATTTTGTAAAGAATAACACAAACTAATGAGAACGGGTAAGCTTCAGCTTACATAAATCATGATTTTGTTGCGATAGTCAAAATATCTTCATAATTTAGTACGGCGAATACCAGCTGGAATATTTGAGGTTCGTCATAACATAACATCCGACATTTGTTTCGTTTTACATTTTGCGGTTGTGTCATTCTAATGTTCCGTTGTGAATATTCTGTCGAACAAATAATATTGTGTTACTGTAGTGTTTTAGGCGACCTATTGAAACACAACCATATGTATGACAGGTAATTACTATATAATTTGTTACAATGCCACATTTTATCCTTACCAGTATTATATGTATAATGGGGCATTTAACGGACTCTGTTTGTCTAGTTGCTACACATTCAGGTTTGCTAAACTGGTTTTGAGAACATTTGGTACAGACATAGATTAGACATCGGAAAAGTTTTTTTTAAACATTGCCCCACTCTAAGTTTTGTATCTTGGTCGCATTTCTACAAACACCCAGACGCAGAACAATCCATGGTCCGGAGCGAGTAGGCATGGGAAGCAGCCACCTCTTTCTGCGAAGCAGTCATGCAAGCGAAGGAGGTGGCGGGACGCGCGAAGGAGAGGCGGGTCTCACAGCCCTCGCGCCCCAGCCGCCGTAGGAGACGATCCGGGCGTCGGGAGTCACGGGGTGACTCCCAGCCACCGTAGGTGCGGGCCTGTGGGCTGCGAGCAATGGGTAGCTCGCCACCCGACTGAAACCAGGCCCGTGTAGACGGCGCGTCGTGTTCTACGCGCGCCTCAAAGAGTGTCAGCAAAATTGTCGGGGCCCATAAGGGGGCCGTTGACCATGCCGGGGTTGCGGAATTGTTCGAAAGAGTTACCGCGGCCTCGGAACACGAAGGGCATATGATGGAACATAAATTTAAATTTAATCCAATCAATTGTCAATTAGGCTACTACTCATAGCTACTACTTAATGTTCACACGAGCGCGGCCGTGGGCAGAAGCTAGATCTTTATAAAATTAAAAACTATCATGATCTTCAATATTTTTCTTTTAAAAGGATTTTCGAAGCGATGAAGAAATTCATACAAAAAAACTCCATAAAAGTATCCCAACTAATAAAGACATGCCTACTTGTTCTACCCACATCCACATTACAAGGATCAAGAAACAAGTCCATCCACCATTATGGAAACGCTTCATAAAAAGCGTAATATTATACTCGACAGCCAACAACACTATCCAAAGATTGTTTTATTCGTTGCGAACAACTATCTTATTTGGCTTGCTACAAACTAGCTGTTATATTCATCATGCTGTTGGCTACAGTGACTTTAAACGGTGCATGTCCATCTTTTATTTTTATTTTTTGTTTATCCTCGCCTCGATTGTTGCCAGAGAGCAGTATTCATAAAACTATGGAAGCGCTGTTCCTTGTTTTACACACTCTTTTATATTTCAACAGCCATTCCAGTTGAGAAACAGGCGACATTTTATAGTGTAGCTACACTGTCTTTACAGTGCAGTACCCACCCCAGTGGAAAATGAAAATGACCTGAAAAGAACAGGATTTTTTAAACTGGTTGTTTAAAAATGTAGCTTACTTTGGAAGTGTGTTAATAGAAGTCAAATGATGTGGGTATAGTAGCTTAAAGAATTATAATAAATGCATTCATTTATTTGCGGCAGGAAATGTTCATCCCTTTTTTTTGGGGGAGGAGGGGGGGAATTGTCAAACAATTCCTCCCGCTCTGTGTGGAGCGGACTGGAGTATTAGACTGACTAATATTGGCTAAAAACACTTGTTCCTTCAGTTTCCCTTAGGTTCCTGAACCTCGGTGTATCGTTGGAAGATTCCCCCAATCGGTCAGGATTGATATGTTTTATTTAATATCGTTTTACTAGTTTTTACTAAGTTCTTGTTTTGTTTAGGTATGTCGTTTATAGTGAGAGTAAATAAGACTTAACCAGCCTATATGTAAATTCCCATTACTGGGACACATGCCTCCTATTTATGAGAATTAAATGGCCGTAATCCACCATGCAGACTTAGGGGGTTGGGTGTCACACGTTTTTAAACTTTTCAGTCTTAGAACACGCTGGTTTGTTTTGAGAGCTGTGCTGATGATGAACATTACACAAAGTACCTAATTCGCATGTCTGGGTCCGAAACTAAAACCTACAACTCTTACATCGTTCCAGTACAAAAATATCCTAAATAAATAATTCAATATTGGATATTCTGTAACTAAAGTAAAATAAAAAATCTGCTAAACTTGAAAGAAAAAGAAGTTAAAGCTCCGATCCATGTTCTAAAGAAAGCAATAACTTTCAAAGTTAACGAAGCAAGAGCAAATGAACTCAAGACGATAGGATATTAAAAAATCATAGAATCAAGTAGCCAACATTGTTTGTGTAATGTACTAGTACTGTCTAATTGGAAGGCTTTGTACACAGAGGCCCGTGTAAGAGAATAATTAATGTTGTTAACAAATGCTCCGTGTTGTTTTAGAAGCTAATGATGAATTATAACTTTACTGTTCAGTTAGTACTTTGTTCTGTAATCATTGTTATTTGATGATGCTGGAATTTAAAGGTCTGTCTGCAACCTGCTTGCGGTGTATTATGTGATTTTTGGTATGCCGAAATGGTAACAATTTGGAGGTGATAGTGATGGAAAAACTAAAAGAAAGGACCCCTTTTTGTGGTGGGATAATTCTCTAATGAATTTTCCCGCTCTAGGAAGCGAAATTGAGTGTCAGACTTCTACTGACTTAAAATCCACTCTGTGCCTACAATTTGCCCTACGTCCCGGGGCCGCGGTATCTTGTTAGAATATTCCCGCAACCCCGCCAGGCAATGGCCATGTCTGGCCCCGTCACTGATTTAAATACTCTCTGGGCCCCGTCA
Organism: Tholera decimalis; assembly: GCA_943138885.2. NCBI lineage: Eukaryota > Metazoa > Arthropoda > Insecta > Lepidoptera > Noctuidae > Tholera > Tholera decimalis. Next base: position 27,837,002 of record OW964563.2, on the reverse strand, counting down.
ATGCTGCTGACTGCTCTTTGAAGCGCCTTCAACCCGTGCCGTGGTATGCCTAAAAGTGACAATTTGGAGCTCCTAATAGTGAGTGGAAAACTTAAGGGAGGAGACCTAGAGATAGATAGATAGAATACACTTTATTGTACACCAATAATTGAAATACACTTAAATAACAATATAAAAATTAGAGATTACTAGGGGTCTGGTCAGTACGTGGTCTTTTTTTTTTTTTTTATTTAGAATAGGTTCGCGTTTGACCACCATCTCACCTGATGGTAAGTGATGATGTGGTCGAAGATGGAGCACGCTTACCTAAAAGTAACCTATTCACTCTTGACTTAAAGACTCCTAGGTTATAGCTATCGGGAAACACAGACTCCGGCAGGGAATTCCACTCCTTAGCCGTACGCACAATGAAGGTATTCCCAAAACGTTTGGTGCGTATGGGTGGGATGTCCACCATGTAACGATGGCGCTTCGCCGTTTGTCTCGTAGTCCGATGATGGAACGGGCTTGTTGGAATTAAATTGTGTAATTCCATCGCACACTCCCCGAAATGTAACCGATAGAAAACCGATAGACTTGCAACTCGTCGTCGATGTTCAAGGCTCTGGAGCTTTGATTCGACCAGTGCATCGTTGACCAGTGAGTCTTTTGGCCCGCTTCTCGATAGACTCAAGCGCGTCCAGTTGGTATTTAGCAGATCCATCCCAAAGATGAGAGCAGTACTCCATACACGACCGAACCTGGGCTTGATAGAGATTGAGCAACTGTTCGGGTGTGAAGTACCGTCTCACCTTTGCTAGGATTCCCAACTTTTTTGATGCTAGTTGAGCCTTAGCCTCGATAAACGGTCCAAAATTGAGGGTAGAAGTTAATGTCCCTTGAGGGTAGAAGGTAACCCCCAGAAGCTCGATATGGTCAGTTATCGGCACAGTTACACCTCGGAAAGTAGGAGCCGGTTCAAATTGGCTCCTTTTTGCGGAGAAGAGACACGCCTGGGTCTTAGCTGCATTAAACTTGACTAGGTTGGCATCGCCCCATTCGGAGACAGCCTTCAAGGTCAAGTTCAAGCGCCCGACCATGTCCTCACGGAGAGACTGGATCTGTGACCCACCAGCTCGCGCGCTGGACACATATCTCTCAGAAACTGTGCTGTCGTCTGCATACCCAAAGGTACCGGGCATTAGCAGATCGTTAATGTGCAGCAAGAATAAAGTTGCTGAGAGAACAGACCCCTGAGGGACCCCGGCATGGTCTGGTCACAAACAGTGACCAAAGCAGATATTCAGGAGTCTGACGATACGCATTTGTGCTGCTTTACAACAAGCAGGGGTAAGCAACCGATGGAGACAGCTGGATTGAAATATGTGATAGAAATTTATTTTATATTAACGTCACCGTCACATTAGATACAAATTATTAACTTATGATTTTATTCGTTTTTAGGGTTCCGTAGCCAAATGGCAAAAAACCGAACCCTTATAGTTTCGATATGTCTGTCCGTCCGTCTGTCTGTCTGTCCGTCCGTCCGTATGTCACAGGCATTTTATTCCGAAACTGTTAAGACTTTACATCTAAAACTTAGCAGGTAGATGTATTCTGTGAGCCGCTTTCCGATTTTCAGAAAAAAAAAATTATAATAAAGGGCGGGTCAAACATAGAACTAGAACTGATCTTTTTTTTCATGAAACCTATGCGTGTTTGGTATCTATAGACAGGTCTTTAAAAATGATATGAGAGTTTCTAATACCATTTTTTCATAAAGTCAATCGTTTAAAAGATATAAGCTTCTAAAGTGGTAAAATGTGTCCCTCCCCCTCTAACTTCTATAATAATGGAGTGAAAAATCTAAAAAAAATACATGTCTGTAGAACTTAATGTAAAATTTCAACCAAAATTATTTTGAACGAAATCGGGTCAGCAGTTTTTGAGATACAGCATATTTTGTAAAACCGCAAATATAACTTTGTAATTCATACAAACACTATGAAAAACAAAGTTATTTAGCGTAGTTGTAAAAATGTAAATAAGCTAGTTTTAAGAACATTTTATGGTTTTTTTATTCGTCAAATTAATAAACATATTATATTAAATTATTATAGTTACTACGGAACCCTTCATGGGCGAGTCTGACTCGCACTTGGCCAATTTTTTCATGTTGTTCCATGTCATATTAAGAGACACTTAGGTATAATGATAACTAACTCCTTAATTGGTTTCGTGTCATTATAGTTAGTATTCTTGAATATTCACAGAAAACAAAACAAAGCTATATGCAAAACTTTAGTGGTTGTAGGCAGGGAACTTTGCTCGCAGAACAGATAGTCGATTGAGCCGAAAGATTCTGGAGTGACGACCGCGAACCAAAACTCATAAATGATAATGATAAATGTTCTATATTTTGTAAATTGGTCATTAAATAACACTTTTAAACGTCATTAATATCGTCATAGCGCAGGAAGGTCAAAGACCAATGAGGTGATTATAGTCGTGGAAATCCGATGTATACATGTATTGGATCGGTCGATGTGGCAGTTATTGACGGAGGCCTTTGTCAAGCAGTAAGCAGATATCATCATGTCCGAATTCCGAGATGTTTCAGCAGCTACTGCTGTAGTCGCCATTGCGAAAACTTACCTATATACAAACCAACCACATTGGTGAGTATCACTGGTTTCTCATATAAATTGACGGCGCTTGACAATACTTACTAAATCCATATGACAGCTAAATATTGACACCATCAAACATTGCGTCAGTCTTCAGCCCTTAAAGAAACTTAAACAGGGATCTTCTGGGTTCATACTTTTCATTGTAGACCTCAACTGTCGCTTACCATCGGGCGTGATTGATGTTAAGAACGGGCTCAACCATAACATGACTACCTGTGTATTTATTTTCTCCTTCTGTGTCAAATCCATCAAAAGGTTGTCAGTAAAAGATCGTTTTTGCGATAAGACTTTTTTAGTTGTTAAGTCTTTTTAACCGACTTCTAAAAAAGGAGGAGGTTCTCAATTCGGATGTTTGTTTTTTTTTTTTTTATGTTTGTTCGGGCATAGCTCCGTCGGTCGCTTGCCAACCAAATCGAAAAATTCTTTTTTTGTTGAAAAGGGTATACATCCCAAATGGTCCCATGAAATTTTTATCGAAAACGGAGAAGCCGTTTCTGAAAAATGGATAAAAGTCTAAAAAAATATTTACGTTGATGATCTTTCCGTTTACTCTGCATTGCGTTTTTTGTTCGCGCATAACTCCGTCATTTACGAACCGATTTGGAAAATTCACTGACCCACTAAAAAGCGCGAAAATAAAAACTATTTTGCAAAAAATAAAACCGACTTCCATATCAAAACACTATAAAGCCAAAAATAATTTTAATTTCGGAAGGCGGTGTGAAAAAAAAGAAAATACAAAACCAATAACACCGACTACCGAAATTAAAATTATTTTTGGCTTTATAGTGTTTTGATATGGAAGTCGGTTTTATTTTTTAAAGAGTTACTTAGTTACGTCGTTTAGTTTTTTCCTGTTATGGTGTACAGTAAAAAGCATATCTATAATATGAAATAATTAGTATATAATGTTATGTAACTCAGCACTTCTCTCTATGAAAAGGAAGCTGCAATCCAACACGCGAGTCCAGTGTGTATCAGACTGAAATATTCAGTAGTACCTAGTTAGTTAGTTACCTAATAATTATTATATATACCTGTCGACTTAGTAGAAATGTTTACCAGCGCGGCGAGAGTGGCAATTCCATGCTCTGTGCTGAACACAGAATGCCGTAAAAATAACGTAAAGTTGATGTTCTAACCGAATCAAGTATGCGAATTACTATCTCAGTTCTCAGGTTCAACAGAGTTTCGGATGAATAATATGATGCAATTTGTACCGTAGCTAGCTTTTGAAAGTACTAGAAACGGGTCTACCGCCTGCTCTCTGATTTCATGATAAATATTTTACTTGTATTCTTCTTCCTTGCAGTGCTTTCATAGGGTTAACACGTCTCTCCTTGCACCGCTAAGAAAAACAGACCAACCTTACTTTACGAGTTTGTGGAAATCATCACATGTCTTCAGTCGTATAAATATATTATACACTTGTATAAATATATTATATATATGAACTGTATCCGCTACTTTGTATGCGAGGAATTAAGTGCTATCTTGCACTATTTGATATTGTTAGCTTACAGGAAAAATTATCCTTGAACTGACAACAATGTTTTTCTGTGATATGTCTTAATTCTGATTCAACTATGGCTTTCAATTAATTTACAGTACCTAGTTTTTAAGACGTGCGTTTACAAACATAGAGAAAATAAGTACGACAGAAAAATAAATCTCTGATTACTTATAACAATCTTCTTTATTCACTTCCTTGCTTTTTTGTTATTATTCTTCCAATGCGCTTATTAACAACAGAATCTGGTTTTGCTGTTTTATTATTCGCAAATATGCATACAGTTTGACTTATACATAAGATAATATAAATGACATAATAAGTCTAATATGTATCTACACATTAGATTGCAAAATCAAACATCTTCCTGAAACGTGGCCATATTTCTAGATCAAAGCTTAATTACCTTAATTTCTGAAATCATACAGCGGTAATAAGACATTTCCTAAAACAGAATATGCGTAGAACCATCTTAGTTGAGATTAAATTCGCGTTTTATTGCTAAACAAATTGTGCAAGCAAACTTGATTGCCCTTTTAAGTCATTTATGATTCATACATAAATGTTTAACAAGCTTTTGCGACGGTATCAACACTGGATTAAAAAAGACAATCGCTATTACAAAAAATAGGTCAAGGAATTGAAGCTAAATAAATAAAAGGAAAATATAGGAACTAATAACACAACAGAAGTAATATCACTTACAAAAATTACAGCACAGTGAGATCACTCCCATAGGAGCTATATTAGTACAACGCGTTTCACAGCGGGTATCGTAATTCCATCAAACATAACATAGAATGTTATTGGTAGGAAATGTTAGTTCAATCATATTGCTAACGAAAATATCGATGCTGATGAATGAAACGATGTAAGTGAATTCGACGCCAATGGGCCTATTTATAAATTAGATGAAAGAACACCAGAACGAAAACATAAACATGTCAATGATTTGTCAAAAATTGATTAGTTTGCAACACGCGGTTGGATCGTATGGATAAAGAAATAGCAGTAAAGAAGGACAGCTTCAAAACATTTTGAGAGATCAAACGGTTAATTAGTGAGGTGAGAATATGCGAGATTTTACGGCATTCAACAGTTTTGTATTTTGTTTCACAATTTCAGATGTCATTCTTAAAATAACGCTTGTGTTGTAAGAAACAGAAGCTTCGCATCTTCAAGGCTACTCCTGCGAACGACAGTTCGTGGATGGGTAATGGTATTTTCTCAAGATTCCTCCCTGCATTAACGTTAAGAATTATTCTTTTATATTATTATGTAAATGATCTAGTGTCATTTTTTTGTGCTGTTTTACTGTGTGACAAATCTCAACCATTATTGACGTGATTATTATTGAAACTTAGGATTAACTGATTACTTTTTCATTATTATATTGACATTTATTTCATTCAATAATACGTTTCTAATTGGATTATTTATTCATATATTTTTATATTTGCACGCCGAAATTAAAGGCAGAATAAGAGAACAATATTGTACCCTTTACCAACCTTCTGTACGTTATTTAAGCAAGTGAATGAATTTGAATTTAAACTGTTGGTTTCGGCTGTAATTTGAAAGTCTTTGAGAGTAGTTATGTGTAGTTAGAAACCATAAAATCTAAACCAGCCTTGTCTGGTAAAATAGGTAATCGCTCAATGTCAAATACGCAGATGAACACTAAAAAAAATACGCGTGGTTAGACTAGAAGTCCACAACAGTGTAGTTTGCAAAAAGCAATACAGATGATATGCGATGTTGGAAAACACAACAAAATCATAGTGTTTTCTACATCACACCACATCGAACTTGAATAAGTTATATTTGAGAAATATTTTTTTTTTATCTGTTTGAGCTAACTTTTGACCTCAATCATGCCTTATGGTAAGCGATAGATGAGGTCCACAATGGAACGAGTGAGCTCAGAAGATACCTGTTCACTTTTGCTTTAAAGATGTGATTACGAAATGAGACGGTGAATAGTTTATCATCTATAGAGTTAATCCAAAATTCCAATATAATTAAATAGAATATTGTTACATTCATTCAGTCATTTCTTTCAGTGTGAATGATAACATGACAATACTTATCACTGTCAGAATATTGTTTTGTCTAGCATCTTCTAGGCTTGATATATTAAAATCGTATATTATCGCTATGCGGTTTAAGCAAATTATTGAAAGATCAACAAAAAAAAAACATAGCCCCATACTAGGAATTTCTACTATAAATGTGAGTGTCTATTTTTTCAATCACCTAGACCCAGAACAAAAACTTGTAGAGCATAAAAAATCCGCGGGAATTGAACCCACGACAAGCAGCCCAGAAACCAATTGCTCAACCACTGCGCCGACCATGTCGTCAATTTTAATGAGTTTTACTATATTTTCAGTATCGAATACGTTTACCGTAACTACCATACAACTCATAAACCTGTCAATACGTAATTTTACTATGTGCTTTATTATTTCACCGTAGATTATAAAAACATGTAAAACAAAACAGATAATGCATATAATAAAAACGTCGAGAATAACCGCCTTATAACGAACTAAAAATATGGATTTTCAGCCATGACGCACGACTTGATTTTATTTATATGCTAACACATTTATGTCTCTTTGTGAGAGATGCTTCACTTTAGTTTATGACCCGTAGTTTAGTTGTTAGAGTTCTATCTAGCGATTACAATTTTATTTTAGTGCAAGCACATTCGTAACTCTGAATTTTAATAAAATATTTGCACTTTTGGATTTTATTTCAACTTTTATTTGTTTTGTTTTTCTGATACATAGATTTTGAGCAAAAATGTATACTCGTAATATCATTATAACTTAAGCCGAAATATTTACCATATGTTTTTATATATATATATATATAGTTGATAGGCTTGCGTTTGACCATAATCTCACCTGATGTTAAGCGATGATGTGGTCGAAGATTAAGGCCGTGCGCGCACTGCGTTGCGTTTTGGAAACGCAAAATTTGTGAAGTATGGAGTGTCATAGAAGAGCGCGCACTGCGGTCAGTCTACCGGTGCGGTAGAACTACCGGAATTGCGGCCACCGCAAGGCAGTGCGCGCACGACCTAAGCACGCTTGCCTAGAAGTAACCTATTCACTCTTGACTAAGACTCCCAGGTTATAACTATCAGGAAACACAGACTCCGGCAGGGAATTCCACTCCTAAGCCGTACGCACAATGAAAGTATTCCCAAAACGTTTCGTGCGTATGGGTGGGATGTCCACCATGTAACGATGGCGCATCGCCGTTTGTCTTGTAGTCCGATGATGGAACGGGCTTGGTGGAATAAGACTGTGCAATTCCATCGCACACTCCCTGAAATGTACCCGATAGAATACTGACAGGCTTGCGACACGTCGCCGATGTTCTAGGCTCTGGAGCCTTGTCTCGACCAGTTTCTCGTAGCCGATGAGCCTTTATTCCTGCTTAGGCTTTTACCAACTATGTTGTGTGCTTCCAGCTTCAGTCTAATCTGATGCAGCTGAATTCTACTATTTTACATGGAGCAACTGCCTATCCAACCTCCACAAACCAGTGCTGGGTAACACGATACCTTAATATTATTGTTGTGTTTATAAGTCTATTAATTATATACATAAGTTAAATACATATATAGGAATGGAACGTTATGACAGGATAGTGAAATGAGACGTGAAGATGAATGACAGATGTGAAGCATAAACGAGTGACAGCGATGAATGTACGAAGCAGTACGAAGTCAAGGAGTGAAAGAGATAGCGAATGAATTTTGAAGATATAGAATAAGTAAGGGAAAGGGAAGGAGACAGAACTAAGACGATACCAAAAGGTGAAAAGACGTGTACTTTTAAAGGAGTAATAAAATACAGTTTTTAAGAAGTAATCAGCCGTGTAATTTGAAAATCATTGAGCTAATCCAACATATATTAAAATTTGATCCCACAGTCAAACTGTCTGTTCAGTTTTGTGAGACATCGTTCATTATAAGAACTACATTGTACCTTATAAACAATAAATAAATAATAACAATAAGACCAGTATCAGATTTTCTGACTTCTGACTAATAGTAATTATCAAAGATCTACAAAAGAATGAGTTGGTTCCGGGTCTAACTTAACATGCTATCTGAGGTACGGAGGGATCTCAGAATGTTAAAATGTTCACCCATCCACAGACCGCCCTTGGCAACTGTTGCTTAACTTCGAAGGTCCGGTTAGACTAGGAGCCCATAACATAGTTGGGAAAGAGCTAAGCAGATAATACAAAAGTTTCACCCAATTTCACATGTGATTTTGAAAACATTCATTAAATTATTATGTATTTAACTATTGCTTTGTAGCTTGATGCTAATTTTTAGTATCTCCCTTGATATACTTGCAGCTTTACGAGTCATTTACTGTAAGAAATAATAGACTAAGTGTATATCAGTTTCCAGGTTATGGGATATGCTAACGAGATACCGCGACCCTGCAACGGCAACTGGAAGAACTGGGTGGTTTTAAGTCAGTAGGATTCTGACACTTCCTTCTGCACTACCCAGAGTGGGGGACTCATTTTATGATTTTGCCCTTTCGATACACAATATTTAAAAAAAAAACTAACACTAAACTTTATGCACAATATATGTAGAACTTATGAGTGATTCCTGTGTTACTACTTCTAGTAATTAATACTTTTCCATTATAGAACCAGTTAACACGTGCGTGGACCACAAGCCAGTAACACTTGTTGAAGACGATGCCGACATGTTTATTACGCCGTTGTGAGCTGAAAGCGACTCGTAAAACGCTCCCAAGGTTAAGTTTGATTGTTCCAAACGTACAGACTGCCTTTCTTCCAATTACACGAAGACGAACACTTATATCAAGAAAAGTAACCTTATGTAAACGGGATAAAGCAGATTTTATCCTGGATATGATTGTGTCTAGCGAAACAATTTATGTTGCCCATTGTACGTAAGATTGCAACGCTTACTCTAAATGCGGTTTTGAGGTTAAACTCCTATTTGCCTTTAACGTGATTTAAATAGGTCAAAGTACAAAAGGATTAGAAGAATAGCTGTGTCCTCTAAAAGAGAGGTCAGTAATAACTAGAATCAAAAATTAAACTAATCCAGGGTAGCGATAAATACCCAGTTCATCGTAATTATCACCTAAGCGCATTCAAAACCAAAGTTTCTTGTGAAATAATAGATTTGATAGTATCAGTCATAAACTATGACCAAGTCTAGCTGTCTTGTGTATAATTTAGTAGTTAGTTCTATGAACTAGATGAGTCATAGACAAGAATGGAGTTGTCAACTGAAATGATACGGCAATATTTGTGTCTGATGCCATTCGAATTGTTGCTTGTTTGAAATTAGAGTAACTAAAAACCCACTATAATGCGATTAATTCTTCTTTACTTTCCTAAATCTTTACTAAATTAAAAGCTACATATTTTATAAACCGCATTTAGATAATTTCACATGTAGCAGAAGCTTATGACTTTTGTAACTTAAAGTAACAATTAAAGCAGTTGTAGTTAGTTATAACCATGTATGATATTCTTCGTTCATAACATGTTTATGAAAAATTAAAGCATAAGCAAACACGTGCATTACATTAATTTAGTCAACTGCGCTCATAAACACTGCATAATTATAATGCTGTTCATTTCTCACATCAAGTGAACTATAAAGGATGTAACCAACAAATATCAATTTGTTAAATTAAAACTAAAAGTTACCAGATGCTGGCTAGGTTGACATCTGCCTTCTCCCGAATTTAATGATCCCCAAGGCGGCCACACTAAACAGCGAACATATTCTAAATTTAAAGAAGCAAATCGTTCAGTCGATACATTGAAACGGAAATAGAAGACACACGATCCCGCGGGAAGTCGAACAAAAAACGTAAAGGAGAAACACATGACCTCATTTGTCGCGAAGCGAGGGAATTATTTATTACTTTTGATACCTCTCGCGTCAGCTCCCCCTTTGTCTTTGTGAGAAACTCTGTGATTTTAATATCGCTACTGTTTCTAAAGGAATTTGTAAATTTGATGCTATTCTTAAGAATTTTGGAAGGATTATATTGGATTTTTATAGCTTTTCTTTGATGTCAAAATTAATATACTTCGCGATTGAATGATCCTCTTTTCAGGAATATTTTCATTGTGCGTACGGCTAAGGAGTGGAATTCCCTGCTGGAGTCTGTGTTTCTCAATCGCTATAACCTAGGGTCTTTAAGTCAACAGTGAATAGGTTATTTCTAGGTAAAGGTACTCCACCACATCAACTCAACACTTACCTTCAACACTTATCTTCGACCTCATCAACACTTACCATCAGGTGAGATGGTGGTCAAACGCAAGTCTATTATCATTAAAAAAATACACCATGAAATTCCAAGATTAGATATATATATATATATATATATATATATATAACCTACCTTGGCCACACATACCTTTAAGGTACTGCATAAAGACCAAGGTAATATAGCTACAATAAAAATAAACAGTATCTTTAAATGAAACTGGAGCAGCACGAATAATCCACTTTTCTTGCTTCAATATAAACCCCATAGTGACTGTTACTTTAAGTCATGAAACGTGAAAATGTACTTTTATTCCTAGACTGACTTAAAACTTTTCAAGGCTGCTGTATTTTCTTTAAACTTTCTTTTATTTATAAGTAACTTTGATTGGCGGATCTCAATGTTATTATAACATGCTACCATTTACGTCAAGCACAACGTGTGACGCATTTTGTTATGATTTTGAAATTTAATCATTCCAATATCCCAATCACCAAGTTGTTTATGCATTTGAAATATGCATCATTAAGCAATTTTTAACTTTAAGGCAACAGCAATAGAAATGAAGGTAGACTTTTTCAAATAACAAATATTATAGTCGAAGCTTGTTAGATGCGTATGCCAGATGCGCCTGCGACGAAAGTGTCAACTAATGACTTGGCGGTGACGATGTAAACATTCGACGGGCGACACTGTCAAAATCATCACGACGGCTATGAAAAAACTGAAGAGATATTTGTATGTTTCACATATAAGCTTACGGTTGTCAGTTGTGTGTGGATGTAAATAAATGTAAAGGAAGATGGATTGCCTCATATAATTGATTTTAAATAAGAGAGTCAAGTTTCAGGCTAAGTTAGTGCAGCATGCGTGACTCCCTTTCTAGAATATTTGACGAGATATTTTTTCACAAGGAATAATCAGTGCCAATAATTGTGACAATGCTGACAGTTTTCTAGTCACGTTTACAAAAGACAAAAATGTGTATTTTGATTTAGTATATAACTGATAAGCCATAGTATCTATAAATTGACTTTTATCAGGACTGATACTATTTTAATAAATACAATTTATGGTTTTTACGCAGTTTTCACTTCACAGTAGGAAGATAATGCTGTTTGAATACTTTTGTATTCAAAACACTAACAGCATTATCACGTTGAATGGCACTGCTGATGATTCTTTCTGCTGAACTAACTGCATGCTGAAAACCCTATTTAGGTAGGCCTGACCTTTTATAGACAAATAAAATAGTAATCATATTTATAGTAAATATTTCGTCAAATTTAACGACAGAAAACTATCCAGAACGTTGTTTTTCACTACTGACCCCGTCCCCGTCTTGTTCAATCATGATTTATTGTGCACAACTAATAATAAATATTTATAAATCTGTAATAGCTCATGGCCCGAATTCTTGTATTATAAAGGTTACGTAGTCCAGCACTAGCTCATTAAAATAACCATCAATCACTTTTCAAAACGCTGAATCACAAGTCATGTAGCCAATGAATATGATAAAAATATTCTCTGTTCTAGAAGCTCGGTGCGACCAAAAGGAAACGTGTAACTCGATACAACTCCGTTAAATGTTTACAAATGCTTTGTTTGGCGAAATCAAACACGATTTGAGTGGCGTTCCACAAAAATACAAGCCAAGATAAGGCAGTAGCGAAATTCAGTGTAAACAATAGTACAAAGACGGGGTAAGATTATTGGAGAATTTGTTTTAAGCCACTTGAGGCACTTGTAAATATTTGGTAAGCTTTCGTACGCCTTACGTCTGCCATTTCACCTGCCTTCGTGACGTTAACATTTAATGTTATTTGTTTTGCGATAGAAAATCGTGCTCCAACAAAATTATTTTGGCGTTCCTTTTTATAAAATGTTGAATCCTCTCTTATTTTCTTTCTTATACATCCTGCTTTATTTTAAATTTGTTTATTTTAAATTGTGTGCGTAGTATTTTGTTGCTAGTTGTACATATTACCTACTAATAAAATAATGTAGGTAAATTTCTTGTAAATATAAACGTATTTCATGCATGCTATTAGAAATATTAAACACTTTTGTTCAGCTCACATGATAATATTGTAGATACAATATATTACAAGCTTTAACATAATTTGGGGCAGAAATGCAGAGGAAACTGGATTAATTTCTGCTAATGGCCTGCAAGTGGTGACAGTGGTAGGTAAAACAAATTGTATGACTTCAATTTATACCAAATGAAAGTGCAGCTGCTTTAAATGTTAACAATGTAAAACCATTACCAGCAACTGCAAATTATAATATGATAATTAATATGTGTTTCATGTATTCTTTAATAAGGCTTTTAATCAACAGTAGAACTATTACTTTTTCTAAATCGTTTATTTACACTGCCAAGTACTTTCTCTCCATTTCTTCCTACCGGATGGCACGCCAGATATTACTTGGCAATCTGCAAACAATCAATGAAATTAAACCCGAATTAATTACCAACTGCGTTATGAAACACAAATCCGTTGTTCTTACAGCCGCACGTGTGATCAATCAGCGCAAAGCTCCAGCTTCTTATGAAGACGAACAGACAGACAGTCGTAAAACTCGTAATGTGGACTGATTGGAAACACGTTCAGATGTTCATTCGTTCAACCATGCGTACGCGCGTTTGCATTCAATTATGGGAGATGTTATATGCCGTGGAGAAAATAGTAGTTAGTTGCCATAACGAATGGGCGAAATTTTAGTTTTGTCTATTAGTATCTTTTAAATAAATTTGTTACGGATGTAGGCTTATATTGAAACAAGATGTCAAACCATGGTAGTGGTATAATAATATAATAAAGGTATGTAATCCATCCCAAATACTGAATTTTTACAATATTGTTAAATTTTTATCACTTATAACACCAGAATGTTATTTGTGTTTTACTTGTCGCTGTTTCTGTTTTATTTTGACCAATTACTTATGCCATTGACTCAAGACAAGACCATAAACGTAGACCTATAAGGTTTTTCATAAACAATTTATATTTTTAATAAAGTACATCTCGTAAAACGTATAATCATTATGTCATAATGTTCACATTTGCGTAAATGAAATATTTACGAAACACGTAAAAGGCAATGCCTTAAGGTACAATTTCTTTAACAATCGCCTTTAAATGTACGTGCATAAATCCATCAGTTGAAGTTAAAAGTCGATTACAAAACAATTTTGAAATTTAAATTCGATTATTCATTTTTTTTTCGATACGGTAGATAAGTAGGGGTTTCCTCTTCGCAACATATCAGAGACCGGATTTATAATATCAGTAGGTAGTAAGTTATGTTTAGTACACCACGGTTGCCATATTATTAACGTCACAACATTGATATAACACGTGGCTCCTTTCCTTGGACATCTCTTCCAAACCGCACGTAGCAATCATCATTAGGAATCAATCGTCGAAAGGCAGATGTGTAACAGTTACACTTCATCAGGTTGTCCATGTATTTTTATTTTGAAAACGAAGTAAATCAACCGCAACGAATACACAAAATTCAGAGTTTCCATAAGTTAATAAGGTCGATATTGGTAAAGCCGAGAAATTGAAAATCGGTTCGAATACGTAAAGGGTTGAGTGCGACTGGCTATCTCGACGTCATCCTGTGGATCCCTATATTTAGAATGTCACTTAATAGCGTACAATTTTGCAGGCAATACCGTCGATTGTGTAGGTGCATTCAGAGGAAAATGCTCGACGAAACGGAAAATTTGTCGCGGCCATTATTCGCACTAGCGCTTCGGACGATTAAACTCGGCTCACCCACGAGTTTAGTACTGTGATGTACATGAAACTAGCTTCAATTGACACATAGGAGGCAGTTATCTCCACACAATTGCGTTCACCACTTCCTTTGAATAATTCTGGGGTTCAAAACCCAAAATGTCTTGTAATGTCTATTCCGAATATATATTTATATAATTTTACTATACAATATTCAAATCGATGTCTGAACTTTAAAAATAAAAGGAAACCTAATACTGAGTGCTTAGAGACAGGAAATCAATTATAATAATTCACCCAAATCGAAAAGTGGTCCAATAAAGCAATTTGTCATCCGCGATAACGCTGTTTGAAAACATTAAGTCAGTGAATAAAATAATCTCTTGCTTTCAAAACGAGATTTCTGAATCTGAATTCGATTGTTCCCTCACTGGATTCTGAGTAACTTAATACTTTGGCGCCGCCGCCGCTCTAACACATTTTGGTAGCTTCTTCTCGGTTTCACGCAGCTGTCATTTTGACTAAGTGTTTACAAAATGCTACATATTTTTTCTTAATTTTGTATTTTATATGTTTATTTTTGTGATCAGTCAGGCACATTGGCTCGTGTAATTTATGTTGCTATACTGCTCTCAAAACAGTGAAGGATATAGAGATAGAATATACTTTATTGATATTGTACACCAAAATTTAAACACACCTATTTAACATAATTTCTTACTTCTATGGCTTCAATGGCGGTCTTATCGCTAAAAGCGATATCTTCCAGACAACCTTTGGAAGGACTTTCAAAACTTTGATTAAAGTGGGGAGGGCTAAATCAGTGTACCTACTACATAAATAAATAAAGGAAAACATCGTGAGGAAACAGGACCAAAAATGCGAAGATGTATGACATCCACCTACCCACACTGAGCCTTCGTGGTGGATTATGACCCATTTCCTCTTATAGAGAAGAGGTCTGTAGGTATACAGACTGCTGGTAAGCAGTGGGAACTTGATAGGCTGATTTATTTTTATTAATTACTAGCTTTTGCCCGTGACTTCGTACGCTTGGAAGGTTTTTCCCGCGTAATTCCTGATCCCGTGGGAATTCCGGGATAAAGACTATCTTATGTCCTTCCCAGGGTCTTAAACTATTCCCATGCCAAATTTCAACTCAATCGGTTCAGCGGTTTAGGCGTGAAAAGGTAACAGACAGACAGACAGACAGAGTTACTTTCGCATTTATAATATTAAAGTATGGATATGGAAGTATGGAAGTATGGATATTACTGTATGTATTATATGTGTATTACGCAGACACGTTTTATAAAAAAAAATATAGCTATGTGTATAAAGTTAAACACAATTGGTCAACGCATCGTCGCGCGTCGTGGGGTATGGTGACTATGGACTATGTATAAAATAGTATAACCATAAAAATGAAGCTGATAACTAAATAATAGTTATGCTAAAAAGGGTACGATGAATCAAAAATAACTGACAATTCAATAACTGATGCTATCTTTAATACCCCTTATAAAATATCAAGGTCAGTAAAAGATTCTGTAGTAAATAAAGAGATTACGATAGGAGATTGATCGGGGCCTACTTTCTCTCGTGTACCTTTTTTATCCTAACAGACAATAGCAGACTTATGTTCGGCACCGTCTTCATTGCAGTAAGACTCCCGGTATTTATTCCCAAAACGACGTAAAGTAGATAAGCCCCACCCGTGTAGAAAAATTCCCTTTTAGATTTATCGGTAATCTCGTTTGTTACCGCTTTTATTGTTTCTGTGAACAATAATGAATTAGACTTGCTTGCTCACATTATTTGCTTAGGCTCGGCGTCATTTGTTTACTTTGGTAACTGCATATCCCGACAGGGGAGAGTAGGGTTAGTTGAATCAATGCGGTGGGCGTTCTGCAAGGGGATTTCTAGATTTATCGTTACTTTGTTTTGAATTGTACAGTCATTTTCATTTGGACCTCGCACAAATCTTTGTATTTCCTTTGTTCAATTCGGTGAGGCAAAATTTCATCCAGTGAATCTTGTCATAAGAGACTTTGATGTAATAAAAGAAAAGTTTTTAGAGAGAGAAAAGCAATGTTAACATTCCACACAACGTTCGCGGCCATTTGATCACTAACGAGACGATTCCCGGAAGCTATAATACTTTGTTACTTATGTAAAATTAGGTTGTTATTTTTCACATAAATTTTATGAACCGTTTTAATTAGGATTGAGGACTCTTCACGGAATATGAAGGCATTATCTTTTCAAAATTTTCTTTGTTAATTAATTACAAATTGTGACAAGCAATTTTCCACGTCAAATTAATTATGCCGGGACGATTAATGTGGTGCGTTTATAAATTACAGAAAATGTTATTCTTTTATATTTCACGCTTATTCTAATAAAAATATTCTTATAAACCAGTGACAGATTCATAGCACTTCAGAAATGAATTTGCTTTAATTTAAATTAACATTTACATTTAAATATTTCTCACGACATAACATTACAATAAAGCGTAATCATTTATTCAAAATATGCACGGATTTCTGTGTCATTAGCTTGTTGATTCCACAAAATTCATCCGACGCCACCTAATGAGTTGCATACATTTCGGAGGCGTGTTATGGAATGCAACGTTACGACATTTTGGGCCAAGCAAACGAAATTAAGCGAGCTCATTAGTAAAGTACTGGTATCTAGAACTAAATATATATGAGATAAATTCACACGAAATCAGATAATACGCCATATTTAGATATGAAAACTATTTAAATAACGACTTTTTGTGAACTAGTGTGGGCGCGTTCGGGTCTTTTACCGTACCGTAACTGTTTCTATAGTCAGTTATATGAACGTGTCCCATTTAGTATATCATTTTTAGTAATTAATTTGTGAAATAATGAGTTTTTAGTATATATTTTTATCGTTTTATCATCATTTAATGCCTTTTTCACCAACTCTTGTCGCTTACATGCAAATTCACCAACCTCTGAGGTTGTCGGCTGCTTAACGGGGCTTGCCTGTTGTTGCCTTAATTAATAAATTAATTAAAGCCTCCAACCAGGGCTTACAATTATAAACATCCTCCATAAGCATTATTATACCTTAACAAAATGAGAAAAAATTTACTATCTATAAATTGGGATTCCGATAACTGTATTATTATTTGGTGCAAAGTTTATATACTCAGCTGTTGGAACAGACTCCCTTTAAGTTTAAATTCCCACATTTAGTGGAGAACTTCGAGCTATTTTTGCTGTATTTCCCACTTTTATACAAAGGGGTAAGAGAAACCTTGCACGGACTGCCAAGCACGAGAGGGGAGCGCTGTATATTGAGTAGATTGCTGATAGGGTTGACGTTGTTTGTTGATGCGACAGGTGTTGAGAATAAGTCTTATTATTATACTGGTTCTCTTTGTATTTTATATTCGATGGTTTAGTAAATAATCGCTCCGTTGAGGAAAATACGTTGATGGAATGTAGACTAAAATCAATAAAAAATACTCTATTAACTATTTTAATATAATTTTTGCACCTATTGGAAGTTGTATATGCTATATGTTGTTGTTTTATGACAGTTCCCGGATTTATCTAGATATTTTTTATTGTTTTTGTTTTCTAATACCTACTTCTAATGACAAGCAGTGCGTTCTAGATCGGTGATTTTCATAATATTTCCATTATGCAGTTTCACAGGTATGAGAAGAAAATATATAACAACTAACATAGTACAATGTAATTAAATAAATAGGCGGGTAGTATTTAATTCTTCTTCATTATGCACTAAACATGATACAAAATCGCTTAAGCAAATACCATTAAACTCTAGTTCAATAACGTTTAGATTGTCACAGTGTATAAACTGTAATGTAATGCAATCAGCGCAGAGTGTAGCATAAATACGGAGCGGCCTAAATTCTACATATTAGTTAA
This sequence comes from Tholera decimalis, assembly GCA_943138885.2. Lineage (NCBI taxonomy): Eukaryota > Metazoa > Arthropoda > Insecta > Lepidoptera > Noctuidae > Tholera > Tholera decimalis. The sequence continues at coordinate 27,818,828 of OW964563.2, read as the reverse complement.
GAGGATATATTTAGGCTGCGGATGACGATGATATTTCGTCCATATTGGCTAAGTAAGGATTATCATACGTTTAACCCAGCTTCAAATTTTGGAGAGCCTTAAATAATATTGGAACACTATTAATTTTAACTTAAATTGTATTATTCTGTGAAAGTATTAGATAGACAGATAGCATATACTTTATTGTACACCAATAATTGAATTACACTTAAATAACAATATTTGTAAAAAAAGATGGTTACAATGGTGGTCTTATCGCTGAGAGCGATATCTTCCAGACAACCTTTGGAAGGACTTTACGAGCTATAATTAAAATGGGGAGGGCTATATTAGTGTACTACTGTACAAATATTCATCAAAACAGAAAATAAACTAATAAAAATATACAATATATAAGTACATAAAATAAATAAATACATAATGTGTTCTTTAACATCATGTGGAGAAAAACAATGGAATAATATATAATATTACATAATAATAATGGTATAATATTAGGTATATTAATTAGTGAAGTACGGCTAATGAGTGGAATTCCCTGATAGGCTGGGTTTCCTAATAGCTACAACCTGGGGGTTTTAAGTCAAGTGTGAATAAGTTAACACGCGATAGCCAATATTGTCAACACAGGATTGCCCGCGTAAATCATAAAAATATCTAATATATTTTCCTATCGAGTAAAAGTCTCATTAAAATAGGCTCAGGCGTTTCACAGATAAGCCCGGGCAAATAAAAAGACGGTTTGATCAAAAATTGATCAAATTCTTGGTAAACGTGTTTTATCTTCGACCACGTTCTTATTATTAGGTGAGATAGTGTTCAAACGCGAGCATATTATCAATAAAAGAAAATAAAAATATCATCCGAATTTTGATAAAAAAAAACAACATATCAAATCAGCCTGTAACGTTCTCACTGCATACACAGGCCAGGTTACAGGCCTCCTCTATACGAAATGGAACGGACCGCAATCCACCACGCCAGCCCAGTGCTGATCGTCGGGAATCAGGGTGACTCCCAGCCACCATAGGCGTGGGCCTGCGGGCTGTGACCAATGAGTAGCTCGCCGCCCGAATGAAACCAGGCCCGTGTAGACGGCGCGTCGTGTTCCACGCGCGCCTCAAAGAGTGTCAGCAAATTTGTCGGGGCCCACAAGAGGGCCGTTGCCTGCCCGGGTTGCGGAATTGTTCGAAAGAGTTACCGCGGCCTCGGTACACGAAGGGCTTATGATGGAACACGGATGGGTTTTAGTCAGTAAAAGTCTGACACACCCTCCCGCTTCACCCAGATCGGGAGGCAGTCATTGGATGACTTCCCATCCTTAAAATAAAGCCCAGTGCTGATTGGTGGATGTCGCATGACTTCGGATTTTGTGAACGGTTAAGTGAACAAAAATACGGAGAACGGTGAAGGAAAATATCGTAAGAGAAGTGGTGATTAAGAAAATTACACAAAGTAATGTTTGGCCCTACCTAAAAAAAAAAAAAAAAAAAAAAAAAAAAAAAAAAAAAAAAAAAAAAGAAAAAAACAAAGTAATGCCTGCTTTTCCCCACGCGTCTCTAGTTCATTATGTGTAACTGAACTCTCTACCAGTCTGATCGCTGTCTCCCAACATATAGGCTCCAGCCTAGTTTGTGAAACAGTTTCTCAGTTCCTGTTGCGTAACACACTTTAAAATGTAAATTTTCAATTGGTCTGAAGCGCATGTGTAATTATTTATTTATTTAATTTATTTATTAAAAACTTATGCAACAAAAAATATACAAAGACCAACTTAATGCCATAGGCATTCTCTACCAGTCAACCATGGTTGGTGAAGAGATAATATGTGTAATTATGTATGTATTTATTCTGTGTCTGAATAAATATTTATCATTTTTGTTCGAACCTATGACAGTCGAAACCATGAACTCATGCCCAGCACTAACAGCCGCGCTTTGCAAATCACCTGATCAACGAACCAGTAACTTTAGGTTGATTCAATATTTATGTTTTCGGGCTTTGTGTTGCAACTTCGATTATATTCATAAAATTAGGTATTATCCGCTGCCGTAGTCTATATTTTCTGATAGCTATAACCTGTAGTTATGTAAGTACAGAGTGAATAGATTATTTCTAGGTGGGCGTACTTCATATTCAACCACATCATCGCTTACTTATTAGGTCAGATGTTGGTCAAATGCGAGACTATCATCGATTAAAAACAATCTACACTGTCAATAATTGTAAAGAGTAAAGCTGATTCTTTTGAGAATCTATCAGGTAAGGCTTAGTTGTGAAAGTGACTGGTATAGTTAGATTTATACCATACTAGCTTCTACTCGCGACTTCGTACGCGTGGGAAGGTTTTCCCGCGTAAATCCCGATCCCGTGGGAATTTCGGGATAAAAAGTAGCCTATGTGTTATTCCAGGCTGCCAGCTATATACTTGTACTAAATTCATATGTTTTTCAACGCACCCTAGATGCAGGAGAAATTTTTAGAGTGGGGTTTAAAACATTTGAATTATGTCCCAAAATTGTTTGAAATGGTAACTACAAACTACCCTAACCAGTTTTCCTCTAAACAATTTACGTAGCTGTGCTTCAATCTACCCCGTACAGCCAGTTTACGTTACGTAGTACACAGCGAATTAATTTTAAGAAGATTGGTGTCCACTCGTGCGCTATTGATGCACTACAGTGAACAGATAAACACTGTTGAGCCTTTGTTATGAATATAAAGGATTTTCAACAGCTCGGTTACTCCCAGAATAAAAATCTGAGCTACGATTTTCCATTTACAATATATTTTGTTAATATTAAAAATCTAATGGTAATCACTAAATGGTGTGATAGACTGATTAATAAGGTAAAATCCATACTAATATTATAAATGCGAAAGTTACTCTATCTGTCTGTCTGTTGCCATTTCACACCTAAACCGCTGAACCGACTTAGATGAAATTTGGCATGGGAATGGTTTAGGGCCCTGGGAAGGACAAAGGTTTTTATCCCAAAATTCCAACGGCATTACGTGGGAAAAACCTACCACGCAAACGAAATCGTGGGAAAAAGTTAGTAATTTAATAAAATCTTAGTAATTAAGAAATACACTGTTGTAATTTTCGCATAGATTATCTCACCACCTTCCCTGAGGTTAGTTACCAAGGTATTTAAATGCGTGAAGGGCAACTAATTGATGCAGCTGTCTATACGTGGCAATCTTTTCAGGTTTCTCTGGACGCATCGGAAAGACTTCACCTCTCCACTTCAGTATCCGAATCCAATCCCTCATCATTATCTGCCCAACGTTTTCTCGACTATCAGCTTCCAAATACACCGGATGCAGTTGAGTACCTGGCAGTATTTTACATGAAATGACTATCTAACCTCCATATTCCAATACTAACTGGATGGCATGAAACCTGTTGGCAAGACCTGTGTCACATGTTCTGGCGTCTGTTTCTTTCTTCTTCTTGATATTTATGAGACTAACGGATTAATATTGTTTGTAATTATCTCGATATGTTGAGCTGGTCACCCATCTTGAGCCTAGATGTAAGCGTTGCTTAACGTACCTTAACCGTCAACCCAGCAAACGCAGGAGACGCTCCGGGCGTCGGGAGTCGCAGGGTGACTCCCAGCCACCGTAGGCGCGGGCCTGCGGGCTGCGAGCAATGGGTAGCTCGCCGCCCGATTGAAACCAGGCCCGTGTAGACGGCGCGTCGTGTTTCACGCGCGTCTCAGAGTGGCAGCAAAATTGTCGGGGCCCACAAGGAGGCCGTTGCCTGCCTGGGTTGCGGAATTGTTCGAAAGAGTTACCGCGGCCTCGGTACACGAAGGGCTTATGATGGAACACGGATGGGTTTTAGTCAGTAAAAGTCTGACACACCCTCCCGCTTCGCCCAAATCGGGAGCCAGTCATTGGATGATATCCCATCCTTACAAAAAAAAAACCGTCTCTTATGGTGGTCCAATAATTCAATCAATAATAATAAGCTAGCACATCAAGCTATCCGAATCTGTCAAATTTATCCAATTGAGTTTGAACCTTATCATGTTGTAATAAAGTTGTAAAGCTATTAAATTATTTTGACAGATTGGAGTAGGTTGATGTGCCGGCCACCGTACATATTTCTAAACCATTATCACAAAAAGATAAGTAAATTTTTAGTACTTACTTCTTAGACTGTTAAAAAGATAAACAATAATTCAGCTCATAGATAGATAGATATACTCTTTATTGTACACCATAACAGAACTAAATAAGGACTTAAAAACTACAAAAGGTGTTACAATGGGTGGTCTTATCGCTAAAAGCGATCTTTTACAGACAACCTTTGGATGGATTTGACACAGCTCATATATCATATCTATGTATCATAGCTTATCATAGCTTTTTTTATCCAAAAGTATAAAACCTGCTTGTACCTATACAATATTTTTATACAGTAAAAGCATCTAGTAAATATTCAATACAAAAATAATAAACGTTTAAAATGTTTGTATTGTCTTGCAGCTTCAATTTGTTGCTTTCAAACGATCGTCAGTTAAGGCTATTACACTAAATAACTGATACGTATCATAGTTTTAACACTGCGCGTGTGCCAAATATTGTAATTGGTTTGAATACTGTGTTTGTAGCTGTGTAAGCTTCTTTTACATCAATATCGGGATTTTTTCACAGTTAATTAACCGCTTTTGCTATTCGGGGTGAACTTCAAAAGACGCTCAGTGTTTGGGAATAAGACAGAGGATATTTTACTTGTCTAAAAGCAATCCGGTGTTCACCACCAGCATATGAAGGGAGAGTTGGTAACACGACATTTAGTTTGATTTATTTGTATGGCACAGAGGCCATTCCAAAAATTTTATGTCTAATTTATCTGTCAATGTCACTTATGTCAGTACTATACAACAACAAAGAATACAATTTTTTAAGCTAACATGGGCACGAACAGTATCTACTCACTGATTAATCACGAAATCTCAGAAACTACAAGTAGAAGGGTTCTCAAATTTTGCATGGGGTTTCTTTTAATACGTAGATGCTCGCTAAGACGGGATTTTGCGAAATTTTTACGGGATCGGGATTTACACGGGAAAAACTTCCCACGCGACCGAAATCGCGAGCAACTGCTAGTAGTTTATACAATCAAGTTCTCCAACACTGGGACCTCTTAGGAAACAGCTCCGGAACTCTCTATGCATAGTTATTTTACCTACATATTAAATATGAAATTCTTTACAAAAAACTAATCTTCTCTATATATAAATAGGTATAAATAATTCTCGTGTCTCAGTACCTACTCATCGGAAACGGCTTGAACGATTTTTATGAAATTTTATCTGTAAGTAGGTCTGAGAATCGGTCGTAATCTATTTTTCATAACGTTAAGTGAAAAGAATCTATAAACGTGGACGAAGCCAGGGCAGAAGCTTGTAGGTATATAATAATAACATCATAAATCTATACATACATATATATACTATATATTATACTTCTTTTTTATATCGGGCATATGGAATTAAATATATTTAAAATTATTCTATTTTCGTTTCAAATTCAAACCTTAAAGAAACAAAAGAGAATCAAATAAATGTGTAAGACAAAATACGAGGATAAATTCTCGTTGATTCGATATAAATTCGTTGTCCTGTCCTCTCGTCTGCCTGTACTTTGTCATTGCGATAATTAGGACGAAGAAGTGTTGCCGACTGTAATTTCTCTTTGTGTCCAAGTATTTTGTCATGTTTAATTTCATGCCTTCAACCGCATCTCCGCCAATTAGGTTTGGGGTGACGTCATGTTTTTTGCTGCAGACTACTTTTATGTTGCTCGCCTTACGAATGTTTTTGGTAGGTTGTGGAAATGTTTTCTTTTCAAAAGTTAAGAAAAATTAGTCACTGGTTATTGCATTATTGTAAGATTTTAGAAATTAAATTATTCTTGTTATAATTCAGCACCTAATGTTATTACAACGAATAAAACTTAGCACCTCTGTGATACGTAAACGGAACGCAAGTAAACATCATTGCTTGTCTATCGTAGTCAATCAGAATCATTCTGTTCGATAACATACATACGATATATTTTTGGTAATAGCAGAAAACATTTATATTGTGACGATAGTCGATCAAATTTATAGAATAAAAAAACGGTATAAAGAATAAACGTAGAAAAAAAATTTGAGTGACACGGTGACGCCGAAAAAGAAATATACAAAAAATTTAAACCTTTACATTACCCAAGCTAAACACTGCCTCAGAACTACCAAGAAACATCAATACTTCCCCAGATTAAAATAATACTATCAATCGACCGGCTTCCCACAAAGCAGAGGTTTGTGACGAAACAATAATTATATTTAATAATCATCTTATCAAAGACGATGTAATTTGTTCGGGTTGATTCAATATCGACATAATACGGTTAGTCAGCTGTCTGATTGATCAAAGGCCAAGGAAATAATGGTCTCCAACGTTCATGGTAATTAAGAAATTTTAATAAGAATCCATATGGCTTTGTATTCGGTCTCTTTTGGTTGTTGGTGCTCATCACGGTTTATTACGGTATTCCTATTATTAACTAACTTAAAAAAAGAGGTTTTCAATTCAGTTGTTTTAAAAAAAATATGAAATCATATTTAAATATTTAATGTTATCTTTTAAGTGTGATTGCTACCTGTCAAATCAAATCAAAATCAAAAAATGCTTTATTTTTCATTTACACATTATACATGTTTGTACAGTTGGTGGCGTCTCCTTTTAAGCATAATATATGCCTGTGCCAGGAGGCGCCGCTCTATTATAGCTTACATTAAACAAATGTGCAACCTTAAAGTTAAAGAATATTTTGAGTACAAAAAAAAATAAAATAAATGAACTAATAACTATTGTCTAGATTTTTATTTTATTAGTCTGTTTGTATGTGTATGTATTTATGTGTTTGGGTGTGTGTGCGTGTGTGTGTGTGTTTACGTGTGTGTGTGTGTTAATGTACATATGAGTGTACGTGTTTGGAATGTTTTATATGGAAACAGTTTAAAGATAGGGTGGTTAGAGAAAGATTACCTTACACTTAATAGAAAATCCTCTACTTCATCGTAGCATAACTTGCGTAACCAGTTTAACAGCAAAGATTTACATTCTCTAAAGGGTTTGGTATATATATCTAATTCTTTATTTATTTTATTATATAAGTAAGATGAGCGTTTTTCATACTGAATATTTGCAAAAGAGATGGCCCATTTTCCTAGGGCACTCTGCCTAGTATCTAAAAATTCATGTACATTAACGAATTTTGCTTTATTTTTAATGTCGTATACTCTAAAATCAACTGTAAAAGTTACATAATCCACAAACTTCAGATTTCTTAGAAATTAACAAAAACGTGCGTAGGTCATGAACCTACTCGGGCTCAGAACTAAGTAGTAGCCAGATTATTCTGCGTGTGTAAGTTGCACTTATCCTGATCAATGGATGGGTGAGAGACCCTACCGTGCCTCGAAGTGCATGAACAATAAAGCCGTCATCACTGTATGTTATATCCCTCAGGTCGTGTCAAATTGCCGTCATAAAACGCCATATGACTAGGAATCACAGTGAGAAATAGAAGTATAGTCTCAAGTTTCAACCTAGGATTACCAAGACTTCAGAAATCATGTTAGTTAATATTTAATTATTATTATTTTTTTGGAAACCATTGTAGGAAATCCAGGTCTATCTTGTCTAATGTGATGTACTTACTATGATATCTCTGTGACAGGTAGTGGGACAGTAATGGAATGATTAAATACCTAGGACATGTATACCTATTTGGATAGACTCCAAAAGGTTAGGTAGCGTCATAAAGGATTGCAGTGTTAAAATAAAAACAAACATTGAATAACCAGTAAATGAAATATTTGATATTCAACAATTCTAACAAAAATATCGTCTAAAAATGATGCTGGTGGGGTAATACTGGTATGATGTCTTGCCCAGCCTAAATACCAGATCATTGTCATCACGTGACAACAACACCCTACCGTCCTATTACCGACCAAGCAGTTGCAATAGTAACCCAAAATAGATTCTAGTGGGCAGTTGCTGCTGGGCTCAACATCAAACAAAATATATGTATAATATATCCTTTGACTTGTATGCCTAGACTTTATACGCCCCCTTAATAAATAGGGCGTATTCCCACCTACATGTAGGGTCATCTCCTGGGAGTGATCCAGTTCTGAACACACTGCCACCTCATACACTCCATTTTGTCTGATGTGTTCACCGTAATATGATCATGCCTGTTTGACTTGGTATGGCCCTAATGCGAATAACAACAATTGATTATATGAAAATATTGGAAACCTCTCCAGTTGCGGAAGATTACCGTCAATTCTTGCGAACATAGTTCTTCTCCTATTTAAATTAAATTCCTTCACAAACTGCCCTAGATGATTTGGCTCATCCATGAACCGTAACGCCCTTTGAATAATTTGTTTGTTTTGTAGCTATCCCACAGTTCATACACCTTATTGTTTTGTAAACAGTTGACAATGTCCAAAACGTGAGCACAATCAAGTCCGTATGAATAAGCACTAGATAATCGTTTGGCAATGGAATCAGTCCGTGTAGAATAGCAATGGTCGTTAGGGAGAAAAGATAATATCACAGTTCACAAACAAGAAACAAACGCACGCGCACAGTTCAAGTTGCGAGTACAAAATGTCAAACGTAAATAAAAAAATTGCGGATGTTGTGTGTGACGTTGAGCGATTGTTGAATGTCACTGTCATGTCGTTTTGTTTCGTTGTTACAAGAAAAAAGTTATTTTAAACAATAATATTTCATAGCATTCGTTACTAATTACGTAAAATGTTTTTTTTTTATTATGATTACGATAGTGAATAATAATTGCACAGTCCGAATAAATTATTAAAACTTCGATGGAATATAATTCTTTTAGCTTTATAGGGAATGGAACGTTTATCCAAAATGGCGTGCTATCTGGATACGCGCCGGAAACGCATAACAACTATTATGTCTAAATATTTATTCTGAAGTTGTACGAAAATATAAATAGTTTTATAATTTTTATTTCTATTTTTATTTATTTATAATCAAGTATCTAATAATGTTCATCGTACTGAGTAACTAGGCAGAAACTGGCCATGTCATTTTGTTTTTACATAAGTCGTGCAAGCTACGTTGTGTTTCCTTCTTTTAGCTAATATATTTGGGTCTAAAGGTAAGGTTTTATGCTTGTTTAATACTATATGTATAATATATAACTTTCGGACTGATAATAATTTACTTATTTGATATAGCTCATTAGTAGGAAAGATCCTTTTTTTGAAGTACATTACTTTTATTAATGTCCGTTGCGCTCTTTCTACATCTAGGAAACGTGTTTTACGTGCCCCTCCCCAAATAGAGATACAGTATATTATAATAGATTGGACTAGTGTTATATACACTTTATTTAACAGATGGTTAGAAGGGCCTGTCCTTGGGACTATGTGTCGTAATGACTTAAAAATCCAAATAAATTTACGTATTCTAGTCGTAATTTGTTCAATTTGAGGATACCAAGATAGGCTCTGGTCCAAAATTATACCTAAATACTTGACTTGGTTAACTTTACTAATTATAGGACAGTTACAGTTGTGATTAACCGGTCCCCTACACTTATGTATTTTAATATTGAAATCCTGCTCTGGTTGGATATTTTTATGTATTGAAAAGCAGATATAATTGGTTTTGTTCGTGTTTAATGTAAGAAGATTAGTTTTTAGCCATGTAGCTACTTGTGCCATACCTCTTTCCGTGTTTGATTTGGTTTCAGCCCAGGTAGAGCCAGTGAAGAGGATTGCGGTGTCGTCTGCGTATGAAAAGATGGTTGCCTTATCGATTTTCATATTACATAAGTCGTTTAGGTATATTAAGAATAGGGTAGGTCCCAAAACGCTTCCCTGGGGCACGCCGCAGGTTACATCAACGTCTTCGCTGACAGAACTCTCCAGCTTAACCTTCTGTTTTCTATTAGACAAGTAATCGGTGAAAATAGACAGTTGTGTATCTCTAATACCGATCATTTCTAATTTTTTGATAAGGATGGGAATAGAAACCGTGTCAAAGGCCTTTTTCAGGTCTATAAACACCGATAAACACCTAGTTCCTTTGTCAAGTTCTTTTGTTAGGACTGAAGTTAAAGATGCGATAGCATCTTCCGTAGAAATACCACGTCTAAAGCCATATTGGGACGGCGATAGAATGTTGTTGGAGTTAAGATAGCTTAATAATCTGGTATTTAAAAGTTTTTCTAAGATTTTTGCTATAACAGGAATAACAGAAATTGGCCTATAGTTATTGATGTCACCCTCCTGACCGCCTTTATATATAGGAGTTATTATAGATTTCTTTAAGTAACTAGGGAAGGTGCCTTGCTTAAAACAAAGATTGGCTAAATGTGTTATAATGGGAATTATTTCATCTTTTACATGTTTGATATACCGAGTGGGGATATTATCCCAGCCTGGGGCACTATCTGATTTTAGAGAGTTAATGATACTATTTACTTCATCATTATCTGTATCCAGTAGAACAAAGGATTTAGAGAGGCTAGGTAAGGAACGGAGATATGAATTTAGGTCATTTTGAGTAGTTGTTTGTTGGATGTCATGTGCTAGTTGGTTACCAATGTTTGCAAAATATCGATTAATGAAGTTTGCTGATTCCGCAGGTGATGCTTTTAAATTAGTTAATTCTGAGTTAGTCCTAGTAGATTTATTTGTGTATGTTATAGTTTTAAGGGTTTTCCAGAGAAGTTTGTTATTGTGTAACGATTTACTAAGAAGATTTCTTTCATATTTTCTCTTTAGTTTTTTAATGAGGTTGTTACAATGATTTCTGTAACGAACATATGTAATTTTTGCTATTTTATTATGGGGATTGTCTTGTGATTGCTTTTGGAGCTTATTACGGTTCTTTATACATCTTAAAATGCCTTCTGTGATCCAGGGCTTAATTATTCGTTTACTTTTAGGAATTGTGTGTACAGTGGTATTTATTTTTAGTGACTCAATAAGATCTTGTATCAAATGTTCTGTTATGTAATTAGGATTATCACAAAGAAGTAATGTAGATATTTTTTTCCCTTTAAATATTGTAAAGCAGCTTCAAAATCAGTTTTGGTAATAGTTGTTGTTGTAGTTTGGTATTTTTTTACTTTAGATAATGATAGAAAGGTTGTGCGGTGATCTGTAATAGTGGTGCTTAGGATTGCAATAAAAGCAGAATGCCGTTTTCTGATTATTTTTAACATAAAGTGGTCAAGACAATTAGTTTCCCTTGTATTTAAGGTGTGACCTGGGAGAATACCATGACCCGATAACATATCCAGGTATGATGTTCTATTTTTTAATTCATATGTTTGTTCAGTATTCTTAGGTCTTATGTTGATATTGATATCTCCAGCCAATATAATGTTATTTTTCGTGGTGTTAAGGTTATCTAAGTGGAGTGCCAAAGAACTTATAAAAGATTCCGCATTATTATTTGATGGTGAACGATAGATACATAAAATTATATTGTTTGATATATTTAATTGTAGGGATGATGCATGGCTTAAGCTTAATTCTGAAACACTGGCTTTTAAGGTGTCCTTGATATATACTACCACCCCATCATTCTGATTTAGTTGACGTGTAGTAGCATACGAGTGATACTTGGGTAATGCCGGTATAGGTTTATTTGAATCAAGTCGACATTATAATGTCTACTTCAAAATTGAAGCAGGATATATTGGCTATGAGGTCATCAAAATTGCAATATATCCTAATATTTTGGGAGATAATGGTTAGGTCACTTTTATTTATGTTATAGTGGTTCCCAAGTTCACAGCAATCGCATTCTATTGATCTAGCAATACTCAAATAATCAATGTCATTTATTGTTTGTAGAAGGTCACCCATTAATATATTTTATGGAATACACGGTGCGTTTTAGGGTTAGGGTATTATTTATATAATATGTTTGAAGCCATGGGAAGTCAAGATATATGTATGTAGGTCTTAGTGATATACAATCATAATTTAGAAGTAAATTAATATTATTGATGTAGACATAGTATTAGATGATCTACAGTTTTTAATAAATCAACTCCATTCCATAGGATTGGACCTCAACCTTTCGAAGTGTGAACTATTCATATCCGACAGTACTGACAGACAACTGACACTTTCAAAATTCAATGCAATAGCCCCAGATATCCAAATTGTGGAAAAAAGTTCTCTTCGTCTTCTTGGGTCTCCAATTTATGAGAATTCCTTTCCCGATTTTGTCAAGGAAAAAATACAAAATTTTAATGACATCTCGGACAGATTATACCAAATTAATATGCATTCGGCCATCACCTTAATTCGTTACTGTTGTTTTGGACATAAATTAATGTACTTTCTTCGTTCTTCACATCTATGGCATCATCCTCACCTTTTGGAAAAAATGGACCAAATTATTCGCCAAACTCTGACAGGAATTTTAAATGTGGCTTTGGATGACCGAGCTTGGGCACAAGCTACTCTTCCCATTTGTATGGGTGGTCTCGGCATCCGCAAAATTACTAGTATCAGTCTACCGGCTTTTATGTCCTCGGTACACGGCACTGAGAAATTAATCAGGAATATCCTAGCTCTGTCACTGGTTGATTTCAATGTGCCGTTCTTCACCGAGGCTATAGATACCTGGAAACTCGCTTGCCCGAACCTAAATCCACCCGACAATCCATCATCTTAGAGGCGGTGGGATGAGCCGCTCTGTAGAGCAGTTCAGAGTGACCTTATTGCCACATCTGCTTCGGCTGCAGAGCGTGCGCGCCTGCTGGCTGTGGGTGAATGGGAGTCGGGTCTCTGGCTTCACGCACTACCGTCATCGAACATAGGCACCTTGTTCGATGATAGTACATTCCGCCTCGCTGCTTCCCTTCGATTAGGTGCTCCATGTTGTTCTGCTCATCGCTGCCATTGCGGCGAAGTTGTCAACAGCCTCGGTCACCACGGCCTTTCATGCGGCCGCAGTGCGGGTCGCATAGCACGGCACGCGAATATTAACGACATTATCCGACGAGCTCTTGTCACTGTCGGCGTTCCAGCTGTATTAGAACCCAATGGCCTGGCACGCGACGATGGCAAAAGACCCGACGGCATGTCTTTATTTCCTTGGAAGATGGGTAGGCCTTTAGTGTGGGACGCAACTTGTGTCGATACTCTTGCGCCATCCCATCTTCCTAGCTCGTCTTGCTGTGCTGGCGCTGCCGCTGCGGCTGCTGAAAACCTCAAGTGGCGGAAATATAATAACCTTGTTGGTAGTTATATTTTCGAGCCGTTTGGGGTTGAAACCTTGGGGTCGTGGGGTCCGAGTGCTCACAGATTATTTAAAGATCTATCCAAACGCCTAGTTGACACTTCGCGTGACCCAAGGGCTGGCTTTTACCTTGGACAGAGGTTAAGCATTGCCATACAACGTGGGAATGCCGCCAGTCTTTTGGGCACATTACCAGTGGACAGCAATGCGCACTAATTTCTGGATGCCATATTTTAGTTTATTTTTAGATGTATATATATAGTTTAGTGTTTTTTATTTAAGTCTATAAAGTGTAAAAAAATTATGTTAAAAACTTATAGTGATATTTTAATATGTGTTTAATTAAAGAAATAAACTTGAGTTTATATTATTGTAAATATTAATCATTGCAATTCTAGTAATTTTTATTATTTTATGCATAAATTTGTTTGATTTCCTGTTTTGAATTAAGGTTAACTTAGATGTGTAGTAAAGAATATACCCGTCATATAGGTTTTATTTAACAAAATTCAACATAATTTATACAATGACACAATCATGCTGACAACTCAGTTTCTTCTTTAAATATGGCGTTCAATATTAACCAAGGAGTTAATATATATCATTACATTCTCCTGGGCTTATTATTATTGTACGTAGTCCGCTAGATGAGCAGGCGGACGTCGTTCTCTTTCAGAACGACGCAGGACCATCTCATTCTGGGAATCTCGCTGGCCTTCTGTGTCACGCTCATCGCCAGCGACTGCATCGATGAACTCGTCGTCATCATTGGAATCCGCTTCATCCAGTTCTAAAGAACATTCCCCAGCAGGAGCTAGGTGTCGATTAGATACGACAACTTCTCTACCACTGCTCAAACGCACACGAGAATGTTGAGGATTACTTTCCAGAGTCTCTACTTCTTCAACCAATGGATCATATTTACTAGTTCGATTATGGTTTCGCATTAGTACTTTTCCTGGGATGTTTAGCCATGTAGGCATCGACTGACCCGTTGAGGATCTCCTGGCGTGAGAAAACATCCGCTCATGAGGCGTACAGTTTGTAGCCGTGCAAAGAAGCGATCTTACAGAATGCAGAGCCTGAGTTAAAACTGACTCCCATTTAGTTATAGGTAGATCATGGCTTTTCAGAGCCAATTGTACTGTTCGCCAAATAATTCCGTTGTATCTCTCCGTTTGTCCATTACCCTGAGGGTTGTACGGTGTAGTGTAGCTCGTAGCAATGCCCTTCTGGTGAAAAAAATCTTTCATCTCTTTTGAAAGAAAAGAAGTGCCACGATCTGAGTGTACGTAAGTTGGCATTCCAAATATAGAAAATAAATCAGTCAGTTTATTAATTACCGTGTTTGTACTCAAGTCTGGGCAGGGATACGCAAATGGGAATCGGGAATATTCATCCACAATCGTAAGGATATATCGATTGTTCCCAGTTCCATCTGAGGGAAGTGGACCTTTAAAATCTATCGATATTCTTTCAAATGGGGCCAACGCTTTTATTAGTTTTCCCATGTTTTGTTGAAAACGAGGCTTTACTTCTGCACATATGGAACAGTTCGCAGTAATACGTCTTATCTCTTCGGTGGAGTAAGGTAAATTTTTGCTTCGAACCCAATGGAGCATTCTTGTTACTCCAGGATGACACAAGGTTTTATGCAGTTCTTTGAGTGCATTTTCTGAACTATGTAAAGAGGCTACTAATGGTGGATTGGCTCTTGATAAGGCATCAGCTGCTATATTTTCCTTTCCAGGGCGATAAACTATGTCAAAATTGTATTCAGAAAGTTCTAATCGCCAACGTTGTATTTTGTCATTTTTAATTCTTGACGCATGCCGCTGATTGAGCATGAATGCGACCGATTTTTGGTCAGTTATCAGTTTGAATTCTCGTCCGATGAGGAATTGTCTCCATTTTCGAAGACATTCGACTATAGCCGCGGCCTCCTTCTCTATGGCTGGATGATTCCGTTCACTACCGTGAAGGCTTCTCGAGAAAAATGCAACTGGTCTGCCTTCTTGTGACAGAGTTCCCGCGATAGCGTAGTCTGAAGCGTCTGTTTCAACAACAAATTGTATGTTGTCGTCAATCGCGTTTACTGCTGATCTGGCTATCTCTTGCTTTAGAGAGTTAAAAGCGTTTACTGCCTCAGAATCGAGAGGGAATGTGCCTTGCGAAACGAGGGACTGAATTTTATGAGAGAATCTTAGCACATATTTAGAATAGTGAGCAAATAATCCCAATGCTCGTCGGAGCGATGCCGAGTCTGAAGGCAGAGGCATCTCTAATAGTGGACGTAGACGATCCGGGTCGGGTTTAATTACTCCATTGTTTATAGTATATCCTAGAATACTTATCTCTTTTAATGAAAATTCACTCTTTTCAAGATTCAGTGTAAGGTTATACCGTTTGCCAATATCAAGAAAACGCTGCAGTTTTTGATCGTGGTCAGCTTGGGTAGTTCCACAGACTGTGATGTCATCCAAATACGCGTATACTCCTTTAAGTTGCTCTTTTGCGATTATATTATTGACAGTTCTTTGAAAAACCGCTACTCCATTGGTTACCCCGAAAGGTATTCTTCGGAATTGGTATAAATTACCTTCTGCTTCAAATGCTGTGTAAGGTTTTTCTGTTTCAAGAATCGGAATCTAATGGTACGCACTTTTTAAGTCAATTTTGCTGTAGACATTATGTTTAGCTACTTTAGATACTATCTGTTCAATACTTGGTAAAGGGTAAGCGTCTAGTTGCGTGTATCTATTTACTGTCTGAGAGTAGTCTATACACATCCTTTTTTTATGATTTTCATTTGCAGTTACAAGCACTTGTGCTCTCCATGGTGACGAGCTAGGTTCTATAATACCTTCAGCTAGTAATTTCTTTATTTCAGTACGAATAAACTGCATATCACTATCTGAGTATCTTCGTGATTTAACAGCTATTGGCTTGCAGTCTGGTAAGAGATTCGGGAATAGACTGATTGGATCGACGTTAGCTTGAGATAGTGCACATAATATCAGTGGAGCTCCAGATCCGCCGAAATGCATTTCTAATGTATTTTGTTTCTTAAGAATATCATGGCCGATTATGACATCCGTACATAAGTTTTCCATTATTAATAAGTTAACTTGAAAACTATGACCTTGCAGATCGATATTGACGGAACACAGTGCATCTACCTTTGTTTTTAGATTTGAGGCTGCCATGCTGACATGTTGGTAGCATGAGCTCTTTTGTATATTGTATTGACAAACTAGTCGGCTGTCTATAAAACTAGCAGTACTTCCTGTATCAATCAATGCTCTGGCTATAAATAATCCGTTTATTTTAATCGGTATCATAGCTTTATCGAGATCAGTTGTAGCAGCCACGATACATGAAAACAATTTCTGCGACTCTCCATTTCCCATATGTTTGTTCGGTGGTTCATCTATAGCACTAGTAAAAGCACTCCGTTGTGGCGGCGCAGTCAATGCATTTTTGCACACTTTTGCAAAATGCCCTCTTTTTCCACATTTGAGGCAGGTTGTACCAGCAGCCGGACAATTTTGCCGTGCATGTCTCTTGTTTCCACAGAAATAGCATAGTTCTTGGATGTGAGTTCTTTGATTGTTATTACGGACCGCATTGGCAAAGGTACTAATATTATGTTTCTGGTAATCATCACTGTGTATTTGCGCCATCTCTAGAGTGCGGGCCTGCTTGAATGCGTCGTCTAAAGTGAGTGTGCTATTTTCCAACAGTCTTTGACGTACTAAGGACGACGAAAGTCCGGATATGAAAGCGTCTCTAATAAAATCACTTTCGTTTTGTTCAGCTGTTACTTGTTTAAAATTGCATTCTTTTGAGAGCAGTTTCAAGGCTTGTAGATATTGGTCGATGGACTCACCTGGCTGTTGTGCTCGTTTTGCTAATTTGTGCCTGGAATATATTTCGTTAGGTGGTTTCAAAAATAGTGCATCCAGTCTCACTATAGCAGTATCGTAATCAGTGTAATCCTGTATGTGCATAAAAGTTGTAGAGGACAGATGATTAGTTAGTAATCGGTATTTAGTCTCTTTTGCAATAGTTTTCTCGTCAGTAGTTATAGCTGTCAGAAAATTTTCGAATGTGTTTTCCCAATGTGTCCACTGAGGGGACAGATCTTGGCTTGAGGACGGGTCTCCGTCGAAACGTTCTGGTCGTAGATATTTTTCCATTTTGTTAAATAAATTGTAGTAAAGAATATACCCGTAATATAGGTTTTATTTAACAAAATTCAACATAATTTATACAATGACACAATCATGCTGACAACTCAGTTTCTTCTTTAAATATGGCGTTCAATATTAACCAAGGAGTTAATATATATCATTACAAGATGTAAATAAACTTTTATCTTTAAAATACACACAATAGTGATAATTAAGTAAATGTGTGATTGTTTATTTATTTATTTATTTATTATATACTTTATTGTACACCTTACAATACATTTAAAGATACAAATAATAAAACTAGTGTACAATGGGCGGTCTTATCGCACAGGGCAATCTCTTACAGACAACCTTTGGATGGATAGAAATGAAAGGAGACAGATTTAGGGCTGTCAGTGTACAACATCATACTAATTAAACATAATAATATAAAATACATACCATATATATGAATATAATATATACTAATACATATCAAAATCATAATAGAGAAAGGAGGGGAAAAATTAAATTATAGTGAGAGGTAGTGCTCTTTCACCATTTTTTTGAAAGTAGGTAATGTTTGAGCACGCCTCACATCTATGGGCAATGCATTCCATAAACGGGCTGCTTGGATAGTGAAAGATTTATCGAAGAAAGAAGTGGAATGCATACGGATACTTAACTCTAAATTTTCCGATGATCTCAAGGACCTTGAATGTGTGTCACAGAGAAACCGAAAACGGTCTTTAAGATAAAAAGGAGTTAAAGGATTAAATAAGACATTATAAAGCAGAGAAAGTAAATGAACATTCCGGCGAAACCTAATAGGAAGCCATTTGAGCTTAGTACGAAATTCAGAAACATGGTCATATTTGCGCAAGCCAAATATAAACCTAATACAGAGATTTTGAAGTCGCTCTAGCTTGTCAAATTGGTCTTGGGTCAAATCAAGATAGCTGGCATCAGCATAGTCCAAGATAGGAAGAAGAAGAGACTGTGCAATTGCAATTTTAGTGGTGATGGGAAGAAAATTACGAAGCCGTCTCAGGGAGCCTGCAGAAGTAAACAGTTTACGACTGACTTCCTGCAGTTGCTTCGTCCAAGACAGAGTTTTGTCGATGTATATCCCCAAGTTTTTCACGGCGTGACTGAACGGAATGACGGTGTTATTAAATGAAACTTCGGGAAGTGTCGACCAGTCGATCTTAGAGATAGTCCGGGAGCTACCAACAACAATTACTTGGGTTTTGGCGGGATTAATTTTCAGTCCGAACTCAGTGCTCCAATCACTAATCCGAGCGAGGTCCCCATTAATTGTCCCAATGGCATCAGATAATTCGACGAGGGGTGCTTGCGTGTAAATTTGCAAATCATCAGCATACAAGTGGTAGAAGGAAGATAGTCGTTGAGTGATAGCATTAATAAAAAGTACGAAAAGTAAAGGAGATAAAACGCCACCCTGCGGCACACCGGCAGAGGTGTCACACCAAGAAGAGAAAGAATCCTCCATGCAAATACGCTGCCGGCGACCAAACAGGTAACTACGAAACCAGTCAATTACCGAAGGAGATATGTTAAAAGAGCATAGAACGCCAAGCAGAATGTCGAAGTCAACTGTATTAAAAGCATTGCTAAAGTCAAGTAGTGCGAGTACCGTTAACTTCCCCATCTCCATGCCTGACCTTATATCATCCGTAATATGAACGAGTGCTGAGGTAGTGCTGTGACCAGGTCGAAAACCAGATTGGAAGGGATTTAAAAGATTATGTTTTGAAAGGAAGGCGCTGAGTTGTTGATGTACAAGTTTTTCAAGGACTTTGGATAGAAAAGGAAGAATGGAAATGGGTCGGTAGTCAGAGAAAGATGCGGGATGCGATTTCTTAGGTAACGGGATAACTTGAGCGTCTTTCCAAGCTTGTGGAAAGATACTACTAGAAATAGAGAAGTTAAGGATATAAAGGATGGCCGGAAGAATGTTGTCAAGGATAGGAATGATCATCTTACGACTGAGACAGTCACTACCCACAGCGTCGGACGTAATAGACACAATACTCTTTTTAACATCACAAGCAGCAAATTGACTTATGACAAAAGGAGAATAATCAGGTACCGGAAGGTTTGAAAGATAATTTAGAGTAGCAGCTTTAGTGGCCCTATCTAATATAGGCGAAGTAGAAAAATGACTATTAAGTAAGTTGAAGTCTAAGTCCTTAGGAATTGTTTCATGACCCTTTTTTCCGATACCTAAAGATTTGAGAAAATTCCAGACCTTAGCTGGATCACCATTCTGAACGGTACTGTGGATATATTGGCGGTTTGCATTTCTACACACCTTGCTGCAGTGATTTCTGATTGACACATATTTTTCCCTGTTGCTGTCATTTGGTTGAATTTTGAATTTAAACTTGGCAGCTGCTTTCTTATTAATCAAAAGTTTAATTTCATCAGTCAGCCAAGGTGCTGGGAGGTGCTTGTTGGTGTATTTAGAAGTGTAAGACATAGTGTGATTTGTGTTAATGTCGAGTAAATGTAACAGACTTTACATACCCAGTTTGATAAACATGGAAAACAAGTAAAAAAGCGGTGGGAACAACACTGAACTTCATTATGGTAATATAGTCATTGGTTGATTATTAACTGCTGAATTTGTTCTTCACTTTTAATTAATATGGTTGGAGAGTTGTCTTCTCTTTTGAGATATATCCGTCCATATGCAGTCCAACAGTATTTGTAGGTTTTTGACTTCACAAGGTCTCTTGCAAGGAAATATAGACGTGCAGCTTTTGCAGTAAGTTGTTCTGTGACAAATATAGGAGTATCCTCGTTTGTGCGCATATCCAAGTGTTTAGCACATAGTTTCGCCTTTTGTTTTATGTTAAATGCCTTATGGATGGGCGATAATGCAACGTATGCGACTTAGAAGTTTTCGGTTACACAATTGACGGGAACCGGCGCTGGTTGGAACAAAAGACAAGAGTCCAGCGTCGTATAGGAAAGGCAGCACTAACCTTGATAATCCAGGATATTCAGGACTGCCAGCACTCTGATCACAGTTCACCACCACAGTATAACCGTTCTTCTGCTACGAATTGGTCGCACAAAACGACGCGACCGTTCGAATGCGATTCGATGCGTTTGTGCTCTAACGCGACTCGACAGCCATTGAAGGTCCGATCCTGTCCATCGGAAGATCCAGACGCGATCGATTTTTCTAGAGCGGTATAGTCTCTCTCCCTCACTCTCGAATAGACGAAGGTCTAGTGCAAGGGAGAAAGGATAATATGCGGAAGGGGAATGTCTAACCAATTAGCGATTATGCGTGTTGCCAATAATTAAAAATATAAACGAAAAGAATCGTATATCAGCGCAACCATTCCCCCGGGCTTGAAGGGATGCCTTCAAGAGTGAGGCAAACCACAAGAAAACTAATCTATTCGATAATTACTATCCTATAACTACGAAACTAAATACCTAATAAGTAATATTAACCTAACCTTAAAGACGAATTAAATAAACTACTGGTTAGGCAATGGGCAAAGACGCACCACGGGACGCAAGTAGGATCCAGTGGTTGTCTTAACCCGAACGATACGAGTGACTCCGGTTGAGTCAGGGAAAATTTCCTCCACGACACCCAAAGGCCAGTGTAGTGGGGGCGAGTTGTCGGATATAAGAATCACGACCGTGCCGACAGAGACCGGATCGACCGGCGTGTTCCATTTGCGGCGAGATTGCAAAGTATGGAGATATCCAGTTCTCCAGCGCTTCCAAAACGACTGTACTAACTTATCTAGTAGCTCGTGTCTAGCAGTAAGAGTTCTCTCGTCTATTTCCTCGGCAGGCAAGTATTTCAGAGGCGTGAGATTCAAAAAGTGCGCTGGAGTCAATGCGAGCGGCTCTGAAGGATCACTAGAGAGTGTCCTACAAAGAGGTCTAGTGTTCATTACCGATTCTATTTGAATAAGAACGGTACTTAATTCTTCAAACGACAGAATAGTATCGCCTATGACCCGATATAGGTGTGACTTTAAACTTTTAATATTAGCTTCCCAATTGCCGCCAAAGTGACTAGCCGTCGGGACATTGAGTGACCAATCTATTCGATTTATAGCTAATGTATGACCATATTCCGAATTATGGTACTTCGAACAAAGAAATGCGTGAAGTTCCGAGAGTTTCCGTTTAGCGCCTATGTAATTAGTCCCGTTATCGGAATAAATTCTACTAACCGGGCCACGCCTTGACAGGAACCGTTTAAAGGCGCCCATAAAACTAGCTGTGCTAAGATCCCCAGCGAGCTCTATGTGCACCGCGCGTGTAGTCATGCAGACGAACAGACACACGTAGGCCTTGGTGGAGCGAACACCTCGACCGCGAGACATCGTAACCTTAAACGGACCGGCGTAGTCCGTGCCCGTGTGGACGAATGGCTTAGCGGTTTGAACGATACGACAAGAGCGATGATCGGCCATCTCAGGAAAGCTCTGCTTAGGGCGCAGCCGAAAGCAGGGAAGGCACTTATGGATCCTATTCCTAATTAAATTGCGTGCAGAAAGGATCCAATACTTCTGACGCAAGAGCGACATTAGCAGGTCGGGACCTGCGTGACAGTTCAATTTATGATGATAATCGACTAACAAATTCAAAACGAGGTCCTTGCTTGGAAGCAGAATGGGATGTTTCCCATCATAACTTAAATCCGAGTTTCTTAAACGGCCTCCGACTCTAATGAGTCCGTCTTCGAGAAACGGTTTTAAGTGTCGAAAAGCAGGACTACAATGTTTGCCTTTCCTGAGTTTAACCAACTCAGTGGAGAAATAAAAGCGTTGAAGCTCGCGAAGTATGAGCAATTCAGCGAAGTTGTAATCCGCTGCCGCCATGCGGTAACCAATAGGCAATAGTTTAGCGAAACGACAAATGTAAATTACTACTCGAAGTAATTTACTCCAAGACGAGATACGATCGACCAAAGAAAGAATAGTAGATCTTTCGGTTGGTGTAGCGGAGAGCAACGAATGTTTCTTCTCTTCAGGCACTTCGCATACCGAAGAGGGATTGAAGGGGACGACAGGCCACTTTGAAACGTCTAAGCTGGCCCACGGAGGACCACTGAACCAAAGCGGATGATCAATGATTTGGGAAGGTGTGAGCCCACGTGACAGACAATCTGCGGGATTGTCCGTACCGGACACGTGATACAGCTTTTGTGGCGATAAGTCGTCCTGTATTTTCGAGACTCTGTTGGCCACGAAGGTGTTCCACCGATGGGGTGACGAATGTACCCAACAGAGAGCGACTGTTGAATCCGAAAATGCGAATATGTTGCGAAATATAATGCGGTTTTGACAAGCGACTACGACATTTTTTATGAGTTGAGCTAGCACAAGAATAGCGCACAGCTCCAGACGAGCAAGAGAAACGACCTTTTTAGGGGAGACCTTCGACTTAGCGGTCAACAACCTAACGATATTGCCATCACTATTTTGAACGTGGAAGTAAATAACCCCCCCGTATGCTTTCTCACTGGCGTCCGCGAAAGCCAATATAGTAACCACACTATCGCCGACGATACCAACGTGACGTGGGATCCTTATATTACAGAGCAAGGGAAGCTCTTCTTTGAAGCGAATCCACAGCCTGACTATATCTTCAGGTGGAGTATCATCCCAGTCACAATCAGACAGCCAAAGCTGCTTGATTAGAAGTTTAGCGTACAGGACAACAGGTGCGACAAATCCCATGACGTCCCATATTTTAGCGACACACGACAATATTGTACGCTTAGTACAAATCTGAGCGGGAGTATTAATTTTCATGCCGAAGTTGTCCGACGTAGATGACCAACACAAGCCCAGTACTTTATGTTGGTCGGACTCATCGAATTCCTTGACAACTGGCAGGCGGTGCGAGGGTGGGATCGAATCTAATACGACTTGGGAATTACTGGTCCACTTAACTAGCTCAAATTGACCAGCCTTCATGAGACCTATCATTTCCGAAGCGGTGGAAATGCCCTCGTCTTCCGTGCGAACGGAATGGACGTAGTCGTCCATATACAACCCCGCAGCGACAATATCTTTGGCCTGAGGGTAGGAGTCACCCTCATCCTCAGCCAACTGCTTAATAGTTCGAAGTGCATGAAAGGGGCTAGACTTAAGCCCAAAAACGACACGATTAAATTCATAAACCTGTAAAGGTTCTTGC